>CM046365.1:23874725-24551871 GCA_025413025.1 Ficus hispida
TTCTTTTGCCGCCCCCTTTCCCAATTTATTCTCTCTCTATTTTTGCTATTTCGACTCTCTCTCTCTCTCTACATCTCTGCCTCTCTCTACCCTAATTTCCTCTTCTCCTTCTTTCTTTCACCGCCCCTTTCCCAATTGATTTTCTCTCTCTATTTTTGCTCTTTTGACTCTCTCTCTCTACAGGTCTGCCTCTTTCTCTTCCTCTTCTTCGGATTTTTGGGGTTCTAAA
This sequence comes from Ficus hispida, assembly GCA_025413025.1. Lineage (NCBI taxonomy): Eukaryota > Viridiplantae > Streptophyta > Magnoliopsida > Rosales > Moraceae > Ficus > Ficus hispida. The sequence continues at coordinate 23,874,955 of CM046365.1, forward strand.
CGTTGGATTTTTGGGTTTTTTTTTGTTCCTTTGCCTACTCATTTGGGTTCTAAATGTTAGATTTTTGGGTTTTTTTGTTCCTTTGCCGACTCATTCTTTTTGTTTTTTTGGTTTCGGTTTTTAGTGGTCATGATTTTTTTGCTGCTGTGGTTGTTTTCTCCGGTTGTAAAAGCTTGGTTTTTGTTCTTCATTTTCGGAAATTTTTTTTGCCCTTTGTTGTTTTGTTCTTCGTTACTATTTTTGGGGGTTTTTTTCCTCTCCTTCCTCTCTCTCTCTACGGTTGTTTTTGTTATTTTTAACTCATTTATGTGTATTCGTCTAATGGATCTTCCCTTTTTTTTTCCCCCCGCCGAATGTTGAGTTCTGATATTTAGAATTTTTTTCGTAAATTTTTTTTTGTGTGGTTGTTTTCAAATGCTATAATTTGTATTTTTTTCTGTGGTTTTTTTCTTTTTTTTCATTGTTTGTTTTCCGTTTGTTTTTTTTGGGCCTTTTAAAATTTTTTAAATTACTTGTTTAGTGAGATACATTTAGACATAAAACCCTAGATATTCGTATTTTTTGTGCTCTCAATCATTTCGTTCTTTTTTTTTTTTATTATTATTTTTGATTTATAATGTTGAGGTTTTTCCTTATTGTGTGTTTGTTTTCTCCGGATGTTTAAATCTGGGGTTTTTTTTAATGCTCTATGGGTTTTTTTGTTCAAGCTTTTCATGTGTTTCTCTGTTAAAAGTTTGAAATTTGATTTTTAGTTTTTTTTTACTACATTTTTCGGGTTCCATTTTTTTCCGTCCTATCATTTGTTATTTTTTAAGTTACTACTGAGTTTGTTTACTGCATTTTCTCCTATTTATTTTTTGTGAATGGTGAGTTTTGATTTTGTTTTTTTTTTTTTTTTTATGTCCTGGTTCTAAGTCCATATTTTTTTTTTTACATTTTTTTTTCCTTTTCTCAGTATGTTTTTTGTGTTAGAAATTTACATTTTAATGTTTAGTATGTAACTTTTTTTCATTGTTGTATTTGTTTTTCCCTTTTTCGACCTCTCGGATTTTGCTTTCTATTTTTGTCTACTGTTCATGTTCTTCTTCCTTTTTTTTATGAGTATTTTTTTGATTTGTTTTCCAAGTTTTTGAAAACAAATTCACAGTACTAAAAAATGTGAACAAAAATTATGGTATATTGCATTTTTTCTTCTTTTTTATTTCTACTCTGTTTGTGCTGCCGGTTTTTTTTTTTTTTTTTTTCTTTTTGATATATGGTTGTTGCTAATTACTTTTTGCAGATTGGGATAACAATTGTAGCAAGATGAACCGATGCAAGTATCAAGTGGAACATTGAAGATTTTTCAACTGTTTGTTTGTATGTTTGTAATTTTTAGTATTTTTTGTCCCCGGGTAATATTTTCTTCATTTTGTTTCCAATTCTGATCCTTGCTTTTTTAAAGTTGATGATTTTCTATTATATCTAGGATTTATAGTTTTAGATGTTTTTATTAGAAGTTATTTATTTTTTCTGTTAAATTTTTTTTTTACAGTTTGCTTTTATTATAGATATGGTGTTTTTGTTTATAATGGTTAATTATAATTAGGTTAGTATGTGTGATGTTTTGTTATCACCAATCTTTTGATTGAATTCTTGCAGAATTATTGTTCTCTTTTGTCTGATAACCGTATTGCATGATTTCGTTAGATTTCAATGCTTTGTTAGATGTGTTTTAACTATGTAGTTTGCTAGCTGTAATTACAGGATTTGCCCGTTTAGGTTATCTGGTTTTTTTTTTTTTTTTAGCTTTTTTGTTGTGATTGTATTGCATGCTAGAAGTTTCTCATTTATTTCCATGATTACTTTCAGTCAGATTTTTTACAGACTTAACTTTATCATTAATGCAGCTGCATTTATTAAACTTTGTCATCTATTCTTTGTTCTATATGAAAAATTTCTCTCTCTCTCTCTTGCACCGACCCTTCTGATTTAGCCGGTTCTCTCTTTTAAATAAATCTCATCCTCATTTATTGCTTCATCTCTTTCCTTCACCATTAATGCTGCTGTAAACTTCTTTCAACTGTTTCCTCTTAAATCTTCGTTGCTATCTGTTCAAACCTGTTTTTTTATCCAGGTATTCTTCTTATTTAAACATTTTTATTAATCTTCATTATTGTCTTATTATTTCAGCATATTTATTACTATGATCATCATATTATAAAAAGATTCATTTTTTTAAACTCTGTTTTTTTTCTTTTCTCTGTTTGTGGTTATTTACTGCTTTTTTTTTCTCTGCTGCCTCTCTCTCCGTCCCTCTCCTTGGTCGACAATATACACAGCCTTATTTTCTTATTTGTGAATGTTTTGTTATTATTATTTATATTATAAGGGGTTATTTATCCCTTTTTTTTTCCGTCCCCCCTCCCTCCTATCCAACAGTATACATACCATTTTTTTTTCTTATTTCTGAATGTTTTGTGATTATTATTTATATTATAAGTGATTATTTTACCGCCTTTTTTTTTCCTCCCCTCCCTCCCCCCTCCCTCTCCCTGGTCGACAATATAGACAACTTTTTTTTTTGTTATATGTGAATGTTTTGTGATTATTATTTATATTATAAGTGGTTATTTAGCCCCCCCTTTTTTTTTTGTCTCCCCTCTCCCTGTCTCTATCCTTGGCTGAGAATACACAGAACCCTTTTTTTTTTTTTTTTTTTTTTTCTCATTTGTCAATGTTTTGTGATTATTATTTATATTATAAATGGTTAGTTACCCTTTTTTTTTTCCTACCTCCCCTCCCTTCGTCCCTCTCTCTAACTGATAATATACACAACCTTTTTTTTTTTTTCTTATTTGTGAATGTTTTGTGAGTATTATTTATATTATAAGTTACATGATAATGATATATGTGATAAGTTTACTGTTTTGTTTTGTTTTGTTTTCTTGTTTTCTCCTATTATTGTTTCTGTGTTACGTTGTTGTAAATTTCTATCTCCCCTCTCCCTGTCTCTATCCTTGGCTAAGAATACACAGAACCCTTTTTTTTTTTTTTTTTCCTCATTTGTCAATGTTTTGTGATTATTATTTATATTATAAATGGTTAGTTACCCTTTTTTTTTCCTGCCTCCCCTCCCTTCGTCCCTCTCCCTAGCTGATAATATACACAACTTTTTTTTTTCTTATTTATGAATGTTTTGTGAGTATTATTTATATTATAAGTTACATGATAATGATATATGTGATAAGTTTTCTGTTTTGTTTTTTTTTTGTTTTGTTTTGTTTTTGTTTTTGTTTTTGTTTTTGTTTTTTTTTTTTATGTTTCTCCTATTATTGTTTCTGTGTTGCGTTGTTGTAAATGTTTTTAACAAGAACTTTTGGATTAAAATTTTTATATGCTATGATGATCTCTAATCAGATATATAAGAATGCATATACCAGATTCATTGTTTAATTTGGTATATGATGCTGAATATGGTATTATTGATAACATATGTTCCATAACTGTTATATACTATTTGACCATCTTTATTGTTGCTGTGAATGTTTGAGATTTGTGTCAATTTTGTTTTTCTGACATTATAATGGTACCGATATATTACTGTCTTTATATTATTGTAATATTGTAAATTTTTTTTAACTTTCTCCACTTTCTTCCTATTTTCTCCCTTCTTCGCTTTCTTTCTGTATTATGTAAACCTTCTCTCTGTGTTTTGTTTTGTTTTGTTTTTTTGGACACATTCCCAGACATTACACCTGGTAGCTATCGAAGATGATGTTGAATTATATTACGGTTATTGTTGAGACATATTACTAATGAGATCTGAGTATATCAAAAAATAGTTAATTAAAACCTTTATACTGTTTTTTATAGCGTGTATATTTTTGTATGTGTATATATTAAATTCGTTGTTATTATTTCTACTTTAGTTTTTTTTTTTTTTTCTGTCCTTTGATTTTTTCCTTTTTTTAATTACCTGGGGAAATTTTTTTTTTTTTTTTTGTATTGTTGTAATATTTAAATTTAATAGAAGAGTATCTGTATTGAAATCTTTTTTTAATTACAATTGTTGTAATCTCAATTGTATAATTTAAGTTCTTTCATTATGTAATTTGATTTTCTCTCTTTTTTTTTTTTTTTTTTTGTTCAGTTTTCCAGTTTTTATGTAATATTTATTTATGAATTTACATACTTTAATTTATTTATTATTTGATCTAATAAATCCAAGTCTTTTTATGGAAGGTGAAAAATACGTTCACATATGGAAAAGGAAGGAAAAGAGTAGTAGTTAACATGTTAATGAATTAGGTTTTTTAAATTTATTAATGTTAGATTTTTTGTTGCATATAAATTTTTACTTTGTTTAATAACATAACTGATCATAATGAATAATAATAAGCTATATATTATTTGATTCAAGAAATGTAGGTTCTCATAAAAATATAATTAAAAAAAAAACTTAAACAGTAATAGTTTCATCGGTTGTTGCATATTAGGAACATATAAAATTTGACAGAAGCCATTTCTTCCTTTGTACAAAATGCAACAAACAGAATAGGGAGGGTGAGAAAAGATAAAAATTATTCGTTATAATCATATACATTAACAAAGTCAAAGTAATATTTTCTCCAATTAACTTTAATTATGTAAATTAAATTTAAATGAATAAAACAATATATAAAGATTAAAAAATGGAAAATTAAAAAAATTAAAAAGATAACAAAACGATTTTAATATACAAAAAAATTTACTTCAACAAATAAATATAATTTTTTAATCAATTAATATCAAAAAAACAAATTATTACTATATACTAAAGGAGGAGGGAGTTTTACTGTTCAAAGAACAGTAAAAAACAATGACTTTTTGCTTTTTTTTTTTGCTTTTCCCGTTATTGTTATAGTACCAAACAGTACTGTGCAGTAAAATTACTTTTCTGCCCTTCTGAATGTGTCTGCCGCATAGTAAATGGGCGACTTTGCCCCCAAAAATGCTGTGAAGACACATTTGCCCTTCAATTCTCTTGCATTTTTCTGCCTACATAGTGACTTGCCGGTTTTGTCCTTTTGGCATTATCCGGCCATTAGAGAGAGAGAGAAAGAGAAAGAGACCGGCCATTAGAGAGAGAGGGAGAGAGAGATAGAGATAGAGAGAGTAAAATATATATATCTATAGTAAAATAAATTTAAAAAATAAAAATAGAAAAAAAATCATAAGATAAAAAATTATTTCTAATTATAAAAAAAAAATATATCCGTTAAATAATTTTTGAAAAATTTAAATTATTGAATTAATAAAAATTTAACGAAAAAAAGAATATTACATTTAAAGAATAAATTAATACAATTAAATTATAATATTCACAATAAACAAACAAACTAAAAAATATGAAATTAAATAATAATTTATAGAAATTTTAAAATATAAAAAGGTCTATAAAATTACAATAAAATTAAAAATCAATAAATAATTTTTCTACTATAATGAAAGATAATTATAAAAAATGTATATTTATAATTATTATAGTTAAATTATTATTTATATCATCTATTAATATTATTCTTTAAAATTAATTTTTTTTTAAATATTTATTCCATTACTAGGTTTATTTATTGATTTAATTAATTTTGTTTAAATTTAATAAATTTACTTAAGTTATTAATTTTTTTTACTATTTAAGTTTAAAAGTTTTTAATTTTATTTATTCTTTCTGATTTTTTAATAACAATATATTATTTTATTTTATTCTATTAACAATAATTCTTATTCGTGATGTTTATTTGAATATTTAATATTATTAATTTTTTATTCTTTAACTTCTGTTATTTTTTCCTTCTTTTTTTTTAAACAAAATGTTCAATAAGTTTCTTTTATATTTATATCTATAATATTTAGAAATAAAATTTTTAAAATTTTTATTCGTGTTTACGTTTATTTGTTAATTTAATTGGTTTTTATTTTATTAAATTTATCTCGCAACTTTGTTATCATTTTGATTTTTCAAATTTTTTTAATTTTATTTATTATTTGAATTTTTTTATTTCAAGAAAATTACGCTTATAAATACGAATGTATGTATTTTAATATTATAATAGTAAATACTAAAAACAATATTTACTGTAATTATAATATATATTTTAATTAACTATTTTTATTATATAATACTTTATTTTTTTCATTTTTATTTTTTTCCTTCTCCGTATAATCTATATCTTAATTAACTGTTTTTATTATATAATACTCAATTTTTTTTTTCATTTTTTCTTCCCTGTTTTATTATATAATACTCAATTTTTTTTTTCATTTTTTTCTTCCCTCCCCGTGCAACGTACGGGTATTAAACTCGTTTGTTACTAAAGGAAAAAAAAATTTTGGTCTATTTTCCTCGTCTTCCCAAAATTCTTCTACGAAGGAAAGGAAAGGAAAAAAAAAAAAAAAAAAAGGGCCTGATTAATTGGGCCTGTGGAAAGGCCAGCAAGAGCTCGTTGGGACGAACTGAGGCCCATCATGTTCTAAACGACACGAGGATTCAAATTCCAAAAATGTCTGGTCCAAACTCTAACCAACCAACCGAAACCACCCAACTCCAACTCCATCTTCTTCGTCTTCTTCATCTGAATCTCTCTCTCTATCTCTCTCTGGACCACTGATCTGCAAGAGAGGTAGAGAGAGAAAATGCAGTCGCGATTCAAAGCCCTAGGTCGGACCCTGAAACCGACCACCGCAATTTCCCCTACCTTCACAATCACAAGACTGTTCTCATCCTCGACCCAAGCCTCGTCCACGAGCTCCGAATTCCCGCAAACCTTAGCCGGCCTGCGAGCTCGCTTGGCGGCGGACTCTCCGTCGCTTTCCGACTTCATCAGTGACCTCAAATCCAACAGCCCTTACTCCGTCGAGGTCGGCACCAAGAAGAATCCCCTTCCCAAGCCGAAATGGATGAAGGAGGCCATCCCCGGAGGCCAGAAGTACGTGCAGATTAAGAAGAAGCTCAGGGAATTGAATCTCCACACTGTCTGCGAGGAGGCTCGCTGCCCTAATCTCGGCGAGTGCTGGTCCGGCGGCGAGACCGGCACCGCCACCGCCACGATCATGATTCTCGGCGATACTTGCACCCGGGGCTGCAGGCAAGATGTTTGTTGAAAGTCCTTTTGGATTCTTCGTCTATTACACGGTGTTATATATATATATATATATTAGTGTTGAATTGTTTGTTTTTGGGCAGGTTTTGCAATGTGAAGACGTCGAGGACGCCGCCTCCGCCGGACCCCAACGAGCCGACCAATGTGGCGGAGGCGATTGCGTCCTGGGGTTTGGATTACGTGGTGATAACCAGTGTGGACAGGGATGATTTGCCTGATCAGGGGAGTGGCCATTTTGCCGATACGGTACAGAAACTGAAGCTGCTGAAACCGAATATGCTCATTGAGGCATTGGGTATTGAATTATTGCCCCATTACGTTGTTTATTGATTTTGTTGGATTTATACGCCCGTGCATATCAATGTCTAAAGCTGGAAGCTTTCAAGCTTCATGTATAACCTTTATTTTGCGTCATAGATACATATACCTACGTATTACGTGTCGCTTGTGCATTAGGTTGGAGATAATGGTACAGAAACAATAACTTTGATTAATGTCTGCTTGTTTGCTCAGTGTAACTTATCCGCCTTCTTGGTTCATAAATTTGTTGGTTTCAAACTTTTGTAGGAGCTCTCTCTCTGGTTTGTCTAGTAGCATCGTTAAAAGAGTGAGAGATGTTAAGTTGTGGAGCCTAGTTTTCCTTTATAATTATGGGACGCCGTCATTAGGGTTCATTATGAGAGAGGTTAGAGAAAAAAACACAGAGAGTTTTGAGTGTGCACGATTTCTCTTATAAACTTCTTGATCATCATAGTGAATTACTGCAACGGCAGAAATATGATGTAGTCTCACATTGAGGTGAAATTGTATAAAAATTTATATATGTTTTTAATTGTTTGTTTTTCTTTTGCGATTTTATTGCTATTGGTGATATAGAATTAGGTAGCTCCCTAATTCTTAACGAGAGAGAGGCTACAATTTACATAATGCACTTTACTAATAGACTCTTAAATACATATACATGTATATCAGCTTGGATATGTCCAACATCAACCCTTCTAGTTTAGTTATGTCTTTATCCTAATGTTGTGGCCATTTCTGCCTGTAATCTAGTTTAGCCATTTGGTTTTGTAGTTCCTGATTTTCGAGGAGACTCTGGCTGTGTAGAGAAAGTTGCAAGGTCCGGACTAGATGTCTTTGCTCACAATATTGAAACAGTTGAGGAGCTTCAGAGTGCAGTGCGGGATCATCGTGCTAATTTTAAGCAATCAATTGATGTTCTGATGATGGCTAAAGACTACGCTCCTGCTGGAACACTTACAAAGACTTCAATTATGTTGGGATGCGGGGAGACACCCGATCAAGTTGTGAAGACAATGGAGAAGGTGAGAGCTGCAGGTGTTGATGTGATGACATTCGGTCAATATATGCGACCTTCCAAGCGCCATATGCCTGTTTCTGAATACATTACACCTGAGGCTTTTGAGAAGTATCGCATTCTTGGCATGGATATGGTATGGCTTTATACTTTTATTACTTACAATCCCATTTTATGTTATTGCATTCTTGGTTTCATGCATGAACAAACTTTTGTCTTATGTTTTACCTGGTTTTTATCAATGGAAATAGGATAATGTCTGTCCCCTTTTAACACTCCTGTTTGCCTTGAAAAAAGTCTCTCTCCAATTTATTCTGAACTTGATGTGATTGTTTTTTATTACCTTAGCTCGTATTGGCTAATTTAGTCAACTGTCTGTTCCACTCAACCAGACTTGAAGCATTGTTCTACGCTGTATATGCCTTTGCTCCTCCTATGGAACTTTTTTTTTTCTTTTTTTTTTAAAGAGAGATTTTGAACCTACGGGCAGTGATATTGGTCAGTCTGATATTCATAGAAAATTATATCGTCGAGCTGCCAGTGAAGTAAATTACCATGATTGGTACACCAATCTACTTCATTGTTCACTAGCTTGACAAATATCTTGTTCCTTCCTAGTTCTTTTGCAAGCGTTGTAGGATATAATATGTTAAAGATTATTATGTCAAACAGTCTGCAGACTAGCAAATGATATTTTTTAAAAAAATGTAGGAAATGACATTGTGTCAGCTGTTCAAAACAAGTTTACCTCACCCCAAGCCTCAACAGTTTATTTAAATTGGTGACTTCAGACCAAGGAATGAGATCATTTACCGTTTAAAGGTTCCCCTTTGTGCCTGGTTTTCTTACCGTGCTAACATTAGTTCATAAACTGAATGTCCTTTGGTTGAGCAATATTCTTTTGCCCTAACTAATGAGTACAACACAAGTTCTTCAAAGAAAGAAAAGAAAATAGTACTAGCTCTTCAATCTTAAGTGCAGGAAACAGTTATGAATTCTCTCTTCCTTAGTGTTATTCTTCTTTTTATTTATTTTAATTATTTTAATAATTACAGAAAGACAAGAATTTTTCTCCAATGACCAGTGGTATCATTCCTGACAATTTTGCATATAGTAGTGTACTCTAAAGCAATTCTGGCGTTTGGATGGGGCGTGCTCTTAATTGTTGGGTTCATGGGTGTTGGAAACAGTTGACGTCTGTCTAGTAATGCTCTGGCTAATGCTTCTTACTTTTTCAATCCTCGAAGTTCACTTTACCTTTTTAAGGAGATGCAATGTCTCACTTTCTCATGATTCAAGGAATTAGGATTAGCTTTTTATTTTCTATCTTTTTTAAAACAAAATGGCATCATCTGGCGGTGATGCAGGAGATAATTGACGATCAACCATAATTATTCTCTCAAATGCTTTTAATCATATCCACAGTACCTAATAGGCCCCCCCACTCTTTATGAAAAATTTTGCAACGGAGCATGCTAAAATATTTCTTGCATCGATACCATCCCAGCTTTCAAACTTGGAAATTTTATTGATCTGAGATTAATCCGTTGTGTATGTTGTTGGGTGGAACAGGGATTTCGGTATGTGGCATCGGGTCCCATGGTCAGGTCATCATACAAAGCCGGTGAATTCTACATCAAATCGATGATTGAATCGGATCGATCTGCGTCCTCTTCTCAGCTTTCTGTCTAAATGATTAAATGGCTCTCTTCCCCCCTCCTCCACCCCCTCTTCTTGTACGTAAATTTTTTTTTTTTAAATTGCTTCATAATCCCCCCTTGGGTCTAATATTTGTACAATCAATCATTATAGGCACAAGGTCACACATGGGCTTGTCATTGGACAATTGAGATACTACAATTGTTGTCAGTATTTATTTTTATTTTTATTTTTTTTGATATTGTTATTCATCAACTTTATCAAAATTTTCCAATAATAGTATAACTTGTATCATCAAACGTCAAAATGCGGGATCAAAATTGTTTGACACCCTCACATGATGCATTAACATGAATAATCAGATTTTTCTACTTTATCAAAAATCCAATTTTGGACAGTAAGAGGTCTTGTTCGGAGTGGTCCAGATGAGCGTGTAGGATTGGTTTTTCCTTGTTCAATGTGACATGCAAGTTCTGATTGATGGGCAAATGACAAGAGCCAAAATCGTATGCCTCTTCTAGAGGCAAGATGTCTTTCTTGGTTAAGGTTGTAATAATGATTATGGTTCTAGTAGCTTGGGTCCTCTTACCAAACCATCGATAATGACTGGTCACTACTAGTACTAGACTTGTGCTTTTATGAGGGTCTTTTTTATGTCCCATGCATTTAATTTTATTCTCCAATTCGGCAGAGTCTATCTGTAGATAAAGTTCACTGGTCAGATAACAATGTTATAAATGTAACAATGCCATTACATTCGTCGCAGACTTGTTGCCAATAAAATTTCTTCCCACTTAAAAGTACTTTGTATAAATATATTAAACTATAAGGTTGGGGTCACACTCAATGATTGTGTAGAGTTTTCATCTTTTTTTTTTTTTTTTTTTTTTTTTTGGTGCTAGTGATTAAGAGCGGCGTGATACCGGGATTAGGTAGATGGTAGTACTTCCCCTAGCACCACCATAAGTAATTAATATTTGTCTGCGTCATCTTTGCTGGAAATCTTTCTTTTTTGATCCAAGTTTCTCTTTCTTGCAGGTTTAAAACTTTGGTGGTTCAAAAATATATACGCAAGTACAATTGCGAGTATATTTTACTAAAAGTCAATGCATGTATGCATCTTTATTTCTTGTTCTAATAAATAAGGGTTCCTTTGTTATTCTCCTCATCATGCTTGAAATTTTCAAAATTGAGTTTTGAATTAGAAATTAATTCTCTCTACGAGAATTCCTGTTTAAAAAAAAAAACGAGAAGAGAATTTCAGTCTTACTTTAACTCACTTTTATTAGAATTTTTGCTAAGAACAAACAAAATAAGTTTATATATATTTTTTTAAGGAAAAAGAAAATGACAGTTAAGTGGTATTATTTTCCAGCCACAACAAAATTATTGAGCGAGACTAACTTAAAATTTGAAAGAACCGAATTTTTTTAGAGTTAAACACTCATTTTAAAAAATTGAGTGAATTATCCTAAAGTTAAGAGAGTGCATATTAGAATACTCTTAAAAAAAATGCATTAATTTACCCATAAAATAATAGCTATTCAAAACAACACAGAAACTATACATAATTAATCCAAAAAAAAAAAATCGTACCAGTAGAGTTTGTCATATAAAATGTCAGAAAAACACTTTTCGGGGTTTAAAAAAGGAAACGAATTCAAAAAGAGGAAGGGGGGATCTATTTCAAGGGTAGAAACAAAGCATTCAGATGAATAGTTTTTTTTGATCTGAGAGTCTCTCTGTTTAAAAGCTTTATCTCTGAGCCTTTGAGTGGCTCACGCTAAAACCAATTCTCAGTCAGTACCATATAACCGACAAACTCACTGTAAAAAGAAAGAAGACTGTCTAATCCCCAAACCCCCAAGACCACCCCACTTTCCCGCATCAATATCTCCGCCTCATCCCAACCAAAACCCAAACCCATCTCCATCACTCTCCGTCGCTCTCTCACCTCCCTCTCTTTCACGCCATGACCGTTGGATTCAAAAACCACCGCCCCAAAACCTCTCTCCGCCGCTGAAAAGATCCCACATTTCACAACCCCCCCCCCCCCGAAAAAAAAAAATGGGATGTTGTCTGAGCACCACCCACGGCCATAATAAGCCATCCCAGAATGCAGAACCCCTCCGAAACCACCCCCGCCGCCATTTTCACCAGACCAGTCCTTCGCCGAAGCTCGAACCCACCCACGTCGGGAAAACCCAAGCCGTGTCTCCGCCGCACCCACCGCTCGTCGAAGAAGAGTCCGTCAAGGAGGTCGTCCTCTCCGAGACCCTCCTTTCGAAGCCGCCTCCGTCGCCGCGGCCGGAAGTGCTGGTCCCTGAGAAGAGTCGAGAGACCCACTTACCCCTGAAGCTGCTAGAGCCAGAGCCCAAAGAGATCTCTGAAGCTTCTCTGGTTACGGAGTCGTGCGAGTGTAGCGTCAGCGAGAGCTTCTCGTACTCAACGACGACGACCATCACGGAGGTGAGAGACGACGACGAGGCGATGAGTAAGAGGAGGAGAGAGGTGGGTCCCAGAGCTACCGCAAACGGGTCGCCGTTGGCAATGGGTGCTCGTAGGAAGCGGCCGAAAGCCGGCGAGGTCGCCGGACGGAGAGGGAGAGGACACGCGTTGCTGGGGAGTAGGGTTGACCGCTCGTCGGAGAAGAGGAACCGAGTCGAGGGTAAGGTCGTTCGTGGGAGGGAATCTGGTCAGGTGAGGACCACGCAGCGTAACGGTGGGTACGCGGGCGGAGTCCGGCGAGACATCGGCGAGTTATCGGCCCGGCGGTCGAGGTCACCGGCTACCCGTGCAGCCGGTGGAGGGAGTCGGGGCGGGCTTGCGAGGAACGGGTCGAAGGGGACCGGACGAACCGGTGGCCGGTCACTGGGTGAGGCTGCAGAAAAAGAAAATGGAATTGGAGATAATATCAATAAAAAGAAAGAGGAACCGAGTAAGGAGGAATGTTCACAATCACAAACAGGGAATGAGTCTCTGGAGAATCCTCTGGTTTCATTGGAGTGTTTCATCTTTGTGTAATTTGGCCCTTTTTTTTTTTTTTGAGCTTTTTTGGTTTTGGCCATTTTTCAAAATATATGCTAATCTCTCTATCATCAAGACTTGGAACACATTTTTCTTTTGTGAAGCCTAAAATCTTCTCTTTGTACTTATTTCTCTCTTGGGCTTTTGCTACGGCTGTTTTAATCCTTGTATAATGAATCTTTTAATTATGTTAAGATGAGTTCTTTCCTTGTCCTTGCTTTGGTAAATCTTATAAATTTCCTTTTTCTACCAAAAAAAAAAAAAATCTTGTAAATTTCCTTGTGAATTCTATATTGGTATGAAGAAGACAATCTTTTACTTTGTTTTAACCTTTAGGAAAAAAAACAGGAGTTGAATTCATGCAAATTGAAATGTTTTCTTCTTTTATCTCCTTTTCTAGAAAAGTTGTGTAAGCATGGAGATTGTAAAAAAATGGTCTAGGGATTATGTAAATCTCATGTTCTTTTTTTCTTTTTTTTTTGGTCGGTTTTTGGGATGACGAGAACAAGCAAGGACAGAGACTAGTTTCCTTCAATTTTTTTTTTAATAAAATTTTCCTTTACATTTTTTTAATTGAAAAAGAGAATTTAGTGGTTTGATCATTTTCAGATTTTTTATCTCAAACACGAAAACACTTTCTTAAGTATAAAAAAATTAGATTTTTTATATTAATTTTTCATAGTCGTCTATTTGAGATTTACCTATTATCATCGATCTAAAATTCAACGGTAAAAACCGATATTTGGATGGACAAAGAGAAGATATCTAAGAAGGATATCCAGATTTGTTACCATCCTATCGACCATTAGGTGTAAAGTTTCCTTTACATTGGTGTTAGTGTAATTTTTTTTTTCTAACATGCAATACAGTTCACCTTGTCATGCCATTGTCTACTAATAGGTGCAAAGTAGTACAAGAGACTCTCTAGGAAAATCTGTTGTAATAGGTACTTTTCTTTTAAAATAATTACACAAAAAATCATTTTTAAAATCTTATTTTAAAATATGTTAATTTTTTTAATATTATTATATATATTTATTTATTTTTTTAAGAAATAAATATTTATAATAGTTATTTTTTTATTATTATAATTGATATCATTTTATTTTAGGAGAAATCTATGGTAGAGACCATTTGAGGGTCACTACCGGTAGAGCCCTTTTTTGGACCGTTAAGATTTAATCGAACGGTTCAAATGTTAATGGTTTACGATATTTATCGTACACCTAACCTCATATAATCATTCCCACCTAAATTCTTCTCCGTCGCCGGCGATCTTCCCGCCGCCGGCGACGGACGCCGGCGACTCATCCCTGACGCCGGCGACCCAACTCCGGCCACCTCCGGCCCCCAGCCCCTGACGCTGGCCGTTGCCGCTGACGACCCCATTTTCTCTCTCTTCTCTTCTCTTCCCCTCTCTCTCTTCCCCTCTCTCTCTCTTCCCCTCCCTCCCGTCGGCCCCCACCCACGGCCTCCCCCACCCCCGACCGCCACCCTCCCCCAGCACCAACCGCCCCCGACGACCCCCCCTCTCTCTTCTCTTCTCTCTCTCTCTTCCCCCTTCTCTCTCTTACCCTCCCTCCCGCCGGCCCCCACCCCCGGCCCCCAGCCAGCCCCTCGGCCCCGCCCCCCTCCCCCAGCCTCCCCCCACCCCGACGACCCCCTCCCCTCGGCCGCCACCCTCCCCGCCCCCCCCTTCTCTCTCTTTCTCTCGATTTCGCGATTTCTCTCCATCGCGAAATCGCGAGAAAGAGAGAGAAGGGGGGCCGGGGAGGGTGGCGGCCGGGGGGAGGGGGGTCGTCGGGGGTGGGGGGAGGCCGGGGGAGGGGGGCGGGGCCGAAGGGCTGGCTGGGGGCTGGGGGTGGGGGCCGGCGGGAGAGAGGGGAAGAGAGAGAAGGGGGAAGAGAGAGAGAAGAGAATAGAGAGAAAGGGGAAGAGAGAGGGGGGTCATCGGGGGGGGGGTGCCGGGGGAGGGTGGCGGCCAAGGGTGGGGGGAGGCCGGGTGTGGGGGCCGGCGGGAGGGAGGGGAAGAGAGAGAGGGGAAGAGAGAGAGAGAAGAGAAGAGAGAGAAAGGGGAAGAGAGAGAAAATGGGGTCGCCGGCGGCGACGGCCGGCGTCCGGTACTGGGGGCCAGAGGTGGTCGGCGTCGAGGATGAGTTGCCTGCGTCCGTCGCCGGCGATGGAGAAGAGTTTAGGTGGGAATGATTATGTGAGGTTAGGTGTATGATAAATATCATACACCATCAACATTTGAACCCATTCGATTAAATCTTAACGGTCCAAAAAAGGACTCTACCGGTAATGACCCTCAGAGGGTCTCTACCACAGTCACGCCCTTTATTTTAATATACAGATTATTTTATTTTATTTGTTTTTAATTTCATGATGAATATTTTTTGTTGATAAATATAAATTATCTTTAATGAATCAAAATTAATTATAAACACCAAAGTAATTATAATCAATATAAAATATTTACTATAATTATGATGATTTATACTAAATAATAAATATTATAAAATATTAATGATAAAAGTTGATAAATATTCATACCTCATATAAAAAACTAATGAATTCTTTATGAAAAAAAACATATTTGTTATGTAATTCACTATGAATTAAAAGGTTATCATTTATGTCTTAATCAAACAAATTGAAGAATAACACAAAAAATGGAATCAAATTATTTATGAAAAAATAATATTATTTATATAAATTAGTATAAATGAAATCGAACATATATTTATGATAAAGACAGATTTATTATACGAGATATTTTTTTGAGATTTTTCTTTTTATTTATTTAACTTTTTCTCATTAATGTGAAATCTGATTATGAGAAAATAATATATTTTTTAATTCATTATGAATATTTATACATTTTTATAATAAATCAAAAAAATTTTCAAATTTTTTTTCTATTAATTATTTTTACAATTTCATTAAATATACTTTAGTCTTATTCGATTAAGATTCTTTTTTTTTTTGTTTTGTTTTTTGTTTTTTTTGTTTTTGTTAATTCTCCTTTCTTTATAAAGTATAAAATCGTCCTCATAATTACTCTTTTGAATGTTTATATGTATTAAAATAAAATAGATATATTTTAAGTTAATATCTTTAATTTAGTCATCTATGTAAATATAGATATATATATATATATATATATATATATTTTTTGCAAAAGTACAGTCCATCATCCATTGAATCCCATGCCTCTTCTTGTTTTCCTTCCATCTTGGTTTTGATTTGACCAAAGCTCTGATTTCATTGTTGGGCCCTCAGTAGGGAGTGGCTGGCTAACTTGGACTTGATAGGTAGGCCTCAATTCATCACTTGTGCTGATTGAATAGCAATGTTCTCCAAGATACATGGGATAGCCCAGTTGATGAGAGCATAGGGTTAAAGGTTAGGTCATAAGTCGATTTGATCTTTAGATTTAAAAAAAAAAAAAAAAAAAAAAAGAAAAGAAGAAAAAGAAGAAGAAGAAGAAGAAAGAGTGAAAAACATGACATAAATTTAGAGATCATTATCCTAATATTATATAAAAAAATTAATATTAAATTAATATACATAAAATTAAACTAAAATTAATTAAAATTTATGTCATGTAAGTTAAGATGAGAAATTTGTGTCATGTTGGTCAATAGATTAAAAAAATATGATTATTTAAGTAATTTTCTCTTAAAAAAAAAGTGTGGATGTTGGATGCTTACCAATAATAAATAAAAAAGATTCTACACTCAATTTTTTAAAACACTATTTTCTACCCCTTTTGTAAGCTCTCAACAACTACATAGTGCAATTTCGTTACCACATGGGTTATAGTTTGAGAGTAAATTAACTAATGTTCACGAGACTTAGAGACTAATCTAATCCTCAAGTTCATCCCTCTTCATCTAAAATATATTACAATAAACATCATTTTTACGAAAATAATTTATATAAATAGCAAGATAGCAAATTTACTTTTAGTAAATGGATTATTTACATAATAAATGTATCATTGACTGGTACTTATACTAAATCGTTTAAAAACATGATATTTACTTTAATTATTTGATAAAAACTCATACATACTTTTTTTTTCTCTCCAATTCATAGATAGTCTCTTTATTGGACGGGGGGGGGGGGGGGGGGGGGGGAACATTCACCGGTCTAGCTCTAGCCTTTGCTATGGGCTGGCCTCAATACATTGGCCTAAAACACACATTCACAATGTGGATTGAATCACTACCCACAATTTCATTTTATTTTTTGTTTATTTTTTGTTTTGGTAGAAAAGCAACCAAACTGAACAATTTCTTTCCAAAAACGGGCTTTCTTTGTACCTACAGAAGAACACTTGGAACGCCCCTAAACCAGGGTAAAAACATATATAGAGAAAAAGGTTCACAATCAAGACCGAGGCTCTCTCTACGTGGAAACATAAATACAATGACATGCAAATAATAATCACAGACTTCATTCCAAGTCTGAGAAAACAGTAGCCTTTTTTTCTGTTCCTGATTGTTTTGGGGACGTACGTAATTTCATATTTGGTAATTAATTTTGGCTTGAAGTTGCATTTGAGGAAAGATCAAAACATTGATGAGTGTGTTGATGAATTATAGGCCGTCTGATTCCCTCGGGAGGACACGGTGCCGGGGCAGGATGTGCGATGAATGTCGGTATTTCCTCACCTGGCATCAACACTGATACTTCTCTTGCATAGACAGTCATCTGAACAAACGAGCACAACCAACGAAGTTTAGACAATAATTCCCATAAAAATAAAACCAAATTGCTGTTAACAAAGAAGGTAGGGCTGTACGTCGAGTATTAATTAACCGGCGGTTTTGATCGGTTCAGTTTCCATGCGGTTTTCAGAATACAGAAGGGTAAAAAGATTAAAGAAGAACATGATGGTCACTAACAGAAAAAAAAAAAAAAAAAAAAAAAAAAAAGAGGACCATATTGAATAGGTGTTACTTTTCAAGCATGCAAGGTTTTGGCTGGTTTCATAATCCAACTTTATGATGATGATTATAATTATTTTCATTGTACCACAGAAAAAAGGTAAAGCAGTTAATTAATAAACCGCTGCCACACAGGGGACATGGTTTTTTTACTTTATTTCCCTTACACCCCAAGAATATGACATAGAATAGTACTGGGGTTACAGACATTTATTATAATAATAATTCCCTTTTAAATAGTGTACTTTACATAGGAACTCTTGTCTATTAATTCTATTACCCTTCCCACAAATCAAGGATTTTTTTTTTTTTTGAAAAATTTTGCAAGGTCATGACTCCTTGTTATGCTGACACGTGGCATATGACAGCAAAAAATGTATCTAACTTGCTAGCCATAAGCCAAGATTATGAGTTGTACAATTGCAAACTATTGAAATGGCAAAATGAGTTGGTTTTGGCCTTTTAAGGCATATATATATATATATATATATATATATATATAGATATAGATACGGGTATGGATATAGATAATGCAAATAAAATACATTTAGTCTAGGGAACATAATGTAGCATTGGTGTATAATATATAGTTTCTTGTTCTCACATTGGTTATCTCAGCATGTGCTCAAGTTTGTCAATAGTCAATGACTTGCATCTTACACCACAAGCTACACCATGAAAATTCTCACCCCCATTTTGTCTTGACATGTTGTTGTTGTGTGTGTGTGTGTGTGTGTATGTACATATATGTAACATATTTTTAATGATTTAGGACAAACCTTGGGATGATCATGCCACTTGTACAAATTTATTCATACCTTAGGACTGTCTGAAAAATCTCCAAACAATACTACCGACTTGATTAACAAAATGGATAACTTTGTCGAGACTGTGAAGGAAGAAAAAAAAAAACTAACAGAATACTAAAAAAAATATAGCATTAACGATAAGATCACATCAAAATAATATTATAATCAGAAATATATGATAATTTTCTTAAAACTCCGTAAAACACTTGAAGGTTCATGTTTATTTTGTTATTTATTTTGTTATGTATAATTTTTTTTTTAGGTTGGTTTGTTTTTTCCTTACCTATCAGATAATTCTTCGTGTGTGTAGATGTAGATATATATATATATATATATATATATATATTATAGATATCCCTAGACAAATCTTGTATATCCTAATGGTATTGGAATAAACTAGATATATGTATATATATATTATAGATATCCCTAGACAAATCTTGTATATCCTAATGGTATTGGAATAAACTAGAACGGACACCCTTCTTGTTTTTGTGGTGCTATTTTTTTTTTGGTAGCCTTATTATTTTAGGTTTTTCAATTCTATAAACAGAAACACTACTTTAAAAATGACAGAATTATTCTCTAAACAGGGAAGAGTATTTTTTTATGGTGCTAGTTAATCATAACATATACATATATAATTGCATGTATATATATATATATATATTATCTCGTTGATTGCCTATGGCCCTATGACAATTTTGAGCACCGAAGATTCAAGTAGGATGAGCTCGGCGCAAATTATGGTTGGAATCTTTCCTGACACTTGAGACAAAACCAGCTGATGATCATGACGTTTGGTTCTCCTCACTCACTACCCCTAAACAAAAAAATATAATAATATATATACATAAGCAACCAACTATTTTTTCGAATATTTTTTCACAGTAATGTGTCACCTAGGAGTGTTTTCAAATATATATGGGCAAAAAACGGGGGCGTAATTTAAAAGAAAAGAAAAGAAAAGAAAAGAAAAGAAAAGAAAAAAAAAAGACAGAGATATCGAACATGCTTATTTGTCAGACTAGACATTGAATAGAAAAGACAAAAGTGAAAAATATAGTATGAATATATATATATATATATATTGTGTGAAGCATGATATTGCAACTTTTAAGGGTTTTATATTATCATCAATTGGATAGGATAATCAAGGATTATGATTCGGAGATCTTAAAAATCAAATTAGGTTGGATTAAAGTGCCGTTGTAATATACTTTTTTAAGAGTTTAATAATGCCAATGCTACATAATGCAGCCCACTATAGAAAACCTCAAAATCATCCCCAGTCATCTACTATATACATGGGGATATGAGGATTTTTTTTTTTAATTCAATTTGGTCTGACATGTACCTCAAATTCCAATGCAGTAGGTGATAAGGAGCTAAAAGTAAAAAAAAAAAAAAAAAAAAAAAACAAGAAGAAGAAGAAGAAGAAGAAGAAGAAGAAGAAGAAGAAAAGTGATTCAGAAACAAGAAGAATATTGTAAAAAGTAAATTTTTAAACTTAAAAACAAAAATATTTAAGAATGTTATAATCTTCTCAAAGAATAACCATGTGGTTATGAGTAGGGTAGTAGCTAATTGATCAAAAAGCCACACAAAATGGAATGTTCTGCCAAGCAAAGCTAAGAAAAAGCTTCTTCTTCTTCTTCCCTTTTTTTTTTTTAATATTTCTTATTTTTTTATTTTTTATTTTTTTATTTTTAATATAACGATACAGCTAGGTTGCTATGGAATCCTGTGGAGTGTGGGAATGCATATAGAATGATGGTTTTCTTATCAGCCTTTTTGACTGCACGTTATTAACTTTTTTACTAATCTTTCTGAAACAATCAATTTAAATGGAAACGATTGGAAAAAAAAAATAATAATAAAAAAGGCAAATTTCAACACAATACTCGTAATTATCCATATCCCCAAATAGAGAGCAACAGTAATTTCTAGTTTATTAGTATTGTCTTGCAGGCCTCAAATTAGTGAAGAAGCTGCTACTGAATTCTTTCTTTATTTCTTCTTTTGTGTTTGTATGTGTGTATACATACATATATGTATAAATAAATAAATAAATAAATATATATATATATGTGTGTGTATGAATTATACGGCAATTCAAGTCATGCAAGTTGAATAGTTTGTAAGCATAATTAACCGGAAAAAGAAGGGGAAAAAAAAAAAAAGAAAGAAAGAAGAAAGAAGAAAAGTTGATCAAGAGAGGAGAGAAATTAGAGAGCTTACTTTGGGAGATGGAAAATCAAGCTTTGATCCATGGGCATAAGGCATCTGTTGTCGTTCGAGGTCCAAACGAGTCGTCGTTGGGGAAGAAGCTTGTGTCGTTGATGATGAAGATGAAGAAGATCTTGACCTGAGAAATTTCTCAAAGATAGCCATGAGAAGAAACATTGAAATGAGAATAGCAGTGGCCACAAAGCCAAACGACACCGCGTTTACTGAGCTATCCACGTGCCTCCAATACTCTTCTCTCTCTGCATTATTATTACTGCTCTCCAACGCCGCCATCCCTGGCTCCACCGGGGCTATGCTTCCCCATCTAATTACTCCATCACCACCCATTGCCACTTTATAAAAAACCTATATATACATATATTTATAATGAGCTATTATATATATATATATATATATATATAATCTCTTCCTAGCTAGCTATATACTTGTATCTTTTTTTCTTTTTTTGGCCAAGAGAAGTTCATGACATGTTGAGGAGAAGCGACATTTTTTTTTAAATGAATGAAACTTGTTTTTGAAACTTATGTTGGTGATATAATGCCGAGAAATATTGTAAAGAGCAAAGTGAGGGAGAGAGAGAGACAGAGAGAGAGAGAGACAGAAAGAAAGGGAGAGAGAGAGAGATGGCTGGAGGGTTGAAAAGATGGCTCTACTATAATGAAATTAGAGCGTATTGGATTGGGTTACCTTACCTATATATAGCTAGCTTTTCGTGTTGTCTTCTTTAAATAAATAATGAGAACTAGTGGTTAAAAGGGTAAGCCAAAGACAGAGAATCCTTTCATCAATTTCGTGTTGTCAAAACCTTTTTTTTTTTTTTTTTTTTTCCCTCTTTTCTTTTCACTATTTTCGTGTTTGACACTACAAAAGTCACGGCCCGAGATGCCGATCGAAATTAGTAACATTACTACCCTTTTCATTAATATAATTTTTTTTTCCTTTTTTAACTTCACGACTTCAATATTGCACCTCAAGTGAAAAAAGTTAAAAAAAAAAAAAAATCAGTGGACTAAACATAGTGATTCACGTTTGAAAAACTTGTTAAATGGACGGTTGTGATTCACCATAATTTCTGATGAAGTTGTCCCATTTTCATTATTAAATATATATGGTCATGAACAGTCAACGTCGAGGTCGATGTCCAATAGACCACAAAACACACACAGAAATTACGTGCACGAGGGACCCGAGAGAGGAAGGATGTGTTAAGAGAAACTGGCTCGGTCCTCGTTTGTGGCTGTGGCCTGTTTTTGTGGGCCCACCAGCTGAGGTCAGTTCATGCTCAGAAGTGGGCCACGAGCCCCGTGCGAGCCTGGGCCCATGTGCCTGTACCCTTCTCTCTCTCTCTCTGTCTCTCTCTCTCTCTTTCACCGTTCAGTCCTGACTTCATCATCTTTCACTTCTTTTCATGTTTTTCCTTCTTTCCTTTTCGTTCTCAATTATTATTGTATATATGTTTTTGATGAGTCAATTACTAAAAATTTTTTGCACTACAAAACAATAATATAGTGATCTGCTGAGTATTAAGTAACTTACTTTCTCCAAATACTAACTAGTACTACTAGTATTTTTAACCAACTATTTAGTTTTAAAAAAAAAAAAGCATAAATTGTTTGGTAACTTAATTCGATAGCAATGCATGTGGACCGGGACAGATGGGATTTCTCGTGGCTTTCTCGATCCAAAACATGTTTTTGTTTCTTTTATGATTTTTAAAAATATATACATAAGTTATAAATGTTCTCAATATTATATCTTTAAATCTTTAATTTATATCAAATTGAAACTTGGGAGAAGGAATTAGTAAATAACATTTTGTACAATAATTTATTTACTTCTAACTTCTAAGTATATACCTAGTAAAATTTGTTATTTATTTATCATCAGCTTGTTCACTCTCCATAACCTCACAACTTGTAAAATCGTTATTTTGACCATCGATGCTAATGCTTCGGACATTGTAGGCCTTGCTTTGGCCCCTCACGTTAATTCGGCCGTGGGCCTCTCCAAAAATCATACAGTGGAGTAGTTGTGTGTTAGTCTCCCTCCAATCAACCTCATCATATTGATCAATAGGAAACCAATATGAGAAAATTTGGACAAGGTTCACGGCTAAAAATTCAGCAAAAAGTAAGACTTTGTTTGAGGTTCCAGTTTAACTCTAATTAAATTATATTTTTTTATTTTAGTTTTTGTTTTGCTTCGTTTTTTTTTTAATTTTTTGAAAAATCTATAAAATTTATAACTAATTTTTGAAAAGTTAACTAACTCTAACTTAAAAATTTCATCTCCAACCGGCGAATCAAATGTAAGCTAAATCTCTACCTATTTTTTTCAGTTTGAAATTGAAGATATGATCTACGAAGAACGAATATGATTGGACAATCTTACATGGATATAAGTTAACAGACAAAGACTCTTCCGAATTGGATCAGTCTTGAAGTGGTCAATCAAGTATTTAGTATTAGAAAATATTGAGCATAAACAATGAAAAAGTATGGTAGAAGAAAATTACTACAGTCGGAAATTCAACCTTAACTTGAATAAAACAACACAAAGATGAAGAATATTAAGGCACGTGTGTCACACTTTCCTTAAAACAGATTTGCCCCCTCCGGTAAGTGCACGAGGTAATAATGGATGTTTGTCTTTAGGATACAATGACGAGCAACGATAGTTTAGCATGATTGAGAACCGCTTCAGGTGAACTTGAAACTAAAGTCTTTCCTCTATCACTAAAAACAACAAACCGACTACAAAAGAAAAACTCTCAAGAACAACAAGAAAAGCAAGAGAGAAAACTGAACTTGTGTTGTGTGTTTAGTGTGACTCACAAGCTTGTGAAGACCTCTTTTTATTGACTTCAGAATGGGGTATTACAAAACCAGATTTAAGAGGTTTTTTAATCCGGATTTAATGAGAATAATGCAACCATTCATTTTCTGTATTAGTCTACGATTAATTTAGAGATAAATAATGCACTTATACCATACTTATGCCCACGAATATCAATAGTAATCTTGTGGTATTTTGAATTAAAACAAAAAAAAATTAAATTTGGAGGATTTATGTTGAAAAGGCAAAGTAAAATATTTG
The DNA here is from genome assembly GCA_025413025.1 of Ficus hispida. Lineage (NCBI taxonomy): Eukaryota > Viridiplantae > Streptophyta > Magnoliopsida > Rosales > Moraceae > Ficus > Ficus hispida. The sequence goes on from CM046365.1 coordinate 23,899,193, forward strand.
CAAAATGAATCCTGCACGAGGGCAAGCTTGACGGACCAACATTCGCGTCGCCTACGTTGGGTCCCAAACCCAAGGGGGCCGTGATTTTCACCCCTGTGCGTGAGAGAACCTTTTGGGTACACCATCTTATCCAAGACCACAAGTGCAATTACTTATAATATCCATCGAGTCTTTATGCCTAAGCAATGTGGGACTTCACATTCTTAGCAATTTTTTCTATAAATTCCAATACCAACGGGCACAATTTAAGCATCAATTTCTTATTTACGCAATTACTATTTTGAGCATATGAATTTAAGATTACGATCTCTACGTGCCGGAGAACGCAAATCCACCAAAACCCGTTACTTTTACTAAGTAGGTCCCACTCAAATTTGGACTCAAGATAACTCATCAAAATGGTTTAAATACCATTTTTCCAACAATCCCCCACATGAATGAAATTGACCAATGACGAGAGAAAACAAAAGACACTATATGATGATAGAGTTCTACGGTTAATATCTACATAGGTTATGCTGGCGTTACTTGAACTTTCCCTTGTGAAAGTATATTTCTTTTAATTTAGTCTACCATGCCATAGGTTAGAAGACTCGAGAATAAAAATGGAAGAATTTTTATTCTTATTGGTGGATTTGGGCTTAACAACAAGTGCATTCGTTTTCCATATCTCATCTTTCACATAACCCTTCTTCATATACATTCCATATTTAGTCAAAACTATTCCTAGGCCTCAAAAACCATCTTGAAGCCATGTAAGCTCATCATTGTTTTGGAAATGAGATTATTCTGGATATCAGGCACATATAGCACGTCCTGCAGCTTCACTTCCTTTCCTGACGTCATCTTCAGGAATATGGTCCATTAACCCTTGAACTTAGAGTTGTAGAATTGCCCATGTATAGCTTCTCCCTAGTTTCCAAAGGTACAAGGTCAGCAAATGTAACTCTATCAGAATAAATATGATGTGTGGCACCAGTATCTAGCCACCACTCTTTTGGATTGGAGTCCATCATGTTGACTTCAGAAACCACAGTTGAAAGACTAGTGTTAGACACCTCTTAAGCAATGGTGTCCACCACGTTGGCTTCTTTCTTCTTGTTTTTTTTTTTTTTTGGTAGTCTACAGTCCGCCGACTTGTGACCATTTTGTCACAATTCAAACACTTTCCTTGGAATTTCTATTTCTTAGAATCTCCATCTTTAGGTCGTAGTTTGGACCCTTACTTCTTGTTCTTCTTGTTTTTGGAGCTTTGAACATGTTCCACCATATTAGCCTTAGCGAAATAGGCACAACATTGTTGGAGAGCTTCTTTTCCGAGCCCCTATTATCCTTTTTGATGCGAAGTCTCACAATGAGGTCTTCCAAGTTCATTTCCTTTCTCTTGTGCTTCAAATAGTTCTTAAAGTCTTTCCATACAGGGGTTAGGTTCTCTATAATTGCTACTATGTGAAAAGACTCACTAATAACCATTCATTCAGTATAAATCCCGTGAATGATTAATAGAAGCTCTTAAACTTAACTGATGACAGTTTTGAAATCCATCATCTTAAAGTTCATGAACTGTCCCACCAAGAACTTTTTAGCACCAATATCTTCTGACTTGTACTTATGATCCAAGGACTCCCACAATTCCTTCGCTAATTTCTTTGTGCTACACACATTATTGAGTGAATCAAAAAAGCCATTCAGAACATAGTTCTGACACAGGAAATCAAAATGCTTTCAAGTATCAAAAGCATGCAATACTTGAATACCTGTCTCATCCTCTCTAATAGTAGGAGGATCGTCTTTCAAGAATTTCGCAAGATTCAGAGTTGTCAGCTAAAACAATATATTTTGTTGCCAAGTCTTAAAATTCAACTTGGTTCACATGAATTGAGACCACCAAAGGCTACGTTGAGGTCAAGGTTACCCGGGGTGATGACTCAGGTGTGATGGATGGATTCTCAGTTAGTACAATATTCATGTTTCCAGCCATTTTTGAAAACAAGCTAAATATTAGAACCAATATATATATATATATATATATATATATATTACAAATAAACACTATAATACTAAAGCCAATTAAAGAAAACTATAAATACATAAAGCTAATTAACATAATAGATATAAATATATATCACATGTAAATATCTATGCAAAACTAAACCAATAACGTTTTGAAATCAAACTGTAAATATTTATAAATATCTATAATATTATATATATATATATATATGTTTTCAAAAGTAGAACTAAACATATATATATATCTATATATATATATAATATAAACACAAACTGCAGCAATTAACACAAAAAGAAAGCGTTATAGCAATTTCCTTCCCGAATTCGAAAAACTTGTCGGTCATTTATGGAGTAGTCTGTTTTAAGATTGTTATAAAATATTGACCATAAATAACAAACAAGTATGATATAATTTAACAACACAAAAATGAAGAACGTCAAGGCACGTCTGTCACGTTTTTCTTAAAATAGATTTGCCTTCTCTGGTAAGTGCACGAGGTTCTAACGGACGTTTGTCTCCCCAGATAAAACGATAAAAAACGGTGATCTAGCATGATCAAGAACTACTTCCGGTGAATATGAAACCAAAGTCTTCCCTGTATAACCGAAAACAACAAACCGACTGCAAAAGAAAAACTCCCAAGAACAATAAGAAAAGCAAGAGAGAAAATTGAACTTGTGTTATGTGTTCAGTGTGCTTCATAACTTGTGAAGACCTTTTATATGCTTTAGAATGAGGTGTTACAAAATCATACTTAAGAGATTTCTTAATCCGGGATTTAATGAGAATACTACAGCCATTAATTTTTTGAATTAATCTTTGATTAATAGTATTAATTTAATACCACACTTATGCCTAGGAATATTGGTATTCTGAATTAAAATAAAAAATTAAATTCGGAGGATTTATATTGAAAAAGATATTCATGTCATGCAGGCGCACACATTGGACCCCAAACCCAATGAGGTTATGATTTGCAACCCCCTCCCTGTATGTGACAGAGCCTCTTGGGTACACCATCTTTCTGAAGACCACAATTGTAATAACTTATAATATCCACCAAGTTTTTATGCTTAAGCAATGTGGGACTCCATATTCTTAGCATTTTTTCCAACAAATTTGAATACCAACGGACACATTTTGAGCATCAATTTCTTATTCACCCGATTACTATTTTGAGCTATGAATTTACGATTATGATCTCCTTGTGACGGAGAACATAAATCCATGAAGACCCCTTACTTTTATTAAGTAGGTCCTACTCAAATTTAGACCTCAATATGGCTCCTCAAAATGGTTTAAAAACCATTTTCCCAACTTATAGTGTACTTAATTAAAAAGAGATAGAAAGTGTTGTTTTGGGTCCTCGAGATAAATTGATAGTTTATGATCTTTTGAGGGGGAAAAAATTGAACAAAAAGTATGAAAAGAAAAATACATATGCTTCGAACTCATAATAGAAAAGATTTTATATTGAGAAACTTCTAAGGGTTTTCTTCTGTGACTTTGCTTATTTGTTGTTTACTAAAATTTTATTATTGTTTAGTTTATGTTTAGTTTGTTTTTTTCTTTTAATGGCTCGTTCGGAGGATTTTTGGAGACAAAGTTTTATTGTCGGGACTTTTGGAGTTAAGATGAGTTTTAGAAATATGGGTTTGGGACAGTAACTTTTGGAAAAAAAAAAGTTTGTTTTGGAGTTATGTATTTAGTAGAAGAATAATGGAAAAAATAGATGTTTTAATATTTGTGTTTTGTTGATTTTAATATTAAAAAATTGTGCAATAATAAATTTTTATAAAAGATTTTTGAGATCCAAAAGTTCTCATATGTTAAACTGCTCCACCATTTGGAAAGGTGCCCCTAAACACAAGATTTTTTTTTTTCCCTCTTTTATTTCCGATAAGTTTTTACCTAAAATAAAGTTAAAATACAAGATATATATATATATATATATAGGAAATTATAAGTAAATATTAATATAAATACCGGTGGTACTTTCTTACATGTACAAACAAATAGAAAAGGAAAAAGGGGCAAAACTGAGCATCATATACTTTTGATCTTGGAAGAGAAGGTGGTGAACGGAAGGTCCTACAACGAATTTGTTCTAATCTGCGTGTATACCACTACAAAAACCATGGCAACGCCAAGACAAAAAAGATGAGCACATTACATGAGACAAACTGTACTACAATTGGTTAACAAATTAGGGGGCTTGTGAGGGACGCTTCCTGACGTGTCAAACACGTGGACAGCTGATATGGATCTCGTTATCTCTCCCGGCTTACGTTGGCTCACAAAAAAAATTACAGATGAGTCCCAATTGGTGGCCATGGTTAGGTACAAACGTCGCATTGGAGCCCAATTTGCCCCTGTGGCATCTGACGTGGAAACGGGTGATGATATATGCTCAAAGTAGGACCCATCAATGTGCCCTTTCCACGCATTTAGACAATCCCCGGAGCTGAAAAGCTTGCCACCAACCGCCACTATTTGATTAGGTGGCACGTCGAGTTGCCACATCCCAACCATGAGTTTCCTCGTGGCACTCTCACAATCATACACCTCAGCAGAACACGGTCTTTGACCGCAAAGGGCCCTCCACGCCGCCAAAGCCCCCAACCACGTGGACCTTCCCCTGCCACATCACCGCCACGCACTTATACCGCGGAGTGGTCAAGTCTGGCAGTGGATCCCACGTATCGACTGCTGGGTTATAGACCTCCGCCGACGCCAACCCTCTACCGCTTCCCAATGCGCACTTTCCGCCGACGACGTAGATTCTACGGTCGCAGATCGTGCATGCAAAGTCAAACCTCGGGATCCTCTTTGGCGAGCATTTGGACCACGTGTTGGTACGCAAATTGTACCGCAAGACCGAGGCACGAACCTCGAGCTCGACTTCTTCGACCGCATCGGAGTCGTGATCTAGTTGTGCCGTCGTGATCACTTTCCGGCAGAGCTTTCCGCCAACGATGAAAATGAAGTCGCCAATGGCAACCATGGAAAATCCCTTGATGGCGTGGTTGTCCACAAGGCCCGGAAGCGAGGTGAGACGTCGCCACGTGTCGTTGGAAGGGTCGTAGTAGTCTATCCAGTTTGACATGGTCAACGCGTTGGGACCGTCCTTGCCGAAAAACGACATGTAGATTCTAATGCCCGACAAAGGGTTTCTGATTACATGAGAACGTACTTCTGAATTAGGAGAGTAAGAACCCATCTAATTAGTATGAATAGTACTAATTAATTAGTATTATATAGGGACTAATTTAATTATAATAAGCTGAAGTGAGGAAACGGAGGAATTTGAAAAATAGGCCGAGCGAGAAATATATAGAGCGGGTGGTAACGGAGAATCCGAGAAGAGAATCATTCGTTAATATCGAAACCCATGAAGGATAAAGATTAAGGTAAAAAAAATTTTGGGGTTTCTTAGGAGCTGTTATCTAGGGCATTTCTTGTTCATGCAGACTTTAGTGTTTTTTTTCCCTGACAAAATCATTTTTATGATGATGTGACAAATTAAGAAAATGAATTTGAATCAAAATGAGGATCAATTACCAAGTTATGTATCTGTAGTATTTTTTTTTTTCTGTCTATTCGAAGGGAAGGTTTCGATGAAGCTTTGCCGAGTTTTGTTCAAATATCTTGTATGCACGACTCAATATATGTATGTTTGAATATATAACTATAAGAATATGTATGTATTATACGTAAACACAAATTCATATCTATATACACTTCTTTAGCGATATATCTGTTTGAACTTTAGCATTGAAAAATTACGGTAAAATTACAAAGAAAAGTAAAGCATGACATTTTTTGTTTAGAAGAAAACGAACATATGCAAAGTAGTTATATATGGGGTGATTCGTAGGATTACTCTAAAAAGGACCAAGTAAATTATTATCTCATTTGTAATAGTTTTATTTTTTTTTTAGTTCTGATTCATAAATATAAAGGGTAAAAAATCTAAATAGTGATTGTTTTCACACATATATAAATATATAATAAGTTGAAGGTCTTGCATCCGCTTGGTTCATCGGTTGAAATTAAATTTTTTGAATTGGAGTTATTTGACTTCTAAAAAATAAATAATTAATTTTTTTACTTAAAAGAAAAGATAAAAATAAGTTGGAAAAAATACCGTTTTTAACGGTGAACCAAACGGCCGTTACTGAAGATAAGGGCATTAGTTCAGCTCAGTCCATGGTCATATGATCATTGCCAGGTGTCTGGACCCAAAAGCCACGAATCAAAGGATCCAAAAAATGTCACTCCTAGAAGCCTGTTTATTGAGATGAACCCAAAGGTCTACGATCTCTTTGTTCTTGTCCATATTCAGTACAGTCGAGTAATGTTTTTCACAACTTTTAATTAAGCAATGTAGCCATATTCTATAGTTTAATTTCGCAAGGAAATCCAGCAGCTGATGATGAGACGAAGCAGTAATTAGAGCTGCAGCAGAGAAATTACGTCGTAAATACGACTTCTAATCATGAAGAAGAAGATGTAGGTATGATATCAAAAGGTGGGGGAGTCTTGAGAGAGGGTCGAAGAAGGCCGCTTGGTCCAAACTCAGACACTTCGCTGCATACTCGAGCTAAAACTTTTAAGTTGAAGCTCCATAGCGTGGAAAATTAAATAGATTATGGCTTAAAACCGTAAAGTTTCGGATCATTTTAACTAAAAAAAAAAAAAAAAAAAGATTATGGCTCAAAACGTCAAAACATGTCCGTCATAAGATCCATTATTTATTAACCTTCATAGTACAATTATAATCCAACAATTGCAAAGCATGTCCTTGCCGGTAGGAAAAAGTACCCTTATGACAAAAGTTTCCTTATTTTTTAGGGGGGGGAAAAGAATTTTGTGTAACTTCTTGACATTGTTGGCCACTTTATTTTATGCCTGCTTTGAATTTTTTTTTTAATCACAAAACGAAAATCAATAAATTTAAAAAAAAAAAAAAGAGAGAAAAATTACGTACACCTGAGCCGTGACCCCTATTGTTGATAAAAAAAAATAAAAAAAAAATCCCCATTCTGGGCGTGGCCCATAGTGTTGAATTGTTAACAAAAACCATGTAGAAGGAAGAGGCTCAATTTCAAGCCATTTCTTATATCTTTCCGGCCTTGGTACTAAACGTTAGACTTTTGTCCCTAGCTGTTTTGTGACAGTTACTTGGTTATAAATTGTGCACCAGTTTCTGATACTATTTTTGTAGCACCCAAAAATTTGCTCTAATGGAAGTAGCTGAGATAAATCACAAGCAGATCGAGCAACGTGAACATCGATTATGACGATCAAAACGACATCATTAGCTGGCTCGAGGAAGTGTCGGAGAATGCCGGTTTGCTCCAGGCTCATATACTCCGCCGCATAATTGGCTCATATCTAGGTTTTGTGTAAATTCTAAGTAAATATAAATCCATGTAATGCCTGGTTAAAAGTTGTTGGTTTGAGTTGGCCTATTCGGTCGAATTTCTACATGGATCCAAATGAAGCTCCTCAGTTTTGACTGGAATATTGATATTGGTTGGAAAACTTGAATGATAAATCACATAATGATGACTAAAGTAAATTTTTTTTTCCCTTATTTTTTATATTAAAATAATATTAATAGGTGAACATTATAGTAATTGTATTATTTTTATTATTTTTTTGTACCAAACAACTTCAAAGAAAATTAAAATCCCGTCTATCATTTCAATTTTTTTTTTTTTTTTAAAGTTTTCATCCTTCTAATTTTCTTTCCTAGCTTCTTGTCAAATGGAGGCTAAGATGTATTAGATAGTTATTTAAAAAAAAAACCCAACTATTTTATATACATAATTTTCTTTGTGATTGGTAACTTCTATATTACCAATGTTATGAGCTTTACACAAAATCTTCACCTCAATAATAGTAACAATATTTTGGATTTATTATGCAATATTGTGAATTACTTAACTCTTAGTTTAACTTTACAATGATCTACGAGTATATCTTAAAAATTTATAGCGCCTGATATATAACTACTTTAGTCATATATTGGACCGTTGAAAAATGAATGCAACGATTAAAGTGATAGTTTTTGCTAAAAATGAAAAAGAATAAAAATAAAAAGAAAAAAAGAAAAATTTGTTAAAATTTGAAAATGTCACATAGATTAATTAATTTTTTTTCTGTCTTTTTGTACAAGAGGATGATATTTTTCAATTCAAGAGTTGCAATGGTTAAAATTGCAAAATAACTAGTTTTTTCTTAGAAATTATGAAAGGAAAGATATTCATGGTGTCGTCATTGGTTGTATACATTTTTAACTGGTTGGATTAAAAATAACATCAAAATAAACGTGCCTAAAGCATGGAGTGGTTATTATTATTATTATTATTTTTTAATACCCATCCTTATAATTCATATGAAAAGAGAGTGTGCCCATTTTCCACCTTGTTTGTTAAATCCAATTTTATTATTGGTCATCTTTTATCACAGCTACGGAACCACCGAAGGAAGGTCTAAATATTTTCCTTTCAATCAGCACTACGTGAAAACCTTCTTCTAATGTCAGGGTTGGCAGCAGCTTTCAGATCAAGGTTCAACCCCTTCTCCCCATATATATATATATATATATATCTACAAATATAAATATATATATATATATGTATGTGTATATGTGTGTGTAATTTCCATTGTTTTATTACTTAAATTAAGAGCTACTTGGTCAAAGTCGATATGCATGCGCTTTATGTTGAAATTATATTGTAACTCTCCCATTTTTGTTAATTATATCAGGGCTTATCCGACTAAGGAAGGCCGAAAGAGGGAGAGTTCTTGAATTTATATATATAGCAACAAACAGTTCAAAACTAAGGGTGGAATAAGAGGAGGATCAGTAACTACTGCCAACTTCTATTGACACCCCTGAACTCAAAATTAGGCATCAAAAGACCAAGTCATTCTGCTGCAGCCCACAAGAAGTCCGTCTGTAGCGATGACTACAAACAAGCAACATATTGTCATCTCCTACTTGGTCTCTTCTTCTCTGACCAAGTCGAGCTCATCGCCTCCGCTTTTGCCTATAGCATCGTGCAAGCTTTTTTACCGTTTCAAAGAGCTTCGGAAAGAATTGTGTTGTGATATCAGAGAGGGCACTTTGAGCACTAGAATCATCAATTGTCCAAAACTGCGAAAGGCCGCGTCTTAGATATGATCATCTCCCATATATATTTACCGGTAACTACGCGGCATCAGAGAGCCGCATTGGGATTAATATTGATCCTTGCTCCCCACCGGAACGTGTTGCTTACGTAGTTGTTCCCACTATTTCTTACTTTGAGTTCATACCGCTTCATAAACAGATCAAGGAGAATTGCATTACAACGACGGATGACTTCATAGAAGGCCAGCCAATCCCACTGATCTCCCAAGTCAAAGTTGGCCAACAATACGAGATTGTCCCTCACCATATATTCACTGGTATATGCCACTAGTTATCAAGTTTGTTAATTTCTTTTCAAGTTAAAACACAACTTCCTCATCATACTAACTACTTTAACTAGGAAAATTTTGGCTTTTTTTTTTTTTTTTTTTTGGGTTGGTATATAATTTTCTAACTACTACTAGTACTGGAAACCATGAATGAATAAGTATATGAAATCAGCCACGTAGAGCTTTTATTAAGGCTTTGATAATGGCCTAAACACTATATATATATATATATATATATATATGTATAGCTTAGAATTTTTCGTCAAGTTCATGTGCATGTGTACAAGATCTGTACTCTATAGTGATTTTGTTAAGTGAATATCATCATGTTCCAGGACTTTATCGGTACAAATTAGGGGATTTAGTGGAAGTAATTAGCTTCCACCACGGGACACCGAAACTGAAATTCATAAGCAGGAGAAAGCTACTACTAAGTGTAAACTGTCGACAAGGCCACAGAAAGAGATCTTCAGATAGTGGTGGAGAGAGGCTCGGAGGTTCTGGCCAGAATTGTGGCGACAGGGACTTTTAAGAAAGTTTTGGAGTTATTTCATTGGAAATGGGGGTACGTTGGGCCAATTCAAGATCCCACGGCGCACCAACAACCAGGGTACTTTGGGAATCCTAATTAAAAGGTTTTGGAGCGAGCATAGCTTATGAAGACTAGCTAGATAAAAGCCGGCTCTTAGAGAGGTGCCGATACGTGTTGCGTGTCGTGTCGTGTTATGTGCCTTGTGCCGTTTGTGCGCGTCAAAAACTTTTGAGTCAATTTGTATGTGTTTATCTGTTTTTCCCTTCCTTTTATTTTTGTTTAGTAACTAGACCATGTCAATTTATTGTAATTGTTCCGGATTTCTCTCTTTCAGCCTGTCGTCATAATAATAATAATCCGGATTGTTGTTCAAAAATCTGCACCTGGTTGAAACTTTGATTGGTTGTGTGGTTTGAGAGAGTGAGAGAAGGAAAAGAAAAGGAAAAGAACTACCGAAAAAATAAAACTTTAATCCAAATTTAAGAAAAAGAGTTGAGAGAAGCAACAAAATATTATTTGTGTGGTTTCGATCTCGGGGCTCCATTGAAGAAAAATACCCATTTTTTCCGTAATTTATTTTTTGGGTGATTTTTTTTTTCATTTTCAGAATTTTTTGTAAAATAAAGAAAATGTGGCAGAAATAATGTAGAGGTTGATTTTATACAAAAATTATTTCTATCATGTTTTGTTATAATTTGATGTTATTAAGAGCACGTGGACCTTCATTCTGGGGCAGAGATAAAAAATGGTTACAATGGGAGAGCTATAAAACAATTGGAGAATTTTTTTTTCCCCCTAAAAGGATGAAATTACATATTTTAACAATTAAATATTGGCACAATAAAAAGATATATATATGTATACTAGTAAAAAAAAAAAAAAAAAGATTCTACGATCATTTTTAAACGTCATGAAAAGTTACAATGACCGTTAAAAAACCATCATGAAATTCATCATTGTGGAAAATAAAAAGATTCTACGACGGTTTTCAAAACGATCGTGGTATCTTAAGACTTCACAACCGTTTTCAATAGTCGTGGAATATTCACACTTGACGCCAGTTCTTGTAGGCACCAAGGATTCCACGATTTTTTTTTTTTCAAAAACAGTCGTGGAATGTATGCGTAAAAAAAAAAAAAAAAATTCCCATGATTTTCCAAGATTTATATTGCAAATTGTAACAAATTAAAATAGTTAAGCAAATCATTTTTATTAAAATTTGAATAGATAATATAATTTCCAAAATTACAAGGAACATTTGTAATAGATCAACATGCCCATTTATCCTAGAAAGGCAGCAAAACAACACTTCAAAAGAGCTTTATGAGTCCACTTTCTTACTTGTATAACAAGGGTAACATAAAGATAATCAACTCCACGTGCAGACACATTAGAAGTTACAAGAATGAGACCCTTTGATTTTCGGAATTCATCTAAAACCTTAATTCTGTAACCTGGGACTTTCTAGAATGGATTTCCCTCACATTCATGTTCAATTCACCAAGCAGCTCAGCAACCAGCTATGTGACTATTCCCTCAATTGCTTCACCAATGAGCAACCAAATGTAACTGTCTAACCTGAAAGGAGAATATTTTTAAGAATCAAAGATGTGTAAAGACGTGTAAAATGTGTATGAATAGATATCAGAGTTCTATAAGAAATGTATGACATCAGAAGGCGCACTTGTGAATGTATTTCTTTGCTCATCTGTTGAACTGTATTTATAAATTCATGATCTCTTTTCAAAGTAATGTGACAAACCTCGCGAACCTTCATTTAGAAATTAATAATCAGAGTTTTAATTCCAAAACACCAAAAAAATTGAAAAAAAAAAATAACAGATAGCACAGAAACCTCTTCTGGAAGAAAAAATAAAAAATAAAGAAGAAGTGTCTGCCAACTGCTGTCATTATCCCCTCAATGTCTTTGTGAAATCCTGTGTCAAGCAACTGATCAACTTTATCAAGGACAAAATACTTTCATACCCATCAGTCGAGTTGTAAAACCTACAGTATTCTCCGTATGATCTCTGAGAGCCTCCCAGGTGTGGCAACAAGAATCTGCAAGAAATAAATATGTAACGAACAGAGTGTAATAAGGGGTGTCACTTTAACTAGCGGGCTTCACTAGTATTTATGGTTCAGCACAACAAGTGAGGGCTCTGCCATAATGGCTAGGAATTTTCAGTAAGAGAAATGAAAAGGAAACAATTAAACTTTGTCTTGGAGATCTGTTTATAAACTGAATAGTAATACTAATATTTGTAGACAACCAACAATGGACCATTCACTCATTTTGGAATTCATGGTGCAAAAAAAAAAAAAAACCTCACACACAACAACACCAACAACATTTTGTATGTGTCAGACCTTGGGGATTTTTCTACAATGATTTGAAAAATATTTCCTTCTAGTAATACTCATATATGATATCCATCTACTGATATTTAATATTTGAAAATTTAAAACATATTTTACAATGGACCAAGACTACACATACATATAAACTACTGTAATATTGATTTAGTACTGCTATCCACCATTTATTTTCCCTAAAATTCACAAATCTTTTCTGTTAAGCATGCACAATTATAAATTCCATTCTCGCATATGGCTAAGAGAAACAATCGAGTAAGCTAATTGGTGTTTCTTAAATAACAAAAAAAAAAAAAAAAAAGGCAAAAAAGGCAGACCCAATAATTTAAATGGAAATCCAATATGGTTACTCAAAACAAAGTAGCAGTTCATTTCAGCTAAATTCTCGTGTAAAAAAACAGGGGAAAAAAAAAAAAGGAAGAAAAAACCGTGTACCGTGAATTCTCTTGCCAATAACAGGGCATTTAGGCCCATTTGCCCTCTTCTTAGTGATCTAATACACAAGCTTCCCTTCTAATCAACCACACAAAACAAATATTACATATAAATACACACACGCACATTCTCCAAAATCATCATTTGTGAAATACTCTGAAAATAAAATCCACATATCACACCCCCAGCAGCATTCACAGTAACAAGTTTAGGAAAATATCTATATATATATATATGTATATATATAGAGGGACCAGCCAACCTTAATTAAATATATATATATATATATATATATATATATATATATTAACACCCCTAAATTCAAAATTAGGCATCAAAAGACCAATATTTGAATTTAAATATTTTTTTTAAGTAATGGGATTTGAATCATTTTTAGAAATACTTGAACTTGAATGCTTGATTAATTATTTGTCAATCCTTTCATAACTAAAAGAAAAAAACTTACTGAAAAAATTGAATGCAGGCACTCATGCTTTGTTACATTTTTAATAATCTAGTACTTATTTTTAATGTTTAAGTTTATAAGTTCTTGAAATTATATGTCTATAAATCTTTTATTTTATTTTATTTTTTATTTTTGAATAGTGATGTATTCAAGATTTACATTTATCTTAGAGTTATGCTAGTCATGCATACTGATAAGTGACCAAAAATGCACTTTTATTGTTCAAAATTATCAAAATAAATTAAGTTTTAATTAGATATTTTCATAAAATTAATTCAAAAATATTTTGATGTGCAAATATTCTGTTTCAATTTAATTTAATTTTTTTTGTAGGAAAATAAAATATTTGGGTCAAAAATTGCAAGCAAAAATCAATCAAAAAGCCCAACAAAATGCAACCCATCAGCCCAAGCCATTGAGCCACGCCGACAGCTAGCTGCCTGGCCGCCCAGCTCCTACTTGCCACATGTCAACCGTCTGCATGCCGCCAAGCCCGCCTAGCCCCAGCTCGCGCTTCCCAGCCAGCCTGATCCCAGGCCCGTGATCCAAGCCCGCACGGGACTTCAGCTCCAGCCCAGGCCTCCCACCAGCCCGCGCTATTGCAGCCCGTAATCCCAGCCTCATCATTTCTGGCCTGCACCATTCCATCCCGTGACACCAGCCCACTTGACTTCTGGGCTGTGCGACTCCATCCCGTGATCCCAGTAGCACTTTTCAGGCCACCAATCTCTCAGCCCAGCCCGCGCTAATCCGGTGCCAGCTCCAGTCCAGACCATCCATTTCCTCCAGCTGGTTTACCGCGAATCTCCACGTAATTTACCTCCCTGGGTGCCGGATTTGTGGGCCAAAAATCCTCTCTAACATGTTGGACTTGAGTCTATATAAAGAGGACTCCTCAAGAGGGCGAAGCGGTTGTTTTTCCAACCAATTTTTGGTGGAGTTGAGAGCCAAGATATAGTCATATTTTTATCTCTTCTTCTCCTATCTTTCTTTAGAGTTTTTGAGAAAATGTTGAGCATGTCAGGTTAATTTTTCTCTTAATAAAGCTAGAGATGAACTCATGTGTTGAGTATTTCAATTGAGGTTCTGTTTATTTGGTTTTATAATGCAATATTTGAGTGAATTATTCTTCTCTATTTTCTAATTTTCTTTAAATGTAAAATATTATGCGCTAAGTTTTTATATAGATTCAGTCATGCTTTTTTTATGTTAATTTTGTCATGTAATGTTTTGTAACTAGAATTATTTTATGAGTTGATCTTTTACTGCAATATTGTCAATTTGATATATTGTCGATTTTAGATAATTTATAATATTAATATTTTTGGTTTTAACGCGAGAAGTTAATTCATTCAAATACTTCTGTTGAATCAAAACTAAAATTGGAAAATAATACACGCGAGGGATTCTTGATGTTTTACCACTTTTTGATTATTGAATTTAATTCATTTTAAATTACGTTGTCTTTAAATTTATTTCAAAATCACAAAAATACTTTTTATTTATTTATTTATTTATTTATTTGATTACTTATTTCTCTAACGTTTTTGTTCTACTAATATTTTCTTGTTTGTTTTTATTACCTTCTCATGGGATCGACCGTCCTAATTGTGCTACAATCGACTGCTTGTTTTTGTACACGTTTGGACGTAATCACATACCACTTTCAGTATTCAGAAACAAATAATTATTTTCTTAGATAACTATTAACTCTAAGAAAGATAATGTGTATGAAACATAATTACGAAAATAATAACATTAATCCTTTGAAATGGGATCATTATCTTGTTTGCATATAATTAAGAGGCCAATCTTAATTGGGAAAGAATTTAATACATCTATAAATCTTTTTTTTTTCTTTTTGAACTTGAAGTGAGGGATTCGAAATAAACATTTATCTTAGATTCAGGTATACTAATTTCAATATTCGGAAAAAAAAATTTATTTTCTTAGATAAATATTAAATTTAGAAAGATGATGCCAATGAAACATAATTATGCAACATAATAATATTAATCCAAGTTTAGATCAAGTTTTGAGTTGGGATCATTATCTTGTTTGTAGATAATTAAGAGATCTATTTTAATTGGGAAACATTTTTGTTTATCAGATTAGATAGAAAAAGGCCAATGTGGATTTGTAGCAATAAATAGTATTAGACGAAGTTGTAAACTAGCTGAGTTTAATATATAGTAGTGGGGTAGCTAATACTTATTACCAATAAACTATGACAATTAGTAGTGTTCGACGGCTTGATACAAAGCCTAATAAGCCAAAAACAAAGTAATAAACTAGTCGATTACCTTTGTTCAACTACATGATTACAAGACAAAAATACATTTAAAACTATTGAAATCGACAAAACTTGAATTTTGATTAACTTTCCCATTGTCAGTTCAATTTGCAAAGAATTTTGTACATTTGATTATTAAAAAAGGCCAATCTTGATTTGTATCAACAAATAGTAATAGACGGAGTTATTAACCAAGTTTAACATATAGAATAGGTTTAGCCAGTAATTATTACAAATTCCACTGCTCGGTTAAAAAGCCTTAAAACAGAGTAATAGACCAGCGGATTGCCTATATTCAATTGCTCGATTATTAGATAAAATGCAATTAAAATCTATTGGAAATGACGAAACATGAATGATCAAATTTGATTGTCAGTTCAATTTGCAGGACTTTTTTTTTGCTTCGTGTAGACGGAGTTAATAGCGATGAGGTGCAATAAGAGTTGGCTTTTATGGCGCGTTGGGACAACCCGAAGACCAAATAATGCAACTTTTCGGTTTTCTTTTGATGTTATTTGATTTGGATGAAAAATTAGTTATTTTTTAGGTGGAAATAGACTAACAAGCAAAACTCATGGCTTTGCCACGATAAACGTAGCTTTTTAGCTAAATTCCATCGTTTAGACCTTCAAAACGGTGTTTTTTTCCCCATTTTTGGTAATTTTCATTTCTGTAATAAGTTAATTTAGGAATTTCGTATTCCAATTCTAATTGTACTTCGTTATTCCTTGAGTCTAGTAGTGGTTTAGCAAATATTTATTAACAATAAACTTTCCAATTATTGGCATTCAAATTCTTGATTACAAAGCTTAATAAGCAAAAAATGGAGGGTAAACCTGTACGACTACTCACAACGCTCAAGCCATTTTTTTTTTTTAAATTGATGGCTCAAATTTTAAATGACTCTTTGACTTCTTTCAAATATCTAATTGATTGTCTCCTTTTAACTATGCTCTAAATAAGGTGTTTAATAAGCTAATATAATTTTTTTTTTCTCATTCTAATTTTAAAGCCATAAAATACTCTCGTTATGTCAATTAGACAAAAGTTTAAAAACATTTATAAAAGTTAATGCAAGCGTACATATATCGAAGAATATTAACTATTAAGTCAAACAAACTTTTTTTGTTTACAGATTTCAAAAATTTCCTATACATATACATAATATATATAAATGAAATTTAAAGAACTATAATATCTAAACGGGGTGGGTAATTGGGTAACAGGGTCGGGATCTGCCGTAACGACCCAACTTTTCGAACCGTTAACTAACTTACTATTCTTATTTAATTTAATTTTAACACTTATTTATATTTGGTTCTAAAAAAATACATAAATTTGTTTTTAAAATCATATTTGTATTACAAAAGTTAGAATTACTAAAATTTTAAACTGAGAAAATTGAGAACATCTAGCTAATAATTATCCTATTCAAATTCGTATTTAGATAATATTTTAAAAAGTTATAACTTTACATAAATTAAAAAAAAAGAAAAAGTCTAAAGTATTTTTCTCGTAAAATACTCATACTAGTTTAGTAATACCAAAATATTGGAATATAATTATAAATATAGTCGATACAAAATAATTTAAGAAATCTAAATGCGGAAATTTAATTCATTGTGGCATCCCACTCCCGTTCTTTATTACCTCCATACAGCTTTGCCAGTCCATAAATCATCTAAGTAGCGGGTTGCTTACCCGTGTTACCTACAACACGAACACACATGTATGAGCTTTCGCTCAGCAAGTACAAACAATATCTCACAAATCATTTTCATAAAATTATATCATCACAAGTAACATCATGAATGTTCAAAAATGCATGTGAACTTTGTGTGTTCAATTATGCTTTATTATTTACATATCTTGTCACTTAAGGGCCCCTATATCGTACCCATATGTGCACAACTATTGGGGAGTTAGGGAAACGACCCTCCAACAACCTCTAACGTCATATCTTATAACTTTTATTTTTATCATATCATGTCACTAATTGGAGGTTGGTACGACACTTAATCCTATTTTTCGTTAGCCCCATTCTTGTTATTTGTGACAATGTGTAGATTTACATATCATATGCATCTATCATTGCTGCATACATATCTGTGAGGCATATTGATCATATCAGTGCAAGAGAAATTATGCACGTTAAATGCTTAATTAACGCAATACATATAGCTCATAGGCTCATCACTTCATCAAGGCAAATTATAGAAAACATAAAACAGCAACAACGAAAAATATTTTGTTCCATGCTGTAGGTGAGGTTTGTACTTACAGAAAATCGCGTAACTGTGTATCTGTGTCGATTATTTCCGGCTCTACCCTCAAGTCGATGCGGTATCCTAGTTTTAAATTAAAATCCGACAGTTAGAGTAAGGTTTTTGAATCATTGTCGATTATGGACATATGTTCTCTTAATTAATAATAAATTTTAATTTAATTATTAATTTACTTCTAAGTTTTTTTGATAACATACTTAATTATTAATTACATGATTATCATAAATTAATTTCTTAATTAATAATTAATTAATTTTAAAATATTAAATTAATTAATTATTAACCAATTAGTGAGTTAATTATTTAACACTTAATTTCTTATCCATTATTTTACTTAATTACCCTTTATTCATAATTGGGTCCATTAGGTGACCATGGATAACCATGGTCTTCCAACATCATATTAAGTCATTTTTATGTGTTGTGGATTTTTTGAGTCTATTACAACCCATTTACTTGTAATTAGCTTAAATTATTTTCAAATACTACTTTGGCTTTATTATTGTTTTGGACTCGTTAAGGCCCCATTACACTTTGTTATCTTTATTAAGTTTTGGTCAAAATTACTGGCATCGTAGCAAGCCTAGTGGCTGGCTCATTTTTCATCACCGAGCCCTAGGATACTAAATTACCAATTTGCCCATATTTCGGTTATTCAAGTATTTTTAAGCTTAAACTTATTAAATCTTTTGATATTAGCTTTTAGTAATCTCTCTTACAGTTTTATAGGTTTAGAAAACCTCTACCTTCGGTCCAAAACATTCTCCCCAACAAATTATCATTTTGCCCCTTAGTTTGATGAAATTACAATTTTACCATTAGACATACCCTTTTTAATCTAGACTTATTGAAAGGCTTTCAAAAATTTGTCCCGGCCTTAGAATAATGTTTACAGTGCCCTTAAGTTCTTAAAATGGCTTTCGTAACTTATTACATTCTAAACACAATCAAATAAAAGTTTTAATCCAATATATGTCATTTAAGGTCGTACATTTGACTATAACATAAATCATATTATTTATTGTATTTATTTAGCCTAATATACTACTTTAAGGGTGATGAAGATGCTGTGTAATTATAGTCTAAGTATATTTTATAATTTGACCTGTTATTTATTTATTTTTGTATTTTAGTCCTCATTTAGCCCAAATTAGGTCTCAATACCCTTTGGTTCACGTTTTTCATACTTAATGTTCTTATAAAGTGTTCTCACAGGAACATGACTCATTTTTAATATTTTTTTTATTATTTACCTTTTTTACCATAAATTTTTCTATATTTACGTTTTGACCCCAAAATGGTGTTTTAGTTATTTCTTATCCATTTATCACCAAAATTTGACACAAGGTCTATTTTAAGTCTCTAGATAAGGCTGCAAAGTTTCGGATTCAAATAAAGTCTTTAGACTGGTGAAATTATGATTTTATCCCTTGAGGGCAAAATTATCATTTTTGACATTTATTATTTCTGATCAAACTTGAGCTCTTCTTATGGCTTATATCAAGAGTAATATTCTGTCTTTCTATAAGATTATGAAAATCCCACTCAAAGTACCATTTTCCAATTTATTAACATTTATGCTAAAAATATTATTTTTGATACTTTATGGTCATTAATTCTTATTTTAGCTTATTTGTTATATCAAAATATTTTCCTCATTATTCATGCTTCCATTAAACAGAGGATATAACATATCAACATGCTATAGTCTCTTATTCTCATACATCAATACTCATTCATGTCATATAATTATAAAATCATATAAATGCACTTTTCATCATATTCCATACACAAATAATGTTTGGGTTAATTTCACTTTTAGCATTTGTGGAATAAATTTTATTAAAAACAGCAGCACTTTTTGTCCCCTTCAGTTTTAGCACCGCCACGTCACCATCCACTTTTTAGGTTGATGTATAAAGGCATATATGCCCTCAGCCAATCCTAAGCTGAAAAATTTTCTTACTATCCCGCCCCTCTCACTCCATTCCCTCCACAGCCTTAACGACAGTATATAAACAACTGTACAAACAAAATTTCAAATTTTCTTCCCTCGTTTCCTTGATTTTCTCTCACCCAATCCTCACGAATCATCCCTGCACCATTACCCATTGATCGAAACTAACTCTAAGCATAAAAAATCTATCCACATCTTTTTTTTTCACTCTGTTAACACTGACCGAAGCTGCCAGATCTGCTTCAACTCCATTTGAGTGGATATCTTCCCGTTTCTAATCAACCAATCTGAGGTAATTGTGGTTTTTAGTTAGTTTTATTTGTTAATTCATGCTTTAAATGGGGGTGTGTTAAGATGGTCATCTGAAACAAAAAGTTATTTTCATGACAAACCGGTCATTGTGATATTGACCATATGGTCATCATCATCGTGACCAGTTTTGAATGCAACCGGTTATTAACCAGTCATTTTCATATTGACCATCTGGTCATCATCATTGTTACCAGTATAAAATAACCCGGTCAGTTTCATGTTGACCATCCGGTCATTATCATTGTGACCAGTATGAAATAACCCGGTCATTTTCATGTTGACCATCCGGTCAACATCGTCATGACCAGTATGAAATAACCCGGTAATTTTCATTTTGACCATCCGGTCATTATCGTCGTGACCAGTATGAAATAACCAAGTCAGTTTCATGTTGACCATCCGGTCAACATCATGGTGACCAGTACAAAATAACCCGATCATTTTCATGTTGACCATCCGATCAACATCGTCATGACCAGTATAAAATAACCCGGTCAGTTTCATCTTGACCATCCGGTCAACATCATTGTTACACGTATGAAATAATCCGGTCAGTTTCATGTTGACCATCCGGTCAACATCGTGGTGACCAATATGAAATAATCCAGTCAACACAATGTTGACTAGACTGGTCATCATCATTGTGACCAGTATGAAATAAAGCGGTCAGTTTAATGTTGACCATCCGATCAACATCATCGTGACCAGTCTGGAAAAAATCGGTCATTTTCATATTGACCATCCGGTCATTATTATTGTGATCAGATCTAATATATAAGCCATCCTATTATGATTCATAATTTTTCCTATCTTTTTAAAGCAAAAAATTTTATTTACTCGGTAACTTTTTACAGTTTCACAGTAAATGGAGGACGTTTGTGTTTTTATCAAGTTTAATAGTCAATGGGACGGCACATTGAGTTATGTTGGTGGCGAAATGAAGGGAATATTGGTGCCCGAGACCGCAACACATGTTGGTCTTATTGAGTTGGTCAGACGTGCAATTGGTATTAGGAGCCCAACCAATACTATAGTCTTGAGATACGGTGTTGAACCTGGATTACCTCTTGTCAGGATACAGTGTGATGGTGACGTTAAATTCTATATACAATTGAAGAAGAAGGATGTTCATGTGCTTAATAAATTTTCTATTACCATCGACGTATTGGATGACGCTGCGGATGACGCCATGCCACCGGAGCTAGGTGAAAGCAACCACATAGACGTTCAACTTTCCAGAGAGGGTGTACAGAGTGATGAAACCATGCAATATGTAGATGAGAGGAATCTGATCATCCCTTCTCCTACTCCTCATATCCCTCATCTTCCTCCTCATGCAGACGAATTGAAATTTGAGGGTGATGCTCGTCAATCAAACGAGAATAGTATCGAAGCAAGCATTGGAGCACATTCTATTGCCAATAATATTACATCTCAATCCGATAATGTACCGAGCACTGACAATTTATCTGGCTCAGTAGTTGTTGCTGATTATACACCTGTCACAATGCGCAGAAACTGTATTTTTCAGAACAAAAAGTTGTTGCAATACCATCTTCATCACGATGCCATGAGTAAACACTATCAATTCAGGGTGAAGAGGTCGACCTCTACTCTGTTACACGTGATATGTATAGATATCGAAAAATGTCCATGGTAATTGCGTGCGACTAGGATGCGAGGTAGTGAACTTTTTGTCGTGAAGCGGTATGACGACGTCTATACTTGTTCAATCGAAATTGTTCAAGGGCATCATCGTCAAGCCAAGAGTTGGATGATTGGGGATTGTGTCAAGGCAAAATACTTGGATCCGACTAATACCTCATATAGACCTCGAGAAATCATGTGAGACATGCAGGCCGAATTTGGAGTGTCTTTCAATTATCTCCGGGCATGGCGAAGGAAGGAAGCAACACTAACTAGCTTGAGGGGCAATAATGCAGAGTCATTCAATGGTATATTACTTCCCTTTACTTTATCTTATAATATGTTCATTACCGACATTATAAGTTTTATATTCACGACAAGTGCTATAATAACTTCTGAAACTTTATTATATTACAGTTCTGCCCGCATGGGCTGAAATGGTTAAGAGGAAAAATCCTGGATCCGACATTGACATCGAGACGGATTCATCAAATTGCTTACAATGCTTCTACATGTGCATAGCTGCTTCGAAGCATAGTTGGCCTTATTGTCGACCAGTAATCATGGTTGATGGATCCGCATTAAAGGTCAAGTTTGGGGGAATGCTTCTTACAGCATGCGGTCACGACGCAAATGGCTGCATATTTCCACTTGCATTTGGTATCGTTCAGACCGAAAGCAACGAATCATGGACATGGTTTTCGAGAAGCTAAGGGATTCAATCGGCACCCGAGAGTCTCTTGCTATTGTGGCTGATAGGCATAAGAGTATCGAATATGCAGCCAACCTCGTGTATCCGGACGCTGCCTTCGGTATATGCGTCCAACACTTGGCTGCAAACCTGAAGACCATGTATAAGGATTTCAAAGGCCCGTTGAAGACCTATTTTGATGGTGCATCGAGGTCGTATCTTTTAAGTGAGCACCATCGTCATATGGAATCCATCCGTAACGTAATCCCGACATGCATCGATACCTCATGCAGGCCGATCCTACAAAGTGGTCGCGAGCATATTTCAACGGGAGGAGGTATGCAATCATGACAACCAACATTGCAGAGTCATTGAATAATGTGGATCGGAAAGCTAGGTTAATGCCAGTTGGATTCTTAGTGGAATGGTTGAGGGAACTACATCAAAGATAGTTTGTACTCAGGCGTGAGAAGGCTCTAAAATTGACATCGAAACTTGCGCCAAAGGCTGAGAAATTACTTCGCACCAACTTCTCAATAGGCCTAATAGTAACGGTACATTATCACGACCACATACAACACATATATGGTATATGCCAAGTTCCCCTTAAACCAAACTAGCTTAATGTGTTAAAATTCACCTTCTTACAATCGCGGCTAGCCGATCAGTTTGAGCATGCAGTCACCAACAATGCTAGCCAAATATGGATCGTCGATATGAGCGAAAGGACATGTATGTGCAGACGATTTAAGGTCGATCAAATTCCTTGCCCTCATGCCATGACCGTTTGTAACCACCGACGAATAGATCCATACAATTATTGCTCGAATTACTACACGAAAGATTATCTTTATGGTTGTTATTCATCTGTAGTCCATCCTATTGGGAGCGTAGATAGCTGGGATGTTCCTGAAGAAGTCAGGTCGTAAATTGTCAATCCTCCCAAAACAAAGCGTGGGCCCGGAAGGCCACGGGTTCGAAGGATTTTGTCCCAAGGAAAAGAACATGAGTCTGTTAGGTGTGGTAGATGTAATGGTTATGGACACAACCGACAAACCTGTAACAATTCAGTTCCCTTAAGAACTCGTCCAACAAGGTCGAAGGCATCATTCAGCACTCGCAGTTCATAATTATGTTGTTTATAACTAATGTTTTCACAATTGACAGTGGACAATATAATATGACTTTTCTCCTAAAAATTCATCTTTGAAAGGTCTTCCTGAATGGATCTTAATTTATCAAAACTCCCAAACGAGAGAAAATGGGGAATTCATGGAAGGTCGGCACAAAAAATGAAGTAAAACAACAGGAGGACAACGATCATAACAGTGATGACCGCTCGGCCATAACTGTTATGACCGTTGTCATCCTATCGTGAACCGTTGGTTTTACTTAGTTTTTCCTAAAAATTCATCTTTGAAAGGTCCTCCTGAATGGATCTTAATTTATCAAAACTCCCAAACGAGAGAAAATGGGGAATTCATGGAAGGTCGGCACAAAAAATGAAGTAAAACAACAGGAAGACAACGGTCATAACAGTGATGACCGCTCGGTCATAACTGTTATGACCGTTGTCATCCTATCGTGAACCGTTGGTTTTACTTAGTTTTTCCTAAAAATTCATCTTTGAAAGGTCTTCCTGAATGGATCTTAATTTATCAAAACTCCCAATCGAGAGAAAATGGGGAATTCATGGAAGGTCGGCACAAAAAATGAAGTAAAACAACAGGAGGACAACGGTCATAACAGTGATGACCGCTCGGTCATAACTGTTATGACCGTTGTCATCCTATCGTGAACCGTTGGTTTTACTTAGTTTTTCCTAAAAATTCATCTTTGAAAGGTCCTCCTGAATGGATCTTAATTTATCAAAACTCCTAGTCGAGAGAAAATAGGGAATTCATGGAAGGTCGGCACAAAAAATGAAGTAAAACAACAGGAGGACAACGGTCATAACAGTGATGACCGCTCGGTCATAACTGTTATGACCGTTGTCATCCTATCGTGAACCGTTGGTTTTACTTAGTTTTTCCTAAAAATTCATCTTTGAAAGGTCCTCCTGAATGGATCTTAATTTATCAAAACTCCTAAACGAGAGAAAATGGGGAATTCATGGAAGGTCGGCACAAAAAATGAAGTAAAACAACAGGAGGACAACGGTCATAACAGTGATGACCGCTCGGTCATAACTGTTATGACCGTTGTCATCCTATCATGAACCGTTGTTTTTACTTAGTTTTTCCTAAAAATTCATGGTATGTCAACACAAAATATCCTTGATACACAGTTGTTCGGTTTAATTTAGAATAAAGAATGAAAAAATTTGAGTTAGGCATAAATACAAGAAGAAAATTTTGATTTTATTAGAAGTCCACATCGCCCGCGTCGCTCTTGTAATCGGTTTCATTCTTCCGCCTTGCATGGCTCCATAGGTAACAAGCCATCCACTCCCTGAACATTTGCATGCGTTCTTGGATTACCCAATACCGGACATCCCTCTCTTCGATCAAGCATTCTGCATTCTTGATAGTAAATATCCCACAGTCACCTCTGTGCCAAGAAATTAGGATCAATATAAACAAACAAATAACCATACATATAAGTCAAACCTGATTTTTTTAATCCACTTACCCATTGCCTTGTCGAGGGATATCTTTTAGAATGGTGACCGGTATAGGGTAAGTTCCAGGTGGTTCTCATGGTTTGAAATCGAAGAGAGTTAGTCATTCTGCCAGCAATGGAATGAATATTGATAACGCTGCCATTCCACCTCGGACCTTTGAATTGTGTAGGCTTTCATGCTGCATCGAGTCATACACCTCAATTGTCCAGTTTGTTAGTTCGAGCTTAACTAATGCCCAATGCTCCAAATCAGCAAAGTGTATAGGTATTAGCACAGTGTTAACTTCAAACCAAGACGAACCACTTTGCACTCGAATGCCTAGCATGAGCCTGAGTATAGAATCACAGGAGTCCCAGTCGAATTTTTCAGGTGCACTCTGGTAGACACTCCACAATCCACGTACCTTTGCACTGAAAAATGTGTCAACTGTTGTCACATTACGATATCCCAGTTCTGGGTACTGCCTGATCTTCTTCCTCAAATTGTAGAAGGCTACGTCAATTTGTTGCTTACATTACAAACAAAAAGAGATGTATTGTGACAAAATAACAACTCATCAAACAAATACAAACAAAAAGAGATGTATTGTGATAAAATAATAACTCATCAAACAAATACAAACAAAAAGAGATGTATTATGACAAAATAACAACTCATCAAACAAACATACTTCGTACAAAGGCCTAGCAAACGATAAATATTTCATCCTGTCATGTAGAAGAACACTAGATAGTACTGACCTCATCCCATAGCCAAACAGGTGAGGTTGCTAATTCATAGTACCAAGTTTTATTATCGA
Source organism: Ficus hispida (assembly GCA_025413025.1). Taxonomy (NCBI): domain Eukaryota; kingdom Viridiplantae; phylum Streptophyta; class Magnoliopsida; order Rosales; family Moraceae; genus Ficus; species Ficus hispida. Next base: position 23,925,096 of record CM046365.1, read on the forward strand.
CCGCCATGAATCCAAGATCATGGGGTTTGTCGAGCGACTCATGCTTGGCCTGTATCGGGGTGGCCGTTTACTAAAAAATACAAAACTTTTCTTAATAAATGATGACACTATTAATAAAATATTATTTTAACTTGTCTAAACTATTGGTAAGAAACACATTACCCTGTGGGGGGTTTCTTCAACAATCCTTTATGTATCCACTTCCTAAATTCCTCAAAAGTCTCTTTGGGGGGTTCATCGGCGAGACCCGGTGGGAGGGCATTAGGTTGCTGAGTCGGAGACGTAAAAGGAGCCTCGACATCCGTCATCCGTATGGTAGGGCATTGGCCTAGCCTTGAGGGTCTAGCTCTCTTCTTCTTTGGCATCTGTTATGACATGTGTGAGATGAGTTTGAACAAAACGATATGAATTATGATTCTTACATTAAATGAAAGGGTATTTGTAACAACCACGTCACCGCTCTCATCGTTGCTTGACTCGGTAACCTTTATTAAGTCTTGTTCGATGATTTTGGCGGCATCAACCTTCTCATCTTTGATTTGAATATCCGGGTCACGCATCCCCTCCCCCTCGGGATTCCTTTCTCCCTCATCAACTTCCTTTAGGGGAACGAATACCAAGTTTTATTTACGTAAAACAAATGAAGATGATTATCTACATAAGTGACAGGCTCAATTTTAACATAACATAACGATTTACCTGGTTCTTATCGTTCTCGGCATCTTCATGATAAAGTTTTTCCTTGTCGGCAGTTAGGAACTCCATAGCTACCTGAACACCAATATCCACTACCCCCTGAATGTCAGGGGAGGTTGTCTTCATGTCGTCTAATTCAGGCCTATCAGTTTTAATCTCATGTATGCCGCTTACAGGAGGCGCTTGTTCTGCCTTACCTTCCCCCTTATCAGAAATGTTTGCGGACAACAATTCGATCACCCTCCGCAATAGTTTGTTAGAGCGCTTCTGATCCCTGTTTGTTAAAGCACTTCTGATCCCTTTTAAGGTGCTCTAATTTTTTGTTCAGTAAGGCCACCTGTCCTTGGATCTCGGTTTGAAACTCCCGCCACTCGAGGTTTGTATTGGTCCTTGAACGGGGGACAGAAGACTTGGGAGGGGGTAATTGGGGCATGGCAGGGGGATTCTTCAAAAAGAGTCGTGCAACCCATGGGTACTTCAACTCTTCTTCAGTGGGCATCAAGACGAGACTACTAAGCTGCACACATATGCGATTATCATCTTGCAACCTTGCTTATTGGTATCTCCTCTAAAATAACCACGGATGACGGTCACAACAGTAATGACTGCGGGTGGTCAACAACGGTATGACCGAACGGTCATAACCGTCATGACCGTTGCATTCAACACTGTTATGATGGTTGCGGTCAACACGGTTATGACCGCTGCGGTCAACACTAGTATTACCGTTGCGGTCAACATGGTTATGACCGCAACGGTCATAACAGTTATAACCGTCTGGTCATAACGGTTATGACCACCATACAACAACCGTGTTGACCAATGGCATTCGTTACTGTTGTGATCGCGTTGGCGGTAATGTTAGGAATGAGTCCAAAATGGTCATTTTGGTGGTCAACACCTTATAGTTATACACAATCAAGTTAAAAATATTTACCTGGAATTCGCCATCCGTGGTAAAAGCAGCCACAACATCATCAAACTTGACATTTTCCGCGGTCGTCCACGACATCATACGTGGAATGGCCTGCTCGTAATTGGTGGTGAATTTGGATGCTATCGACGGGACTGTCTCATATGCCCAAACGAGTAAGACATAGGGGGAACCCCGGAAGACTGTAATAGACGGTGTCATTTTTTTTTTAATGGTCTTCTCTTCGAAGACAGTCTATTGTCCACAGTATGGCAGATTGCAGCCCGGGTGGCCTCCCATGAGACGACGCCCCAAGGATAATCATTGAAAGCATCCAGATCATCAGCAAGCGCAAAAAACTTTGGGTCAATCTTCACGGTGCTTGCATTTGATAGGGGGATGGAAAACATAATGTATAGAAGGCTAAGCTTGACAGCGTCATCGTCGTTGTCAAACATAGCATTCGACAAGTGCAGCTCCAAATTTTCTCTTGACATGCCCCGCAAGGTCGAAAAATACCTTGAAATTAATTGGCTATCGACCACGGGGAGATGAGTTGACCCTACACACTTCAAACCAGTTATTAGGCAGAACTCGTTGATAAAAAATCTGGCGAAGTCTTCACCAAGCTCAAACCATAGAGCATCACCCATTCCTGAGTGAGCCGTCAGGTGCATGACAATGTTGTGGAATACCTGCCCAGCCCAACCAAGAGTATCTAAATGCACAAACTGTTGAATGCATGGCTGATATTTGAGGGCCTCGTACTGTCTAGGAGACAACCATTGGCCCAATTTTTTCCACATTTCAGTTACGTTAACGAAGGTATTTATCTTCGTCCTCGTAATTTCACTGTCCGGTACGAGTCGAACATATTGACGCTGCGTTAATGGTGGTAACCTAAAAGAGTTAGTATATGTTGGAGAGTGAAGTAATCATAAAAAACTTTCACAGTCATAATGAAAATGATCGTAAAAACTATTAAAACTGGGTAATTATTATTGTGACCGAACAGTCACCACGAAAATGACCATCTACGACTAACCAACCAAAGATATCACCTACAAAGGGTTAAAGTCATATAATAACACATCGTGTAAACAAACGGTTGGTTTATGATACAAAATCAGATACAAACACTCCCTGAACATTTTAAGGAAACATTTTTCAACAAATTATAAAAACCGTCAACTTTTTAACCGCAACACATATAAAAATGAAAAATTTATAATATATAATCAATAAAAACTGAACAATGTTTCTGAAAAATATTCAAACTGTAAAATTTTTAAACAGAAAAACAAAAAACAAGTATTTGTACCTCTTCAGATTTCGATATATTAGCTTTATCGGCACTGATCAACCTATTTGAATCCTTAACATCCATTTTCCTTTGCTTTATCTTCAAACCTGCATCTGACGATGACCTTTTGGATGACTTAGGCACAAATCGGACTGACATCCTCTCATGACCAGTGTTTTGATGGGAATTTTTAGTGGGGGTCGACATGGGTAGTTGTTTCAGGAATATGAGACGTTAACATACGTCCAGGCAGTTTATAGAAGGATTTCGTGGGTGGTTTAGGGCGGTTATCGAGCGGTTGTGGGTCGGTATATGCAGGTTCAAACACTTTCTCTCTCTTTAACCGGAGTTTCTCTCACTAAAACTCTGTAGAGCCTGGTTTGAAATTTCGGATTTTTTTTCAGGGAATTCGAGGGAAAGTAAAGTAAGGTTTAGGCGGGTGGGAGAGGAGGGCAAATGGGGGATTTGACAATTAATTTACAATTTTTCATTTGAGAATCAAATCAATGACTGTTGGTATTCGTGCAAAAGGCGGTCATATTCGTAATGACCACCGGGTAAATATCGTTGTGACCACGGTTAAATGAAAAAAATACAACGTAGGCAGGGGTCACAACAAAAATGACCAGGTGGTCATTATGAATATGACCGATCAAGTAGGAATATCAAAATTTTTGTAAATTAATTGTTATATTTTGGAAAAAAAAAAAAAAAGGTTTTTTCAGCCCTTTACACACTCCTCAAGGAATTGGCATTAATTGTCTGCAGGTTGATCAAATCAATGACTGTTGGTATTCGTGGAAAAGTTGGTCATTTCCCTAATGACCACCTGGTCAATATCGTTTTGACCAAGGTTCAATGCAAATAAATCACCATTTAGCTTGGTCACTACGAAAATGACCATGTGGTCAATATGAAAAATACTTATCCGGTTGAACCACCGAATTTGGTAAATTAAATTATTTTATTATTAATTTTTTTTCCCTACAAACAACGAATGTTAAAACAAATTTTCTCAAGACGTAGGCAGGGGTCACAACGAAAATGACCAGGTGGTCATTATGAATATGACCGATCAAGTAGGAATATCAAAATTTTTGTAAATTAATTGTTATATTTTGAAAAAAAAAAAAAAGGTTTTTTCGGCCCTTTACACATACCTCGAGGAATTGGCATTAATTGTCTGCAGGTCGATCAAATCAATGACTGTTGGTATTCGTTGAAAAGGTGGTCATTTCCTTAATGACCACCTGCCCAATATCGTTTTGACCAAGGTTCAATGCAAATAAATCACCATTTAGCTTGGTCACTACGAAAATGACCATGTGGTCAATATGAAAATGACTGCTTGTGAGGAATATAAAAGTTGTGCAAATTAATTGTTATCTTTTTAATTTTTTTTCTTTGCCCCTTCACACACAAATCGAGGAATTGGTATTAATTGAAGACAGGTCGATCAAATCAATTACTGTTGGTATTCTAACAAAAGTCGGTCATTTTCGTAATGGCCACCTGGTCAATATCGTTATGACCAAGCTTCTATGCAAAGAAATCACCATTTAGTTTGGTCACAACGAAAATGACCATGTGGTCATTATGAAAATGACCTATCCGGTGGAACGACCAAATTTTAGGTTAATTCATTTTTCTTTGATTCCTTAACTTCGATTTCCCCTGAACCCTTCATCGGCCACCACTCTATTGATCTCTGGTGTCGGTTTTTTTTTTAATTTTTCTCGGTAGGTAGCCTTCGATATCCGGATCGGTTTCTAGAGGGCTTTCATCGTGGTTTTGGACAGTTTCCGAGCGGTTCCGGCCGGTTGCAAGTCTTTCTCTCTCTATATTTCAGATTCTCTCTCTAAAGAACTGTAGATTCTGCTTTAAAATTTTTTAAGCCGTGCTAGGGATAGGGATATTTGGGTCGGTATTAGATGAGGGTAAAGATGGAACACGGCATACATTTACTGTTGTTGGGCCCCCCATATAAGACGGGGTGGTGATGTGGCGGTGCTAAAACTGAATGGGACAAAAAGTGCTGCTGTTTTTAATATAATTTATTCCACAAGTGCTAAAAGTGAAATTAACCCATAATGTTTTCTAGCCACCTTAAATCATAGCCAGCACATATATCATCTCACTAGGTAGTAAAACTACATTTTAACCATTTACTATGTCAAGATTTTCCTATTTGTAAGAACACATTTTGAAAGTAAAGTTATTAAGAACTTGGTAAACCACTAGTTTACAAATCATTTATCTCTTACAAAAGTAGTGGGTGCTTAGCTCTTCTTAAAGGCTTTGAATCACTCTTGGATCCTTGAGGGAGGGAGCTAGAATAGAAATAAAACATCACTTTAAAAACATTTTTAAAACATCATTTTCCTTTCTAGAAAACAAGTGGAAAAGTATAGGTTTTACCTTGGAAAATACTTGGAATTGCTCTTCCTCCTTGTAAAAAAAATGATCTTGGAAGTGGGTCGAAGGAGATGAAGTATATTTTTGTTAGCTACAAATTTCATCCACAATGAAGAGTGGAAGAGATGAAACTTTTCTTTGCTTGTATGGTTTTTATGAAAGAGAAAAAAAGTGGTTTTGGTTTACCTAAAACCATTTTATAATCAAGCCTTATTGTGGGTTAACAAAATTGAAATTTTTGGATCTAAAACTCTCCAAAAATGTGCTCAGCTGAAGAAGACAAGTTGGAAGGTTGTTTTGATAGTTTTTCATGCATTTTTAAGTGGTTTTAGTAAGTAGTCATTTAAGTAGTCCATCATCTTATATTGTAATCAATTTTTTTTTCTTGTCTTGTCATATTTGTTTTGTTTGTTTAGGGGTTGGATTTTGGATTCTCAAAAACCCCTCCTCTTGTTCAACCTATTTTCTGAAGAAAAGAGAAATATATATATATAATTTTATTTCTATATATGATTACTTGCAGCACGAAGACAGCTTATTGCCTTCCTGCATTTCTCAGTGGGCCGCTGTCCGCTGAACCTACTGAGCAGTGGAGGGGTGAACGGCACCCGTTCCCTTACTTTTTTTTTCCTGCCTTGCCCAGTGGGTAATTATCCATTGGGTGGGGGGGGGGGGGGTGTCGATTATTTCCGGCTCTACCCTTAAGTCGATGCGGTGTCCTAATTTTAAATTGAAATCCGGCAGTTAGAGTAAGGTTTTTGAATCATTGTCGATTATGGACATATGTTCTCTTAATTAATAATAAATTTTAATTTAATTATTAATTTACTTCTAAGTTTTTTTGATAACATACTTAATTATTAATTACATGATTATCATAAATTAATTTCTTAATTAATAATTAATTAATTTTAAAATATTAAATTAATTAATTATTAACCAATTGATTTAATTATTTAACATTTAATTTCTTATCCATTATTTTACTTAATTACCCTTTATTCATAATTGGGTCCATTAGGTAACCATGGATAACCATGGTCTTCCAACATCATATTAAGTCATTTTTGTGTGTTGTGGATTTTTTTGAGTATATTACAACTCATTTACTTGTAATTAGCTTAAATTATTTTCAAATACTACTTTAGCTTTATTATTGTTTTGAACTCATTAAGGCCCCATTACACTTTGATATCTTTATTAAGTTTTGGTCAAAATTACTGGTATCGTAGCAAGCCTAGTGGCTAGCTCATTTTTCATCACTGAGCCCTAGGATACTAAATTACCAATTTACCCATATTTCGGTTATTCAAGCATTTTTAAGCTTAAACTTGTTAAATCTTTTGATCTTAGCTTTTAGTAATCTCTCTTACAGTTTTATAGGTTTAGAAAACCTCTACCTACGGTCCAAAACATTCTCTCCATCAAATTATCATTTTGCTCCTTAGTTTGATGAAATTACAATTTTACCATTAGACATACCATTTTTAATCTAGACTTATTGAAAGGCTTTCAAAAATTTGTCCCGGCCTTAGAATAATGTTTACAGTGCCCTTAAGTTCTTAAAATGGCTTTTGTAACTTATTACATTCTAAACACAATCAAATAAAAGTTTTAATCCCATATATGTCATTTAAGGTCGTACATTTGACTATAACATAAATCATATTATTTATTATATTTATTTAGCTTAATATACTGCTTTAAGGGTGATGAAGATGCTGTGTAATTATAGTCTAAGTATATTTTATAATTTGACCTGTTATTTATTTATTTTTGTATTTTAGTCCTCATTTAGCCCAAATTAGGTCCCAATACCCTTTGGTTCACGTTTTTCATACTTAATATTCTTATAAAGTGTTCTCACAGGATCATGACTCATTTTTAATAATTTTTTTATTATTTACCTTTTTTACCATAAATTTTTCTATATTTACGTTTTGACCCCAAAATGGTGTTTTAGTTATTTCTTATCCATTTATGACCAAAATTTGACACAAGGTCTATTTTAAGTCTCTAGTCAAGGCTGCAAAGTTTCGGATTCAAATAAAGTCTTTAGACTGGTGAAATTATGATTTTATCCCTTGAGGGCAAAATTATCATTTTTGACATTTCTTATTTCTGAACAAACTTGAGCTCTTTTTATGGCTTATATCAAGAGTAATATTCTATCCTTCTATAAGATTATGAAAATCCCACTCAAAGTACCATTTTCCAATTTATTAACATTTATGCTAAAAATATTATTTTTGATACTTTATGTTCATTAATTCTTATTTTAGCTTATTTGTGATATCAAAATGTTTTCCTCATCATTCATGCTTCCATTAAACAGAGGATATAACATATCAATATGCTATAGTCTCTTATTCTCATATATCAATACTCATTCATGTCATATAATTATAAAATCATATAAATACACTTTTCATCATATTCCACACACAAATAATATTTTCTAGCCACCTTAAATAATGGCCAGCACATATATCATCTAACTAGGTAGTAAAACTACATTTTAACCATTTACTATGTCAAGATTTTTCTATTTGTAAGAACATATTTTGAAAGTAAAGTTATTAAGAACTTGGTAAACCACTAGTTTACAAATCATTTACCTTTTACAAAAGTAGTAGTGGGTGCTTAGCTCCTCTTAAAGGCTTTGAATCACTCTTGGATCCTTGAGGGATGGAGCTAGAATAGAAATAATACATCACTTTAAAAACATTTTTAAAACATCATTTTTCTTTCTAGAAAACAAGTGGAAAAAGTATAGGTTTTACCTTGAAAAATACTTGGAATTGCTCTTCCTCCTTGTAAAAAAAATGATCTTGGAAGTGGGTGGAAGGAGATGAAGTATATTTTTGTTAGCTACAAATTTCATCCACAATGAAGAGAGGAAGAAATGAAACTTTTCTTTGCTTGTATGGTTTTTATGAAAGAGAAAAAAGTGGTTTTTGGTTTACCTAAAACCATTTTATAACCAAGCCTTATTGTGGGTTAACAAAATTGAAATTTTTGGATCTAAAACTCTCTAAAAATGTGCTCAGCTGAAGAAGACAAGTTGGGAGGTTATTTTGGTAGTTTTTCATGCATTTTTAAGTGGTTTTAGTGAGTAATCATTTAAGTAGTCCATCATCTTACATTGTAATCAATTTTTTTCCTTGTCTTGTCATATTTGTTTTGTTTGTTTAGGGGTTGGATTTTGGATTCTCAAAAACCCCTCCTCTTGTTCAACCTATTTTCTGAAGAAAAGAGAAATATATATATATATATAATTTTATTTCTATATATGATTACTTGCAGCATGAAGACAGCTTATTGCCTTCCTACATTGCTCAGTGGGCCGCTGTCCGCTGAACCTACTGAGCAAGGTGAGGGGTGAACAGCACCCGTTCCCTTAACCCTTTTTTTTTTTTTTTTCTGCCTTGCCCAGTGGGTAATTATCCATTAGATGGGGGGGTGCACAAGCACTCCCCCTATGTCCCCTTTTTTTTTTTTTTTAATTACTTTCTTTCTTGATTGAGATGATAGTAGAATTATTAATTTAGTTTAATAGATAAATCTTAGCATGATATAAAATTCAGTTATTTAATTTATAAAATAATGATTATTTATTCATTATATATGTAATGAAATTTTACACACAATATTTTCACAAAATCTCAAAAGAAAAAAGGAGTAACATTATATAAATAATTTCTCTTTTAGATAGAGAAACTCTACGTTATTAAATCATCGATATCATCTCATTGATGATACATATCATTCATGATCTTGAAATTTGGTATTCATCAAAATAATTCATTAGAAGTGTATTGATGAAGGAAATCTATAATAATAGTTCGTAAATCGAGTTTATGAATTTCTATAGCATCACAGAATCCGTAATGGATTTTGAAGATATAACGCGTTTATAACTTGCCATGCTTAACCCAGGTTTTATCCGTCCCGTTAATTAAGTTAGGTCACTACGGATAAATGGGTTTACAGGTCAAATTGCCATCCCTACTTATTCGGGAGGTTATCCATGCAGTTTATCATACCATGCCATGTTAATAGAGAGGAATTAAGAACTAAAACTAATTGCAACTAAAATTTAAAAGATACATATAACTTTAAATTCAAAATAGTAAAATCATAACCATATATATATATTGTATTATTATGATGATTCAACTGAGCTAATGGTACAAAAATAATTTGTCAAGAGAACTATGAAAAGTTTGAAGATGATTATTAAAAAAAAAAAAAAGTTTGAAGATGATTCAATCATGGGACTATTGGATTTTTTTAAAATCGTAGTTTAAGGATAACTTGAATGCAATAATTGTGATAATTCAAACTAAAGAATTGAATGGATGGATATTATTTTGGATTAGCTATATGATTAGATAATAATTATAACTTCTTATCTAATAGTATCTCTTTTAAATTCTTTTTTTTTAATAGATGTTGCTAAAATTTCTTAATTAGGTTCTCCTTTTTTTTAAAATAACTTAATTAGGTTCTCTAGTACAACTTTATATCATTAGATAAAAGGTAAATGTGGACAAGAAATCAAGAATAACTGAATAAGTCTCGGAAAGGAAGATTTGTGTTTTTACTAAAAAATTAGCAACATTATTGTTTTTAAAATAATTATGTTTTAGAATTTTACGATTTTAGTTTTTTGGGATTTAAGATCATCCTAGTAAGAATTTTAAATTCATCAACATTCGAAGTCATCCGAAATTCATCCACCCATGGTTATTGTTGTTACCCAACCGTGAAATGTGTCTTTAGTTATTTACGAGACTAATGCCCTTGCGTTGCACGGTAGCAGGGAAAAAAAGTTAACAACAAAATTATGAGAATAAATAATGTATATCAAGCATAGTTAAGTAAGGAAGGTAATATATTTACAGTAACTTCAATATACCTAAGTTCTTGTTTACGTTACTCAGTCTGGCTTTGTTTGAAGAAATGAAAAAACACAGACGAAAAAATACTCAAAAAAAAAAAAAAAAAGAAGAACCGTTTTAAGAGTAAAGATCGAAAGCCAAAACCGACAAAACGAAAAAAACCAAAGTAAAACAACAATGAATGCAAAAAACAACATACTCAAGACTAAAACCAACACTTGCGCCACAAAAAATGTACCGAACACAAAAAAGGGGGAAAAAAACAGAACGGTACAAAAAAAAAAAAAAAAAAAGGGTTCCGAGAGAGAAAAATTAATAAGCCGAAAAAAAATTACACTCTCACCATAAATACTGTACGGATAGGGGGGAAAAAAGGGGGAGGGGGGAGGGAGAACCCTCAATAAAAAATTAGGGTTCCCAAACGAAAACCCCCAAATTTTGAGGGAAAAAAAAATCGTAACAAAAACAACGTTCAAGGATAAAACAACACAATAAGGATGAGCATCCACATTTTCAATATAAAAAACATCTGGCCGTACAAAAAATAATGCAACATTCAAAAATTAGGCTTCGGAGATAGGGGAACAAAAAATCAAGAATCAAAAGTGAACATTACAAAATAATGAAATAAACAAAACCCAGTAGAAAAAATAACTCAAAAGTTTTCGGAACAAAAATAATTTCAAAAAAAAAAAATTCCAAGAACAATCAACAAAGAGCGAACTTCGAAATCTTGAGAGAACAAACACAACCAAACGAAAAAAACCATGAACAATACAAACCCAACCAACAAACATAGAATGATCGGCCATCAGTGCAAAAGGAGCCCAAAATAGAGGGTTTGGATGCCAAAAATCCAAGGAAGAAAAACACAAAGAGAAGCAGAGCAGTGGAGAGAGAGAGAAGGAAAATATAAAATACACAAACACAAAATCAAGGAGGAGAATCGGCGGTGAAAGGTAGAAGAGAAAGGGAGAAATAGGGTTTGGAGAGCAAAAGTTTCAAGAACATGAGAGAGAGAGAGAGAACGGCAGAAAGAGAATGAGGAACGAAAAAAAATAGAGAGAGAAAGGGCAAGAGATAATGGGCGGCAACAGGAAGAAGAAAGGGGAAATAAGGGTTTGGAGGGCAAATAATTGAATTTAATTCAAAAATTTTTAAAACTCCCGCCTTAATACCTACCACGACGGTTATTTGGGAAAACCGTCGTGATATGTGAACATACCACGACGGTTTTCCCCAAAAACTGTCGTGGTAGGGTCCAAAAATTAAAAAAAAAATTTTGGACCCTACCACGACGGTTGACAAAAAACCGTCGTGATATGTGAACATACCACGACGGTTTTTGGGGAAAACCGTCGTGGTAGGGTCCAAAAATTAAAAAAAAAAATTTGGACCCTACCATGACGGTTGACAAAAACCGTCGTGGAAGCATGAAGCAACAAAAAAAAGTACAGGAACATACCACGACGGTTTTCCCCAAAAACCGTCATGGTAGGATCCAAAAATTAAGAAAAAAACATACCACGACGGTTTCCCCAAAAACCGTCGTGGTAGGGTCCAAAAATTAAAAAAAAAAATTTTGACCCCTACCACGACGGTTTACAAAAACCGTCGTGGAAGCTCAACCGTCATGGAAGCATGAAGCAACAAAAAAGTACAGGAACATACCACGACGGTTTTCCCCAAAAACCGTCATGGTAGGGTCCAAAAATTAAAAAAAAAAATTTTGGACCCTACCACGACGGTTGACAAAAACCGTCGTGGAAGCTCAACCGTCGTGGAAGCATGAAGCAACAAAAAAAAGTACAGGAAAAGCAACAAAAATTAAAAAAAAAACAAAAACAAAAATCACTGTTATTAAACGGTGAAATATTGCACAGTAGCAAAGCAGCAAAAGTAAAAAAAAACTCAATGAACAGTACAGCAAAGCAGCAAAAGTAAAAAAAAAAAAAAAAAACCGTAGCAAATCAGCAAAAGGAAAAAAAACACTGTCCAGTGAACAGTAAAAAGGCAACCCTCCTTTAGTATATTAAGTAATTTTATTTCTATAATTAGTATAATTTGACTGTAAAGAGAGAGAGAGACACGAAGAAGATTCAAAAGAGAAAGAAAAGAGAGAGAGAGAGAGAGACGTGCGCAGAAAAGAGAGAGAGAGAGGGAAAAAAAAAGGTAGAAAGAGAAAGAGAAAAAGACAAAGAAACCGGCAATCATTCTTAGAGGGGTAAAATGTGATTTTGCTGTTCATACCCCCTTTTAGTATATATAGAGCCTCATCCGGCAGCCAGGGGAAGGAGGGCAAAAAGGTAAATGCACTGTGCAACACTGTTTGTACTGTTCAACACTGTGCGTCACTGTAGCATCAGCACGAAAAACGGGGTGTTATGCACTGTTCATCACTGCACTTTACTGTAGCAGCAGTGCGAAAAACGGGATGGGGTACTGTTCAACACTGTGCGTTACTGTAGCTTGAACGCGAAAATGAGGGGGGAGGGGGGAAAAATTACTGTGCAATACTGATACGATAACAGTAAAATCCCCCTTCACTTTAGTATATGTATATAATTTTAGTCCTCGCCATTTCGTTTCTTTAATTAATTAAATTTTTTAATTTTCTTTTACACATATTTTAACCTTTTATATTATCCATTTACAGAAAAACCGCATGCGCAACCCCATCATCTTTATCCACTTCTCTTAACAATGTTATAAAAAAAAAAAAAAAACCCCCCTCAAATTATTATCTTTCAAATTATTTTTCGTTTTAAATTCTCCTTAAAATAAAGTTAACCTTAGACTCTTCCTTAACTTTTCTTTTAAAAAGTCAAAAAACTTGTCAGTCAATTAACTTCTCAAACCTTAAAAAACAAAAAAGGAGAGAGAGAGAGAGACACTGTACCCGTCAAAAACAGCATTTCTGGGCACCCGCCAAAACAAGCGCGCCAAAATCTTGGTATCTCTTACTCCCCGTCCCCTTCTCTTTCCTACTATTTCTCTGATCGTCCGCCAAAAAAAAAAAAAAAAAAAAAAAAAAGGAAGGAAGAAAAAGGGAATCCCTGGAATGAAGGGTTTAAAATCTGCTGAAATTGAATTCTCAAGAAGCCGTCACCAACTAAGACCATGGCCGTTGCACCCAAGCCCGCCTCTTACATCGCACCCACCCGTCACCGGCCAATCGTGATCGAGGTCAGATATTTGCCCACCCCTGTAGAAGCAAATTTCAGTAAGTTCTGCAGATTTAAAAATTTCAGTGTGGTGTATTCATTGGATTTGTGCAAGAATATGTTTTTAAGAGATATATATATATATATATATATATTGAAAGTTTCCGGATTAATCTCCTGTTCATTTTAATTTGCTTAAAGTTCTATGATTTCCTTCTTGTGAGTTGAAGAATTGTGTCTCATTCTTTATTAACGGGTATGCTTTGTTCTCTGTTTTGTTGCAGGGGTGTATTGTTTATGTTGTTTGTTGGCTGTGTCCTTTCCTTGAGGGGTTCTTTTCAGGCAAAAAAAAAAAAAAAAAATCTTCTTCGTGTCATTAAAATTTAGACGATATTAATGTGCACTAATCAAGTTTTTCAATAGTCTCAAAGTGTATCTTTTACCATAGTATCATAACGGATATAGCTATCTCTTTTTTGGAAGAAACAAAAAAAAAAAAAAAAAAAAACAAATGTAACCTCTTTGATCTAACGTATCTCAGAATGTGTTGAATTCACTTAAAGAGTATTTGAATTATCATGTCAATAACTCAAACTCATCCTCTGTGATCTTACGTTGGATCCTTTTGGATTCACTCAGTATTTGAAATCAATCAAACAGCTAGTTTCTAGTTTCGTGCAGTACTCTATTAGCTATCTGATGTGCTTACTACCTTATATGGGTAATATCTTATTTCAAACAATCAAATGAGAGGTCAATTTGTAGTTGGCTGGCCAAAATTTGACAATATGCATCTTTTTCTTTTTTTCAACATCTTTTTCCACTCATTGTTTTACATATATTTTCCTGTATTAATCCCTATCTCTCTGTTTGCTAATATTGAGTATTCCTTGCATAATTGTATACATTTGTGTAAATTGACATGTTATGCTTAACTTGCAGTATAGTTAATAGTTTAGTTTTTGTTTGAACTCTATGGGAAAGGAAATGAACTCTATCCATTTATATTCTGCTAGAAGCTTCAGTTTTGCGGTCTTTTGTACTAGAATTTTCTCATGGAAATTTATGAAAACTTAGATTTTGATGCTCCAGCACGAGAACATGTTGTGTAGATTTATTTTTTGCTAGGTTATTTTGCAATTTCATCAGTTCATACTATAATTGGACTTAGTTATGTTCTGCTCTGCTTATACATGTGTGTATAGATATACATATGTTTGTTGGATTCTCAATGGGTAACAAAAACAATATGTCGGTGGTGCCTTCCTAATATTACCTTACAAATGCAGCCCTCAAAAGCTGTATATTGTGAAACTTTGGTGGTTTGGTGGAAATTATCATATGGCTTCTTAAATGCACTGACTTCATGGCATTATTTTTTATGTGTATCAGATATGGCAAAACATGATATGGAAAAGTTGCAAATATAGTATTAATTTTCTTCCTTGTTTTGTTTTCTTTTGAAGAGAAACTACATGATTTTAAAATTTCAAGTTTATGATTTGATATCAATAAAAGCAAGATGAATCTCTTTTAGGAGATCTCTGGTCTTTTTTGAGAGCCGGGAGACTTGAGGAGGTATGTTTAACATTTATAGATCTGGAGGTGAAGTAAGCAAAGTTAGAAAATTCATTAAGCTATTGATTAGCTTACTCATGTCTTGAGCTGCTCTCCTGATGTCTGCTAACATTTGACAGCCATGGAAAGCTGTAGCTTTGTGTCCATTTGGCGGGCTGGACCAATTCCCTTTTGTCGATGCTTTCCTAAAAAATGGGAAGGACAAAACTTTACAAGCCATTGGACTGGAAAATGGCATAGGTCACCTATGGCTTCTTTGGAGATGGTCTTCTTATTGTGCCTCAGAGGTAGAGTCCAAAAAATCCTGTCAAACAAATTTGTTCCTTCGTAGAACTAGTTTTTACATGTTCAACACTGAAATCTATTGCATGCATGCCCCTACGTATAGATAAAATGGACATGCATTTTTCTGTTAAAGCTTCTCCAAACTACATATTTTACCTTTTATGCTAATTCTAAATATGATCTACGTCCTCATACAGATTTCCTTGTTTTTAGGTTTGCATATATGCATTTTGCAGCAGGTTTCAAGTAACATACGCTTGGGAGTTTCAGGTATAAAAAAATCATGATAGATGCATTAATTTTTTATTAATTTAGAATAGGAAGAAATGAAATCAACTTGTTTAACTAGATCAAACCTAAACAACACATTGAAAAGCTCAATTGATTTTTTGAGAACAGTGTCAAATGATTTGAAGGATATCATGCATTTGCGTCTATCAATATCATACCATAATGTTTGATAAGCTGGTTTGAAACAAATTTGTATGTTTACAATACCGTAATTTTTGATAAGTGATTTATCTTGATTTTTTAACTTCCTCAACTATCTTTAAGAAGATGAAAGTGGTGAAATTTTTTTTTTTTTTTTTCCTTTCTGTATAGTGGATTTAAGTTCTTAAGGCTATGCCTGCTACCATAAGTTGAGAAATTTTTTGTTTTGTTTTTTGTTAAGTGTAAAATATTGAAGCTAAATAGGTGTATAAAAAGTCTACACATGTTTATAGGTTTTTTTTTTTTTTTTTAAGATTAATGGGCATTTTTTTGTCATCTTGTCTGCAATGAAACCGAATTTGACGACATTTTCCTCTTCAATGTCGTATAATAGTATTTTTATGACACTGGATAGAAAAATGTCGCTGAAGAATCTTTTTACGAATTTTTCTCTTTTACGACATTTTGAAAAAAATGTCGTAAAATTTGTGTCTTAAAAACCCTTTTTGTTGTACTATTAAGAGCCCCAATTATTAATCATATATAAATTTATCTTCGGATTGATATGTAATTGTAATTCTGCTCAATGCAGAGTTCGTAATTGGTTGTTTTTGAATATCTCCCTTTATTTTTACTTGTCTTCATCTCGTCAATTTTTAATTTTTTCTTTTTTTTTATGATTACTCCTCATGATAAATTATTTTTTTTTTTTTTTTTTTTTAACAGGATATAATTCTAATATCAAAGATCAAACATTCCATTAATATAATCTGATAAAGCTCAGTGAGAATGGTGAAATAAGATGAACTTGGTGTGGGAAAATTCCTCTAATTTTTTGCATTCCTGTAATCAAGAATGTATAAAGCTCTTTAAAAAAAAAATCTATAATTGATGAAATAATCTGATCGATCGAGAGACAGTCACTCACTATGGCGACCCGAATCTCAGGCATCTCTTAAAAACTTACTTACTTGTATCTTATTTAATCGTTGCTAATTCATTTTTAGTTCTTCAAAATTTCAGGAATTTTTTTTTTGAAAAATTTGGTTACGGAAGAAGTGATTTTTTAAAAATCATAATAATTAAAATTATTTTAAACAAAATATACTAACATAACATTTCAAATTTAGTCATACCGATATCTAATTAAGTCTTTTATACTTAAGTATTAAAATATACAAACATCAAAATAACATTTAACAAATCCTCAAAACATGTGCGGAGTACAAGAATGTGGGTGGCATCCATAGAACGCATCACATTTTCACCCATTACGCATCCACACCGCTAGTCCATCAATGCTTAATATATCATAGGCAACTTGTATGAATTATCTATAGTGGGAAACATAAAGGGGTGAGATAAACTCAGTAAGTATAAACATGCAATCCCACAAATGCATACAATTGAAAATGCATGACAAATTATATGATTATCCATTTATTCATTCAACATCTTATGAGCCCTTGTGTTCGTAGCGGGATGAGCGCGACCTTAAATGGGGAAGACGGGAGAGCGACCCAATCTGTCATCACTCAAGTCATAACTTTAACTTCATTTATCATAATTTTCTACCATTTGGCCCAAGGTAAATATCCTCCCATTCGGTCAAAGATTGGTACGACACATCATTAATTTCACTTTCTTAAATATTAAGCCATATGGTGAGCATGTAAGAATGACATGTTCAATAAAGCGTGTCTGTAAATGTATCATCATGGCACACTTTAGTAAAGTGTGTAAATAAGCACTTCATCATCACATGCTTTCGTAAAATGTGTAAATAAACACATCATTATGACATCATATCATATCTTCAAAAATAAACATCGAATTCACATTGTGCATATCATATAAACAACCACACTGTAGGTGTGGTTTATACTTATAGAAAATCACGTAATTATATATCTGCGTATATTGTTTCTAGCTCCACCCTAAAGTCGATGTGATGTTCTAATTTTAAATTGACATTTGACAGTTAGAGTAAGGTTTTTGAATCGTTTTTTATTATAGACATATGTTCTCTTAATTAATAATTAATTTCAATTTAATTATTAATTTATTTCTAAGTTTTTTTAAAAGAATAACATCCTTAATTATTAATTACATTATTATCATAAATTAATTTCTTAATTAATAATTAATAATTTAAATTTTAAATTAATTAATTAACCATTAATGAGTTAATTATTTAATACTTAATTTTTTTTATCAATTATTTCACTTAATTCCACTTTATTTATATTTTGGGTCCATTAAATGACCATAGATAACCATGGTCTTCCAATATCATATTGTGCATCTTTGTAGGTTGTGGGTTATTGGGTTACCCCATTTATTTATAATTGGCTTAAACTGTTTGCAAATAGTGTTTTGGATTATTATTGTTTTGGACCCGTTAAGGCCCATTACACTTTGTTGTCTTTATCAAGTTTTGATCAACAATTACATAGCATCTTAGCAAGTCTAGTAGCAGGTTCATTTCCCATCACTGAGCCATTGTGTACTAATTTACTAATTTACCCATATTTTGGTGATTTAAGCATTTTAAGCTTAAACTTGTTAAATCTTTTGACCTTAGCTTTTCGTAATCTCTCTTGTAGTTTTATAGGTCCACAAAACCTCTACTTATAGCCCAAAACATTTTTCCCATCAAATTACCATTTTACCCCTTAGTTTTGATAAAATTATAATTTTGCCATTGGACATACCCTTTATAATCTAGACTTATTGGATGACTTTTAAAAATTTATCATAGAACCTTCTAATAATGTTTACAGTGCCCCTAAGCTCTCAAAATGGCTTCCGTAACTTATTACATTTCAAAACACAATCAAATAAAGTATTACATTTAAGCCCATTTATGTCTTTTAAGGTGATTATAACATAAACCATATTATTTATTGTATTTATTTAGCTTAATATAAATTTTAAAGGTGACAGAGATGCTGTCTAATTATAGTCTAAACATATTTTATAATTTAACTGTTATTTATTTATTTTTGTATTTTAGTCCTTATTTAGTCCAATTAGTTCCCAATATCCTTTGGTTTATGTAGTTTATACTTAATGTCCTTATAAAGTGTTCTCACAGGATTAGGACTCATTTTTAACAAGTTTTGATTATTTACGTTTTTGACTTAAATTTTTTTATATTACATTTTGATCCCAAAATGGTGTTTTAGTCATTTTTCATCCATTTATCACTAAAATTTGACACATAGTCTATTTTAAGTCTCTAGGTTGGTGAAATTATGATTTTACCCCTTGAGGGTAAAATCATCATTTTCGATATTTTATTTCTGATCAAACTTGAGCTCTTATTATTGCTTATGTCAAGAGTAATTTTCTATTCTTCTAAGTGAGTATGAAAATCCCACTCAAAATATCATTTTTCAAATTAATATTTATTCTAAAAATGTTATTTTTAGTACTTTATAGTCGTTAATTCTTATTATAGCCTATTTATAAAATCAAAATATTTTCTTTATCATTCATGCTTCCATTAAATAGAGAACATAACATATTGACATGCCATCATCTATAATTCTCATACATCAATACTCATTTCATGTCATATAACTATAAAAATCACAAAAACATACTTTTCATTATATTCCATATACAAATCATGTTTTCTAGCCATTTTAAATCATGGAAAGTACATATATTATCTCACTAGGCAGCAAAACAATATTTTAACCATTTACCATGCCAAGATTTTCATATTTGTAAGAACACATATTGAAAGAAAAGTTATCAAGAACTTGGCAAATCACTAGTTTACGAGTCATTTACCTCTTAGAAAAGTAATAGGTTCTTAGCTTCTCTTGAAGGTTCTAAACCACTTTTGGATCCTTGAGGTAGGGGGCTAGAATGAAAATAAAACATCACTTTAAAAACATTTTTAAAATATAATTTTTCTTTGTAGGAAACAAGTGGAAAAATATAGGGTTTTTTTAACCTTGAAAAACACTTGGAATGGCTCTTCCTCCTTACTAAAAAAATGATCATGCGAGTGGATTGAAGGAGACAAAGAATTTTTTTGGCTTCCCTTAGCTACAAATTTCGTCCACAATGAAGGGAGGAAGAGAGGAAACTTTTCTTTACTTGTATGGTTTTTATGAAAGAGAAAGAGTGGCTTTTGGTTTACCTTAAAACCATTTTATAACCAAGTCTTATTATGGGCTAAAAATTGAAATTTTTAGATTTTAATCTCTCTAAAAACATGCTCAGCTGAAGAGGACAAGTTGCGAGGTTATTTTGATGGTTTTTCATGTATTTCTAAGTAGTTTTAATAAGTAGTCATTCAGGTAGTCCATCATCTTACATTGTAATCATTATTTCTCTCTTGTTTTTTTATTTTTGTTATGCTTGTTTGGGGGTTGGATTTTGGATTTTCAAAACCCCCCTCTTGCACAACCTATTTTCTGAAAAAAAAAAAAAAATACATATATATATATATATATATTGGATTGATGCCAGTTTACTGACAGCAAGCACGCAGTGAGCTACCTACCTGCATGGCTTAGTGGGCCAGCAGCCCACTGAGCAAGGGGAGGCCCTTGAATTTTTTTTTTTTTTTTAAATTCGGACAGTGGGCTTAAGCCAGTGCCTTGCCCAGTGAGTAATTTACCTACTGGGTAGGGGGTGCATGTGCACTCCTTGACCATCCGTATTTATTCTTTTTTTTTTTTTTTTTTTTGAGATTGTAATAGGATTGTTAAATTTAATTTAATAGATAATCTTTATATGTTATAAAATTTACTTTTTTAAATCATAAAATATAATTATTCATTCATTATATATAAAATGAATTTTCACACATAATATATTCAAAAATCTCAATTAAAATAAAAAATGGGAGTATCAGTATTTTATATTTTCTCGTCATCAATAAAAATTATTAATATTGAAATTTACAATTTAATTCTCTATTTTGGATGAGAAATAATATTGTAAATTTTGAAGTTGTTACACTCACAATACAAAGACTATAATAAACTTCGTCCAACCAAAATACAAACGGAGCCTACAGATAGGCACCGTTGGAGAACGGTCCGAGAGGAACGCACACACAAATTTTGGTTGCATTTATTAATTTCCTCATTTTACTGAAAAAAAAAAAAAATGGAGAGTTGAAACATGATGTGGGAAAGTGCAGAAAAGTTGATGTTTTCCCCCACCCTACAGCGTGCTGTAAAGATAACCGTACTTGTGGCTAATTACACTAGACTGCTCCAGGGAGAGGTCTTCTTTACAAACACTTTCACGCCACAACTGTACTTTATTATAAAGCGCTTAATTTTTATTTATTTTTTAAATCAGATTACTTTCTTGTGGGTTAGGTTCTGCACAAACAGAGAAGGTGGATCCATAATGGGGAGGGAGAGCCATAAAATAACAAGTCCCAAAACATATTAATCATGAACAATTTATCTTAGGCTTGATGTGTAATCTTATAGGGTATTTCAGCTCAAGATTTATTACACGCCTAAGAGAAAAAGAAATACAGAACAATTATGAGTAATAATAACATAGTCTTGCTCCTGAAATCCTGGATGGCCAGTTTTATTGGACAAAAAAACACATGGAAATTGACTCGAGATTTTGACGCATGCACTAATAGGCACATATGGTTTCCACTCTTGCCATTTAGCTAGTCTTCATACGCTGTGCTGTAAAACCTTTTAATGGTGCTGGCGTTGAGAATTCCCAATATAACCTCGTTTTTGGTACACCTTGGGGTCTTAAATTGGCCAAACGTAACCCCATTTCCTATGAAATAGTCCAAGATTTTCTTAAAAGTCCCTGGCTCCACTACTCTTAGCTCTAAAGGTCCAATGAAATTGCGTTTTCTGTGGGCAACGTAGGCTATTTCTATGAAGGAGCCATCCATTTCTGTGCAACAATCCTGCAGAACTCTCTCATCCACTTCTCCTTTGATCTCCCAGTAGATTACGTAGTGGCCGGGTTCTGTCTCTGTTAGCATGGCTTGTGAAGTCTACCAGTTCGGCTTTGGCGGCCTCACTGACTAACAGCTTTGAGCCTTTCTCCACCACTATCTGAAGGTCTTTTTCTGTGGTCTTGTCAAAGGCTACACTTAGTAGTACATTTTTCCGGCATATGAAGTTCAGTTTTGGTGTCCTGTTGTGGAAACCAACCACTTCCACTACATCCCCAAGTCTGTACCTGTAAAGTCCTGTAACATGGATATTTTTGTATCATAACCAAATTTGTTATAGCATTAACATGTAGTACTTGACTGACAAGACACGGAAATTGAAAGTCTTTGGCGTCGTGAAAAATGAAATAATATGGACAAAGAGGACTGATGCACTTATTGATTCAAAGTTAATCATAATCACAAAATAATATATCGACGAGGATGAAGAGAGAGTTGTGTTTTAATTCTTTAATTTCTAATTGAACATTAATACTTCATAAATAATCACATACGCACCAGTGAATGTGGTAAGGACAATCTCGTATTCTTGTCCAACCTTGACTTGGGAGAGCGGGACTGGCTCGTCTTCTATGAAGTCGTCGTTCATTGAAATGCTATTTTGCTTCTCTTTATGAAGGGGTATGAATTCAAAGTAAGAAAAAGTGGGAACTACGGCGTAAGTTACATGTTCCGGAGGAGAACAAGGATCAACGTTGAACCCAATAAGACTCTCTGATGATGCATAGATAGTACCAACAAGGGGCAAATCCATTGCATAGTGCCTCAGTTTTTTCACGTATGGTTGCATAGATCCTGAGGTTACACAACAAACGTACTTGGCATTTGGCCAGAGCTCCGGAATCAGGCCAGACCAATTCAAATTCTCTAATTCCTTACATTTTACTTCAATTTTCGAAGCCAAACTTGGGTTAGGAGAAATGACATCTAGGACCGCCTTTTGCAGCTTCGGACAATTGATTCTCGTACTCAAAGTTCCTTCTCTGATATCGCTGCACAACTCTTTCCAGATCTCTTCGAAAGCGGTAAAAGCTCCGACTACAACATGGGCAAAAATGGAAGTGATGAACTCTACTTGGTCAGAGAAGAAGAGGCCGAGTAGGAGATGACAATATGTTGCTTGTTTATAGTCTTCACTGGTGCAGACTTCCTGTGGGCTGCAGGAGAATAATTTTGCCGCCATTTTATGCCTGATCATCTCTAGACTCGTATAGGAGTTGGTTGAGACTGATCCTACCATTAGTCCACCTTTAGTTTCGAACTTTTTAGTGTTGCAGTACGTAAATTCAAGGAATCTCCCTCCTTCCTTTGTTGGATAAGCCCTACAAACAAAGGTGTGGGGAAATAAAAAATTTAACATTAACTCATAATTTGACCAATTATAACTCTTGACTAAATTGACGGATGAAAATTAACTACTGTATGTTCCGCATGTCCATTTTCGGAAAGAGAAAAAATAGTAAAAGTATATTTTTCCTAACTTTTTATATCATTCTTTTTATTTAAAAAAAAAATAATAATCTCATTTTCAAACTTATTTTGTATAGTACCCTTTTGGACTCCTTTTGAAATCTTTTTAAAAATCTTCACCCAATACACTATTCTCAACATCATTTTTTCTCATTCTAAATAACTTTTTGTTTTTAAGAAGGAAATTTTTTTACGCTTCCAAACGTCGTCTCATTCTCAAAATGAAATGACTTTCTTATTTCAAATAAGAAAATTTTTCTTTCTGAACATGCGATCTAAACAGGGCATAGAAGAGACAAAGAAGAAGTTGAACCTTAATCTATAAGCTGCTGCCAACCTATTAATTTGAGGAAAGCTCTGAGCGTAGTGCTGAGTAAAAGGAATGTATTTGTGTCTTCCTTCTGTGGTGCCAGAGCTGTGATGGACGCATGGCGGCAAAGAACATGTAGTCAGACCCATCAAACATGTTCGGAAGAATTGAAAGTCTTTTCAGAACAACAAGAGAAAATAATAGAGAAATATTGCGGTGCCAAAAATTATGTTTGGTGATCTATAATTCGAAAGGGTTAATTTAACTGGATCAGTTTTCACTATTCATATATAGTTTCAATTAATTTAAAAATTCAATTTTTAAAAGTCCATTATTTTGTTATTTCAAGTCCAAATTTGATTATTTTTTTTATTACATAGAATTTAGAGACAAACAAAACGTAATTCATAATGATATTTTTTGTCCCAAATACATTTGAAGTTTTTATAATTTTTAACTCCAATCAGTCAAACACATAATTTCAAAACTCAACTCAAGTTTAATCAAATTAACTCCAATTCTCCAACTCAAGTGCATCAATCAAACGCATGCTAACTTATATTTATTTATTTAGAATACTTAATCTAGAAAACTAAAAGATTTTCAATCAGCAAAATTTGTGTTTTCAAGGGTGGAGTGAGAGAGCTCATCTCTTGCAGTTACAGAGGGGAGAGGAGAGACAAGAGGGACAAATTAAGGGTTAAAGTCTCTCTTTAAGCTCTAAAAAATCTAATCATTCAAATCAATGCAAGATTAAAAATACCATTCTAACAAAAGAATAGGGAAAAAAAAAAGCAGTTATAAAGAGGACAATATTTTAGTCGAATTAGTTGAATAATTATTCATCTATATTAATCAGCTTTATTCTCAATATGAATTAGTTTCATAATGAATTGATCATAACAAGTAACAAACAAAATGATGTTTCCTAACCATGAATTCCTAACCACTATTCATGGTTTATGTCATTTTTTCTCCTCCTTTTTTTACCCTTTGCCCGATCTCCTCTCTCTCTCTCTTTTAATAAACAAACTATTTGTCGTCAGATATACTAGGTGCTCCAAATTATCGTGTTAATTGATATCACCAACAAATACTACTAAGGACTAGCCAGATGACTTGGAGAGATATATATATATATATATATATATATATATATATGTATGTATGTATGTCTGCACAATTTGTGGTGTGGTCATCTGGAAGTGCAAGAAAAGGAATTTCAATTACGTGATCACCTGATAGAGAAAGTAGTGATAGGCTGCTGAGTGAGTAAAGGGCTGGTATCCCCATCAGCAATTCTCTGTATGAATGGTTCAAAATCTGCGTAGGTTGAAAGTGTCATCAAATTTTTGTAAAGTTTCTCTAAAGCAGAATCCTCCAACTCCTGGATTTTGATGTCTCCTAACAATCTTTTCAGATACTCAGTGTTGTGATTTAGCTCAAGTATGCGACGGAGCGTCTGACTCTGGACCAAACCGGCATTCTCCGTCACTCTCTCGAACCAGCTAATGATGTCGTTTCGATCGTCATAATCAAAGTTCACGTTGCTATGCTGGCGATTTTTCTCGGCTGATTCCATTAGAGCAAAATTTTGGTGCTGCAAAGGAGTGTTAGAAACTTGGTGCCGAATTGACTAAACGTCTGACGTTTTGTACCAAGTGGATGGTCATCATGTTACATCAATAATGGAGCTTCTCCCTTCCACAAATTTTTTTTTTAACCAACGACTCTACATTTATGAGCCGCATGAAAGAATATTTTTTGATTAATTGATTAATGATTATGTATGGGCATGACTCAGACTTACACATGTATAACACTGTATGTATATATATATATATATAGGTTTACTCTCATGTCCGGCAACTCATTTTTGTTGGACACGAACTACACTTGTACTTGTTAGTTTCTTAAGTTTACCAGGTAGTCTCTTGGATTGTACCGGTTAATTTCTTGTGTTGTTCCCTCTCTATCACTTTAACGACCTGACTTTTCAAACCATTAACTACCTTACTTATTCTTAATTCATTTAGTCTTAATACTTATTTATGTTAAGTTTCAAAAATATAGATTTTTTTTATATACAGATTATACTTGTACTTGAAGAGTTTAATAAACTAAAATTTTAACTAGGAAAATTGAAATTTATAAATAATAAATATTCTCTTCAAATTCGTACTTAGATAATATTTAAAAAGCTATAACATTATGTGAATTAAAATGAAAGACTCTAAAGTCTTTTTCTCATAAAGTACTCATACTAGTCTGTAGTACCAAATATTAAAAACATAATTATAAATATAGTCGATAGAAAATAATTTAAGAAGTCTAAATGTGGAAATTAAGTTTGTGGTGGTATCCCACTCCCTTCTTTCATCGCTTCCGCACAGCCTCGTCAATCAAGAAAATATTTAAGTAGCGAGTTGCCTACCGCGTTATCTACAGTAGTACGAACACACACATATGAGCTTTCACTCAGCAAGTACAAACAATACCTCACAAAACAATTTCATAAAATCATATCATCACACGTAATAATATGAATGTTCAAAAATACATGTGATCTATGTGTATTCAATTATGCTTCAATATATATATGTTTTATCTACTTAAGGGTCTCTATGTCATACCCATATGCACGTAACCAATGGGAAAGTTGACCAACCACCTCCAAGGTCATAACTTATAACTTTCGTTCTTATCGTATCATCTCACTAATTGGGGGGTTGGTATAACACTTATTCCTATATTTTATTAGCATCCTTCTTATTAATTGTGATAATTTGAAGATTTACATGTTATTATGTATCTATCATTATGACATAAATATATGTGAGACATGTCGATCATATTAATATAAAAAAATTATACACGTTAAATGCTTAATCAAAGCAATACATATAACTCATATACCCATCACATCATCAAGGTAAATTATAGCAAACGTAGAGTATTAACAGAAAAAAAATATTTTATTCCATGCTGTAGGTGAGATTTGTACTTATTTGTCTTATGTGCTTAAACTTCCATAGTTGTACCTTCTACTATGCAAGTTTGAGAAATTATTCTGATTTAACAATATTTCATTATTAGATAGAATCATAATTATATTATTGTATTCATTTATTTATTTATTTTAAAAATTAAAGTGAGCTTAATTTACTTATATCATAATTAACCTTAACAATTAATTCATATTAATTATTAAATGTTAAATAAATTTCACCTAATTATTATTTAATTAGTTTAATTTTACTTAATTTAATTTAATTGATTAATTAATTAACTAATTAATTAAGTAATATTTAATTATTACATTATTTAATTGAGTAATTATAATTAAATTACATAATTTTAATTGATTAATTGATAATTATATCGTTAATAATTTAATTATGTTACTTAAATATTCTTTCTCATATAATAACTATCAATTAGTAATTATCATATTAATAATTAATAATTAGATTATTCTAATAATTAATATTTGATTAATTTCTAATTAATCATCTATAGTTATATTAACAATTATATCAATGATTAATGATCAATTAATCTCTAATTAATCATGTATTATAATTATATAGTTACTCAACATAATAATATTACTTACACAGCTAATTATCACTTATTAACTCTTATAATTAATTTATTAATAATTACTAATTAACTTTCTTAGCATAATTACATTTTGTTATATATTTATTAGTTTATTTATTTGTTTATTTCTTAATTAATCAATCAATCAAGGTGATAAAGAGTCACCTAAAATGTATACCTTCTATCTAGTATTGGACTTGTAAGGCTCAATCCCATTAGTTATGATTACTTAGTTTGTCTACGGTAGTCTCTTTGTATATGCCCAATAATCATTTAGTGTACTTTATCTTAGTTCATTTAAAAACTTGTGATTTAACTTAATAAAGTTAGGTTTTCATATTATTTGATCATACACTTAATACCAACTCATTTCATGAATAAACATGTCCATATGTTATGACTTACCCTTATGTCAAAGTTTAATATTTAATCATTTTATCAGTGTGGAATTTTAATTTGTAAGATTTATTTAACTTTGAGTATAATCCTGTTTTGGATACTTGATAACTCGTTGGAAAGTTTGAAGTATCTAGTTTCTATCTTGATAATTTGTTTTCTAAGAGTTCAAGCATTTCAAACATTAATGTGGACGTATTCCTAATTGTCTTATGGTAAAATCTCAACTTACCAGATTATAATACAATATTATATGATTTTTTAAATTTATGTGCATATCCGTTTTATAAGCATGATAACTCATTTCGAAACTTGAGATTTCTACTTTATACCGTAAACTTAGGTTTTATTACCGTTGGTCCCAAGTATGTACCATATGTCCAGATTTATGGGTATATTTAGAAAAATCATAACAATTCACTTACAAGTTCAAATAAAGAAAAAGATATGTCATTGGAAAGCTTATGGTGTCTAGTTCATAGAGTAAGAACAATTCCGTAAAATATTATGTACTAGCCCAAAATATATAAATCTCTTGGCTGGTATAGGGTTCCAGCAAAAACTCTCGGTTCATAGTCCAAATTTGTAAAATTTAGAAAAAACTGCACAGTTATCTGTTTGAGGCGAATGATACCTTGTTAGAAAACTCAAAAAAAAATCTAGTTTTTAGATCTGTAACTTATAATCTAAAATTTTGAGACTAAAGGGTTCGGAGTATATAAAACCCGTGGCTAGACTGTACCCCAGAGGTTCATTTTCCCTCTGGTTTTATGTCATAATTTTAAATGCACATAACTTTAGACAAAAAAAAGCAAACTAGTGATTTCAAAGCCTAAAATAAAGCTTATCCTCTTTAGAATCTTATCATATAATTTATTTTTTATACTAAAGTTTCTAATGTATGCCATATTACCACAACTACCATAAGCTCTAACAAAGTTCGTAAATCTTACCGAAATACTCTGTGGATTTTTTAAGATCTCGGACCTCCAAAGCTCTTCTCAAAATCTTTTCCTAGGTAAGAAGAAGTTTAACATTAAGATTCTAACTAAACATCTATGCTTTAATTTTTCAAAAATTCTAAAACACAAAGAATACAACTAGGTTACCTCTAGTAACACATTATCTAACTCTACTTCACATTTATTCGAACTTAGTAACTGGGTTGCTTGGAGCTTAAAAATGAAGGGAGGAGAGTGTTAGAGGGATGTTGGAGATGGAGAATAGTGTTGGTGGTTTTGTTTTGTTTTGTTTTGTTTTTTGTTTTTTTTTTTTTTTGAGGTGGCTAGAGAAGATAGGGTTTTTGAGCTTCACTTGAGTGAGAATATAATGAGATGTTGGGGGCTTATTTTCAGTCAATATTTACTTTAAAAGAGCTATATTTTGAGGGTTAAAAAATGAAAAATTTTGGTTGATTCTCCTCTTGCATTGCCGCCACTTAAGGGAGGGAGTTGGTGTGAAAATTTTGTGCAACAAAGTTGGAGACAATGGGTCACTTTTACTTGTAAATTCTTTGTGTTATATTGCCAAACAAGCCATGCCATCTCTTATATGAGGTTGCATACATGCACCACTTTCTTTTCTTTTCTTTTCTTTTCTTTTTTTTTTTTCCTCATCTATTCAAATTTCTTCTAGCTTTTGACCACACAAATCCGGTTCTTCCTTTGATTTTCTCATTTTTAATTTTTTTTCTTTTTTCCAATTTTTTTACCATTAATCAAAGGTTGTCATCCTTGTTCTCAACCATTAGATCTTCCATCGTACCAATCCTTACCCTAAGCTCTCATTTGCCACTTATCATCTAAAGCTTGGCGATTGATTTGCCTATGATCATTTAACATAAAATCTACACCATTGATTTCACATCTAAGCACAATTCTTGATCAATCTTCCACCTTTGGATTTGAAAAAAGTAAACTATAATTTTTCATCTTCTATCTATGTGATATATTAATTTTCCCAATCATACTCTCAATACTTAAATATTAATATGACCAAAATAGATACTAAGGTCATCAAATTGACCTACTAATAAAAATCAGGGTCCTTTCCTAAAAATTAACATTTGTCCCTCTAATAAGACATAATAAATTTTTTTCCGTATAAATTTATATGTTGTTCAACTCATCTTCTATGTATCTATAATTTCTCATTTAAATAGAGAAACTCAACATTGTTAGGACATCGACATCATCATACTAATGATACATATACAATCATTCATGATTTTGAAATTTGATATTCATTAAAATAATTCATTAAACGTATATTAATAAAGAAAATCCATGATAATAATTTATGAAATCAAGTTTATGAATTTCTAGGGCATCACACTCACCACCATCCCCCCTTTTTCTCCCTTCCCAGGCCATATGGGAATGGATTAGGCCTACTCTCATATCTGACACCCTATTTCTACTGAACATAAATGGTACTTATATCGATTAGAGAGTTCGTGTGTCCATATATATATATATATATTACTAGAAATTAATGGAGGTTCATTCTTCACATAAAAGAATTCAAAGTGGACACTAAGTTGCCACCAATTTCAATGAGATCCAAAATGGATTTGGATGAGTGGACACTAAATAAAAATTGCCACCAATTTCAAGGATATCCAAAAAGGATTTGAAGACCGAATTTATTGGTAAATTAATTCCTTAATTAATAGTTGAAATCCACAGAAGATAACACCAATAATATATTTTTTAGTAGGTTTGTTGACACTTCCCATTTTGCTTTTCCTATTTATTTTCTAAAATCATCAACAAATTAATTTTAGAATTACAAAATTACTTGTTCCACCCCTTAATTTTTCCAAAACGCCCTTATAACTAAATTATTTGTCTTTCTTCTTTTTCCTCACACTAAATCTAAACCTTTACATAGTTTTTTTTATATATGTTTTGTTTTATTTTTATTTTTAAATTTTTCTCACAAGATTTCTTTTTTCTTTTTTTCATATTAGATATCCAATAAAAGTTTTCATCAATTTATATGTTGAGATAAAATTCTGTGAACTTATTTTTTGGTACTCTTCTTCCTGAAATGATAAAAACTTGAGAATAATACACTAATGAAGTTTAATATTCCACAAACATGGTTAAATATATATATATATATATATATTTTACTAGAAATTAATGGATGTTCATTCTTCACATAAAAGAATTCAAAGTGGACACTAAGTTGCCACCAATTTCAACGAGATCCAAAATGGATTTAGATTAGTGGACACTAAATAAAGTTGCCACCAATTTCAAGGAGATCCAAAAAGGATTTGGAGGTAGATTTTGTTAGTAAATTAATTCCTTAATTAATAGTTGAAATCCATATTAGATAACACTAATAATACATTTTAGAGTACGTCTGTTGACACCTCATATTTTGCTTTTTCTATTTATTTTCTAAAATCATCAACAAATTAATTTTAAAATTATAAAATTATTTGCTCCACCCTTAGCTTTTTCAAAATACCCCTATAACTAAATTATTTATCTTTTTTTCCTTTTCCACGTACTAAATCTAAGCCTTTATACAATTTTTTAATATGTTTTGTTTTATTTTTATTTTTATTAAAAAAAATTTTCACAAGATTTCTTTTTTCTTTTTTTCGTATTAGATGTCCAATAAAAATTTTCATCAATTTATATGTTGAGATAAAAATCTATGAACTTATTCGTTGGTACACTTCTTCTTGAGATGATAAAAAATTCAGAATAATACACAAATGAAGCTTAATATTCCATAAGCATGGTTAAAAATATTATGAATTTGGTTAATAATTTTATTAAAAAATTAGAAAAAGCTCACAATTTAGAGTTTGTATAAATTCTTAATCATTTCTCTCAATCATTTATAAAACAAATAACAAATCAAATCAATATATTTGATTATATTTCTATATCAAGGATACGTGTTTTTCATTTGTTTGTTACTTAAAAAAAAAAAAAAAAAACTAGTTATAACATGAAACTACAAAAACTATTGAAAAATAAGAAAAATAAAAACAAATAAAAATATCTTCTCTTAAAAAAATTCTTGTGGAAATAAATTAAAAAAATAACAATAAACTATAACATTTAAAAAAAAAAAAAGTAAGGAAAAACATGTATAGGGATTTAGACTTTAATAGGAGGAGAAAGAAAAAAAATATATTTTTAAGAGCTTTTTGAAATATTTAAGTGATCAAATAGGTAATTAATTTTTTAATTCTAAAATTAATTTGACAAGTGATTTAAGTGATTTTAAAAAATGAGTGGAAAAAATAAAATAGTATGTTGTTGTCTTACAGTTTTATGTAGATATATATATATATACACACACACATATTTAGTTAAGTATATTTAAAGAATTATTTTCCTTTCAAAATTTTTTTTTTTTTTATGAGATAGATTGACTTAGAATAGAAGTATAATGAAGCAAGTGCTGTTGATGTATTCAGTTGACAACGACTATGCTTATGCATTTAGGATACTGTGACACACTCAATTTCTCGAAGAGGAAGATACTAGGGTTTTTGTGGGTGGACGTATTGTGGGGCCCATTTAATAAACCATGTAAAATAGGATGTGAAGTAGGGGATTTTATTTTCAAAACCAAACTTAAAATATCACCAAAATACAGTACTCCCCAAATTCTTTATTTCAATCTAAGAGAGAGAGAGAGAGAGAGAGAGAGAGAGAAAAAGGTTTGAGAAGACAAAAAACCTGCTGGTTTGCTACTTTTTGCTAGTCTACGCGTTTTGCTCAGGCTACTACTTATTTTGCTTTAAATAACAATTGTCATCTCTTTTGAATTGATAAGATATTGAATAGTTTTGATCCCTAATTTTAAAATTTATCAAGCAGACCTTTGTCATTTAAAAAACCCATATCTGCAATGTCTTAACAGCAGCGGATAGAGGGGAGGGACGCCAGTGAGGCCCATTACTGAGGGTCTTTCCCACAATGACGAACAACTATGGACGAGATTTGGGACAAAGGGCTCGGAGATGGGCAAGGAAGGAGGCGAGATTTTGACGGAGACGAGGGATGTCGACGGCGACGAGAGGCGCGGGTGGGGAGATTTCGACGGGGCGATGGCGAAATACCAATGGAGGGGTGAGGCTTTGTTGAGCTCTAGGGTAGCTGCTATGGAGCTTTAGGGAGCGGCAACGCAGACGGAGACACTAGTCTTCGCCTCCTGCAAGCCCAGCCTCCTTCACGCCCCGTTGAGACCCATATTCCGTCGAACCCAAATCTCTACACGTCATAGAACCTTATGCACAACCTTACTTGTAGAAATTGGTCTTGCAAATTTGTTAAAGGAAAACGACAAGTCGCTTGGAGGGATGTTAGTATTTCACTACCTTAACCTCACGCTTGACAACCATGCGCCTTAGCATTGTAGTCCAATCGGACGATATAGAATTTTTTACCCCATCAATGAGGTTAAGGAGGTTTACCCCATTGTAGAAGGCCCCATACTATTCACTTCCAACTTTTACTGATATAAGGTAAGCTGAAATTCGTCTCAAAACCATCACAAGAACAATAGTATTTTTCGTAAATGTTTTATGATATTGAATATGCTTGAAAGCTTGAGACTGCATATTGATTATATATGATCTTGAATTGTTTTATTGAAAATAATATTATGCTTGGCTTGAAACTTGAATAGGTAAGGGATGCGGGTGAAACCGCTTGGCCCAAATTGAAAAGATTGAACAGGATCTCTTCAAGACGATACTATGAAAATGGTCCCATTGAGGTAGACTGAAAATAATATTTTTGAGACGATGTTATGAAAAGGGTCTCACTGAGATAAACTGAAAAAAGGTTTTTTTTGAAATGATACTATGAAAAGGGCCTATTTGAAACAATACTAAAATAAAAATTATATTATCGAATTAGCATATATTATGAAAAGGACTCTTGTGAGACATTGAAAATATTAGCTTGGCCAAACTATGGAAGGGTACCTATTATGTTATAACCTATCAGTTACCAAGCTATAGTTTAATACTATACGATTTCAAATGTTATTGCATATTGCAGAGCTTATGATCAAAAGCAGAAGATTGATTGAAATGAAAATTGATATTTCTTCTACGCGTATTAATTTTTATTTACGGAGCTTTAACTCATATAATTCTTGTGATATAATTCTTGTGATGCAGGTTTTAACCCAACAGTTTTGTTCTAAAAGGTTGACCTCATCCTACAACATGTTCTTATGTGGTTCAAAGCTGGTTTTGAAGATGTGTGAAAGTTTCCTAGAAACTTCGTTTAGTTTTTATTGTAAATATTTATGTACAAATTTGAGGATGAAAGTTTTGGCAGCTGTAAAAGTTTATATAGATATACAATGCTATCAGGTGTTAAAAAAAAAAAAGATAAATACTGTCAATTTCATATTTTACTATTTTATTTTATGTTTAAAGTTAGTGGGTGTTACAGTTTGTGTTTTTAAATGTGTGTTTGGTAAAAATGAAATGTTTAGAGTGAAAAAGAGTAAAAATTTTAAACGTATTCGAAAAAAATAATAATATAGATAATGTTTCATTCTTCTCAAAATTTCATGCAATTTAAAAAATAAAATCTTCTTATTTTAACTTAAAATGATAAAATTATGAACTTTTAAAGTTTGGAATTTTTGAAAATATTTGAAAAAATGAATAGTAAAATTTGAGGAATTGAAAAAAAAAAAAAAAAAAGTTTAGAAAACACTTTTTCAAACAGTACCCTAAACTGGGCCTAATTGAAGTTGGAATTCGACTTTCTGCTACACAATCGTATCATAATGGTGAATATTAATTAATTAGCTTTTGATATACCAACAAAAATAGGATTTTTTTTTTTTTTTTTTCCGGACACTTCTATTTTAAGATTTTTAAGTTTTTTCTTATTTCTTTTCAATCATTCTCTCTTATTAAAAGAGAGGGGGGGGGGGGGGGGGGGGGGGGGGGGGGAACTAAATGCAAGACTTGAACCAAACTTTTTCTAAAAATGAAAATAGCTCGAAAGTAAACCTCCAACCAAAAGTCCTCGTTCCTCAAATAGCACAAGAAGAGTAGAAGAACATATAATCCTAGATGAAACATAAATTGATCAGTGAGTTTTATACTCAGGAATTGAGTACCTTTAAATCGATATTTTGTTAGTTTTTCGAGCATTTTTGTTAGTTTAATATGTCTTATTTCTTAATTTTTAGGATAGGTTGAAAAGTTATGTGTTGGTGCAATTGGAATGCTTTGAAGATGAACTTGGCTCGAAAATGGAGTTTTCAGAGGAAAATGATTGAAGCCGCAGCTCAAGAAGGCAAGAAAAGAGTGTTTTGGCCGAGAGTCTGGAGCTGTAGCATGAGAAAATGAAACCGCAGCGTCAAAAGTACGAGGAAAAACCCATATTGGCAGAACCTCTGAAGCTGCGGCACTACAATTTCGTAATTCCGAAGGACTCCGATGAAGCTGTGGCACGAAAAAGTGAGGCCGCGGCGCCAGGGCACATGGTCTTAGGGTAGAATTTATAGTGCCGCAGCATGAAAAAGTGAGGCCGTAGCGCCAACTGCGAATATCACAAGTTCAAATTTTGAATTTCAAGAAAAATTTCAGGTTTGCCTCCTTTCGAATTCAAGCCTATGAATAGCCTTTTAGGGTTCAAGAGAGGGGTCTTTTTTGCCAGAGAGAAAGAGGAGAAAAAAAATGCATAGAGGAGACGAATACGTACCCGGAAATGAATTTGTGGCTTTGGATTCGATTTCAAAATCAGTTTTTGGTCTTTCTTCTTTTCTTAACGTTTAAGACAATTGTTAGGATGTTTATTTTCTCAAGCATGAACTAATTTTCTTTTCTAAGGTTACGATGTAGTCAAATAATGATTGTCATTTTCGTTTCCTAGCTTAATTAAATTGACTTTTATTCTAGTGTATGCTGAGTACGTATTTTTATTTGTGCTTAATGCTTGTAATTGTTTGGCCAACTCTTATATTATTTAGATATTCAATTTGATTCCGAGAGAGGATAATTGAGTTTGTCATAATTAGAATGTCATAAAATCAGCATAGACTAGAGATATAATTGTGGGACTTGTGCAGTATTATAAATTTCTTGTACTCAATGAATTTTGAAGGGTTAAAATTGTTACAGAGATGTAGGAAATTTGCTTATTATAATGAATTATATTGTTAAGTCTTGAGAAAGATTAATTATTATTGTAGAGAAGTTTGCTGGTAGCATAGCACTAGACATTGATTGATTAAATTTGGGAGATTGGACATGATTTATCTTGATGAAATTGGAAATCGTAGGTCTTAGCTTTATTGGTTCATCCTTATTCAATCTGTGTTCTGTTAAATTTTTGCTTTGTTTTAGTTTTTAAATAACTGTTTCTCATTTATATTCATTCAAATAAAATTAGAGTTAACATAATTTTAATAATTAGTAACAATCAATTTTCGTGGGATGATACTCGAATATTCTTCACTTTATTACTTGTTTCGGCAACGTGCATTTGCTGGAAAAATTAAAATAAATAAACGAAATAATAGACATGAATGAGAAATAAAAAAAAATGACTAGTGGCATTGGAAATGACACAATGAACAAAAGAATAAGTTCTATCTGTCACGCATATATATTAAGATCATTGAAAGTAAAGGGAAAACCAAGACCGAACAATAGTTAAAATTCTAAATTTGGGAGATCAATTGATTGATTAAATTTAGGAAGAGACATTGATTGATTAAATTTGGGATTTTTTGTATGATTTATCTTGGTAAAATCAGAAATCCTAAGTTTTAGCTTTATTGGTTCGTCCTTATCTAATCTAGGTTCTGTTAAATTTATGTTTTCTTTTACTTTTTAAATAATTGTTTTTCATTTATATTCATTCAAATAAAATTAAAATTAACATAATTTTGATAATTAGTAACAATCTGTCTTCGTGGGACGATATTCGAATATTCTTCAGTTTATTACTTGTTTTGACAACGTGCATTTGCCGGAAAAATTAAAATAAATAAACCAAATGAATAGACACGAACGAGAAATCAAAAAAAAAAAAAAAATGATTAGTGGCTTTGGAAATGACACGATGAACAAAAGAATAAGTTCTATATCTCAGCATATATATTAAGATCGTTGAAAGTAAAAGGAAAATCAAGACCGAATAATAGTTAAAATTCTAAATGGATTATCTTTTGGTAATATTTAAAATTTTTCTTTAATGCTTTTTTTATTTTTTTATTTTTGACAAAAATTTGAATTTACTATTAAAATCTATAACAATCCAAATATGGGGTTTAATAAGTAAACTGTTTGGATTAGAGTTGGTTAGTCTCTCCATCACAACACTTCTCCTGCTGGTTTTCCTAGCCCTCGTCGATTCATCATTAAAATTCTTTTTTTTTTTTTTTCCCCACGTGATTACTATTAATTGATTAAAGGGTTAGAAAGGAACAAACATATAAAAGAAGTGGAAAATTAATTAGCGATGCGCTTGTGCAGCTGTCTGGCAAGTGGCAAAAAGGTGGTACCTGGAAAAAACAATAATATCAGGGGGAAAAAAAAAAGAAAAAAGAACAAGAACAGGAATAAGGTTTTTATTTTTTTTAATTGCATACAATGCCTATCATTTAAAAGAGTGGTAGCCGGCAAAAGAAAGAGCATTTGTTGTTGATTGATCGATTATTTGTGGTTCCTCATTATTAAAGGACAAAAAATATATATATTAACCAGACAATGCATATATGCTTGAATGCCTACGATATCGTCTCATCATTGAGTACACAGTTAAAAAAAAAAAAAAAAAGTGGGATCTCATCTTGATTATTATATGATGATTAACAAAATATTGGTACAAGAAATACACCTATATGTAACATCATCTTTTTGTTTGTTGGGGGGCCAATAATTAAATAATTGCTAATATTGTCCCCCTAATAAGTTTATAAGTTTGAACACATGAAGATGTCATATAGTAATAATTATAATCTTACTGCAATACTTTTTTGAAAAACGTACGTACTAGGTGTTGGAGATGTGGGACTTATGACTCTCATACAGTTTCATGGATTAATAATGGAGATCATAACAATCTTATTAGACGTACGTCAATATACGAATTATTATATTTACATTTGAATGTTGTGTCTTGTTTACGTATTAGAATTTATTCAAGTTGTATACATTAGGATTCTTTAGGTTTATTCGAATTATTAGGTTATCATTAGAAGTTTGGTATTGTTTGGATTTATCTTAAAATAGAGTGATCATTTGTATCTTTCACTTCAGACCTTGATGATAAATTGAACACAAATTTTATTTCCTCCTTATTTTCCTCTCTTCTTTCTTAAATTCTAATTATTGTTTTTTCTTCTTCCCTCAATTCTTCTCTTGTTATCCCCCATCTCTTTCTCTCTCTTTCTTTTAATATACCTTAGTTCGGCATTAATTGGCATCATAGGCAAGTCCTTTTCTTCAGCCTGCATTTTTTTTCTCTTTCCCACACACACTCTAAAAAAACCGTCGCCCACCTCTGCATGCGTCGCCGTTGTCCACCCATGCGCCGCCACCTCCTGTTTGAGAAAATCCATCTACTTTGATCACTTTGTTTACTAGACTCGTTTTCTTGATTGATCATTTGAATTTGCAAAAATCCTAGTTTTATTTTCCGTATTCAGTTCTTCTTAATTTGCTTGCATACCCATTATTATCCAAGGAAAAAAAAAAAAAAACACACACACACACACACACACACACACACAAAAGATTACCTATTATCGTAACATTTTGAATAAATTTCGTTTAAATTATTATTTTTTAATAATAGTTTTAGCACTACTCTCACCATCACTTTATTCCTTTATTCAATTCTTTTTTACCATGATTATCAAAGGCCTAGAAAAACTGGTTTGATGCAGGGGCGCGACTGGAATGTCCTTTTGTGTTTTGTCTTGAGTGGTCTTTCTTTTGTGTTTTGTCGTTTCTCTTTAAACGTATTAAGTGCTGCGTCTTGTTTATTAAACTCCAGTTGAGTCGTTTTTGTCTTAGAGTGTCGTTTGAAGTCCAAGAAACGTGGTCGTTTTGCTTTGTTAAACTTTTGTGTCTACAGCTAAAAAACTGCTGAGCATGGAATGAAAAAACCAGTTGACGTTGATTTCTGAAATTAGAAGCTGAGCTACCCTTTCGTTTCTGTGTTTGCTGGTGTTTCCGGGTCGGGAAATCTGAGTTTTCCAACCCCGTTTTCTCTCGGATTTGATTTGCAGGATCTCTTCCGAAGGGTTCTACGCCATGGTTCCTGAACGTCAAATCAAAACCAAGGCAAACGACGGTGATGGTGATTAAAATGAAGACCGAATAGTCACAAGTCACAACCCCTAAACATCTATTTACCTTATAAATTGCTTGATATTCTGAAGCTTATTATTATTGATGGCACAAAATTTTTTCTTTCGCCGATGAGAAAATTCAGAGAAACATAAATTACATCGGGTTAAAATATCATCTAAATTTAATAAAATGATCATGTAATTTTTTAAACAATTCATAGTTGGATGCCAAAAAAAATTGATTGGAGGAACAATCAATGAGACATTAAAATGGAACATATTTGAACTTCTCTTTATTTATTTATTTTTTCCTTTAATCTAGATTTATTTTATATATAGAGACTTATCAAGTGATCAATCTTTCATCTAGAGAGATGTTAGATAAGATATCAGCAGAAGACACAGCCATCACATGATAAGTGCACAAGGTGATCTCTCTCTCTTTCTCTCTCTCTCTCTCTGGTATCTCTCTCTCATCTACATTCTTCTTTTTTTTTTGTTATAAGTATAATTATGTATATATATTGTTGTATTACTTGCGGCAGAAAAGTTAACGGCAAAAAAAAAAAAAAAAAGGAGAACATTTTTTCAAGCGAGAGAGAGAGACAGAACTTTATTTTTTTTTTCTTTTCTTTTTATTAAAGACGGGAAATGGCCAATTCGTAGTCTAGTATAGGCATTGATAGCAATGGGAAAAGATTTTCAGAAATAATTGTCGTCTTTCGTTTTCTAATTTTGCTTGGATGAAGATTCCAAAATTTTGGTTTCAAAATACTGGTGACAATTCTTGAACCAGGGCTTCAGACTCCAGAGAGATTTCAGGCTAATCGAACACAATTATTTGGTTTCTCAGTACTCGAAATTTATTGCTTTGCTTTTTAACCGGCCAGTAATATTGTACGCTAGAATCCAGTTCAAATATATTTCCAACTTATTATTAATAATTAGGATAAATTATTCATTTAATTCTTAAATTCTTAACATTGTATCTTAATATTATATTGTTAGAAAAAATGGTTTTAAACTATTTTGAGGAGCCATTTTGATATCCAAATTTGAGTGGGACCCATTTAATAAAAATAAATGATCTTAGTGGATTTGTATTATTCGTCGCAAGG
The DNA here is from genome assembly GCA_025413025.1 of Ficus hispida. NCBI lineage: Eukaryota > Viridiplantae > Streptophyta > Magnoliopsida > Rosales > Moraceae > Ficus > Ficus hispida. Next base: position 23,964,964 of record CM046365.1, read on the forward strand.
AGATCGAAATCATATATTTATATACTCAAAATGGTATTCGAGTGAATGAGAAATTGATGCTCAAATTGTGCCCAATAGATTAGAATTTTGTTACAAAATTGCTTCTAAATATGGAATCCCACATCACTTAGTCATAAAAGCTTGATAGACTTTATAATAATTTGCACTTTTGGACTTGGATAAGATTGTATACTCAAGACGCTCTATCACATGTAGGGGGGGTGCATGTATAATGCATGTGCACCCACAATGTGGGTAATGCGAATGTTGGTCCATCAAGCTTACCCTCGCAGGGCTTTATTTTGCAAATCTTTTTCTTTTTTTTTTCTTTTTCCAACATAAATTCGGTTTTTTCCTCTCCAGAATATCAACAACCATCTGTTAATATTTCATAGCAATAGTGTTGTTTAATATGGGCATTAGTGTATGACTAATCCAAAATTAATTAAAAGATTAATGATTTGTATTATTTCTCATTAATCCCTATTCATTTTGGTTTTGTAACATCTCCACCTTGAGCCTATAAAAGGAGGCCTCAACAAGCTTGAAAACACACACAAAAACACACAACACAAGTTATCTTTCTCTTGTTTTCTTGTTCTGACGTTTTCTCTTGTAGTGGTCGGTTCTTGAAGTTTTGGTGATAGAGGAAAGGCTTTGGTTTCAAGTTCGCCAGAAGTGGTTTTTTATTGTGTTAGAATACCGTTGTTCGCCGTTATATCCTGTGAGACAGACGTCCATTCAAACCTCGTGCACATATGGGAGGGGACAAATCTGTTTTAAGGAAAGCGTGTCTCGTGTGCCTCGGCGATCTTCTTCATTGTGTTGTTTCATCCTAGATAAGGTTGAATTTCGGTTGTAATAATAATTTTCTTTATATTAGATTTGATTCACTTGCTCATTGTTTATGCTCTATATTTCTAACATATAGAACTTTGGTCCCTAAATTTTTTTTAGCTGAAATTCCCTTAAGCTTTTAAAACATTACTATAATAGTCATTTCTATTAATTTTTAAACAAAATTTGTTAGTAATTTTGTCAAAAAATGACGTTAACTTCAAATTCCATAAAAAAAAATTAACGAAAAATACTACTATAGCAACATTTGTAATAGTTTATGATCATTCAAGTTACAAAAGGGAATGTCCTTAAACTATTAAAATATTACTACAATAGTCATTTTTGTTAATTTTTAAACAGAATCTATTAGTACTTTAGTCAAAAAGTAATGTTAACTAACGAATTTCATCCACAAATTAACAGAAAGAACTATTGTAACATTTTAAAAATTCAGAGACATTTCAGTTATTAAAAAAATTTTTAGAGACTAAAATTATACAAAATTAAAAATTTAAAAACTAATCTAGTAATTTACCCAAATAATAATTATTATTATTTGGCCGCAAATAATTGGGATCATTAATCAATTAAAACAAAATTCAAACCGTGCAGTTAGCACCTTTTTATAGGGTTAATTTCATTAATAGCACCTGTAGAAATTTTATTATTAAAAATAGTATTACTTTTTTTTCCCTTCATTACTAGCACTTAATGTGGGACCCAACAGCATTTAATGTATATCAAATTATGGGTTTACCCTCATCTCCTACAAGCTCAAATATCCTTCTCCCTCGCATAGCCCAAAAATTTTTTTCAAACCAACATCTACAGTGTTTTAGAGAGAGAAAACTGAAATCTAGAGAGAGAAAGAGTTGTCACCCACCGGAATCTTTTTTTTTTTTTTTCACTTTTCCACCTAGTCTCCCACCCATTTTGAAACCCAAATCTTCATATAATAGAGAGAAACTTTCATCTAAAGAGAGAAACTTCCATTTAGAGAGATAAAACTGAAATCTAGAGAGAGAAAGAATTGCCACCTATCGGAATCTTTTTTTTTTTTTCACTTTTCCACCTAGCTCCCCACCCATTTTGAAACCCAAATCTTCATATAATAGAGAGAAACTTTCATCTAAACAGAGAAACTTTCATTTAGAGAGAGAAACTTCCATCGAAAGTTTTTTTTTTAATCTAACATTTTTTGTCATTTTTGAGTAAAGGTCATTCATGTACCCGGTCATAATAGTTATAACCACCCGGTCATAATAATTACGACCTATATTTAAAAAAAATTTTAAAAAAAATCTAACATTTTTGGTCATTTTTTAGTGCAGGTCATAACAGTTATGACCAACAGTGTGGTCATAACGGTTATGACTGAGTGGTCATAATGGTTATGACCGGGTAGTCATAACAGTGTGGTCATAACGATTATGACCGGGTGGTCATAATGGTTATGACCGGGTACTCAAAAATGGCAAAAAATATTAGATTTAAAAAAAAAACTTTCGATAGATGTTTCTCTCTCTAAATGGAAATTTCTCTCTTTAGATGGAAGTTTCTCTCTATTATATGAAGATTTGGGTTTCAAAATAGGTGGGGGGCTAGGTGGAAAAGTGAAAAAAAAAATAAGATTCCGGTGGGTGACAACTCTTTCTCTCTCTAGATTTCAGTTTTCTCTCTCTAAATGAAAGTTTCTCTCTTTAGATGAAAGTTTCTCTCTATTATATGAAGATTTAGGTTTCAAAATGGGTGGGGGGCTAGGTGGAAAAGTGTAAAAAAAATAAGATTCCGGTGGGTGGCAACTCTTTCTCTCTCTAGATTTCAATTTTCTCTCTCTAAAACATTATAGATGTTGGTTTGAAAAAAAATTTTGAGCCATGCGAGGAAGAAGGATATTTGAGCTTGTTGGAGGTGAGGGTAAACCCATAATTTGATATACATTAAATGTTGTTGGGTCCCATATTAAGTGTTAGTAATGAAGGAAAAAAAAAAGTAATACTATTTTTAATAATAAAATTTTTACATGCGCTATTAATGAAATTAGCCCCCTTTTTATATTGCCAGCCTGGATCCAGCATATTCGCTGCAATAAACTCGATTCAACTATTTCAGAACAGCATAGTTCACGGGGTGCGGTGAGTTTGGATTTACAACATGAAAAATACTATAAACACTAATTTTAATTCAAATTTTTTAATACAAATTATTATTATATATGAGTTGTTATTAAAAAGATGATAACTTAATATCATGTGGGTTGATCTTTAGAATTGAAATTGAAATTAAAATTTATGTCTCTTAAAAAAAATAAAACTAAATGGTGTTTGGTGTGTAAGTTTGAGTTAAGATTTTTAAATTTAGTTTGAGTTAAATTAAGTTGAGTTGAAAAGTTGAAAAGTTTAAGTTGAGTTGAGTGTTTGCTGAAAAAGTTCGAGAAAAAGTTTGAGTTGAAAAGTTTAAGTTGAGTTGAGTGTTTGGTAAAAAGTTTGAGTTGAAAAAAAAAAAAACAAGGACCTTGTTTGGATGTTAAGAAAATGAGCGGAATAAATTTTTTTATTTTTTTTAACATTCTATTGTATGTTTTAGTAAAGAAAATTGGAAAAATGATAATACGCTCAATTAATAAAACCAATCAACTTGAGACAGTAAAAGATGTTGCAAAATTCCTTAAATTGTAATATTATACACCAACAAGCTGGAACATTGTTTGTAATTGAAATTTGATAAAAATAAATTAACAATTACATTCCAACTCTGACGTAATTAGATAAAAGTTGCTTGTGTTCACGTGGCTTTATACTATAGATATGATTGGTATCGTTCTCACATATCATCCATAATCATTTTTCTCATCTGATTCATCACACCCGTCCTCGAGCCATGTTGCTGCATTCCTGTACTGGGCCTAGTACCATCTTCCCCTTCGTCAAACACGTAATCCGCGTTAACATCGACATTTTCACGTACAGGCACGCAATCTGTCACATACTCTTTTAGAAATGGATCCCCAATCTACACCATCCCAATGAAATTATGCACTACTGTACACGCCACGGGAATCATGACTTGTTTCTCCATTAGATTGCTATTAATGCCTTTAAGTATTTTAAACCTTGCCTTCCAGATACCAAATGTTTGCTCAATACAATTCCGCAGCGATGAATGTGTGTAGTTAATAATTTCCCTGCGATTGCCTAGGCTCGCACGACATCTTCGATATTCCAGTAAATGATACGTCTCCCGTCGAAATGGAGTAAATAATCTTTATTAGTGTAGCCCGAATATGCTAAGTAAAATTTTCCTACAAAATAAGCATCACAATATGAAGAGAAGTCCAATATTTTGTACCTAATTTCTTATATGTAAATAATGCTATAATATTATAATTACGATTATCTGATGGGGGTATTGGGAAACCATGGAATGCTATTGCATCGTTCAACATTCTGGCATCATGACATGATCCCTCATACCCAGCCAATATATATGTAAATTTCATGTCAAACGAACAGGCCGCTAATACATTCTGCAACTGAAACCCTTTATGATTAATCCAAGCGTCAGCATTTTCGCGTCTTGGGACACATGGGACGTGTGTCACATCAATAGCGTCAATACAACTCTGTGTCCCATCAATAGTGCCAATACAACCCTGCATGAAACATTAGATTATTCAATATGCATAGCAACTTATAACAATAAGAGCTTGTTATTAAAGCTCTACTGTACGATAATGTGCTTAGTTGACATCGATAACGTACATCAAACCATGGCCGATATTTTCCCGCATGCTCAAGAATTAAACATTGCACCACTGTGTAGTTAGATGGTCGGATGAATTCATCCTTCAACGTACAAATAACCTTCAACACTTTAAAAAACCAACGTAAAGTTGTTTCTTTAGAATGCTAGAATAAATACGAAGCGTGTCGGTTTGTGGCGCCTTGTGTACAAATGGCTAAAAAAATGAATAACTGCTCGTTCACATTCATGTTATAAGTTGGCGTCAATAATTCCCGACTACCTAATAGGTTACTTAGTACTCTGAAGGTTTCTGATTTCATACTGATCAATCCTTGAATTATATCTTCATGGCTATTTAATATCTCATCCATATGCATGCTGCCAGTTAGGCTTGAATTATGCATAGGTTATGGAACTCTTCGCCTGTTGTGCCTACTATTTGTCATGGCTACCACTGCCATTGCAATCATATCATTATCGTTGCGTTGTTCATTTGCTGCGGCTTGGTCGGCTTTCTCATGTTGGGTGCGGAACCGAACCCGTTCATTTTTTTATTTTGTTGTCGTAGATAAATGCACTAGTTTACCTGTTGTAGATCAATTTTCTGCAATTCAAGTTTAATTAGTTACCATACCGCGAATGTAATTACTATATTTTCAAATAATGTCAAATAATTCATATAATAATTTTATTATCTACAAACTGTTCATCACGACATGTAATTAACAACACGCAATGTTATCTAATAATGAAACGTAAAATCGCTTAGCCAACAAAGTGGCCAAATGTTTATACATATAAAACATAAATAAGGCACCAATAAATCAATAAAAAAAAAATCATTAAGTGTCAATGTTTTGTCTAACTGAAATGAAAAGGAAAAAAAATGAATGGATAATATAAAAATCAATTCGGCCGTGGTATCTGGGAGGTCACAACGGAGGCAATAATGCCCCTCCGGTCGTCGTCGTCAAGCTGACAGAATGGACGCTAAAGCCGTGGATGAGCATCGAAACAGTGTCACATAATCGTTCTTTGATATTGTGAAATACCCATCTCCTTCATAATATTCATGCAGTCCAGAATATGATCCTTGTGGCTTGATTGGTCGGTACTTGTGGCTGATTACGAGCGACCACGGAAATGATTTACGATTTGCTGCATGACAGAGAAAGTCATCTCGTTCGTTGCGTCTCTTTGTTTCCGCTTACCAGCACTTCCCCATGACCGTGACAGACCAGCCTCGTCGGGCACTCCTCTCGTGTTGGCCTGCCTTCTCGCACCGATGCTCAGACTCATTTCTTCCTCTAAAACCGGATGTGTTCCGGATTGGTCCATAGAGAAATCAAAGTCGAAGGATGGAGTACTTCCACCACCCATCGTAACTAACCTGAACCCTGAGGCACCTACTGCATGATTTTTTTCGAAAACATTGTAATACAATTCCTTGTTGCGAAGGCCCTCGTAGTGGAGATGGTTGCACTCCTTGAAAACCTGAAAGTATCATACGATTAACATATACCTGTACTAGTCACGTTGCTAATCTAAACAATATTATAGCCAGCTATTATAAAATGGAATTACTTTGACAAAGCTCTGTCACGTATCGTCCGAGCAAACAACTGTATCCGTAGATGGATCATATCCAAGGCCGGTGCGGGCTTGCAACACCTTCAAGGCCCTATAAAATTTTTTTCATCCTTTCCTTTTTTTTTTTAGTTAAAGTGGATCCATAAGCTGGAACACCATCAATTGTGTGTTAAACTCATTGGCCCATAGCTTAAGAATGCTACTAGTTGGCTACTTCCCGTTAGTTGACGCCAAATAGTCATCAAGTTTCTCAAGGAATAATTTTTCCTTGGCATGATCCCACACGTATGTTTCACCGGATGATTTGCAAGGCATTTTCTTAATACATGGAAAATCAAAATATGAAAATATACTAAAAACGTAACTGATTAGGAGATCAAGTTGGCTCAGTATGTTCTTATCGATATATTGCATCTGAAGCATGTTAATGACATGATACAATGGCAGCTACCATGACATGAAAATCGGTAACTACCAATATATCGGGTTAATGGCACATCAGTCAGATGAAATCACAGTCCATGATAGAATTTTGTTGAAAAATGGTATTCGAGTGAATGAGAAATTGATGCTCAAACTGTGCCCAACAGAATAGAATTTTGTTAGAAAATTACTTATAAATATGGAGTTCCACATCACTTAGTCATTAAAACTTGATGGACTTTATATGAATTTACACTTTTGGACTTGGATAAGATTGTATACCCAATAAGCACTCTCACATGTAGGGGGTGCATGTATAATGCATGTGCATACACGATGTGGACAATGCAAATGTTAGTCCATCGAGCTTGCCCTCGCACGGGCTTCATTTTGCAAATCTTTTTCTTTTTTTTCTTTTTTTTTTTTGCTTTTTCCAACATAAATTCGGTTTTTTCCTCTCCAGAATATCAACAGCCATCTGTTGATATTCCATAGCATTAGTGTTGTTTAATATGGGCATTAGTGCATGATTAATCCAAAATTAATCAAAAGATCAATGATTTATATTATTTCTCATTAATCCCTATTCATTTTGGTTTTGTAACATCTCCACTTTGAGCCTATAAAATGAGGCCTCAATAAGCTTGAAAACACACACAAAAACACACAACATAAGTTTTCTTTCTCTTGTTTTCTTGTTCTGACGTTTTCTCTTGTAGTGGTTGGTTCTTGAAGTTTTGGTGATAAAGGAAAGGCTTTGGTTTCAAGTTTACCGGAAGCGGTTTTCGATCTTGCTAGACTACCGTTGTTCGTTGTTATATCCTAGGAGACAAACGTCCGTTCATACCTCGTGTGCATAAGGGAGAGGACGAATCTGTTTAAGGAAAGCGTGTCTCGTGTGCCTCGGCGATCTTCTTCATTGTGTTATTTCATCCTAGATAAAGTTGAATTTCGGTTGTAATAATTTTCTTTATATTAGATTTAATTCACTTGTTCATTGTTTATGTTCTATATTTCTAACATATATAACTTTGGTCCCTAATTTTTTTTTAGCTGAAATTCCCTAGTTTTTAAAATATTGCTATAATAGTCATTTCTATTAATTTTTAAACAAAATTTACTAGTAATTTTGTCAAAAATTGACGTTAACTTCAAATTCCATAAAAAAAAAAAAATTAACAAAAAAGACTAATGTAGCAACGTTTGTAATAGTTTATGATCATTTAAGTTACAAAAGGGAATGTCCCTAAACTATTAAAATATTACTATAATAGTCATTTTTGTTAATTTTTAAATGGAATTTGTTAATAATTTAGTCAAAAATTAATGTTAACTAATGAATTTCATTCACAAATTAACGTAAAAGACTATTGTAACATTTTAAAAATTCAGAGACATTCTAATTATTTTAAAAAAAAGTTTAGAGATTAAAATTATACAAAAGTAAAAATTTAAAAACTAATCTAGTAATTTACCCAAATAATTATTATTATTATTTGGCCGCAAATAATTGGGATCATTAATCAATTAAAACAAAATTCAAACCGTGCGGTTAGCACCTTTTTATATTGCCAGCTTGGATCCAGCATATTCGCTGCAATAAACTTCGTTTCAACTATTTCAGAACAGCAGAGTTCACCGAGTGTGGTGAGTTTGGATTTACAACATGAAAAATACTATAAACACTAATTTTAAATCAAATTTTTGAATACAAATTATTATTATATATGAGTTGTTATTAAAAAGCTGATAACTCAGGATCATGTGGGTTGATCTTCAGAATTGAAATTGGTGTCTCTTAAAAAAAATAAAACTAATAGTAATAATCGGACTTTCTTCTTTGCTTTCTTGCAAGGGCTTCTTGTCAGGAGTGAAAATATTTAGTTCTTCGTCTATATGATAATTTTGTGAACTACAAAACCTTTATATTTGTAATGTCCGTACCTAGCTAAGATTAATATATATTTTTTAATAAATCGTACCTAATATTAATTGATATGAATATGTGTGCGATTTGACGATTTTTGTGAATTCTTGGTAAATAAGATTAAGCAAACATATATACTTTAAATAAAATTATGGATAGTAACGAGCAAAAAATAAAAGTAAAATTATGACGATGAATGTCAATTGTTGAAGTATACATTTGTAGAAAATAATGAGAATGAAATTCCCCCATTAATGGAGAAAGTGTAGTTCTAGAATTTTCTAAGAAAAAAAGTGTGTGAAAAATGAGTTTTTTTTTTTTCCTGGAATAATATTGGTTAACATGATTTATCCTTCAACGTGTATACTTTTTCTTTTTAACTAAATAACAAATTTTATTATTAAGACATTTAACGACTAGAGACAGATACTAGCAAAGGAACAAGCTCACAGAACAAAACCGGAAATAAGCTAATCGGAAAACCACCGAAGGGCTAGGGAACCACCAAATAGACCTAAAGTCCACAAACCAACGGGACAACACACAGGTAATCAGTCCACTCGGAGAAAGTCAAAGCGATCCCCTATCCAAAACTCGAAGGAAAACTCCTACAACAGATGATGCGAATGCAAGATCCACCCACCAAACAACACTAAGTCAAACAACGACTAAAACCCGATCAACACAAAAACCTATACCAGAGACCAAAGGGGAATCCTCCGCCCTAATTACAAACAAACACAGAAAACAGACAAGAAAAAAGGGGAACCACTGCAACCTCCGGCAAAGCCATGCCATCAATGCCAGAGTAACCATTGGCGCGATCGGACTATCGTGGAAAGAAGACCAACAACAAGGAAGGAAAATCGGCTACGTATGAGGGACATACGCCACCCACGACAAGCAACGTAGGCCCACGCACTAACCCAACCCCCTCACCATTGCCCAGCTTTCGTGGTATCCATGACCCTTGCAACAGACGCACCCGGATCTGAGGACGATGAATGATGACCAACTCTCCACACTCAACTCCAAAACAGCCCCGACCCACCCCTTCGATGGCACGAGCACGGTGCCTGAGACCATGGCGAACTCCCTTGCGAGTGACGGAGGCTAACAGCTCAGCGAATGACTAGACCACTTACCCCAGATCTCTAAAACCTCAAATTCTCTCAAAGCCTCTGTCTCTTCTTTCTCTCTTTAAAAACTAGATATGATCATTTTTGTCCTTCCATGTATATACTTGATAGGCAATGGGATATATATATATATATATATATATATATATGTGGGTGTGTGTGTGACCACGACAGAAAATTTGATGATAAAATATAATATAAAGAAATCTTTAATTTTATGGCTGTAATCTTTTCTTTTATTAATTATGATTTTCTATTTTAATAGAATGTGATCATTTTTTGAATGGAAGTAGTTTTCGGAAGGCAATGATATAAATGTGCCTAATAAGAGAATGCCTGTTAATGTCAATAATGAATATCCAAATCTTCACTTGTAGAGTCGTGACAAAACCATTAGTCGGCAATGGGGTTGGGGGTACGTACAATACATATCAAGTCATTTTCTTCTTTTTGATTTCTTGTAAAACTTATAACTTTTGTGGTACTGTATAAATTATTTGCAATTTTGGAGTTATTATAACTAATTCCTCATTAATGTTCTTTTGGTTTTTCAATTAACAGATGTCTATATAAATAGATTTAAATTTCCGGTACCATTCATAGTTTTAATTTTTTTAGTTTTTGCAATTTTGTTTTTACTTGATCATTTCATATTTTAAACTTTTAAGGGTCAGATTGCAGAAGAGTTACACAAAGCAATTTATGTTGAAGATCAGTCATTCGTGTAAGTGTAAGCCAACATTATTTTGGATTCCTCTATGTCAAATGCAATTAAAATTTTTTTAATGTGTTAGATTTGGATTTCATGGCATGTTTAGACCATCCCAAGACCAAATAAGGCAATAGGTCGGTTTTCACAGGTTTTGTTGACGTTGTCGAAAAATAAAATAAAATAAAAAGGTGTTATTTTTTATGTGGAAATGGGCTAATAACCACTAGTCCTTCGGGATTAACTTCTGGCATTTAGACCTTTACTGCTTTATTTTGTCTACCCTACTACGCTTTTTCATGCCTTGAACTTTTAGGAATGCTTTGAATTTTTTTTTATTTTCAAATAAATTTGATATTTAAATGGATGCTAATCCAATTAAGATTTATCTTTAGAGCGCTTGATATTAGCAGCTGTCTCTTGTCATTTCATTTCATTTTTTTTTTAAAACTATCATTTAATTTAATGGATATTGCTTCTGTATTTTCCTTGATATTTATTCTTTTTTCTTTGTTTGGTTAAATTAAAATGACCTTTTTTCAAACTCATCCAAAGATTTAATTCATATTCTTCACGGTAGCAACGAATCAGACATTATTATATAGGACCATTTATATAAATAGCCAAATTAGGGTCACAAAGCAATCCAAAACACCGGTGAGTAAAATTGAGCATATTGTGTAAATACTTCTATTATATAACCCCAAATTAGGATCATATTAATAAAACACAAAAAAAAAAAAAAAAAAAACAACAACAACAGCAACGGATGGTTTTATGGACGTACGGGATTACATGAAAATTAACACAACTACTTCGGTTTTGAAAAAAGAAAAAGAAAATATAAATAGTACTATATTATGTCGCTGAACTTTTTCTAGTCATAAGCTGTGCTGTGAAATGTTTTAATAGTTGAGGCATTAAGAATATTGAGAATAATCTGGTTACTGGTGCACCTAGGGGTCTTGAACTGGCTCAAAGCAGCCCCATTTCCTATGAAATGTTCCAAGATTTTCTTAAAAGTCCCACTCTCCACAATCCTCAACTCAAGTGGACCTATTGAGTTGGTTCTCCTAGAGACCACATATCCATGATCAACAAAAGAGGCGTCCATTTCTGTGCAACAATCCTTCAAAACTCTCTCCTCAACTTCTCCTCTTATCTCCCAGTAAATGATGTAGTGCCCCAGTTGGTGAGCCACGTCGGCGTGGCTCGTGAAGTCGACAAGCTCGGCTTTGGTCTTGCTCGTCAGGAGCTCGGACCCTCTCTCCACCACAATCTGAAGGTCTTTCTCTGTGTTCTTGTCGATATTTACGGTCAATATTAGCTTTCGCCTGCATATGAAACTCAGTTTTGGTGTCCCGTTGTGGAAACCAGCCACTTCCACTACATCCCCTAATCTGTACCTGTAGAGCCCTGCAACATGAAAAATGAATTCCGGCGGGATATATCATTGATCTTAATTAGAATATTCAATGTTGAAATAATCTTTCATCGATTGTAAATATTTATAAACTGATCATTTATCCCTTTTACAAACCGATGTATAGTTACCTCAATTATTAACGAGTCAAAAAAAAGTAAAAATAAATCATGCATCTACATGTGAACATACATATCGTTAGCAAGGCCGCGAAAGTAACAGTGGCTAATTGAACGACAGTTACTAAACGTGATCAACTTGTAATGCTTTTAACTTTGAATATGTGTGCGCTATTCCAAATGCCCCCACAAACACTTTTCCAATGTTAAACTCGTGGGTTATGTGTCATGAAAAGGATATTATGTCAAAAAGGCCATTAGCCCTGCAAACATGATATTCATCAATGGGTAAACCTATTTTCCTCTAATTGCATTATGGCCCATCTAGTTGTTTTTGTCACGAGTCCTATTCTGCTTTGAAGTGGTTTAATAGAAAAGTTCTTCAGACATAGCAAGTTCACTATCCTTTCGATACTGGGTATTATTTGCCTGAGTAAAAAACTTCTACAAAAATGAATTAATTCAGGCTTTCAAGTAGTCACGTAATTATGTGTCCCAAAAAAAAAAAAAAAGGAAAGAAAGTACCCAAAAAGTAAAGTTAGAAAAATATGGAGCCAATCTCATGTACAACAACATTACCCGTGAAAGTTGTGAGGACAATCTCGTACTCTTGTCCAATCTTGACTTGGGAGAGTGGGATTGGCTCATCTTCGATGGAGTCATCACTGGCTGAGCTGCAATTTTGCTTCCTTCTAAAGAGAGGTATGAACTCAAAATAAGAAAATGTCGGAATCACCGCGAAAGTGACACGCTCCGGAGGCAAACAAGGGTTCAAATTAACGCCGATCCAGCTCTCTGTCGACCCGTAGTCAGCGCTGACTAAGGGCAAATCCCTGGCGTAGTGCCTAAGCTTCTTCAAGTAAGGCTGCATTGACCCAGTCATAATGGAGTACACATACTTGGAATTTGGCCAAAGCTTAGGAATCACACCAGACCAATCCAAATCTTTCAACTCCTTGCAGGTTTCTTCGATCTTTGAAGCCAAATTAGGGTTCGGGGAGATGATATCTAAAACCGCTTTTCGCAGTCTCGGCAAGGTGATTCTTGTGCTCAAAGAGCCTTCCCTGACATCAATACACAACTCTTCCCAGAGCTCCTCAAAGGCGGAAAATGCCTGCACAATGCTGTAGGCGAAGGTGGAGGTTATGAACTCGATTTGATCAGAGAAGAAGAGGCCGAGGAGGAGGTGGCAGTATGTCGACTGCTTGTAGTCTCCGCTAGAGATGACTTCTTGTGGGCTACAAGTGAATGTCTTGGTCTTTTCTTGCTTGATTTTGAATTCTTGACTGTTGTAATAGTGGGTTGTGGCTGTTCCTACTGATATTTCCCCCTTGGTTCTGAACTGTTTGCTGCTGTATATAAACTCCAGGACTCTCCCTCCTTCTCTTGTTGGATAAGCCCTGTGATCATAAACTTATGCTAAATTTTCTTATTTTAAGCAAGTAAATTACTTTGTTCATGATTAATTAATAAGCAAGAGAAATAGATTAGGGAAAATAAAATAAATAAATAAATAAAGAATGTTTGAACCTTGATCTATAGGCTGCTGCCAACCGAAAAATTTGGAGTGTGGTTTGAGCGCTGTGGCTTGTAAACGGTACGTATTTCTGTCTTCCTTCCGTGGTTCCGGAGCTATATACAAATTTAAATTAAAGATTAAAAAGAAAAAAGTGATCAGATTCATCAGACAAGGTGGGAAGATTTTGTTACCTCTTCTTAAACAAGTATAGTCTTTTAACTAAAAACTAATTCCTTTTCCTAGTTTCAGATCAATAATTTAGTCAAAAATTTATCCAAATAGAATACAAGAAAAAGAGGAATGCAAAGTAATTATTTTTATGCATTGGGAGTGAAAATGGAACCCATAGATATAACTCAAAATTTTCTGTGCCCACATGCTTTTTCAACAGCAGGGTATTACCTCAAAAGGGCAACTTTTTAGCACAAAGAAACAAGAACAGACCCGAACAAGCAGGAAAATTTTATATACATATATATACAAATATTAATAAATATACATATATATATATATATAAATAAATAAATAAAAATAAAGAGGAAGTTGAGTAACTGACCTTAGAGAGAGAGTAGTAATGGGTTGTTGAGTAAGCAATGGAGTTGTGTCCCCATCGGCAATTCTGTGAACAAATGGCTCAATATCTGCATGTGTGGAGAGGGGTACTAAACGTGTGTAAAGTGACTCCAATGCACATGACTCCATTTCTTGGACCTGAATGTCCCCCAACCATTTCTTGAGGTACTCCACGCCACAATTGAGCTCGAGTATCCGGCGGAGCGTCTCGGTTTGCACATCACCGGCGTTCTCCGACACTCTCTCGAACCATCCGACGATGTCGTTTTGATCATTGATATTGTGGCTGCTGCCGTTTCTCTGCTGCTGTTTTGTCTCGGTTGCTGATTCCATTCATTCAACACCACCACCCCCCCGCCCCCCCCGCCCCCCCCCCAAATAGTAATTCGTTTGTTTGTTTTGTTTCTCTTTTGGTGCCTTCCAGGGAGTGTTGTATCAGAGAGTCTTGCAAAACAATAATGTTTCTGTGTTAATGGGGGATCTTTCTTTATATGATCTCTCTCTCTCTCTCTCTCTCTCTCTCCAACACAAACGCACACACACACACTTTCTCTCTCTCTTTTTCTGTGTGGCGTTCAGTGGAAAACAGAAAGGAGCCCACAAATTGATATATTCATTCTCGACGGGGAGAGAGGGGGGGGGGGGGGTGGGGCCTGTGGTTGGGTTCTATGGTAAGTTGGAGTCTATCGACGGCCTTGTTTCATGCTGAAAAGCTCAACAAAGCTTCTAATGCTGCAGAAAGTCTATCATGCAATAGTACGATAGTTTATAGACCACAAGACATGAGGTTTATCATCTCTAGAGAGAGAGAGAGAGAGAGAGAGATATTTCTTGTCAGTGTGAGGGGACAAATATTTGTGGGCTTTGGGGGACCAAATTAAGGTGCAAAATCAACCAGCCAATTTGAGGTTTTGACAGCTAGCTATTTCCGTCAAATTGGTAAAAAAAGCCCGAGTCCTTTTCTCCTTTTTTTTTTTCCTTTCTTTTTTTTTTTTTTTCCTTTTTAAAAAAATTTCCTGCTGAAGTGTCCTACTGTCAATTATTTCTGAAAATATGAATTCATCACTTTTTCCAATTATAGTTGAATATTATAATGTAAGATTGCCTAAGTTCTGAAATGCACATGTGAATCTAAAGCAACTTTGATAATCTGAATAAACTCGTTTGTTTCATTTTTTTTTTCCCCTTCTCATGAAATATCTGGTTTCTTCACTGCCCACGTTTCAATATTTGCTGCTCAGGTTCTGGTACAGTCATGAGCTCAGATTGAGCTCTCTTGGCCCATTAAAAGCTTGTACGTGTTTTTTGTTTTAATTATTATTTTGAATTTAGGAAAAAAGATTTTAATTTTACATCTTTTGATTTAGTAGATTGGGAATTACTGTTAAACTACACTTTAATGTCAAAATTATACGTCTTTGTTTTCTCTATTTTGTTTTTTTTTAATGGTATTATGTTATTATTCTAATGTTATTTGTACTTTGGATGAATAGTGATTTTAGGACACAACACATTAGCGTAAAACTTCATTGAACCTTCTTACAATGTTATCATCGTTCATCTAAAAACCCTTTTTTGTTAAATAATAATAATAATAATAATAATTTGGAGTATTGAAATTAACGTTTAGAAGATTTAAGAGCGTGTTTTTTTCTTTTAACAAATACCCATATACTATGTTTGGTGGATTAAAGAGCTTCTTGTTTACTTAATTTTGGGGGGCATCTTCAATCATAACAGGACATTTGGTACGAGTCACAAAAACATGGCTTGTGGTCCCACATCCATCGTTGTTGAACTTTGCGGCTTTTCGTTGGTGAAAAAAAAAATATATATATATATATATATATATTAATAATAACAAGAATAATAATAAAATGAAAATAAAAAAAATAAAGTTAATAAAGACCAATTTACAATAATTACTGCTGGAGATTTGAAACCAGTCATTCAAAAAGTAGGACAATTGTGTGGGACTGTAAAGACAAAAAAAAAAAAAAAAAAAAAAAAACAATGCAGGGCCATTGCAAAAGGCAGTACTGATTTCGATTAGATCACCCGACAGTCAAGAATCCTGCAATTTGCAAATTATCAGACTTTGTAATGCAACTCTATGATATAGGAGCCAAATGCAAAACGTTTACCCCGTTTGTCTTCTAGGAAAATTTATATCACCTCAATCGCTACCTAATTGTCTTTGCAATAGAACGAGAATATTCGTATTCCATGTCGAGACAACGTTATTCCACCAACTTACCTTGGTAAGCTGGTAGTAAGGTATGCACTCGAGCTCTGTCTTTTTATAACAAAATCTGCATTACACAAAACGGTCGTGTAAGAATGGCAAAAATGCGAACTTCCACAACCGCTAAAAAAATATCATGAAAAACAAAATACCACAATTATTTTAAAAACTATCGTGAAATATTCTTACTTTCCACGACAGTCTATGATTATTTTTTAATCGTGTGGAATCCTCTTTTTCTACGTGTTTAACACATGTATTCATGCGGTTGAGTCAGATTAAAATGGATCAAATAATTATTTCAAATAAGACAGTTTATGTTAGGACGTTTTCGTACTCCACCCCAAGATTATAATGGACCAAATTGTCACCAACGAGTGGCTCAGAGTCATGCTACGTTGTTTTTGAGGTCCCATCTCCTTGTGAAAGAGTACAAGGACTAGGGCTATGAATGGGTGAATTTAGCAGGTGGGTGGTGGTGGGTGGGTTGGAAAATAATGATTTTTTCAAAATCTCAAACCAGCCCCGCCTATCATGAAGGCGGGTTGGGCAAGTTGGTGGTGGATGGGGGCATGCGATGTGGCATGTGGGTAGAGAATTTTGAAAAAATTTTGTAATTTTTTTATTCTCTTTTATTTTTTGTTATTGTTTTTTTTTTTTTAACCGAAGCAAACTTTGAATTTCAATCAATTGTTGAACCTACTATAATGTTAAGCTTGGAGAGATAGAAAAAAGAAATAGAATAAGATTGATTTTAATTACAAACATAATTTCTAAATAACAACAACAATAATAATACAAATAATAATAATAATAATAACAATATCCAAAAAACAATTAAACTACTAGTAATTTCATCAAAAAGTTTTATATTCTTATTAAAGGAAAATATATTTATTATTAATAAAAAAAATGACGAGTGGGAGGGTTGAACTCGCAAGCCAAAAAGTGAAACATACACTCACGCATAAGTGATGGCAGGTGGATAGAAAACCCGCACAAAATAAACGGGTGATGATGTGGGTCCATTCAAATCGGTGGACGGGACTGGGTGGGACCCGATGGTTTGAGCAGATTCATGGATTTTGTGCACTGCCTTAACAAAGACCATTTACTATGCCCCATTTGATCACCTATATGAAACTTTTATCGTGTCATTTTTCCCACTATATATAATTCGTCCAAAGATGCAGCCACAACAGTTTTTGGATTAGCTACGAGCAATAACAAGATTAAGATTTAATTAATTAATGACGAACGGAAATTCATCACATGTTCGTCTTATGAGCCATTAGATCTTAAAAAAAAATTTTAAATTCTAGATCTTGTGGGATCTATGCGTACTTTCACACCATATCAGCCAATAAGTTTTGTGATCTTCTTCCACAAGGATTGACATCTCATATTCAATTTTAATATCTCAAATAATGTATAATCAATTATATTACGATTTATTTGTTTTTTTTGGCTGAAATTTATTTGTTCGCCATATTTGTTTGTTCAAAATATAAATACATATTATCAATGGTCTTGCCCTCTTATCTAAGGACCGTTGTTATTTCAATCCCCTGATGGCTCATAAGAAATACATATATATATATATATATATATATATATATAGTATTCATAAGGTCCATAAACAATCCCCTGATGGAGCAAATAAAACAAATCCATTAAGAAAATAAAAGATTTTCTCTTTCTCTAGTTGTGAAGCAGCAGTGTTTCTTGTAGTTTTCTTTGAAAAATCTGATAAAGTAAAATAATAATAATAATAATAATAATAATACTTTTGAGATAGGTGACATATTTTCTTTTTATATCCCGGATTTGGAATCTAGCTCATACTCAAATCTCTCATCTCCCATTTGTGGAGCAACCCCCAACGGGGTTCTTGAAATAGGTATCCTAATTACAAAATGGCTCTTGAAATAAGTAGGGTTTTTTTAAAGACATTCAGGGTTTTTTTTTTTTTTTTTTCCATAGTCAAAATCAAATTTTAACACCAAAAAAAAAAAAAAAAAAAAAAAAAAAGAATTTAAAGTATAAAGATAAAAATCCGATAAAATCCAAAATACAAGTAATAATTTTTTGAAAACGATGATATGCAAAAACAGTGATACAAAAATGAGAAATAAAGCCTACCATTATCTTGTTCTATTTTAGACACATAAAAAGGAACGTGTACGTTCCTCATGTAGAAACGAACTTCACTGTAATTAGAAGCATCCACAACTGATTTCTTCGAATTTTTATCTTCAGCAAAACTGTAACAACAGTCCATTTGATTCTCATGCTGGATTTGTGCGATTCGAACCATCTTGGTTTAAACCGTTAAAATCTGAACAGACGTTTAATCCAATTAGATTAATTTGGAAAACCTCGATATGGGCTGCTAAGAAATCATAGGTATACACACATAAACCAGTACGATTTACCGGTTAACTATTTTTCCAGAGTAAACATTGCAAACAGTTTTTCTCTTTTGGTAAAAGTAGTTGCAAGAGAAAAAACAAGAGATGGAGTTTGAAGTCTGCTGTCCTAGTATGGTGTAAAAAAAGTACTTCTGAACTACGAAGATATAGAATCCACATACTTCAACTTCATACGGATAAATGTCCACTCTGTCATAGGACCCAATGGCCAGGTCCTCTGTTTTTGTCTTCCCAGGAAGTTGGACAACAGTCCGTTCCAATAATAATTCTTAAAAACTTGTCAAGTTGATAACCTCAGAAGGACAAAAGCCCTAGTGGTATTTTGTACTGGTTCTGACTTCTCATTTTGGATCTCAACAAAAATAGACCTGCTCATCACGAACCATCAGTCAGACTTATAAAGTAAATAGTTATCTAAATCTAAATTTTGTTTGTCTACTATTTTCCTCAACTACTCAAGTTTTGTTTGGGCCTTTCAGGAAATGAACCCACAAATATATAACCCTATGCAGCTCATCCAGGCTTTGTGGCAAGGGCTTTGGGCTTTGAGAGCATGTTGTAGCTGATGGATGAGGAAGTCAACAAGCATGTGCTTTCAAACTGCTGTTTTCTGCCGATCACGCATGCACTCATTGTTAGGCCTGACATCGGCTTTGCCGTTTTTGGTGCACTGGTGATGCAGGATTTGGAAAAGGAAAATCAATATTATTGTTGAAAAGGAAAAGCTATACAAAGATTTATAATTCAAGATTGGCCTGAGACAGAATCGCATTGCCACCAATGGGAAGTGTCAATTTAGTACAGAAGACTAGAGCTAGAGCCGACTTTCTACACGAAATGGTTGATTCATCTGTGGTTTTCTATTTTTAACAAAATATTTATAGGAGATGTACAAGAGTATAGTTTCCTGCGAAAGCAATGGGCCAATAAAAAAGGACTCAAAAAGGGGTTGTATCATTTATGTCAAAGTTTTTCAAATTGAAAAGGTATCGCGGCAAGACTTGACCAGGAGTGTGAAACATAACACATTGTACACGGTGAGCACTATGAAGGTGCCGCGGTATCATACAGAAAGCCAAAGGTTTGCTTGTGATGAACACCTGGACAAGGACTCAGCTGCTAATGAGCTCCCGAAACTTCACTCGCTTTTTGACACTCCCCATTCGGTTGTACCCAATGCCGATTTTGCTATGCATCAACTTAATGGCTAAATCTGCATTGCCTGCTTTTCTCAAGGCATTGATTAGAACAGTACGAATTCTCCCTGGTATTTCCCTACCCCTATCCACGATGCCGTCAGCCAATTTGCAAGCCTCCTTTATCCGACCAGCCTTACACAACACGTTGATCATATCTTCAAGAGCCGTTTCTGGAATGACACCCATTGGTGCTAAATCATCCAAGATCTTGCAAGCTCTGGCTACTTTTCCCGAAAGACAGAGCCCTATAGAAAGAGCCCTGAAGGATGCTGCGGTGGGCGTGATGCCCTTGTCAATCATCATGTCCCATAGCTTCAGTGCCTCCTCGTTTCTGTGCTCCTTAAACAGTCTATCAAGAAGTATTGTGTATGTATAAACTGTCTGATCACAGCCTTCATCTTCCATTCTCTTAAAGAGTGCCAATGCTTCATCAGTGTTCCCAGACTTGGACAGGGCATCAATAAGGGCATTATAGCAATATGAATCCCTCGGGCATCCGTTATCCGCCATCTCTTCAAAAAGCCTTTGAGCTTCATCCACTTTCCCAGCCTTTCCAAAACCATTAATCAGACTAGAATAAAACATTGAATTTATCGGCATTCCCTTTCCTCTGCAAAACTCGAAATATTCCATGGCTTCCTCCATTCTCCCATTCTTACATAATCCGTTGATAATAACCCCAAAAGTGACCTCATCCGGTTCAAACCCATCATTTTCCATCCTCTTAAAGAGCCTCACTGCCTCTTCCACACTCCCACATTTCAAATACGAATCAATCAGAGCAGTATAGATTGCCACATTCGCATTGTAACCTTTCCGAATCATATCATTGAAAACAGCATACCCTTCCATACACTTCCCACGTTTACATAGCCCACCGATCACTAGAGTATAACCATGGACTGGAACATCTAGTCCCCTCTCTTCCATTTCATGGTAAAGACTCAAACAAGAATCAAAATCTTCTTTCGAGTAACAAAGCTGCATTAACGTCATATAAGTAATCTTATCAGGTTGCACATTCCCAGCTTCCATGGCTCTAAACTTCTCAAACGCTTTCTGGACATTCCCTGCTTTACAATACCCCTTAATAAGAGCGTTGTAAGTCACAATATCCGGTTTAACTTTTCCATTCTCCATGACCTCGAAAACCCGTTCTGCAGATTCGATAAACATCGAATTCACCAAACCATTCATCAGAAAATTGTAAGTATACAAACTTGGATCAATCCCATTCTCTTTCATTTGACGCCAAACCCACAACAATTCCTCAACCATCCCAACACTACCAAAGCTCTTAATCACCGAATTTGCGGACGAAGCATTCATGAGAAATCCCATTCCTTTAAGCTCAGAAAACACTCGTCTACTACCATCCAAATCACCACATAATGATAAAACATCAATCAAAGAAACAAAACACTCAAGCTTATGGCTATACTTCTTTTGCTTACCAGCCCAATAAAAGAATCGCAAAGCGGTATCGGGTTTTCCCCGAAGCTCACCGGAATTCAAAACAAAAGCAACAAAATTAGGCGACAATTTGATCAAGAATGTCTTACAGAAAGTGTTCAGATTGGCTTCCATGGTCGGAGACCCATCCAAGATTTTCAGAATATGAGAAACCCATGGAGATAATAAGAGGTCTTGGGAGCTGGAGACAACGTCAGAGACGTCGTTGAGAGGCTCTACCCACTCGGGAGGAGGGAGAGAGTTGGTGAAAACCCACCTTGGATTTGAGCTGAAACACGACTTTGGGTGAGAATTTGAGGCGTTTGGTGAGGACCCACCATTGTTGTACGGAGAAGAAGGTCTCGGTGGGCAAAAATGGGTTGCAGAGAAAGAGAAGCGAGATCTCAGAAGGGTGGCTCTCATCGGGGCTTTTGAGTTTTTGGCTTATGCGACAGTTCGCTGTTGCTCTGTTCGTACATCATAGTAGCCGAAGAGGGTAGAAAATTTGTATTCTTCATTTATTTTTTAATTTAAAGATTTAAAATTGCGTAATGATTGACAAAATGGTCCCATGGTCTAGCGGTTAGGACATTGGACTCTGAATCCAGTAACCCGAGTTCAAATCTCGGTGGGACCTTTTGGATTTTTTCTTTTTTTTTTCGAAATTAGTGACGGAGGATTCGAATTTTTCACATTGCAACTGCTGATATTTTAATTGCTAATTACACATTTGTTCATTTTAAGTTGGTTTTGTAAATGGTTAGAGGGGATTTGCTTTTATGTTTCGTGGAAATTTGCTACATGTTGTTTATTCTTTCATTTCTTTTTTACCAACAAAAATAAACAACGTGTCATTCATCACATTCGTTTGTTTCATTAAAAAAAAAAAAAAACTTTTACGGACATTTTAGGGGGCAAAATAATTTTTTTCCCTTTGTTTCCTTTTTACCAACAAAAACAAACGACATATTATTCATCACATTCGATTCTCAGTTAAGAAAAAACAACTATTGTTTATGGACATTTAAACCGACATATCGTTTTTTTTTTTAACAGATCATTGCATCTTCCATTTCTTCACATGCCTTTTTTTTTTTTTTAATTTTTGTAAATGGTTAGAGGGGATTTGCCCTCACCTTTCCTAGATATTAGCTACATGTCGTTTATTCTTTCATTTTCTTTTTATTAACGAAAACAAACGACATGCCATTCATCACATTCGTCTGCCTCATTTTAAAAAATGACTGTTGTTTATGGACATTTTAGTAGGCAAATCGGTTTTTTTTTTTTTTTTTTTTCATTCATTTCCTTTTTACTAACAAAAATAAACGACGTGTCATTCATCACATTCATTTGTCTCAATTAAGAAAAAACGACTGTCGTTTATGGGCATTTCAGCCGGCATATATATATATATATATATATATATTTTTTTTTTTTTTAAGATCATTCCATCGTCCAATTCTTCACATGCCTTTTTTTTTTTTTTAAATTAAAAAAATCAACTTTTCCAGAGACACCTCTCTTTTGCCATTGGCCCTCTGTTCTATTTCCATTAATGGCAACTCTCAACACCATTATCACCCACGGCCATGGACTCCCCCCACTTACCAAATCCTTCGCAAAATCCCACAACTCCAATTTCACTTCCCTTAATCTCTCCTCCCAACTCTCCACCGCAAAGAGAAGAAACTGGGTCGTCGCCGGTGCTGTCACGGAGGACCAAGAGGTGGCTCCGGTGGAGCCCAAACCTGAAAAGGACAAAGAGAAGAGCTTTTTGGTAAATGGGTCGAAACAGTTTGATGCTTTTTCAACATATTTACCATTTTTAGGTGTAGGAGATAAAGAAGATTTGGATAAGCTGACCAGCAGAGCCATAAACGCTGCAATTGTTCTTGGATTTGGGACCTTTGCTATCACTAAGTTGTTCACCATTGACCATGAGTACTGGCATGTGAGTCATCTTAATTATCTTATATGTGCAATTAGATTGTTTATTATAAACTTGGAATTTTGATTACATTGAAAGTTTTCAATCTTTCCCGATCATGCTTTACCTTTCTTCAATCTTTGTTGGGTTTCTCAAATCAAAAAAGGCAGAAAAATTGTATAACTCTAGTTCATATGGAATATATTGGAATGAAACTACCGAGGTGGAGCTATATTTTGTTAAATCGGTGACGATTTGGGAAAGTATGTATCTTTTGAATATTAGAGCTCATTGTGTGTTTACTTTGTCAGGGATGGACCCTTTATGAGGTACTACGATATGCACCAGCACACAATTGGATTGCCTATGAACAAGCTCTTAAAGCAAACCCCGTTTTGGCCAAAATGATGATTAGCGGGGTTGTTTACGCCATAGGAGATTGGATTGCACAAGTAAGTTCTTATGACAAAGAAATCATGTTTTTTAATGGTTAGTCTTTGTCATAACATCAGCATCCCTTTTCTCTTTTGATGATTTCTCACTTGTCTACCCTTGAATATGCAGTGTTATGAAGGAAAGCCAATTTTCGAATTCGAAAGAGCACGCATGTTAAGATCAGGCCTTGTTGGCTTTGCTCTCCATGGCTCCCTTTCCCACTACTACTACCAATTTTGTGAGGTGATAATCTTTTTCCACATTTTCTTGTTTGTTGGTTTGCCTGCGAGTGGCTGAAATTCAATAGCGTTTGCGTGCAGGCTCTTTTCCCTTTCGAGGATTGGTGGGTGGTCCCTGCCAAAGTTTCCTTTGACCAAACAGTTTGGGCGGCAGTTTGGAACAGTATATACTATTTTGTCTTGGGGCTCTTGCGTTTTGAATCCCCAGCCTATATTTTGAGCGAGCTGAAGGCAACATTTTGGCCCTTGTTGACCGTAAGAAACTCTTCTAGTTTTTCCATACATTAGTAATCGATTAAAAAGTGTATTTTTTTAGTTGATATCTAGTTAACTGCATCAAACAAATTAATTGTCGGAGTTTGTTTTGTTTTTGCTGCATCCATTTCTTTTCATATGGTTATGAAAGTATCAGATTAAGGAGTTAGAAGTTTCACCAAAGCCAATAAGAGGAAAAGGAAAGACCAGATGAAAAATTGAAACGAGGAAATTACACATTAATCGATTGACTTCAGACGGTGCCACCATAACTTAATTGATGCTTGAAAATGTCGATGAGTTTCATTATCAGATATTATTTTTCAAGTTGCTGCAAGTTATGATAAGAAAGTAGCAAGCAGAATATGGACTGCAATGCCATTCTTTTGCTCCTCTATCTAGCATTTCTAACATAGTTCTCGTTATTATGCCGGCATTTGTTTCGTTCATATTGCCTCAACAGGCAGGTTGGAAGCTTTGGCCATTTGCTCATCTTGTTACCTATGGTGTTATCCCTATTGAACAAAGACTGCTTTGGGTGGACTGTGTGGAGCTTGTCTGGGTAACCATACTTTCAACGTAAGCAACATATATAGTTTGTTTAAGTGTTGAAAACTTCTAACACGTCACAAAAGTCATAGATTTCCTTCTCCCTATTACTTTAAAGTTTTTGGACCAAACAATGATAAAGGACACTACTGGTATCGGGCTCTATATGCATGTGGAACTTATCTCAGATGAGTTGTGGTGTTGGACATTACTAGTACCCAACAGCACAGCGCGTTGTTGGACCAGTAGATTTTAAATACCGGCGTTCCTCTTATAACCACAGTATAGCAACCCATATTTTTGCAAGAGAGTTGAACAACTGTCTTTGTTCTTCACTTTCTGTAGTTATTCAAATGAGAAGTCCAAGTCACGGATGTCCGAAGCATCAGCTGGATCAAGTTCTGATTCTTCATCAAGCAAAAGCAGCAGATCCAAGGTACGACACTGTGAACCAAAACACCTTAATAAGGATTACATTTGATGTTAAAGCTCAAGGGTAGTTGATGTAGTCTTGATTTGGGATAACCAAGGGAATATCTGTAAATGCTAATATGTGTTTGTCTCTCTCTCTCTCTCTCTTTTTTTTTTTCTTTCCATGGGGCCAGGATTGAATGTTATTGGAGCAGTTATCATCTCAGAGACAAATTTTACATTGGAAGAGCGATGACCATATCATCCTTATCCAAATAATTTGTTAGAGCCCAAATAGGCAAACATCTGTGGATTGTTGTGCTGCAAAGAGACGGATCTCTTGTCGTTGTTGGGGAACTGTTTATGGCTTCTTGCAAGTTTTCTTATTGGACTGAGGTGGGAATGGAAATGGGATATCTGATTTATGGTGTATCTATGTCTGTTATATCTATATTTAAATAAGTCATGATAGCCAATAGTCCTCTGTCAGTGGAGGGAGGGGTTTAGCAAATTTTTAGTAGAAAGTCATGTTTCTATGTAATATTTTAATGTATGTATGTATATGTACACCCACATATAGTCGCGTGTAAGATCTATTCAGTGGATATATAGCAAAATGATCACGTAAAAATACAAAAAAGTTCCTCTCATGTGCCTTACATATCCATTCCTTTCACATATGAGTTTTGAGTTTTGAGATTTTTTTTTTTTTTTGGTTCCCTATTTCAATTAGTCCAAATGATTTTTTTTTTTTTAATTTTCTACACGTTAAACTATAATGCTTAATAATAGGTTCAATCATTCAAAGATTATGTTTCAAACTTTTTTTCTACGGCATTTTCTCTCTTAAAAATTCAAAAAAAAAAATTGAATTTGAGCAAAAAATTATGTTAAACCTCTTAACCAAACATATAATAAATTGACATAGATGTAAATAATTTCTGAAAACAGCAGCAGAATTTGAAGCAAAAAACAACATTTCCTCCTAAGTAATTGATCTAAATAGTTCTGAATTCTTTCAAAAGTGATAGTTTGGTTTATATATATATATATATATATATATATATTGTTAAAATAATCCTAAACTCTTAATTTTTGACCGTTATTGTCCTTTTCGTCTAAATCCGTTAATTTGTTAGGGTATTTTAGTAATCTAACAGTAATTAATTTAACAAAAATTTAAAAAAAATCAAAAAACCAAAAAGGTTTCCTCTTCTTTCGCTCTCTCCTCTCTCTCTCTTCTTTCTCGTTAAAAATTTATCAGAATTTAACGAAAATGACTATAACGGTTAAAAAATAAGAATTTAGGATTATTTTGACAAAGAAAAAAGAAAAAAACAATCAAACCATCACCTTTTTTTAGGAACTGTTTAGACCGATTAATCTTTCCTTTTTTTAATGGCACTCCTTTTTTAACTAAACCGCAGCAAACTGTAACACCCAACACGACTTGTCATTTTTTCTTTCAAAGAACACGACTTGTCGTTTTCTGTTTTTAAACGACAGTAAAACTTTAAAACACAGGCGCAAACACATGCCAAGCTTTTTGGACTTTGAAACGACAGCACGCTTGTGTACTCTGTTTGGGTTCTCATGAAACTCGCTGGATTTTTACTATTTTAATTTAACCGAACAAAACTAAAATCCTCTTCCGCCACACGTGGAACTCAAAAAATAAATAAATAAAGATTTATGGCTTCTGGGATTCCGAAAAGAACCTCGGATCTGGAAAACTTAGCTCACATTATAGATCCGATAATCGGTGGAGGGACCTGAAAATTTTGGGCAGAATCGAAAATGGCGAAACTGGAACCAGTCGACCAAGAGCCCGACCACGACCACAAGGAGAAGCCGAAGAGGAACCATGGCTCAGCCAAGTTCTTTGTTTTCGTCGATTATCTTTTCCTCCTCATTTTCTTTGGCTTCCTCTTTTACGTCCTCTTCAAGGTCGTCAATCTCTGATTTTTCCACCCTCTCACCCACATTCCTCTCTTTCAGGTTCCTTTTTTTCTCTTCATTCTCATAGATCTAACACTTTTGCTCCTTTTTTTTTTCAATTTACTTTTATTTAATTTCTTAATTTTAGTAATGAAAGCTTTTGAAGATTTGATGTACATTTTCATCTCTGTCATGAGATGGATTTGTTTTTAATCCAATTATAGAAAAAAAAAAAAAAAAAAGTTGTTGAAATTATCGCCTTTAAATGTGTAATCTTTATTATTTAGGGACCAAGTCTCAATGCGAGTTGTTTGCTTGTATCGGTCTCCATTTATTACGAGATCGACGCGTTTTGGTTGAGTAACATCACGTCATTAACTCATTTACGTGTGTTGATACCGATTTGGAGCTTTTAATGATGTGGTTTTTCTTTAAGATTTGTTGATGTTTGTTTGATCTGTGGATTCGAGTATGTGTTAGCGATTGATGTTTCTCAAGAAGGGATGTCTTTGGGGCTTAAGCTGGTCCTGTAATAACCATGGCTGGCGGTGCTGATTTACACATGACATGTGACGTTTGCTTGGTATTATGGTGATAGGGATTAACTAATAGAAACGGTTGTTATCATTAATATTTGGACCAATTTATATTTGGAATATGATATGTTTATGAAGGTATTATCAACCTATTGTCATTAGGCTTGCACTCAAGTGGTTTGGTAGATGAAGGGTCTCAAATTCGAGTTATAAGAAGCTCTTTAGACTACTTTTGGAAAGTCCTTAGCGGGATTAAGGAGTTGTACTGGATCTCCTGATGCAAATGGTTATGACTTAATATGGACATTTTTAGAATATGGGAGCTCCTTTAATCATGCTTAGGAAATAGCTACGACTGGTCACCCTCCCACAGGCCCACACTTAGATAACACATTATTTATATACAAATATGTATGTATGTATGTATATAAATTGGATTATGCAAAGGATAATGAAGTCCTGATTGTGTGGAAAATGATATTGAGGAAATCAGTGAAGTAGTGCACCGACATTTCTGAGAATGAATTGTGTGCCATCATTAGTATGCCTTTCCTGTGCTTGGTTTGGTCTAAAAATGGATGGCTGTTACATCATGTATTAGCATGTGGTTGGTGATCTTTTTATTGGTTTCATTTATTATAGACCTAAGAATGCAGCTAATTGATTATATATATATATATATATATATATATATATATATTTCTTTCCTTTTTCCTAAATGCAATGAAGTTGATGTTTCATCCCTATTAGCTTTATTGTTTTGCTGATCTGTTCCCTTTTAACTTTGCTTTTTTTCTTCATCTTTGGTATTTTAGCAGTATTGTCTTAAATTAAAACCTAGTTAATACACTCCTTCAAGCCAATAAACAAACAAAGAACAAATACAATGCTAACGGTACCGATATGTCAACCACCATTCACAAATAAAAAATGGATTTTACACATGGGTCCTATATTCTATTAGTAGTAGTGTTTGGCAATGCGACCATGCATTTTTCAAAAACATAACAAAAGAGTTTTATTTTTATGGATTTTTTTTTTAGCTCCACGTGATATAACCATGATTGATCTAAAGGTCTTCTCATTATGCTACTAAATCTCCCTTCGGCAGATTTTTTTTAAAAAAAATTATTTTTAATTTCCTGTTGCATCAGAGACAATGAAATGAACATTTAATCTACTTAAATCTGGTAGTTAGGATTCCTTTTTTTTCTTTTTCTTTTCCTTTTGTAGTGTTAGATATGTGTGTCTGTTATTTTTAATCATGTTTGGTTTTGCTCTTTTTTCTTTTTCTACAGAAAGACCACAGGATACTATTTTAAAGGGCTTCACTTGGAGAAGGATATAGAGATGATTTGCCGGTGACACTGAGGTGCATTTGTCCACAGTAAAATTTATATTAAGCAAGTATTACTAGGAAAACGGAAATAATATTTCTGGCCTGAGGCTCTCTACTGCTATTTTGTTTTTATTTTTTTGGGATAATTCATGCATAGGTAGAGGTCGATATCATTAATTTATATATTTATTTATTTATTTATTTATTTATTGAATTAAAAAAAAATGCTCGTCACTGATGTATCTATCATTGCTAACGAGATTATGGTTTGTCAAATTGTGATGATGCTTATCAATCGTTTGTCAAGACACTTTTATGTTTTAAAATAATAATAAAACTTCAACATCTTGTCTATTCCTAATCAATCGTTTTTATAAAAAAAGACACTTTTATTCGTTAACTAGACTTATGCATCTTGTCTAATGTCTATTCAACATATCTCCTTTGACGGCACACCTAAACCACCCACTTAATTTGATCCTTTTGGCTGCTGTCACTCCTCTGATTGCGATATAAAATCTATTAGAATATGTCACTTATTTAGCCAAATTCGAGATTTTAAACCGAATCTCAATCAAATCATTTCATTATTATTTTTTTCATTATTTGGATTTGACATGTTTTATACTCTGTTTCTAGAGTGTTGTCCATATTGATGTCAGTCTCATGTTCTTTGTACTGTCGTATATTGTGCTGCTCAATTCCAGAAGGTCAAGAAAGTTGGTGACATGATGACAGGGGAGCGGTGACTGAAGCCCTAGTGAACGGCAACTGTAACTGTAACGGTCTTAAGTAGCAAAATTGTTTGTCGGTTAAGTTCCAATATGCACGAAAGGTGTAATGATCTAGGCACTATCCCAGAGAGAGACTAGGTGAAATAGACATATCTATGAAGATGTTATTGTCTTACTTCGTGCTAAAAGAAAAAGCTCATAGTTCATATACAAGAAAGGTAAATTACTGTAATGGTCCCTAAACTTTTAATGAAGGTGTCAATTGATCCTTGAAATTTTTTTTAATTAGTTGGTCCCTGAACTCCTGAAAAGGGTACAAAATGAGGCAAAACCGTAACAGCCGTTAGAATTTGGACGGATCTAGATCATGTGAGCTGCACCTGAGCATTAAGAGGGCAATTTGTGAAACCATAATTTATATTAAAATAAAGTAAAACTCAATAAAAAAAAAAAAAAAACTGGCAATAGAACGCAGAAACTCCGCCGCCCCCCCCCCCCCCCCCCCCCCCCACAGTGTGCAGAGTGTGTTTGTCGCCGACAATAGGGGGTTTTGTTGAGGTTTGTGGTGTTTCACGGCGGCTTTGCCTGGGGGTCAGTGGTGGTTTTGGGAGATCTGGGCTGGGTTGGTTCACGGTGGCTATGCGGGGTGGGTCAGCCATGGTTTTGGGAGATTTGAGCATGGTGATTTTGGGAGATCCGGGCTGTTTCACGGCGGCTATGCATGGTAGTCCAGAGGTGGTTTTGGGAGATCTAGGCAGCTGTGGTTTTTGGAGATATGGGCTGGGTCCAGGCGTCTGTGCGTGGTGGCTCGCCGTCGATTCTGGGGGCGATTCCGGGCTGCGAGCTCTTCAGCAATACCTTGAAACCCAGGTCAAAACAGAACCAAAACTTTAAAACAAAAAAAAAAAAAAAAAAAAAAAAAAAAAACACCTAGATAAGAGATATATTGGATGGATCTGGAGGAGATGCTTAGATCAAGCGTTAACTACCTTCTTTGCATCCGACTCCCACCACACAATCTGTCTAACCATGAGCATACACCGAAGCAAGTGCAATATCAATTGCTCTATTACATAAGTAAATCTAGGATCTTTTGTTATCAGAGAATGTGATGTTAGGTGTGGAATATATATATATATATATATATATATATATTTTTTAAGGAAATCTGGAATTGGTTTGAGTCCTGCAGAAGTCATTATTAGAGGAAGAAGATGATGAACAATATTTAAAATTGAGAATTTTGTTTTTGTTTTTTTTTTTTAATCATTTTCATTGGGGTTATTTTAGTAAATTCCATAAAAACTAACACATCATGTGAGATGCATGCAATTTTCGGTCCAAATTCTATAGGCCGTTAGGGTTTTATCTCATTTTTCACCTCAAGAGTTCGGGACCAATCAATCAAAAAAAAAAAAAAGGTTGAAGATCAATTGAAACCTTTATTAAAAGTTCAGAACCATTATAGCAATTAACTACCGGAAACAATTCATTAGCTAAGGAATTACATTGCAGCCAGACCTGGCTTTTATTATAAGAGAAGACGTAAACACAAACCTAGCTTGATACCTTATTGGAAAGCACTCTAGAGACTGAATCTTAACTTCACTGCAATGACACAAACAAGGACAATGAAATCACAAAATCTAGCAGAATGATAGCTAGTGATAGGGACTTGACAGCTGCTAGTCAACATACTCATGGTGGGCTACCGGTAACGGGAGGACGAGGCCCGGTTCCGGGGATGGGGACCTCAAAGCCAGGGTTCGGGATGAATGTGTCGTCTGCACCTGGTACATAAGTGCGAGGCGCCCCTCCGCCGCCATATACTGGAAAGGTCCTCGGTCCGCCGTAGGTGCCAGTGACTGGATTGTAATGCAAATGGCCTTTGTAGCCATGCGGTGGCAGCATTGCGCGCCCCAACCCGGGAATGAGCACGGTGCCCTCGTGGTGGCCGATCAGCCACTCAGGTTGTTTCACGTCAGCTTCCTCCTTGGAGTCCTTGGGAACAGTGCGTCCCGCGGCTGCCTCATTGGCGACGGAGAGAAGAATGCAGAGGGTGAAGAGGAGAGCAAGGAGAAAGGAGTGGATTTTGAAGGCCATTGTTTGAAGAAAGTATTTTAGAGAAGAGAAGAGATGATGTGTTTTTGTGATGGTGAGGATATAGGCAGAGAAAGAGGTCTTCTTATAGTCGAAGGATTGTAGCGGGTTTTGGCGGTGATTTAAGAGATTCCTTTTTTTTTTTTTTTTTTTTCTCCTCTGGTGAGTCCATTGAAATGGCATATGATACAAGTAAGTGCATACGGGAATGACAGAGACAGGGAAAGGCTGGTGAGGTTTCGATTGTCACCCTGCTTTGAGTAAATTTGTGCAACCTCAAAAAAATAAAAATAAATAAATAAAAGTGTTTCTTGGTTTAACATGGTTTTGATATTATCATGTGAGATCGTTTTTGCGTTACCTACTATATTTTATTTCTTTGCTTTTTGTTGCAGCTGCTCTTACGGCTATTTATTAAACTCCCCATCTACGTGGATAGTCTGTTTTGCCTCATCCTTAAGTTTGTTTTTTAAACATAAATTTTTGAACGATGAAATCCCAAGTGTTTGAATTTTCCTTCCTTTAATTGCCCTTTTTATGTGACTTCAGCTCCGGTAAAGTTAGGCTTCCGATGCCACTAAGAGATTAGTGGAGGAGCAGTAATAACATCTTTCACTCTTCTCATCTTGGCATGTTACAAGTTCTGTGTCAACTTTGACAATCACAATATAAAAGGTTTTGTCCACTAAATATGTTCTGCGGAGTTAAAGCTACAGCTACGGGTTACGTATAGCGGGCTCGTTAATTTGAGTATAATTGAATCAATCTTTTTTTATTTTATCAATGAATACTTAGATTTTTTTTTTTTTTTAACATACGATAGGAATAGAAATTGAGATGACACTAATAATCTCTTTTATTTAATATCAATTTATCTTTTAAAAAAGTTCGGCTTCAAAGATCTGATGGATCACCCATCATCAAATTATGGTACCATACACAAAAAGACAAAAACCACCTTCAACAATTTTAAGTCAATCCTCTCCAAGTTTAGGATTCCTCCATGGTGGCTTTGATTACGGAAGTTGGCCCTAATGGAGCTCAAATCATAATCTCGTCTCTTTTTTTCCCCCTTTTCATCTTACAATTGAACCAAGATTGGTTAATTATTGCAAAACATAAACAAATATATATATATATATATATATATATATCCCATACCACTCAAGTACGACATTGAACGAAACAATCATGATGTCCAATATGTCCAGAAGAATCCAAAGCTTTTTCACCTTTGGAAAGGAAAGGAGTTAACTAGCATGAAAAAGAGCCAACGGGTTTTAGAGCTATACCCAGATGAAGAATACTAAATGAAAACAAAGATTAAGAATCTACGTAAAATATGGAAACATATGAACAGAAACACAGTGAGTCGCTTCCCCAGTCGTGAACCATCCTCACTACATTTTTGTGCAATAGAACAAACAAATTGATTTGTTGACAATAGACCTGAACAAACTTTGGGACGTTTTGCCAATCCGTCAAGAAAAAAAATTTCTTCCTGTTGGATTGAATGAGGCTCAAAAGAACACGTACTGCAATTAAAGCAAACCCCATTTCATTTGTACATCAAAGTGACCAAAAAAAAAAAAAAAAAAAAACAACAACAACGTTTTAAGCGCTAGGCCTTTCCTCCGAAAATCTTGGTAGCTGAACAAGAGAGTTGACTCTTGTGACACCTTCCAATCCAGACCAGTTTTGATCTTCACCCGCCGTGACTTCTCCATTCCCTTCAAGCTCAAATGGCAGTCTTCCATAATTTTCACTTTCTTCCGATGATCTTACAGTGAAGTTCCTCTGCAAAGATGGCTCGGACTTCTGCCCATCATCGGATTCAGCTGCATTACCCGAATGGTTGCTCTGAAGGGTTGCAGAAGAGAAGCATTGTTCTTCATAATCGGATTCAGAGTCCATTTTCCCATCCAAAAACAAGCAAACGACCGCGCAGTCATCCATTTTCGAAGTTGGGTATTTGAGTTTCCATTCACGTGCCGCTGAGTCGACCAAGATCCTTGCAGCTGACGATCGGGTTGGAGCCGAGGATACTATATCGACCACCTCCTCATTGCTTAAGACATCCCAGACCTGTAAAAGCCAGAGTTAGAACAAATGAAAGGCAAAGTAAACCTAATTCCCTCTCCAAACATTCGGTTCCATTTCATTGAGCAAAATCCAAATTTGTACCGTAGCCCCTTGGATGTCCGTAGAACTCACAACTTTAACATTTTGGATTCACTTAAAATGCACACGCATAAAAAGGACAACTTATTAGTAGATTATAAGTTTTTCATTGTCTGTTTTCATGTGAGAGGTGGAGATGATTTAGCCCTAAATGTATGCATGTGTGCTCGCACATGTGAACATGCTTTGCATGATTTGAAAATGTGTAATTTTCTTCCAAATTCCCGAACTACTAACGCGGTGGAACCCAACAATCACATGCATTATGCAAACTGGTGAGATAGCTAGATGTGGACTTAACCTCGCTCTTTCGACCCCACGAACAAAGCAATCGAATCAATGATTAATAAATATTGTTTGCCTGTCACGAATGGCCTACTTGCAGGCATGTTGGTCATCTCAAGCTACTATTGCTATATTGTCAGTTCTTTCAGTAGGCTCATTTGTTGAACCGGATTAAGCAACTACGTCTCAAAAGAATGCGTGCAAGTGACTCAACTGACGTAGCAGAAAACTACAATACGTGGAAAGATGTGTGAAATGATCAGTAAGATACAAAGAATGTAAAGAAAGGATAATGTCAGTTAGTGAATTGGGTTTGAAGAAACGACACCTAGAAGTCAAATCACCAACCCCATAAAATATATGCTCATTCTATGCACCAGCACATACAATAAGACTATTATTTCTGACATTTAATTACCCAGCTATTGTCCTTAATTTGTACTCATAGTATGCGTATAGGTCATTTTGGAAAGAAACTTCTCACGGAAACCAGCTGTATCTAGACTTGAAAGTAATATAAAAATATGAGCTTCAGAAAGCAAGAAGACAGATTAATGGCCAGATGAAAGTTCGGTAAAGCAGGTTTTACCCCATCTGAAGCAAGGACGATGAACTGATCTTTATCAGTAAGTATCCGATGCGAGAATTCTGGAATTGAGATAACTCCATATTCTTTCAAACAAAAATCCCCAAAAGCCCGAGCCATTGCTAAACCGGGTGCATCGTCGAACGGCAACCATACTCTAGGAACTTCAGGTTCATCTTGCAAAGCAAAGACCCGACCCTTGCAACGTTTAATCCTTTCAGCTTCCCCTATAAAATTTAAAAATTCAAATCAACAAAATCCATACAAAATGAGCAGATGTTCAAAACAATAACAAAATAAAGTGTCCCTCATACTTGGCAGATCCGGCTTCAAATCAACTGTCAACTGAACAGCTACCATTGAATCACTGCTGTCCTTAGATCCCATGATTGCTCGAGAATCACCTATGTACCCCATGAAAAGATTTGATCCCTGGAAAGGGAAGGAATTAAACCAACTACAAAAAATGGAAAATTCTAAGGGAAAGAAAATCACCTACTTGCTCTACCTGTTTGACTAAAGTAACAGCAGTGCTACCACTGCAGAAGCAATCCAAATTTGGATGGGATCTCAGCTCCTTGTCCATGGCCTTGTATGACTTCAGGAAAGCTTCTCTCCATAACGAATTTTGTTTATCCTCGGCCGAGCCATCTTTTTCGGGATCTCCATCCAATTTGTTTAAATTTCCTCTGAAGCAGGTCTTGCTAGAACCATTTTCCCTTGACTGCTGAGAATGCAAGAAAGATAGAAGCTTTAGTGGCAGGGCATCCCTCACTTTGCGCGCAACAAGGTGGCCGTGTGGACCATGCCCGTCGAATATGCCACAAAAGATCGCGTCTTCCGACATGAAATCCTGCAAATAACAAAATCAAAAGAGAAACAAATCAAATACTTTACCTGTGCTAACCCAAACAACAGATTCAAATAACATCCACAATGAAGACCAAAAAATAAAATAATAACTTACTTCCCAAACAATCATGGCATCCTGATTAATGCCCTTCCGACCCTGTTGCGTGAATATGCAAGAAGTTCTGCTCTTTCCATTCATGAAAATCCGGTTCGGTATGGAAGGCAAATGCTGGAGGGCGATGACATGATCGGAAAACGTCCGCTTCGTTCTCTTTTGCCCAAGAAATCCAATGTCCCAGCAAGACGGAGAAAATGCATCTCCATTGCTTCTGCTACTACAAGTACTCCTACTACTAGTGGAAACACAACCTCCCATTTGCTCAGCTCCGGAAGGAAGACATTCGTGGTGTGAATTTAAATAACCAGATTCCTTCTTTTAGCCCAAAATAGATCTCACATGAAACTCTGAAATTTCGCTAAAATGGTCAACCAACCAACACATAAGAAAAATAAACTATTGTTCAACAAAACAAAAGAAACTTTCCAAAGACCAAAGATTCCCAACAGGTTAGCCAGAAGCCACTTTACAACTAGATATAGAAAAAATATGGTCGTTTTGTGTTGGTCAAATGTAATTATCCGTCGTTTCGACAAGGAAACCGGCTTAAACAAAGCAAGAAAGATATTAGTTTAAATTTGAATTGTTTAAAATGATGGTCTTCACGGAACCCAGAAACGGATGCATCTAAAGAAACCAAAAAAATAAAACAAAAACATATTTAGCAATGTCCAACATGTGAACAAGGAATAGAATATGTTTAAAAAGATGTTGTTTTGACCATTTGTACTTCATCAAAATTCACATTGGTTACAGATCAAATGGTGAGCTTTTGCCAATGCTATGGGACAAAATATATGCAAATAAAAATTGTTAAACTAGTGAAAAGAAAGATGGAAAAACCCAAAAGTTCAGAACTTTGATGAGAGTATAAACCACTAATGGGCCAAATCCAAGGATCCCCCAGAGAAACCCATCATCTTAAAATAGTATAAAAATAAACAATCATAAAACGGGCAATTTCTTTTTTCTTCTTTTTCAAAACTAAAAACGCAACAAGACAAAATTCCGGCCAGGGGAATCTCCAATGACGCATCACACAGGCGATTCAACTTAAATATTCAAAAGGGTTCTAACAAACTATGTTTATAGGACTCCAGTATTTTTTAAAACAAATATTTGTAAAGAAATTGACAGATGAATAAATATAAAATTAAAAAACTTGGTTTATAAGAAACGGCTCGCTCTTTTTCCACATCCACACTCTGGGGTGAAGAAGAGAAAACCTTACCGTTTGAGCTCAAGTAAACAGATCAAACCAAATATTCAAGACTTTTAAGAATTTTCTGAGAGAGACAAAATAAATAAATAAATAAAAATTGATGCTCTCACTTCACCGTTTATTTGCTAAAAAGAAAGAGCCAATAACTCTTTTAAGCCTATTTTTGACTTACTAATGGAGTACCCCATGAGAAGAGAAGACTTACAATCCCAACCAAGGGTTGAATATCTTTCTTTCTTTTTTTTTTTTCTTTTTCCTTCGCTTTCTCAGCAACCAAACACAAAATAGATTTTGGCCAGCAGATGGATGCTTTGCAGAGAGACAGAGATAGAAAAAGTAAAGGAGAGGGACTTTGATCTCTAAAATTTTGGGTTTGAAAGTGGAGCGAACTCCCCTTTCCTCTCGGACAAAAACAATAACAAAAATTTGCAAAAGAAAAAAAGAAAACGTGTAGGAACTTTTGCTTTTTTTTTTTTTTTCTTCTTTTTTTCCTTCCCACTCGGAGAGAAAACCGAGAAGAGTTAAAGCTAAAACAGAAAAAGCAGGAAAAAGACGAAAGGTGTGATTTTGTCAAAAACAGAATCAAATAAATATTACGTAATTATCAAACAAAGGACAAAACAAAATAAAAGTAGAGACAACGCTGATGCTCTGTTTTTTTTTTTTTTAAATCCTGATGCTCAGTTTCAAGTGAAAACCATTATAAAAAAACAGGTTAAATAAAAGTTATTTAATGCTCCATTTGGTATTACATGACAAAACAAAACCCAAAAATAAATAAATTAAACAAAAAATCCTGGGGCTTTTAACATAGACCAAGTGAAGAAGAAAGTTTCAATCTTTGAAACTGAAAAAGCAAGAACACAACACGAAACCAAAAACTTTTGCCTGAATTCCTTTTTTAAATCAAAATGCATGTATTTTTTTAATCTAATAAGAAAGGTAAAGACATAATCAAAACAACAACACAGGAAGTGAGAGAAAAGCATTGTGGAATGGATCAAAGAGATGACACAACGAGAATTACCTTTTATTCTTGTTTTGTTTTTTTTTTTTTTTTTTTTTTAGTTTTTGGGAGAATTCAGAAGAAAGGAAAGGAAGATCAGAGAAGAGAAAACAGGGGAAAGGAAACAAAGGGAAGTTTGAGGAGTGTTAATAATAATAATAATAATAATAATAAAACAATATTGGGGAGGGTAGTGGTGCTTTAATTGCAATGACAAGTGAGGGAGAGAAAAAGTAAACAGAGCAACAAGTGTGTTAGAGAGAGAAAGAGAGAGAGAGAGAGAGAGAGAGAGAGAGAGCGAAAGGAAAGGGAAGTAGGAGAGAGAGAGAGAGAGTAGATTGAATTTGGGCAGCAGTTACTAGGGGCGAAGGGGAAGTGTGGGGCTGGTTTTTGCCACTGGCTTCTGCATCCCCCAAAATGATGATACTGATCAATTTTCCCTTATCCAACTTCACGCTCCTGTCCTGGCGCGTTTATTGGTTCATCGGATAGAATCCGTATCTTCTGTTCAATTTTGATCTGCTACTTAAAATCAAATCATGAGAAAATAAAAATGGACTTTTATTAGCGTTTTATATTTAAATTAAAAATAAAATGTTTGAAGCTAAAAGAGGTTAAAACTTTAGAATATGTTCCCCAAAAAAAAAAATTATATAATTAAAATAATTATCTTATTTTAATTTAAAATAAAAAAATATATATTTATTTTTAAAGTTTATTTTTCAAGATAACTTTTGAGAAGTGAATAACCGAATTGATTTGTTTTTAGAGGAAAAAAAAACCAAAAATATTTTGAAAATTTTTTATTGGAATGTACACTCCAAACATAGCCTAAGTTTATAAACATTCTTGTATTTTAAAATTATTAAGAAAATGTATCATTTGTTTAATACCTTGTTTATATTATCTCCACATTTTGAATATGTATCAAATTTATATGATATAAAGGTCAATATTCAATTTTGATCTAACTAATAATAAAAATGCTGTCAATGAAATTTAAAAAAATGTTCAAAACATAAAAAACAAAAATAAAACAAAGAAATTGATAAATATATATGTATGTATGAATACTTGCATTTCTTTGAAGTCCGCTGGGGATTTGAACGAGTAAAAGTCTTCTAAACTATAAAGTATTTGTTTGTTTTGTGGATAATGTATGGTTTCAAACATTATATCTTCAAAAAAAATCACATATTATAATATAAATATGTAAAAGAAAAAAATCTCATACGAATCTTATCATCCAAACAAAACCCTATCGATAAAAATTTTTCTTATATCTAACTATATACTTGAATTATTTTGTATAATAAGATCCTATTTTTAGTGCATAAAAATTAATAATTTTATCTCTGAATATAAATCAGAAAAGGAGTAATTGATGTTTCAAACGTATTCCTTGATTGGAAGTTATGACGATCTTTATGTCTTCGCTTCAAATAAATTGATGTCGAATAAACTCTTCGACTCTCAAGTCATAATTTATCTGAAGAAACTATCATAAATGAAAAAAAAAATAATAATAACAGCGTTTGGCTAGAGAAATTAAGAAAAGTATATATTTCTCCTACATATTCACCTCTATTTAAGACTGATGAATGCATGGGAAATAATATTGAGATTTGTTGGGGTTAGACTTTGTCTTTCCATTACATCGTTAGCTTTCAAAAATCTGTCAAACAAATGATAAACTTTTGATTCAAATCTACAATATCTTCATATATTTGGGTCGGACCCAGCTTATGATATTATCTCATTCATTTGTGAACGATGATCATCCATATAATTGGGCCGAACCCAATTTATGATCTTAATTCGTTCCATCACGAATTATGATCGTTCGATTCGAACGTTGAATCGATCAGTCTAAATCTGATTTGGCGTATATCAAATCTAACATAAGTCACGAACGGTATGTTTACAAGGCCCATGCCTTGTTTCTCTATCATCGTTCGTTGTTCGTGTTTAACGAAAATTGCAAGGGATATCCCTCATAACTGTCAAGCTCACTGTCAACAATGACATATCAGACCTTTTATGAAAACTGACAAACTCATGATTGACAATGACATCATATTTATAACTGCTAACCCACAATCTGAGATTAAGATTTACTCCGGTAACTGTCAAATTTGGATCGTAACTGGTATACTCACACGTGTCCCTACGGGTAACAAGCAAAAACCGCTCACCATCATTTACGGGTTCAAACCCATTGATCTTCCTCTATAAATAAAGGAAGACCCTCCTTCAGCCAGGAAAGGCTTTTGTTTGATTCTTACTTACTCTTACGCTGTCAAAATTCATTCAGAAAATTATAATTCATTGTATCCAAGAACATTCATACACAGAAAAGAGAGCATACTCACAGATGACGTAGCACACATTTGGTAAACCTCTCTAAATCTCGGTCTTGTCGATTCCCTTTTCACTTTTCTTACTTATTTCGATGCTATAATGCTTTATGAATTTCGCTAACGGTTTCCAAGAGCCCAATCAATTATTTATTTTATTCATTTTGACTAATTTCTATTAAAAATTTGACTGTAGATTCTCAGCATCTACAAGGATTAATGATGTTTGTTTATTTAATTATCTCAGCATCATCGATCTTAAGTCATTTTGAGACGGTCATTCATTTCACTTTGAATGTCAATCACGTCATCAGATCTTTTTTTTTTTTTTAATTTATCCTTGATTCTTTATTTCAATCCAACTCTAATCCTCTTTTTATTCAATATCGTCGTTTAGTCTGCTTTAGTTCTCATTAATAACTTTATCTCGTATTTTTTTTTAATTTCCAAGGATATATCATTTCGTTCGTAATTAAAGGTTGTCATTTTTATATCGATACCTTCACTTTCATATCTATTTAGCATTATCAAAACATAGATATCAATGGACTATTTTGATAAAACATTTATGGCATGTTTACTTATTTGGAATAGGGAATAAGAGTGGAGAATAAGAGTCAATCTCTTATTTACTTGCTCTTTTTTTTTTTTTTTTTTTTTTTGAATGAGAGTGAGAATTGTGGGTTCTATACCACTTTGGAATTGAGGAATGAGATTGGCGATCCATGTCCTTTCCGGATTGTGACTCTCATTCCTACTGTTAACATTAAATTATCATTTTTTCCTTACTTCATTTGCAAAAAAAAAAAATTTATAAAAAAATAATAACAACCTATATTAATTATTTTTATTAACTAAATATAATATAGTTTTATTAACTTAATATTATATAACTATCCTAATTACTATTAACATTATTAGAGTAAATAAATAACTTTTTGTTATCATAATATATTATTATGTTTCTATTTTTTATATTTTTTATACTTTATTTATTTTAATTCTTTTGTTTTTTACTCTTTTTATTTTTTTTAAATAAAAAAATTATACAATTTAATTTTATTTCCTTAATATCATAATGATTATTTTCCTTTTGATTAATAATATGATAATAAATTAAAAAAATTAATTATTTTTTTATTTTTGAAAACACAATAAATAAAAGAGGTATACAAGTAAATTTACAGTAACTAATTATGATTCATATTCTAAGTAAATGCATGAATAAGATTAACAGTAATTCCGACTCCGATTCCTCGAACCCAAGTAAATAGTATGTTCTGATTTCAAATCCTGATTCCAAATCCAACCTACTCTGAATCCTACCTACTCCGATTCATACTTACATCGATTACACGTAAGTAAACATGTCATTAATAGCATGATAAAATGTTACCTATTATAATACCCGAAGTGTAATATTGTGTTTTATTTAGAAAAGATGAAGGAATTAGAGAAAAGATAATTTAACTTGTTTGGTAAGAATGAAAAGAAGATGAAAAGGAAAATGGGGTAAACAAAAATGATATTATTTTATCTTTCCAATATCGGATGGTAAATTTAAATCAAATAACGAATGATGAAATTATTTTTTTTCTTAATTTTTTAAGTAAAATAATACAAGTAAATAATAAAATAATAATGCTATATATCTCTCATTTTCTTTCCTTTTATCTACTAAACAACTTACAGGATTATTGACACCTTTTTTATCATTTCAATCCTTTATCTGTTATAATTTTTTTCTCCATCAGATTTTATTTTATTCACATCAAATAGGGTGGATTTGACTTCCAACCTCTTTCAACAGAAAAACTCCTCAATGTTAGTGACAACTGAGTTTTTATTTTTATTTATTTATTTTTAAGTAAGACATGTTTTTAATTTGTTATCTTATTTTCCACTTTATTTGTTGTCATTTTCATTAAATTTTTGGTACCTTACTAAATTATTCAAAATTATTTTTGACATTTAATTTTTAAAAGTCAAGTTGTTGAATTTAGATAATAATGTAAATAAGTAGTCTTACGCCCTGTTTGGTACACGGATTCAACATAATCCAAGCTCAAAAAATTCAATTTATTTTTATCTTTTTTTAAAAAGTCAATATCAGTTTCATTATTTACAAGTTAATGTACCTCAAACTTCAAAAATCTGTAACTTCGCATATATAAGTCCGAATGAGATGATTTTGTTTAAAAAATTACACAAAATTTCGAAATGAATGAAACAAACTCTATAATGATATTTTTTTCCAAATACATTTCAAGTTTTTATATTTTTTAATTTCGACAGTTCAAATATCTCATCAAATGCACATACAATTCAACTCAATTTTAACTTAAAAAATTTAATTTTAACTCGTACACTAAATTATTACATATACTAAAAGGACACATTTTTTCACTGTTCATTACATAGTATTCCACAGTGATTTTTGCTTTTTTTTTTTTATTT
This sequence comes from Ficus hispida, assembly GCA_025413025.1. NCBI lineage: Eukaryota > Viridiplantae > Streptophyta > Magnoliopsida > Rosales > Moraceae > Ficus > Ficus hispida. Next base: position 24,007,828 of record CM046365.1, read on the forward strand.
TTTATTTTTCGATGCTTTAGCTACAGTAATGCATAAGAACTTTGCTACAGTAATCTACAATAACTTTTACTTTTTTTTATAGTGTAATGACTTTTTTGTCTTTCATCACTAATTATTTTTTTCTTCGCTACAATGTTATATCGGTTTTACCTCTCTTTTTTTTTTTTATCAATTGGTAATTTTGCCCTTATGTTTTAGTTACTTTTACTGTTTGATACAGTGTTTCGACAATTTTATCTTTCTAAAATTATTAATGGATAATTTTGCCTTTCATTTGTAGTTGCTTTTTTCCTTTGCTATAGTATTATTCCAGTTTTACCTTATCTTTTTGTTATCAATTGGCAAGTTTATCATTGGGCTTTAGTTACTTTTGCAGCTTGCTACAGTGTTGGGACAATTTTATCATTCTAAAATTATTTATGGATGATTTTACCCTTCCTTTGTAGTTGCTTTTTTCTGATAGCTACAATAACTAGACATTGTTATCCTTTTAATGTGCATTTTTGATTTTGTTCATTGCAAATGTGTTAAAGTGTAATGTTTATATGTATATAATCTAACTAAAATTTATTTATTTTATTTTTTTTAAAACAATAAACAAAAATAATAATAAAATCTGTTTTTGATTTTATTGTTTTTCTTTAATCTTTTTTCCCCTTTGTAGTTTTTTTGTCCTTTTGTTTTTTTTTTTTTCTGCTTTTTAATATTTAAAATTTAAAGTTTAGTTTTTTATTCATTTTTTCTTCGTATTTTTATTATTTTATAATTTTTAATGATTTTTGTTTTCACATTTCTTATTTTCAATTTTTTTTTATTCTCTTTTTTCGATTTGTGCTTGGTTTTTTTTTTTTTTTTTTCATTTGTTGGGTTTTGTTTTTTAGATGTTATAATTCATTTTTGTGTTTTGCATGTATATAATCTAATTGAATATTTTTTTTATAAAAAATAGTAAATAAAAAAATAATAGAACATGTTTTTGATTTTATTGTTTTTTTCCAATATTTTTTCCCATGTTGCATTTTTTTCTCCTTTTTTTTCTATTTTTATTTTGAATTATCTTGATCATTTTTATTTCTCTATTTTTATCTCTACATCACCATAGAAAATTTTTTTTATATTATTGTTATTATTATTATTAGTTTATATTTTTATGATTAAGAGAGATCCTGAAAAAAAAATTAAAGATAAAAAAGATGAAGTAAAATATAGATGTGGTCTGTTTTCTTTTATTTTGTATTTGATTTTTATAAGTTATTTCTAACTTTTTTTTTCCCTAGACTTATATATTATGTTTTTCACTTTTTGATCTATATTAATTTGTTTTTCTAGCTTATGGTGATGATAGTTTGGAATGAGAATATAAAGAGAATCATTGAAGACCTTTTTTTTTGTTTATATTTTTGAAAACTTATTATAATTCTATTATTTATTATAATTAACTGTTATTATTAAATATTATTTAATTTTTTTATTTATTTATCTATTTATTTTTCTCTTATGTGTAATATATGAGTATTAAACTAGTGTATACTAAGAAATAGCCAATTCTGTGAACAGAAAAATGTGAAAAATAAGCCAATATAATTGTTTGTAACCTTTCATCTGTGGAAGCAAACGTAGAGTTGGAGTGGTGGTGGCTACAGGGGCTAACAAAGAAGGCCACGCGCTGTTGGTTCGAGAGTGAAACTCGTTCCAATCATAACAATCTAAAAAGACAGAAAAGCACGCTGAACTGACACATACTTCGGGTCTCGTAACGTGGCACTCCTAGCAAAATTAGTCCCACCACCCATAAAATTAAAAAAAAAAAAAAATTAGCAAAACTTCATTGGCAGACAATCACCTCCAATCCGCGTTAGGATTTGTTGTCTTCTCGTCTTTTTTTTTTTTTTTTGGTGACTCCTTTTTCCTAATTTTTCGTGTGCTTAAAAATATCATTCGCTGTCTATATTATATTTCAATATATTATAATTTGTTTTCAGTATTTTATATATTTTATTTTTATTATAAAAATATCTGAAATTTGAATAGTATACTAATTTAAATTTGTTATATCATTTATCTATTTACTTTTTATAGTCTCTTTTATTCTCTTATCATACATAATAAATTATATATATTGGATCAGTCTATATAATAGATAAATTATTTAAATATTATTTTTTAATAATAAATATTTAAATAATTTATATATTAATTAATGATATATATTAATAGAAAGATGATAATTTATTATTTAATAAATGAATATTTTTAATAGTTAGAATTGAAATTGATATGTTGACACTACTCATATTAATAGAAATAAATATTAATTTTCATAGAGGGAGGAGAGAAAGTTCATGGGCCAAGCTGGGCCTAGTTAAAATAAAACATTGATCCTACCCCAACCACAAACATGCCACTATATATGCCACCATCATTTGTGCTCCATGGACCAATTTCATTAGACATATTTTGTTTTGCCTTCTCTTTTCATTTCTTTTTTAATCCTTTTTATACCTAACACTAAAGTGTAAATATAATTTAGACTTCAAAGAAAAGGTATACACATATTTGTTTATAGAGAAAGCTTTTATGCCTTTTCTGAATATAATTGTAGAGAAGACAGTAATAATATGAGTCGGTTATTCAGATATTGTTGATAAACCTTTTATTATTTTATCTCTAGCCACCAAAATATTATTTTATATTATGCTTCTACATGCGACATGTTTGTACACGCATAATGCATGCCAACTTTTTTATTCCTCAACCTCAACTATTTCAAGTCAATTTGGCTTTTGCTAGATAATGTTGATATATTTGGCACTTTACTTGTTAAATGGATTGCCCATTCATTTTTGTAAAGGGGAAAAAAAAAAAATTGTAGATCTCAGAGGTTGTCAAAAAAAATAAATAAATAAAGTAATTATGTTCTAGTTTAAGAGAACAATGTGTGCACGCATAAGATCACACGATTTGGTGGATGAGTATTAATGTGTTTCTTTAATGTTAGCATCCCAACTATTTATAGTCTATGCTAAAGCTTTGATGATATTTTGAAGGAAAAAAAAAAGCATTTGCTATGTTGGTAAGTAGTCATTGAATCATATTTTATCTTATGTACATAAGATAACGTAGAAAGTTATGCAGTTTAAATCTCAATTATGAGATGACGAAAAAGAAACAATTTTCAATTTTTGAAACAAAATTATTGACTAAAATCTAAAAAAATTACAATGACTGAAGATCGTTTTTCTTTTTAAATCATCATTCACTCACGGAAAATAAGTGCGATAAATTGTGATGTATTTTTTGAAATGATTTTCCATGGTTGTTGAGGGGTTTTCAAGGCTATTGTACGCAAAATATTTCTTTGATAGGCCATCGATTAAATGCTTGAGATACACATGTGTGCACATGATCATCTTTATTATCCCTAGACACTAATCATGTGCCCTAGTTAAATTATCCAAACAAAATTAGAATGTTTCAATTTATAGTATTTCAATTAGCTTAAGATAGGCGGCTAATATCCTACATATCAAGAAATAAACTAAATTAATTACTTACCCAAAAGGAGTTAATTAAGATCCCAAATTAAGGCTTTAAGCTTAGGGCTAATTACCACCAAACATGTCTCTTAAATCTTCGTGTTGTTTTTTTGTTTCTATGGTGCTGAGAATGATTACTACAACAAACACGATACCAATTATATATGAACATGAAACACCGCCCTAGTACATCATGTTCTAAAAGGTGATTAATTAATGGTGCAGATCATAGCAATAATCACTGTCATGGAGACTCCTTAATGATGACAGTTTCTTCTTTCATTTATGCATATATATATATATGTGTGTGTGTGTATTTATTTAAATTTACATATATACATATATGAAATGTGATCCACTTAAACTTATCTCCAACCTACCTTGGTTATGTGATGATTTTCATAATCATTCATTTATATTTACCAGTTCTGACTTGAAAGTTTAAGAGTTGACCTTTTTGTTTCTTTAATTTCCCCAAAGGAAAAAAAAAAAAGTTCATATGTGTAATATATAAGTACATTTTTTGATAATATATATAATATGTGTATTTTTCGCCCATACTTTGGCTGTCTGAAATATATATATATATATATATATTTATGTGTGTCTATTGTAGCTAGATATGTAAGCAATCACAGTTCATATCGCTAAAGTCCTAAGAAAACTCGATTTTTTTGATTTAATTACAACTCCAGTACTTGAGATCTTGATTTTTAATTTTTTTAAAAAATTTTTGGACTAAATGAAACGCCTTCCCAAGATTATTTCCTTATTTCTAAAGCCTAAATTTTGTGTCGACACACGCAAATTTCCATCGATCGGTCAAAAAGTAGAATTCTTTAATACTATTCTTATTATCAAACTATTAATTCTGCCAACAAATATTTTATAGAGAGAAAAAAAAAAAAAAGAAAAAAAGAAAAAACTAGTGTTAGCACATAAATTAGCTTAGGGTGTTTGGTGTTTGAGTTTGAGTTAAGATTTGTAAGTTTAAATAGTGATTTTGATTGATTTTTTCAGAGAAGACAAAAAACTTTTGGGGAAAAAGACAAAAATTGAGTTGATGGTGGTGAGTTTAAACTCACCAACCAAACAGGCTTTAATGAACTATTGATCTCCTATGATTGATGCCTCTGCTTTCTCCCGATGATAGCCACAAATGCCCAAAGCTCCTCCTCCTCCCAAGAATGCCCATCCAATAATAATCCAAATTCCCGACACTAGAAAGGCTATCGGTAATTTTGTGAATAACAAGATTACACCGCTTAAAGAAGTCATAATTTCTAATTCTTCCCGATCTCTCCGCTGATCACCGGCCACCATCCAACAATAACAACCTCATCTCAATTATTTATAAGTAATATATGCTTTGAGTATTGATAAATTTGACACTGAAGTTACTGACTTATCCTTCTTAATGTGTTCAGAAAACACATCAGGTGACTGATTAAAAGGAAAAAAAAAAAAAAAAAATGGTTATATTGGCTTGTTATACCTCATATTTATGTCGGCCCTGTTTTCATGTGTATATTTGTATCTTCCCTTTGAAAATCTCTTTAAGAACATCAACTTAAAAAAAAATTTATAATCCCATTTCTTAAATTAATTATGCTTTAGTTAAGCAGTTTTGTTCTATATATGAATTTAGTTTCATCTCCTTGAATACATACAAACAACATATCTATATATATATATATATATATATATATATTATACGAGCTAGGGAACAATACCAACATTGAATATTGTCTTGGACAAGTATACGGATAGAAAAGCTAATCGTAGCTTAGTAAATTCATGTTTGAAATTTCAGAAAATTTTAAAAGACATCCTCAATATTATTTCCTTGCACAATGAGAAAAAGTGGGCAGACAGTCACGGATATTCACTGGCTTTTTCATGGTGTGTCTTAAGCTTTTTAATATTTTTATCATAGCAGTAGAATTCCAGCCAAACCAAGTAATCAACTATGCAGTTTTTTTCGTTTTTCTTTTCCTTCTCTCTCTCTCTGTCTCTCTCTCTCTTTTGGAGTTGATTGGAAGAATCAATTTCTTTTCCACAACCTTTTGGTAATGGAGCTTTTACTAATGCTCTCTTTCTTTACATCAATTTGTCAAAAAGAGTAGGTCCATATCCCCTTTGCTTTCTTATGTTCTGTGCCTGTCTGTTGAAGATACAAATTCATATATATATATATATTATATATATATTATATATATATGTATATATATATCCTGTGCATGTATTTCTCTTATTGATTTCTTCTTTCCAAACGAGATAAGATTATTTGAGCGTTAACAACGAATCATAACTGTATGGAATGACATTTAAAAATAGGGGTAATTATAAAAGTCTGCCTTAATGCTTTAGTTATTTATTAAAAAAAAAAAAGAAATCAACCTTTTTATTTTTCTGTAGATCCTTTAGATTTGAGTTAAACCTTGGCTGAAATTTAATAGCAAAACGACTTTGATTCCAATGAACACATAGAACTACACAGTTAGGTACTGACGCAATGACTAAAATCACTTAGGGGAATATTTTTGGTGTTTAGAGTTAAATACTTCTAAATCTTCTCTCTTTCTATATATATATATATATATATATATGTACACAAATATATCCAATGTGAATTCAGTGATGGACATTTCTTTTTTAAAGGTATTGAGAAAAAATTAACTTCCTCGGTTCAAGCAGGATCAACAAGTCAACAGATGAATTTTACAATATCATTTCAAATGTGAAAGGATTAAGTTATAATACAAAAATATAAAAAGGATGATTTTTCAAATTACTAAAATGTCAGAGGTTACTTTTACAACCTTAATAAATATTCGGTTTTAAAAAAAAAAAAAAAAAAACCGTTGCTAGTATTATAGACATAATATACTTACTGAATGAATACAAGAACCTTTTCTTTGCTCTCTTCTTCTCCCCGGCTGTATCCTTTCTTCACTCTAAAGGATCTCTCTCCGATTCAAATTTTCCTTTTATCTTCCTCTAATTTATTTTTGTATTAAATAAAATATATCTCCACCTAAATCACTGTCCATAATGGTGACAGAAATTCACACAGATTTCTATATATCTTGTTGTGGTTTTCTAAATAAATTTCTCGTTTTCATATATTTTTCGTGGTTTCTTATTAAATCTGGAACTTCTAAATATTAAATCTAGAAGATATTTTGATGGCGAAGATGATATCAGTAATAACCTCATTATGATATCATTCAAAATAGCCTACATTGATGGTGGAAAGTCATTTTAATAGAGTCAAAATTGATTTCTTATAAAACTCGAATCTTTCTTTGTCTATTTTATGAAATTATATGTACGCTAATTAATATGAAAGAGTATATATTGGAAAAATCCTTCTTATTCTCTGATCATATCAATATATTCCCTGAATTCTTAATTATAATAATTTTTTTTTATATCATATCAATGTTGATATTTCTTTAAGATTTATCATTGTAATATTTATCTGATCACTTAAACGAAAGGCCTTCATTTAACTTTAAAAAAAAAGCAGTATATATATATATATATATATATATATTTAGAAAAAGGAGATCATCGGAATACGGCCGCAATTATTTTACTGTGTAGAAGAAAAATAAGAAAAAAATTTTCTTTGCTAGAAAATAATTAAGAATTTGTTCAGCCTCATTCAATGAGGCAGCATGCCGACACTGAAATGTCATGTTAGACATACCAATCAATATAAATATATATGCATCCGCAGCCTTCATTTTTTTTTTTTTTAATTTCTTTCCCCAATCATAATTAAGCATCAATTTCAACCTTTAAATGTTGATTTGAACTTTTTGAAAAAATATTAGTGTTGTGTGAGTGACAATTAGGTTTGATTAATTAACTTGGAAAGAAAGGAAAACAAGTCATTGTTTAAGGAAATTGATATAGCGATTCTTTTGTTATCCTATTTTTGAACTGCATCAGAAATGAAGAAAAATATTCCTTAATAGGTTTAAAAATAGTAAATATATAGGAAATGACTGCTGTAAAATTTGAAGTTGGGGATAAACTACAACCAAGTGCATGGAGATGAAAATTAACCAGGAAAAAGGGATAAGGCCAAAAAAAAAATGTTTTCTTTTCTTTTCTTTTCTTTTTTTCTTTGTATTTTAGTCAAAAAGTTGTAGACACTAGCATTCTTCAATGAATGAGTGCAAGATAACATGATTAAAATAGATGGCAAATTTTTATTATAAGCCTTATAATATAAGGTTTATTATTTACGAAGGGTACTCATTTGCTTTTTTGCGTTCAATATTTTTAAATAGAGTATGATATTGGGTTGCTTAGTTTTTTATTTTTTATTATTTATTTATTTTTTTGCTAAAGTGGGCTGCTTAGATTTGTACTCCGTAAAGTGTCGAATTAGAACTCATTCCGAGGTTGAGTTGGACCTGCTTATGGCAAAGCATTACCAAGTTTCTGTTTTTCTTTGGTATTGAAATTAAATCAGGTCATACTCCAAACTCAATTTTTGTTCATTCTTATTTTGACCAAGCTAACCAAACCAAACTAGTTTAAAAAAAAAAAAAAAAAAAAAAAAAAGGTCTTTATTTAAGAGGCTCTCCGCAGTTTCTTTATTGTATCTGGTCTTGTATTGTTTGTTTAGATGGTGGTAAAGGGATTTTTCTACTATTTGCAAAAGCTAGTTTGCTAAGGAATATAAGACTTAAGTTGGACAATAATAAAACTAAGTAAAACATTTTAAAATAAAATGAAATAGCATATATCCACTCATTTTTAATTGTTCAATTTGATGAGTTCTTCATTTTAACAAATTTTTCTAATGCATTTAATATAGATTATACTATTTGTATGCCTTATTTCAGTTACTAGATGTATTTTGGTCATTACAATCTAGATACTAATTGTTTTCAAATATAATGAGATTGTTGTTTGTTTTCAGGTTGGTTGTGAATTTACATACTCTTGTTTTTATTTATTTATTTATTTATTGTGATATATATTGTAAATGGGTTAACATGTAAGAGGCGGTTTCCGAACACATGATGGACACAAATTGACTTGCGTGCATTCCATTAATAGAAGCACGGAGTAGATTTTCCTCTATTCGACCCGTCCCGTTGTCATCCTTAGTATATTATGATCCTTAGCATGATACATAATATAGCAAAAGCACTGCTAAAAGTAAACCCCCTCAGGATGTACATGAAAAAAAGGCCCAAGCGTGATCATTAGGCAGCTTAGCCCGCTCTAGTAGGGCAAGAAAGAGTCGGCCAATAAATTACTTATGAATCCCTAATTGAAGTTATTGCATATCAGGAAGTCTGGCATACAAGGACGTTATTCATTGACTCTTATTTCAAGCCCAACGCACTAGCTTTGCCTTTGATTCGTTTATTGTAGAGTATCATGTTCCATTTCTCATGGAGTTCAAAACAAAGACAAGAATACCTTGTAATTTAGAAACCCGAAAAAGAAAGTATTAATGACTCAACATATTCCTGTATTTTAGGACCCTTTTGGTATTCAAGTTTAGCTTCAATCAAACTGTATTTTGTCATATCAATTTTTATCTTTTTCTGAAAAATCAACAAAATTTATAACTAGTTTTTAAAAAGTCAACCAACTCCAATTTAAAAATTTTATCTATAACTAACTTATTAAACAGAGGCTTACTATTGTTTTTTTGTTTTTTGTTTTCTCCTTGTACCATGCACATTTCAATTCCTAATCTAATAATATTCCTCCCTTTAAAAAAAAAAAAAAAAACTTCTTTAATTTTATAACAAGTACCAAAGTCCCATTTGATACTCCAAACTATTAATGGGATTTTAGGGTCATGATTGGATGTAATAGCGTTGTGGTGAATCATATCGTATCATGTGTTTGGTAAATTGTCGGATTAATTGTTTGGATTTAACCCGATGAGATTGAATCCTGGTGCTCTCATATAAGGATAGGGCCTTATGTAGGTCTTAACAAATAGGTCACATATGTAGCACTCATCATTTGTGAGCGATTCGGGTCAACCGGTACTCTAACTGGCTACCTCACAAACTCGGTCTTGCAAGAGCCCGGAGTCTCAAAGGGTAAACCTCAACCTCATGAACAAAAGGCAAAGCCGATCTATTTCTTGTATCCTATTGGGTCCTCTTTCATCCATAACACCAAAAAACAAGATAAGGTGATAAGCCCACGTGGCAGAATTACCAGATACCGCTTGCGCTTGACTTCTACAAACCAACTCTCTCTCTCTCGTCTCTCTCTCTCTCCAATCTCCACACCCAAAACCATGGCCTCACCAACTCTCCTAACCCCCACTTCTCGGCCCAAACCCCTCCCTCCCTTCAACCCCAAACCCCCCACCACCACCACCACCACCACCACCACCACCACCACCACCGCCAATGCACCCACCGCCGGCGCCGGCGTCGGAATCCCACTAACGCGCCGCCGAGAATTCTTGTCACTCGCGGCCGTTGCGACACTCTCACCGCTTGGCTCCTCCCGGCGAGACAGGCGCTGGCGGCGGAGGACGAGGAGTACGTGAAGGACACGGTGGAGGTGATCAACAAGGTCCGAACGACGATCAACATGGACAAAAACGACCCCAGTGTGGCCGCCGCCGTGGCCGAGCTCCGAGACACGTCCAATTCTTGGGTGGCCAAGTACCGGAGGGAGAAGTCCTTATTGGGCCGGGCCTCTTTCAGGGACATGTACTCGGCCCTTAATGCTGTTTCGGGCCATTACATCAGTTTTGGCCCAACTGCTCCAATTCCCGCCAAGAGGAAGGCCCGTATCTTGGAAGAAGTGGACACCGCGGAGAAGGCCCTATCAAGGGGAAGATAATGCGATTCACTACTGTCGAGGCAAGCTTTTTCTTTTTTTTTTTTTTTTTGGAAATTATATAAATTTGTATTTAAATTTATTTCTCTTGGGGGGATTTGATTTGAGGTCATAGGATATTTCACTTCACTCACTTGGTGATTTTACGAGGGAAATATTATATACATGGTGAAAACCCTGTTTGAGAAATGAGAAGTACAACTAAAGTGAATATTCCCAAACTATTCTGAAAAAATGAACCTCATTTTATATTGGGGGGGTTGTTCAATTTGTGAATTTTCCTTTGTAACATTATAAGAGATGTATTAACGTAATTTCCTGCTTTATTCTATGAGTTTTGGGAGCTTTTAGCTTAGATTTTCCATTGAGTTTACTTTTGTGTATGTATCGAGCACAATGTGCCATGTGGCGTGCGGGCAAATTTTTGTTATATGTCTGGATTGAAAAGGAAAATAAATGTCCCGTTCGCCTTTAGTACTAGAGCAACCTTTCTTAAGTCTGGGCAGGTATCAGCCTCCTTATATGGTCTTACGAGTTTGCAGTAATCTGTGTTTTTGGTAAATAGTCACTCAGGCCTGGTCATTGCGACTCCCTCTTTGAGGAGGCACACCTTCTCCCAAGATTACAGGGTTATTTTACCGAGTTTCTTAGAGAGAATTGTCTCCCACATAGAGCAATCATATCAATCCATTCCGAACTTGATGGTTAAACTCTACTACGGTGATGATACTATAGGGGAGATCATGCAAAAAAAAAAATAACTCAATGTCAAGATGATAAAAAGCTTAACACCTAAAAAGGATAAATAATAAGAATGAAAGGATCGTCTATGAGATTATCGTATTTGCATTATCTTTTTATGTATTAATTTAAGAGTAACAAAATTACAAAAGAATTACATGATTAGAACAGGTGAGTTAAGAGTGGTTAATTTGTCTTCATAAAAAAAAAAACATATATATATATATAAATAAGGTACAGTTGGGGATATATATCCCTTACCGATGGGGTAAAAAAAAAATGATCATCCGATCATCTTGAGCGGTTACTATGAAAAGGTAAAAAAAAATTGATCATATTAAAAGGATGTACGGAAAAATAGAACCTTTTACACTCAAAACATTTCTGAAAATTAAAAGAAAAGAAAAAAAAAAAAAACTCAGCACATTCCCACGGCAATCCCCTCCGCGCCATCCGGGCTGCTCCGGCGTCGTCCACGACTCCACGCGACCTCCTCCGACAACCCACCAACGGAGAAGGACCATGCCCTTCCAAACTCGCCGACATCGAGATGGAATCTGGGTCTCGGCTCCCTTCCCTTCCCCCCCGCCGCAACTGGGTTCGCCCCCCCCCCCCCCCACCCCAATTCCCGATCTGGGTCTCGACCGAGCTCGGAGGCACTCTGCGCAAGTCGGCCACGCCAGTTGCCGATGACGCCCACCGTCGCGACGCTCGCTGGGGAAGTGGGTTTCGCTGGTCGGTGGCCGCAGGCTCTCGGCCGACAGTTGCGGGGCTGTGGAAGCCGACGACGGAGAAGCGTCAGACCCATTCGAAGTGGTCCGACCCACCACGAGTCGCCGGCGATGCTCGCCCTCACAGTCCGACGCTCGCAAGCCGTCGAGCCCCCTCCGCCGCAAGCAGTAGATCAGCCATCGCCACCAGAGCTCCCACCGCCATCCGAACTCAGATCCGGACTCACTAGCTTTCTTCCTCGTCTCCGATCTGCTCACCCCCTGCATGCCACCCCTCCCGTTCGAGGCCATTAAAATCTGGCTTTTTTTTTTTTTTTTTTTTTTTGGTAATTAAAGACATAATCAAATGATGCACGAGAAATTTGTGTACACATGTCATCTAAACCGTTGAATGAGATCTGACGGTCAAAAAGTTTAAATCATGAATGTTATAAAAAAAATGACCGCATCGTAGAAAAGCCCTATTAGTACATTCACAAATGGAGATTTCGGGCCCAATTAAATCTCTTCCAACGCAACATGTGGCATGAATTTCTCCTCAAGGTTTTTTGGTTTTTTGCTGTGTTTCGTTACTTAACAAATAAACAACCTCTAAGTTTCCTCCTTTCACACAAGTCCATGGAAAATCGGAATGACTTTGAAAAGGATAAATGCAATTATGCAAAGTTAGGCAATCGATTAGACTTATTAGAGACTTAAAGTTGCATGCTTCAAGTTCTAAACCACATTTTTGTGCCGAAATTTATTCATTAAGAACAATCTCATATTCTACGTGGTTTTAATGATTAATCATTTTTTATAACCATGGATTATTACAGGATAAAATTATAAAAATTGGTGCATTATTATAAAGGTGAGGTTAACTATACGATAGGTTAAAAAGGACAAAAATCGCATTTTGTTAGAAAGGATATTTTTGAAAAAACAATAGGGACATAACAAGTAGTACTTTAAATTTAAATTTTTATTAGTCGGTGGTTTAAGAAAGTAGGTGTGGAAAATAAGTAAAAGGATGCCTACCTGCTTTTATAATAAATATTAACACTCTACATGATAATTAATTAGTTAAAAAGCTGTAGTTTATTTCACATGTTACGTTACTCTTTTTCTAATGGAGGCTGAACGTTTTTTTTTTTTTTTTTTTTTCCCCTTCAAAGAAAAGCTCTTGGCCGCTAAATCAGCTAAAAAATTAACGTGGAATTAGAGAGAGAGAGAGAGAGAGAGAGAGAGAGAGAGAACTGAATGAAAAGAAGCTTAGCATTTGGAGTCGCAAGCAAAATCCATTACCCACAAGGAAAGCCGAAGAAGAAAGAAGAAGGAGAAGAAGACCACGAAGGAGTGCTGGGAAAAACTTAAAAAGAAAAAAGAAAAAAGAAAAAAAAAAGGGGTTGTTCAGACGAACGGGAGAATGCTAAATTACATTTAGTTAGAATATAAATTTTTGGAGAAAGAAAAATGTGTAATAAATAATATTTTTAATTTAAATTTTATTGATGGGTGGTTTAAGAAAGGGGTGTGAAAAATAAATAAAGGGTGTCAATAGACCTCCCAAAACGAGATTAGAAATAAGATTTCAAAACTAAGAATGAATCTTTAATTTATAATTTATTTAAAAAATACTTGAAATTTAATATTAGTAGAATAACAACAAGTTTCCTATCCAAATTTCATTTAATGGGCTCTAAGTTCCACGTTCATTAATTATCATTAAAAAAAAATTTTGTCAACTACTCAGTTTGTTACAACCATCCGATCAATATCGTATGGTTAAAACAACGATAATTATATATGGGTAAATATTATAGTAACAATTGAAAACTCTTATATATATATATATATATATTTGGCTTAAATATATGCTTATTTATTTATTTGATTGCTTTCATTAGATTTGATGAGATATCTGGTATTAACCGGGGAAATGATGAGTAAATTATGGGCAGGAGACATGGAGGGCGTTGAAATCGTTTCTTTGCCTTTTCGCCATAGATTTTGTTGAAATCAGGAAAGCAAAAGACGAAGTTGTGGACAGAAGAGCATGGATTTCGTCTAATTGATTCTCAAAATCTGATTTAATCAGCAGCCCACATTACGTGGAGCATAGTTAAAATTCAAATCCATAACCTTAATTGACTTCTATACATGACTTTCATCATCATCATCTTGTATCGAAACCGATCCATTTCAAACACCACTCCAAGACGTCTGGTTATGATGTCAACAAGATCTTTAACCTTATGCGTCATTTCCTCTTTTTTTTTTTTTTTTTTTTTTTTTTTTTTTTTTTTGAGAAAAATGGGAACAAAAAATGGACCACTCCATGCTCTTGTCAACTTTCTTAAGAAATTTGTGCATGTTAATCACATAATTTCACCATTTGAGAAGACTATATACGGACGCAAAGGATCAACTCTAACAAACAAGAAAAAATTATAAAACGGTAAGTCATTTACTGCGATGCCGCCGCCGCCACCGCCACCGGCAGCGGTCTAAGTTGGCCTAATTTTGTGGGTTACCAATTTCTCTTGCATATTCACATCAATGGAAAAGGCCAATTATATGATTGGGCCTCGTTGCCCAAAATTGAATTTTGTTTTTTGTTTTTTTGTTTGTTTGTTTTTTTTTTTTTGTTTGTGTGAAATAATTTTGAAACGGTATATGCACGCAAATTCAAATGAATTGGCTAATGCAACACGTTACACCAATGAGAAATTGGCCTGCCAAGGATTGTGTTATAAAAACTAACACTTGCAAGGCGTTGGTTGTCCAACATAGAATCAACTCACATTGACACCTAGCCATATGGAGTTTATATAAATATATATGTTCAAACTTTACTAATTTCATTATTTCCTTATCTTCCAACCAAGTGGCATTTTAGTTTGAGAGACTAACCAGGAAATTCCTTAAATCTAGGAAGCCTTCAAAAGTCTTTATTTCCCTTGTGCAATTATATTAATTTTTGTTCAGATTCCATGTTTTCTTCTTGTTGCCCACGCTACTACTTTGAGCTTTGCAGCCCCTTTAATTGCGGCGTAGAAAATGATATATTTTTTAAAGGCAAATTTGTGCTTGAGATTTGAGTCCCATATAAGTATCCACAAGTTCTCTTCCAGCCACTAATTGTCTAAAAATTATAACTAAGTGGAGTCTAATTATGAATCATTCTCTTGAAAGTTTTTGTGGTCAATCTGTCCCGTAAAAAATGTGTATGTTCTTACTTGTGTATATCAAAAAATTCGTGCTTGACATTTTACACTATTAACAAATAACGCTTAGACAACTCAATTCTTGAGTTGAAGGAACTTGACCAAATATTGAACGAATCAATCAACACAGGAACTAGCTGAAACCGTAAGCGTATTCCTTTCCATTTAAATTTTTGGGATTAATTGCACGTATTAAGTCAAAATATTTCCATTCTCTAACCAAACTCATTTACTAGGCTTACTCAAAAAAAAAAAAAAAAAAAAATCTCATTTACTAGGCGTAATTACCAAATATATAACATACACGCAAATGTTCGAGTGAGATATTATTCACTAATCTCTCAAATTTGGCTGCTTTCTGGTTTTATATTTGGGTTAGCATGGTTAGTTTCTAATCTTTGAACATTTTGTAATTTTGATCCATGTACTTGCTATTTTAGTAATTTGATCTACGAATTTTGGTTTGTTGACAATTTTGACCGTTATCATAAAATTCGCGAGCAATTTCTAAAATATAACAAAGATAATTATGCCTACATCATGAAATTTAACACAGTTTTTTTTTTAATTAAAATTTGATAAGGTTAGTTACATTAGATATTGTTCTCTTAAAAGTTGTTAAAAAAAAAAACCCCCTTAAAAACTATAACACTTTGATAATTCATATAAAATTGAATAGTGGTTTTTCAGATATATATAACCGAGATACTAATATTCTTATCGTATGTATGACTGAAAATTTTTATAGAAATAGTTACATTTCCATTAAAAAAATTATTTATGTAAAATTTTCTTTTATTTGTTAAGAATGTGACTATCTCCGTTATATTTCAAAAATTACTCTTCAATTTTATGGTTAGGGATTAGAACTATCAAAAATCAAAGTTCAACACTAAATTTTCAAAATTAAATAATAAAGGCTATAACCAAATCCATTCTTTTGTTAGAACGAGCTATCAATGTTCGTCACTCTTTTGGTTTTTTGCATGCAATTTGCCTGCATGTTGACAGGATACGACACTATGATCACTACTAAATACCCAATAAATTAAAATCATTAACTCATAATTAATACACTAGATAGTACTAGATAGTTTGGTTGAAATAAATAACTATACGTATATTATATATCTCTAAAAAAATTAAATAAATATATATTATGATACAAGCATGTCATTTTATCAATTGATCAATTATGCTTGCTTGTGCCTGCGCTATTTCGTCCCAAGTCCAGTTGGCAGTTGATTTTTTTATTTTATTTTTTCTTTCATATGCTCAATTGGTACTCACATCTATTTACTTTGGACTTTAATTTCTCTTCGGCCAAAGCCCGATTAAGGAAAAGAAGAATGAAGAAACAGATAGCAATAATTAATGGGATAATGTAGATAAGAACCGTCAATATGTTTAGTCAAATTGCGAATTTTTTATATATATATATATATATATATAAATGCTGAGATTATCTTTCTTTCTTGTGTTTTTAAATAAAAAAAATTCCCCGGGCTTTAATCACGCAACATAAATGTCAGATTTAGACAAAATTAATAGTGAAAAAGACATAATCATCTTTCAACTTTATAGGACGAATAATTCAAATCATTCTTTCCTCAAATTCCCAAAAAAAAAAAAAAAAAAAAAAAAACCAATGTCAATATTTCTGATATTTAATTTTTCTCACATTTTTAAAAAAACAAAGTTGGAAATTTATTTTCACTAATTCTCGACGAAGTGATATCGCGTAGAACGAAGCATATAGTTTCTTAATATATGACAAAAAAAGTCTTTTTACATTTGTTAATTTTGACTAAATCCAATATCGTGAAGGTAATTTTTATTTATTAAAAAAGCACATGGATGGAGAAATAGATAGACCATTCTTAAATCACGATTAAATGGGAAGTAGTTGTTGTTATCCATTAATTAATTAAATTGAATCCAAAATTTAAAAACCTCAATGTGAATAGAGTTTTAATACACTTCATAGTGACGGCAAAGAACACGTTGGTTTGACATTAGAATGCTTAAAAAGTAGGTAAGTATGGCCCCCCAAATGGTAAATGGGAGTTGGCTCTTCAACAAGAAACACTTGTCCATACACTCCTAAACTTTTAAATGAGGCCCCTATCCATCTAGTTTGTTTTCCCAAATCCCCAACTAAAGCTTCCCACATAAGCATCTTTCATTTTTAATGCTTGAATTGATACACAACTAATAGTATGAAATATTGTCCCATTCCCATTTCAGAATTCTCCATTAGTAAAAATTAAAATGGACCCCCCAAGTTCTCGGAAGTTTGACTTGTTTCCATTTAATTAGGACTAAAGTGATATTTTGCAACATGGCAAATGGATATAGGGTCTATTGACAGAGTTTTTGCTTTTAATCGATAGAAGAAGAGAAATAAAAGTTATAACTTTTATTAAGTATTTAGAATCAAAGAGCTTTTGAGGTTATAGTTATCTTTAAAATATTTTAATAATACTAAAAATATTAAATAAAATTTATAATGTCTAATTTAAATTTTGTTACAAATTTTAAAATTTATTCAGAAGAGCTTTTATTAGAAGTTACATTTTTTTTGGCTTTGACAGGAAGTAATTCTTAAGGCTGAAAACTCTTCTAACAGATCAACTAAATACTTTCAGAAACAGAAACTGCTTTTAAACCTGAAAAATCAAAAATAACTTTTAGAAACTCCACCAAACAGGCCAATATAATTAGGCAATTTCAGTAAGTCAGTCGGACTCATTATCTCACCCCTTTTGTTTTTCTTTCTTTCTTTCTTTTTTCCTTTTTTTTTTCTATTTGTTTTTTGAATTGAAATTTCTCTTTTTCTGTTAAATTATACTAATTATTGCTTTTGTGATTCTTAGGGGATGTTTAGTGAATAAGTTGAGTTGAGATTTTTAAGTTTGAATAGTAATTTTTGTTGATTTTTTTAGAAAAGACAAAAAAACTTTTTCAAAAAAAGATAAAAAACATGATGAAAAAAGTACAGTTTAATTTGAGTTAAATGTTAATGCCAAACAGGCCCTTATTGTTGTAATAGTTACATAAATGTGGTTTGATACAATTCATTAATAACTATTAACACATAAAATAGGAATTTTATGTGGGTGGAATATACATAAATTTGATATCACTTTTTTTTTTAAACAAAGAATTAATATAAAAAGGCAATGCGGATTCATGCTTATATATTATTTTATTAGTATCCCCTTTAATGTTCTTCCAATAATATAGTCACACATATTTAATTAACATGATCTTTTTATTGATGTAATATAAAATTATAATTAAAGTAATATTTTAATTGACGTGTCATGTAATTATTAAAATGACATGAATGAAAAATGAAGATAAGGATATAAGAGTTAAATATAGAGGTAAAGAGATTGACATTCTCTTTTCTCGTTTCTTATATTTTGTTTCGTGGAAGCGGGTCCACCCGTCAGAGTAAGCATATACCTCAGAAGGGATTTCATAAGCATATACCTTAGAAGGGATTTAATATCCTTCGTTCTTCATTTGTAATGTGCCATAGGCACAGCTTTCAGTGCTGCAATATACCCCGGGTCTCCTGTGAGTGACAACATGAGGTTTCGATTGCGTTGGTGTTTAATGAGTAAACACAACACGGCCAACGATTTCAATTGTGCGGGATCTATTAAATTACGAAAGTAAACATATGATTAGACGAGAAAGAGAAACATCACTTGTATTTTCTCTCTCTTTCATACAAAATAAAATAAACACTCCTTAAAAATATTGTCTGGATTGCAATCAATAGGTTCTCAATCCTAATCAAATACATTGTCCTTTACCTCGCTTTTAGATAAGAACACGGTAGATAACACATAAGAAATGTGCAAGGCATTAAACGTGTGTGAAAATGACTTTTCCACCAAAATTTTACTAAACAATTTGCAAGTTTTGGCACCCAAAAAAACTGTAGAAATTAAAATATAGATACATTTAATACAGGCTTTACAATATACACACAAGAAAGAACAAACAATTTTACTGGACAAATTGACAAGAAGGACTTTCAGGATTTTAAATCTTAGTAACTCATAAATAAATTTTATTAAGTTATAATTTTTAAATAATTATTAATTATAAGAAAACTCATGATATTTATATGATATGGTTATTATAAGTATCACCATCCAAGAAAAAAAAAAGGTACATATATGGATAATCTATTAGTTCTCAATATATATTCGTATATATCAATACATTTTTTTTTTATATATATGAATTTTAGTTTCTGCTAAATATATTTGTATAATTCATAAATGGGTCACACGAGCCTACAGGGCTACCGGTCGAAACAAGGGAACCAAACTGGAATCCCAGAGTCGAGCCCCAGTAGCCGCTTTTTTGTCTTCTTCATCTTAACTATCCTGTTCTACTCCGTACTGGAAAAACCACGTGTTTCTACCTTATTGACTAATCTATTAACCATTAATTATTGACCCAAAAAAAAAAAAAATATATATATATATATATATACACATACATATATCTAATAAATAATGTTGTAACCGAAATTGAGAATTACGAAAGAGACTACAATATTTAGTACCACAGCTTGTACGAAATGTGTGTCATGTATGTATACATGAAATTCACGTGAGAACCACACTAACATTCAATAAACTATCTAACCAATTCTTGTTAATTTGCCTATACCATGTCGTGGTTGTAGGCACCTGCTCATTCTATTATTGTACTATATAAGATATATAAATTAAAAGTGTGCGTTTGATTCTTCGGTTAAGAATAAAAATTTTAATTTAAAGTTTGTTAACTTTTTAAAAATTAGTTATAAATATTGTTGACTTAAAAAAAACTGAGATAAAAAAAATATAATTTGATTAGAGTTAAACTTAAAAGCGAAACAAAACCTAATTTCTACCACCAGTTAAAAAAAACCTTTCTAGTTTCTAGTACCATGTCCAAAGCCAAAACTTTATTGGGGAAAGCTCGGCTCATTTTGCTTGGAAAAAATATTTGAATTTTAAATGAGAATATTTAAATATTTATTAAATATGTGTTTTGATATATATTGAGGGTCCGTTTGATAAATGAGTTTGAGTTGAGTTTTTTAAGTTGAAATAGTAAATTTTGTTGACTTTTTAGGAAAAAGACAAAAAATTTTGAGAAAAAAGACAAAACTTGAGTGTTGAAAACCAAGCTTGAGCTTCGTTTTCCAAACAAAGCCTGAAAATAGTTTTGAAAATTCTATAAAACCTCAGAATATGGATAAAATCACATAACTAAATAAATAAATAAATAAAAAAGATACGGGGAACAAAAAAAAAATTATTTATTTTTTTCTATTTCAGACAATATCAAATAATTCATATTTAATTTATTGGTCATCTTATATCCTCATTCATTCCATATATATATATAGTTGAAAATTGTGCCCGGTCTAACCCGTTTCTTGAAAGAAGTTTTTATGGGAATCCCTATCTACCAAAATTTTAACTTATGGTTTCGTCATGGTAGATAATTGAGTATATGGATGGTTTCGTTCCTTTTCTATCTTTGAATAAAATAGAAAAAATAGTTATTTCAATCGAATTTAAAATGAATAAGTTATTCGTGCATCCTTAACATAGATAAAGAGAAGAAAAGTCATCCATTTCCAAATGTTTACTGCACGAAAACGTAATTCAAATGATCACCCAAATTAATATGAAGCATTTTCAATTTCGATCCCATTTTCACAATCTGGAAATCGCTCCACCAAATAGTAAGCAAGTAATTGGACAAATTTATGGTAAGAAGTGCTCTCATCAGATATTACGTACATCGCTTGAATTTTAATCTAAAATTTTAATCTAATGAATAAAATAACATTACGTGTCGATAAGAAAAAATACAGTTTCTATAATAAATTTTTCTTTATTTTCTTTTAATTGCTAGAAAAAAAAGGGGGGACGAATTTACAGACATTCTACGTCGTCGTATTATGATGCATATTGTAACATTGTTCCCACTTTGACGTTCACGCTGTTTACCAAATGCCAAGCTTTCCTTTTCCATTTATCCTAAATGCTACGTAACAGAGGAATAATGATACTAACTCGAAATTAAGTGGTTCCTATTTTGGTTTCTTCCTTGTTCTTGTTATTATTGGAATTTTTTTTTTCCCTTTTCCTTTTCTTTTCTCTAGTAGCAAATGCAGATTTTTTTTTTTAAATTTAAATTTCTTTTTGTGGAAGGAATATAAAAAAAAGAAAGAGTTGTGTTGTTCTGAAACTTGGCCAAAAGTCCAAATTAGATTCCTTCTTATCAATATACTTCCTTTATATTTGTTCATGTGTGGACAATAAAATCAAATTTCTTAATTAAAAAATTAGTAATTTTAAAATTGATTTGGGTTATTTAATTTGTAATTTACTTTAAGTTTAAGTAATAATACATTTTTAGAGGTTAAGAAACTTATTATTTACCATATACGAAAGCAAAAGTATTTTCTTATGTTTTAGGTATTTTTATATCCTTTGTCCTATCATATTCAACAAGTGATTTGGGATTCCCGAAAGGATTTAACATTGTATTTTAGTTAGATATTTACTATTTTATCCTTTAATTTTGAGTTTATAGAAGTTATACATATTCTCATTTATCTCTAAATTCCTATTTATATCAATCTGTGTCTTTTCCATCTTAACAGCTGACTTTATTTTTTACTCGACAAATTTACCTTTTATGATTTATGGATGAATTTAGAACTAAACACTGATGGACTAATTTATACTTTAAATTTTTGCTTGAAAATACTATTTCTGATTTAAAATTTTTTTTGAACATAATGGCTAATTTGTGTTCGGTTATAAGTTTATCTATAAACCGTAAAGAGGAATTCAATCAATTTTTATTTTCTCTTTGAAAGGAAGGATTCAATCAATTTAGAGCATAAAATCAGCTATTAATTGCTAAATGGAACGAACTTAAGAATACCCCAATAAATTCTGTTTTTTATTTTTTTTAAATATGAACTGAAAATGAAACGCATAAGATGAATAACACTATTTGTTTGTTTTTTGTTTTTAACTTCGAAAGCATAATTACAAAATTACCGTTAGATTGTACCCATATAAATATCACTATTTTAATGCATCATTAAGACATTAATAAGATGAATAGAGAAAGAAAATTGTACAAGGATGTGTATATAATTTCTATTTATAATTTTTTTCTTAATTTTTCATAAACTAATTATTTTTTTTGGAATTTTTTTTAAAATTTCTGTCTCTCAATTTTCATCCCAAATAAATATAAAAACATAAAAATCGTATCATGCTTTCCTTGGAAAGACTTTGGACTCTCTGAACCAAGTCCCACTAAATTAAATCTTCAATATTAAAACCGAAAAACGAAAGGACTAGCTAGAAACGCAACCAAAAAAAAAAAAAAAAGAGCAGGAAAAAGGAAAAAAAAAAGTTTTTGTCCTTCAAAGGCAAGACCTTGAGGGAGACGCATGAATCTAATAAATAATCTGGTATTCTGATGCTTTGATTTTAGCTGGTTTCCAAAATCTCTCTCTCTCTTTCTCTCTCTTCTCTCTCTCTCTCTCTCCTCTTAACACAGTGTTTCTCTCTCTTGCCTCTCTTCCTTTATGGTCACTAGTAATTGTTCTTTCAAGAACCGAAAACCCTTGTTTTTCAATTGTAGAATTTCTGGGGTTTCCTCTCCGTTTGTTTTTGTTGCTCTGGTTTTTCTTTCTACCGTTCAGTTCAATTGATTGGGATTTTCTCTTGGAAAATTTAGTCGATTCCAAAACCATAATATTCCATCCAATCAATCAACCACAGAATCTTAACATTTATCTCTCTTTTCGACAGGGAAAGGACGTTTCTTTCTCTCTTTGGTGTCCACAACTTTCCTCCTAATTTTCTCTTCCTTTCCTTTTCCTCTTAGCGGAACAAAAAAAAAAAAAAAAAAAAAACCTTGGCTTGATTTAACTTCAAGTCTTGGAACTTTGGATCACACGGGGGCTTCTTTCTTGAAAACGTTACAAAGCAGAGAGAGGACGGTTTGAGTTTTCTTTAAGGTTGGTTAATTTATATTAAAAAGAAGGAAAAAAAAAAAAAAAAAAAGAAAAGGAAGGAAAGGAAAGCAAATTGTTTTCTTTCTCGGAGAATTGGCCAGACCTGGAATTCGCTGGTGCACGGCAAAAGATGGTGTTTTGACTCCGACAAACATTTTGCCAACGAAGACTTTCTGTGAAGCGGAAAACAGAGAAGAAAGAAAAGGAATTTTTTTTAATTATTATTATTATTTTTTTTTGGGTTTTTCCTGCCCGTGAAATTTGCAGGCCAAACGTCAAAAAATAGAAGTTTGCAAAGAAACCCGTATCGCATTTTTCTCTCTCTATATCTATGTAAAGGAAAAATCAAATCTCATCAATATCTCTCTCTTTTTTTTCCCTGATTTCTCTCTCTTTAACCTCTTTCTTTTGGTCCTCTGTTTGTCTGTCGTCTTCTTTTTCTTCCGCCTTCCTCTGTTTCGGGGGTTGGTGAGAGAAACCCCAATTTTCCATCCTTGCTCCCTCTCTTTCTCTCTCCTCTCCATCTCATTCTCTCTCCTCTGCGGAAACATGATTTTGGACAAACGGTCAATGCAATCAAACCTCGAATGCTTCCTCCATTGCACAACTCCGGTCGTCCAATCTCAATTCCTCCCCAAGGTCTGTTTCTCACAAATCTCAAATTGAATTCTCAAAACATTCTTGGAATCTTTTTCGTGTCTTTATTTTTTCGGTTCTTTGCAGAGCGAGATTCAGAACCTCAACCGTCTATGGCACCCCTGGGAAAGAGAAAAGATGGAGTATTTCACGTTGGCCGATCTCTGGAATTGCTACGACGAACTTAGCGCCTACGGAGCTGGTGTTCCTATTTCTCTCGACAACGGCGAGACCCTTGTCCAGTACTACGTCCCTTATCTCTCCGCCATACAAATTTTCACCAGCAATTCCTCCATTAACGGCGTCAGGTTTGTATTCGAATTCTATCTTTTTTTTTTGGGCACTGTTTTTAATAATTTGATTCAATTTATTTATTTATTGTTCCTTTTTAAAATTTTTTTTAGAGAAGAAGAGTGTGAGATGAGGGATTCGTATAGTGATTCACTAAGCGATGATAGTGAGGCCGATAAATTATGGAGATGGGACGGTTTGTCGTCTTCGGAAGAAGGAGGGTCTGAGCAAGAAAATAACCACAATCATCACAACAACAACAACAGAAGCGCTTTACATCTAAACGACAGATTGGGATTTCTTTACTTTCAATACTTCGAGAGATCAACTCCTTATGGAAGAGTCCCTTTAATGGATAAGGTAAATATAATATTTGCAAAACCTAATTAACAGATATTTATGTTGTTTAGCGTGATTAGCGTGTAATCTGGGCTCGTATTAGTATCCCCACAAATCAAGCCTCAAGAAGCATCGAAGCATCGAAAAGAAATGTGGATTTGTTAGCATCAGTGCACCCTTTTTTCCTGCCAGGCATCTTTTACAGATACAATCATACAAATTGATCTTTTTGACCTTTTTAATATGATTTTTTTTAATTATAGAAAAGTATATATATTATTTTTTTGTGCAGGTTTTAATAATTTTAATTTTTTTAGAAAATTTGTGACGATGGATAACATATACTTGGTCGAATACAGTTTTAAACATCTAGATCATGCAAAATAAAAAGATAAGGACAAAATTTTTTACGAAATTTTTTTTTTTTTTTTTTGTTTCCTTACGAAATCTAATTGAAACCTTAAAAAAATAAAGGAACTATACCCTACTGATCGGATATATTTTTAATATCCTATCATTTAATTCTACACATGTTTATTTTTCTAAGATAAGATTTGTAAGGTAAAAAAGAAAAACTAGCAAGCAAAAGAGCAGGACAATAATTTATACGGGGCATTGTAATTATTAATTTGATGGGGGGGGGATGGGTAATTATTTTTAATCATTGAGAATATATTTTTATTATTTTCGTCTTTTTTGACTCTCTTTTCACCGTCTAAAGAAAATATAAAAGATAAAGAGCATCCCAAAAATGAGTTTCTATAAAATTAATCCCTGTGGCTCCCTTTTACCGAATATAGGAAGAAAATTTTAAGTGTGGGATTCCAAAATTGACAACCCATGTATATAAATTGGAATTTGGATTCATATTTTGCTTTCAGATCAACACATTGGCTCAAGGATACCCTGGCTTGATGTCACTCAGGAGTGTTGATCTCTCACCAGCTAGCTGGATGTCAGTTGCCTGGTCTCTCTCTCCACCCCTCTATTTTCATGCTCTCTCACATTGAGAATTTTTTTTTTTTTGGTTTTTCCATAGTGTAAAAAAAATAAAAAAAATCCTATTCGATGGGACAGTTAAAAAAATTGATTAAAATGTGTTCTAATGGGACAGTTAAAAAAAATTAATTAAAATGTGTTCTATCCATAGAATATATTATTTTTCTGAGTGTTATATATATATATATATATATATATTTGTTGTGGTCGGTCATTGACAAATAAAAAAGGATCATGTAATAATAGAACGGGCGTGGTCCTAAATCCTAAAGCAAACAAGAACTAATTATTTTATGCACTTTGGATTACATCTAAATTCAGGTACCCAATATATCACATCCCAATGGGCAGGACCATAAAGGACTTGTCTACGTGCTTCCTCACATATCACACCCTCTCATCTTCTTTCCAAGGTACTGTTTTCTTAGCTAGGCTTTTCTTTTAACTTGTTGTGTGTACATACATACATATATATATATATATATATTTGTATATATGTATATATAAAAAAATAAAAATAAAATTGGGATTAAAATGAAAGAGTGAATGAAAACAGAGATGGACATTGAAGAGGAGATTAATGAGAATGCGGATCAGGAGAGGAAAAAGAGAAAGGAAGGGGAGGGGATAATGTTGCCACCATTTGGGATGGCCACTTACAAGATGCAAGGAAGTGTTTGGGTGTCGGGCAATTGTGGAGGGGACCAAGAGAGGCTTTTCTCACTTTTGAGCGTTGCTGATTCTTGGCTAAAGCAGCTTCGCGTTCAACATCATGACTTCAATTACTTCACCGGCATTCGAAGATGCTAGAACCACCCCCCCCCCCAAAAAAAAAAAAAAAAGAAAAAAGAAAAAAGTGAATCTTTTTTCCTTTTTTCTTGTAAAAATTAACTCGGAGAGAGAGAGAGAGAAAAAAAAAAAAAACATATGAAAGGGATTGATCACTAAGTTTTTTTTTTTTGGGGGGGGGGTTTTTTGGGTTTGTGACCTTTGGTGCTGCCCATGATATGTTTGACTTATTTATTTTATGATCAAGAGGGTGAGTGGAGTTGATGAGTTGACTCTTCTTTTTTTAAACTTTTTTTTTTTTTTTTTAGCTGCCTGGTTGAGGGGTGAATGGGGCTTTTTCCATGTAGAGACGGGGAGAGAGAGATTTGGGTGAGTTTTGGTTGAGAGAGATAGGCTCTTGAATGCAGGGATTTTGTACATGGATTGCGTAACTGCTACTTTTTTTTTCTTTTTTTTTTTGCTCTCGTTACCATCAATAGATCCATGGAGATGACTGATGAGGAAATTAAATTCCTGCTAATTTTTTTCACTTTTTCTTTTCTTGTTGAGCGCCCCCCCCCCCCCCCCCCCCCCCCCCCCACACACACACACACACAAAATACGGAAAAGGGTAATAATGTTTTATAGAAAAGTTTTGAAGCTTCATAATATATCTTGCGGGGTCATGTGCCAAAAAAGAAAAACAATGAGAATAATGAGAATTTTGTGACTGGATATGGGGGAAAAAAAAAATCATAGTGATCAATAGGACATATTGAACGGTTAGATTTTTAACAAAATTTTTTTTAATTAAAAGTATTGTACTTTTATTTAATCTTTATATAATTCTCATGTGATGTAGCTATTCAAAATTAAATCATGTTAAAATTGTATTCTCACGTCTTACCATTAAGCTCTCCTAATAGTACACGAAAACTTTCTGGATAATCTAATCCAAAACAAGAAAAACTAGATAAGTAGTGGCGTCAATGGGTCCACGGTGTTGAAAGGGCAAACTAGCTGTTAAGCAAGAAAACCTAAACTTTTAAAAGAAAAGAAAAAAAGAAAAAAAAACCTAAACCTCCCCAACGCGCCCCCCAACACCCCCCCCCCCCCCCCCTCCTCTCCTCTCTCTCTCTCTCTCTCTCTCTCCTTTTTTATTATTTTATTATTTTATTTTCTATCCGGGTCTAGCGTGAGGAATAAGTGATGCTTCACTATAAACTCGTTTCTGTTTCCAAAACCAACCAAAGCACTTTTTTGGTCCATTGACGTAATGAATGGGTTGGCTTTGTTAATACCTATATATAAGTATATGCCATCCCACAGCGCTGAGTTTCTGTTTTAATGGCTGAAATTGGAGTAGTGGAATTGGTTATTGTGTAAGAAAGAGGATTTTCTATATACTTCTAATTTTGAGGCAATTGATCATGTTTTGTGGCAGAAGACGATGGGTAAATAATAGCCGTATCCAAAAATCCCATTTGGCAATGGATTATACTTGGAATGTTCCCTTTTAAGGTTTTTAGCACTTTCTTTCTTTCTTTCTTCTTCTTCTTCTTCTTTTTTTTTTTTTTTTGGATGATAATTTTATCCACAAATACGGGTATCCGTAGGTACACGCCCCTCATGAGGAGGATATAGGGGATAGTATATGGGTACGGAGGCGAGTATAAAGGGTTAAGATTAACCACCCGCGCAGATATAGGGTGGGGGTGAGGGTGGGGATGGGGAAGCTCCTCCACACCCGCACCGATCCTGCATATATTCCCTTGTAATAGAAGAAGAAGAATAAAGTTAGTATTTTAATATTTTAATTTGCTTTATAAATTTAATTATATGGATTTCTGAAGTTTGTATTTTTTTTCATATTTTAATTTTATTTTCAATAATGACTATGTTATTAAAATTTATGAAAGCTTTAATAGAAGTTATTCTAATATATTTTTTTTAATAATTCATGATTGGTAAATGAGTAAGATATGGGTATAATACCCCTAGTGGATATTACCCGCCCTCGTATCCGTATTAAATTAGACAGGTATGGAAGCGGGTATGGGGGTTAAAAAAGGAGACGGGTATGGGGATGGAGGAGGCATACCCACATCCGTCCCGTCTCATTGTCATCCCTATTCTTCTTCTTCTTCATCTTCTTCTTTTTTTTTCTTTTTTTTTTTTTTTTCAATCAGTTACTGCAAGTACATGTATGCCTGAGGACAACATATCTCATTTTCTACCAAAATTTTCAAGTACAATTTCAACCCTACAGGAAGTATTTCAAATTCAAATCCTCAATTTTAATTGAAGTTTATAAAATGAGAAATATCAAAATAATTTAAAAAGTTTAGGGGATAAATAGTTAAAAATAGAAGTTTAAGGAAAAGTAATTAATTGGAAAAGATCAAAAAGTTAATTTTTAGTATGAATAATTATATTCCTGATTTTGGTCGAGTCGGATAAGATAAGTGGTGGATCCAGTAAATTTCTGTCTCACATTAATCCGGTTCTCACTTATATTAGGAAGATGACTTTGCTGTGATTTTCTTTTTTTAATTGTTCTCTAGATGCAAATATTAATGGAGAGCTATCGTAGCTTGTTTGTGGTGATGCTTCAGATTTAGAAATATATTAACGTAAAGAGAAAGGATATTCTCTTAGTCGAACAAGGTTTAAATGTTTAGGCCTATAGCTGGCCAACCCTATTTCAATACTAGGAACTGCACTTTTTACATTTAAATCCTGATCATCATCAGAGAAGCTATTGTCGTCCCAAATCCACAGTTCAATGCATGTGATGTCAATTGGGATCAAATTGGAGTTTCTTTGTGTCCATCAACTTACACTTTTATTACTATTATACATGTATATATTTCTTGTTTGTGCGTGCGTGCGTGCGTATATATATGCATATTAATAATATAGAGCCAATCAGCAAAATATTTTTCTACTTCCCATAAGCTTGAATTCTCAACATACAACACGTTTCTAACATATTTTGTTCTTTTTCTTGTTCCTTTATTATTATTATTTTTTTACTAAATTGATCTTTCTCTCCTTCCACTCTTCAAATCATAATAATCTTGTCTTAATTTGAATAGTAATTAGAGACTAAAAAAGTTTATTACAAGTGGAGGCTGGACCATCTATCTCCATAATCGGATTTTGACTAGAGATTTAAATATATTTATGTGTGTGTGTATATATATATATATATAAAGAAGCGTAGCATGGGAAAAGTCTATGTAGCCCATTAGTGCTTCATTGCTTATCTTCTGCCAATCTCATCCAACAATATATATTGGGACAAGTCCTAATTCTTGACACCACAGTTCCAAGTTGGACCAACTGTTATATCATTCCAAACTCATGAACTCTGGTTATGGATTACAATTTTGTTTTCCAAAAGCATGTGCACGACATATATATGCACCATTTTTTGTGGTTCTTAGCTAGCTTCTAAGGTAGAGAAGTCCCTATTTGACTTAAGAGAGCCTCTCTTATTGAGTACAAAACAAAACTCAATTTCACTACCATCTTTATGTATGTTTGGAACCCTAATTTTAGAGGAGGAAAAAAAATAAAAATATGAGGGATTCCGCGGCCCCCACCCCCCCCCCCCCCCCTCTGTATGGAATTAAAAAAAAAAGTGAAAAAAGAAAAGGAAAGAAAAAAAGACATTGGTGTTTTTTTTATTTTTATTTTTAATCTCAAAAAGTGCACCCACTAGTTATTCATGTCATTAATCAATAGGGGGAAAAAAATTGACAAATAAGTTCAACTACCAACTTACACAATTTGCTTTATCACACGCATGGGCACTGGCCATTGGGGCTACTTTGGTCCGGGACGCATGGTCATATTGGCTGTATGGCACTTGGCTGATTACACTAAGGCACTCATTTATTTGATACACCATTTTTCCATCATATACTAGTGATGTTTGTCATGCTATTCCAGATTCTTAAAGTTTATATATATTAAAGGCCCGTTTGGCTCGTTAGCTTAAACTCAAATTTTTTAACTTAATTTTTGTTTTTTTCTAAAAAAGTTTTTTATTTTTTCTGAAAAAGTCAACAAAAATTACTATTTAAATTTAAAAATCTTAATTCAAAATCAAACACCAAACGGGCCCTAAATATATATTTAATTACATGTGGCCCATGTAAATCTCATATTGATTTTGGGTGAGCTAGTTTCAGTGGGTAGCGATGGATGGGTATCAAAGTCGGAGCGTGTAAAGAATGGCACGTGTACAACTTGCATTATTTATAAAATAGTTTATAACGGATGCAACAAAACAACAACAATACAAATAATTGAAGGTGCAATTACGATGGTTATAATCTCTACTGTCGAACATATAAGCCTGAGTTTGGAATGATTGGGCAGGACAAAACATGATAAGCTGTGTGGTTTAGTGTTGTTTAGGGAATGTAATCATCAGTTGAGGTTTATAAGTAAAAGACAGGGTTAACAAAAGCGTAGGAATTTGAGTTCAAAACGTATAATATCATATTAAGTAGAGGTGTGAAGCATTACTGATATTAGAGATATAATCTAACAGGAAATATGACTAATTAATCAGGATGTTGAGCTCTAAAAGGAGAGTAAATGTGACTGTTAGATTGTGTATCTGTTTCACATCACTAAATTATCGGGGTACTGTGGTGTATATGTATATTTATGTATATATGTAGATTAGGCTCACTTTCCCTTTAAAGGAACTTTTGGAGATGAGTTTTACTCAAGTCTATCTAACGGTGACAACTCGAATCTCTGAAGTTGAATTCTCTCGAGCCCTAGAAAGGGGCAAGATATAGTCTAAGTTAAGGACCGGTAAGCTTTTGCATCCCACGTCGTCTAGTAAAAGTTACTAGCAAAAGGTTCAAAAGTAAGTACATTATCTCATGAGGGCATGCTGTACTCCTTTAGGGGTAAAACTTACAAATGAAAACGTGTGAGTTTAGTCTAAAATATTATGTGGAGCTGTGATGATTGGATGAAAAAAAAAAAAAAAAAGATTTAAGCTAAAAATAATGTTTGCCAAATGTTACTCAATGTTCAAGTTTGGTCCCTTTTAATACCCTAAAAATTCATAAACTTGATTCATGAACTATTATTATGAATTTCCTTCATTAATATTCTAATGAATTATTTTGATAAATATCAAATTTCAAGATCATGAAAAATTATATATGTATCATCAGTATGATGATGTCGATGATCTAGCAATGTTGAATTTCTTTATTTAAATGAGAAATTATAAATACATAAAAGATAAGTTGAACGACATATAAATTTATAAGAAATATTTATTATGTCGTATTAGAGGGATAAATGTTAATTTTTTGGGAAGAACCCTGATTTTTATTAGTAAGTCAATTTAATGATCTTAGTATTTATTTTAGCCATATCAATAGTTAAGTTTTAAGAGTATGATTGGGAAATTAATGTGCCACATAGTTAGAATGTGTATAATTAGGATTTATTATTAGAAAATCCAAAGGTGGAAGATTGATCAAGAATTATGCTTAAGTTTGAAATTAATAATCTAGATTTTATGTTAAAGAATCCTAGGCAAATCAATGGCCAAGCTTTGGATGATAAGTGATCAATGAGAGCTTAAGGTAAGAATTGGTATGATGGATGATCCAATGGATGAGAATAAGGATGGCAACCTTAGATCAATGGTGGAAAATTGGAAGAAAGAAAAACAAAATAAAAATGAGAAAGCATAGGGGGATCTAGATTTTGTGGTCAAAGATCAAGAAGAAATTTGAACAAATGAGGAAAAAAAAAAAAAAAAGAAAGTGACGCATGCATGCAATCTCATGTAAGAGATGACATGGTTTATTTTGACAAATTGGCCTAAAGAAGAAACAAGTGAAAGTGACCATTTATCTCCACTTTGTTGAATAAAATTTTCAACCAAACTCCCTCCCTTTAAGTGGCGGCAATGGAGGGAGAATCAGCCAAAAATTTTCCAATTTTCCCAATCAAAGTTATGAATATAATAAACTACAATAGTGAATTGATATTGTATGACTATTTTTTAGCTCCAAGTGTTTTTTATTATTAAAAAAAAGACGTAATATATATGTGTATAGAAGAAACATAGAAAATAAAATATTTAGCTCGGTTGAATTATCAATGGTGAATCCAAATAGGATTAGATTAGTTGATTTTAATATTTTGAATTTAAAGTTGTATAGTAGTTAGGATTATCTTTATTTTTAAGGATTGTTCATTAAAATATATATATATATATATATATATTTACATAAATAAATGCTGTATCTCAATTTGTTTTAAAACAGCACACCATCTAAATTCAAATTACTTGAGAAATTATGAATTAGAGATGCATTAAGATTTGTCAATAAATAGGGCAGTTATATTTATTTTATTTTCATAAAAGTTTATTAATATATATTTATATGTGTTTTTCCTCTTTAACTCTAGCTTTGTTTCTAAATCCTTTGCATACCTCTAGTAATAGGCGTGATCCACTTTTTCAATTAAACGTCTTGATTTTGTGCGTCAAATAAATGCGGGAGTGCGAGACAGAGAGAGAGAGAGAGTTGAGACAAGTAAAAATAAAGGCTTATCTTTTCAAAAAAGAAGAAAATAAAGGCTCACACCTATATTTAGAGAAGGGCTTCCAAATTATAAATTATATTCCTTCGTGGAGTCGAGAAAGTTTAGTCCTTTTGAATTCGTATAATTAAGATGAATATATAAAGCCCCTAACCAAATTAAATATCTTAAATCTAAAAGTATCCTAAAGTACTCAAACATAAACATCCTAAATAACAAAAAATAAAATGCTACTGTTAAAATTAAAATTAAAATCTTCCGTTTCAACATGATTATCTCAAATGCCCCAAAGAAAAAAACAATTAAAAGAATATCAACAAGAGAAAAACAAATAAAGACCGTAGAACGACATGGTTGATATAGAAGAATCTGGAAAGTTTTTTTTTTTTTTTGGTTAATTTTTTTAACTACAAGAAAGTTTTAAAAAACATGGTTGACAGAAGTGAATAGATGATAGGATAAAGGTTTGTATTCTTTTTTTTTTTTTTTTGGTGCGTGAATTCGGTTGTATTCTTTTTTAAATACATTATATGAATTAGGATTATATATTTTAAGATTTACTTAGGATTATCTTTATCTCTTAGTGTTGTTTTAAATACTAAAAATTATATTTAGTTTAGGATTTTGAATTATATTTATTTTAAGATTTATCTCATATAAAGAAGACATTTACTTTTGTTATCTAGTCTATTTCAGTATTCTGTCATATTTTAAGTGTAATTCATATAATAAAAAGGGTCAATATTAAGTCCGTTTGGGGGAAGCGTCCAAATAAAAATATTTGTTACGAAAACATTTGAATGAAAAATTTTAAATAGAAGTATTTGAATCATCATCTAAACTGATGTTTTAGATATTAACATTCTGAATATAATATTTGAACATAAACTTGTACATTGTTTGGATCTCAGGTTCTAACTTAAAAATTCCAAGCAAACTTTGTCCCCTCTTTTTTTTTTTGAAAAGTTAACAAATTTCTTACTAGATTATGAAAAGTCAAGTAACTTAAACATAAAAATTCAAACTCAAACCGGTGTTCTAAAAATAAATATGCAATTAGAAGTAGCAATCTAAAAAGACATAAACAATACACTAGAGTAGAGATAAATAATATTGGGAGAGGAATTTTTGCCATTTAAGAATAAAAATCCAAATAACAGTTGGATGCTTCGTTTCCAATAGTACCAATCAAACATATATTCGAATAGACCATTCAAATGAAATGGTCCAAATGTTGAAACATAGTTGTACGCAAGGTGAATAAATGTTTTTTTTTATTTATTTTAAGAATAGTATACAAAAAGTGAAAAAGTGAACTTTTTAAAAAACATATTTGGTAATCCCGCGGTTGGAGCTTAGGATTTGCCATTAAAATATAGTAAGAAAAAGAATATGATAGACTAATTTGAACAACTTAGATGTTATATGCATGGGGAGACTATAAATTGTAAGGATTGCAAATTGAACCGATGTATGAGAATGTAAATCAAATATAGTAATTCTTGTTTAGTCAATTCTGATTATTTTTTAAGTTCATATTCATCTTATTACCAGGCAATTCAGCAAAGGTAACCTATATTTTTTTATTGTATTATATATATATATATATATATATTGTTTATGATGATTTGTAACCAAGTCATTGAGAACCAGTGATCATAAACTTATTTACAGTAAGTATTAGTTAAACTAGTACCATTTACTAAACTTAGTTAACATCTCAGTCTATTACTATTTATTGCTACAAATCGAGATTGACTTTTTGGTCTAATCAAATTAAGAAAATCCTTTGTAGATTGAACCAATATATGGCAATGTCAATCAATATGGTCACTCGTGTTTGATTGATTTCGATGGTTTTAATGTGTATATTTATCCAATAATCAAATAGTTGAAAAAAAACCTTATTTTGTAAACAATTTGTAACAGTTTTGTTTAGCTCCTTTAACTAGTAAATATTCATATTCTTGTCAAGGTTGTTGATATGGTGAAGTAAATAAAGTTTCGTATTGATTAGCTATTTATTAATATCGAATTGATTACACTTTTTTAAAAATAATAATAATAATAATAAAAACGTAGCTATATATATTTGTTATTGGCATCTTCATACCACTTTAAATTTTGATTTTCAACTTTAGATAAAACAAAAAATATTTGAAATTCGGAAAGGAACCTAAGATCACGTACTTTTCTATTTAAAACATATCAAATTATTTTAATTAAAGTAAAGATTTAACAAAAAAAAAAATCTTACTCTTTTTTAATTTTTGAACAATTTTTTTTAATTCGGACTCTTTTATTTATTTATTTTATATTACAATATGACTTGTGCTTTTTAATTTTAAACTAACCTTTAAAAAGTGAAAAAAAAAGGTACATCAAATATACCCGGATGAGTGGCAACACATATGTATTTACTATCAACTAAAAATTTTTTTTGGGTGAAACTATCAAATAATATTAATATTAAGATTAATATTTACTATAAATAATATATATATTTTGAATTACTCCTTAGAAAAAACAAGTTTTAAAAAACAAAAATAACTTCGGAAAAAATCTCCTAAAAAAAAGTTTGGGTAACTGCCTACACAACACTACACCACACAATGGTTGTTTTCAGATAATTAAATACTAATTTAAACGAGCTATGCTGCTATTCTTAAAGATGAAATAAAATAAAATAAATAAAAGAAAAAAAAAAACACTTCAAAAAAAAAAAAACAAAAACAAAAACCGTAATATTTGCAGTTCTGGATTGGCGCAATGGCGCTTAAATGGAGGCAAATGAAAAATTTGGAGTTGGTGATTAAATGCGTTTTGAAAAAAAGATTCTTGGCGCTTTATTTTCATTTTAAAATTTACATTACTTCTGATTAAATATTAACTGCACACATGTTTATGCCTCTCACTCCCAGTAACCCATAATTTCTTGTTTCTCTTCCTTATCTCTTTTCTCTCTGCTTCACGCAAGAATCTCACCACAACTTGCTGCTCATAGTTAATTTATTTCTCGAGTCAAATTTGTTTGCTTTCAAGTTTCGATTTTGTTGTAATGCTTTTGCAATTCCAAAACAGAGCTTCGTCAATAATCATACTCTAGATCGGAATCGAACACCCTCATTTTTGCCCTGTAGTGACACAGAAACAGAGCCTCCGTTACGCTTTAATCAAAAAGGTTTTATAACACTTTTTTTTTTTTTTTTTTTTTTTAATGTTTGTTAACTTCCCTCTGTCCACATCTATTGGTTTTTGCTTCTTCACCTTCCTAAACTCACACAATCAATGGCTGAATCCACTCAGTAAC
This sequence comes from Ficus hispida, assembly GCA_025413025.1. Taxonomy (NCBI): domain Eukaryota; kingdom Viridiplantae; phylum Streptophyta; class Magnoliopsida; order Rosales; family Moraceae; genus Ficus; species Ficus hispida. Next base: position 24,043,902 of record CM046365.1, read on the forward strand.
TCGCTCAACTCAGACTGTCGCTGGTGGTTGCTGATCACCACGTCCGATCATCAGACTTTCAGGCGACGGAACTCATTGCCAAGGCCGAGAAGCTCCTATCTTCTGTCGATCGTATCTCACCCTCTGGGTTTTGCTTTCTCTCTTATCACATATCGTCTAACCTTTTCATATTTCACCAACAACAAAGTCGCGATGTCTAATGGAGTTTCACACATCTTTGCTCATGTCCATCCGCAGTAAAATTACAGGAAATATGCCATCATTATATATCAGTTTTTTACAATTTAAAATGCATATGCTGCTCTCAATAAAAATATATATAGATGAGTTTCAATGTTGATTTCTTAAATTCAATATGGTTTTTAATGCAGATCAAAAAGAAGAATCCTAAGGCGGAGTTAAACAAAGATGCTTCTTTATCTTACGGCTTGGTGTTTGCAATGGTTTGATGCAGCTATGCTGTTGGGCCCCTTTACAGACGATTTTGCCAAGCGATAGGTTATGGGGGTACTGCCCAGCGTCGTGAGGTATGACTTTAGTTTCTAACCTTTATTTATTTATTTATTTATTTTTGTTCTTTCAACATGTATGCATATTTTGATATGCATCTGTATTGAATAAGAAACAAAAAAGCTTCACTTAATATATATATATATATATGATATGACAGTTGTGAGAATTTGAGAGCGTTTACCTTATCTCTCTTTCTATACAGAACTGCATTAGAAGATCAAAAGAGACACGAGAAGTTGTGCTTTTTGAAGATGGACTAAAGGATATCATTGTTAGGGTTATTTTGAATGCCACAATAAAATTAAGTGGCAAAGCGAGTGCAGTTAAGTGTCTCAAGATATTGTAGTGGAAGAACATTAGTGCAGAAGGAACTAGGCTCATAAGGAGAGACCAAGTTAAGAAAGAAGCTTGCTGGAAATGGTGAAAGAGAAGGGCGAGAATGAAGCAACTCTTTGAAGATGCAAAAGATAGGAATTCCATGTACTCAAATGCATTTGCAATAGATTTTAAAAATATATTGTCACTGAAAGTTTTGTTTTGTGTTTTTTTGTATTATGTAATAATTTTTTTTATTAATTCTATGAATCAAAATTTATATTTATAATTATAGGTAATCAACAATAAAAAATTATTTGGGGTGATTTTTTTTTAATAATTCATGTATTCAAAAATTTATATCTATATAATTATAAATAATCAACAATAAAATTATATTTTATTGAAATTCATTTTTTTTAATAATTCAAGAATACATGACACTTATCCAATGTCATGGTTTTTTCTATTAAAACATGCTTTCAATGTCGTAAAACATTTCTAATCATGACATTGTTTAATTGTTGTAATATGTACAAATCATGACATTTCTAAAATGTTGTCATATGCACCAATCACGACATTTTTGAACAGTTGTGATATGTAACAATATACAACCGGGAAAGTAATAGATGACATTACTCTAATGTCGAGGATAAAAAATTCACGACATAAATCACGACATTGAAGGCAATGTCGTTAAAACATCATACTTTTCACGGCACCCCCTTTCAACGACCTTTTCAAAAATGTCGTGGAATCCATTTTATGACATTTTTTAAATGTCATTAAAGGGCTTTTTTGATGTAGTGGTTAAGGTAAATGTTGGCTAAAAACAAGCTCCTAATACCTTATTTTTTTCTCACATAAGTTAAGCTAAAAAACCCTAGCTTCTTTAGCCACCACCAAGCTCAAAACAGAAAAAAGAACCACCAACACTATTTTCCATCTCTAACCCCTCTAGCACCCTCTTTCCTCCATTTTTAAGCTCTAAGAGACCCCATTACCAAGTTCAAAGAAGTATGAAACGGAGTTAGAGGACGTTTTACTAGAGGTAATCTAGTAATATTCTTTATGTTTTAGTCATTTTTGGGGAACTAAAGCATGATGTTTAGTTAGAATCTTAATGTTAGATTTCTTCTTACCTAAGAAAAAAGTTTTGAAAAGAACTTTGGAGGTCCGAGATCTTAAAGGATCCACGGAGCATTTTGGTAAGATCTACAAACTTTGTTAAAGCTTATAGATGTTGTGATAATATATCATCTATTAGAAACTTTGATATGAAAAGTAAATTATATCAAAAGATTCTACAGAGGATAAGCTCTATTTTAAACTTTGGAATCACTTAATTTGCTTTTGTATGTCTAAAGTTATGTGTATTTGAAATTGTGACCCAAAACTAAAGAGAAAATGAATCTCTGGGCTACAATCTAGCCAAGGTTTTTATGCACTCCATACTCTTAATCTCAAAATTTTAGATTATAAATTATAGATATGAAAATTAGATTATTTAAGCTTTCCAAAAAGGTATCATACGCCTTGAAGCGGATAAATGTACAGTTTTTGGTGAATTTTATAAATTTGGACTACGAACCTAAAGTCTTTACTAGAACCCTATACTAGTCACGGATTTTGTATATTTTGGATTAGTAAATCATAATGTTTTATAAAACTGTTCTTATTATAAGAAATAGACACTATTAGCTTTCCAGTGACATATCTATTGCCTTATTTGGACTTGTAAATGAGTTTTTATGATTTTTCTAAATTTACTTATGAATCTGAACTTGTGGTATATATATGGGACCGGCAATTACAAAACTTAAGTTTATGATATGAAACACTCAAACACTAAAGGAAAGAACTTTACGTACGTAAAATAGACATCTCAACTTTCAAAATAAGATATCATGCGGTTAAAACGGATATGTACATAAATTTTAATAAATCACATAATATTGTATTAAAATCTGGTAATATGAGATTTCACTATAAGATACTTAGGAATACATTAACATTAATATTTGAAATACTTGAAATCTTAGAAAACAAATTATAAAAACAGAAAGTCGATACTTCAAGCTTTCCAAAGAGTTATCAAGTGTCCAAAACAGAATTATACCTAAATTTAAATAAATCTTAAAAATTAAAATCTTATACCGATAAAACAATAACATTAAAATGTGACAGAAGGGTAAGTAATAACATATGTACATATTTAGTTATGAAATAAGTTGGTATTAAATGTATGATCAAATAATGTGAAAACCCTAACTTTATAAAGTTGAATCATAAGTTTTAAATGGGCTAAGATAAAATATATTTGTGGGTTACTGGGTATATACCAAGAGGCTACCCTAACCCAACTAAATGATCATAACTAACGGGATTAGGCCTTATAAACCCGCCCAATACTAGATGAAAGGTATATACTTAGGTAACTCCTTGTGACCTTGATTGATTAATTAATTAAGAAATAAATAAATAAACTAATAAAGATATAACAAAATGTAATTATGCTAAAAAAGTTAATTAGTAATTAATAAAGTAATTAATTAATTAATTATAATAGTTAGTAAGTGATAATTAGTTGTGTAAGTAAGATTATTATGTTAAGTAACTACATAATTATAATACATGATTAATTAATCATTATCATTTATCATTGATAATTATATTAATATAACTGTGGACTATTAATTAGAGATTAATCAAATATTAATTATTAGAATAATCTAATTATTAATTATTAATATGAGAATTAATAATTGATAATTATTATATGAGAAAGAAAATGTAAGTAACATAATTAAATTAGTAATGATATAATTATTAATTAGTCAAATTGAAATTATGTAAATTAAATAAACTAAATAAAGTAATATTAACTACTACCAAATTATTTAGTTAATTAATTGATTTATTAATCAATTAAATTAAGTAAAATTAAATTAATTACATAATTATTGGTAGAAATTTATTTTAATACTTATTAATTAATATGAATTAATTGTTAAGATTAATTATGATATAAGTAAATTAAGATCACTTTAGTTTATAAAATAAATAAATAAATGAATAAAGTAATATAACTATGATTTTATTTAATAATGAGATATTGTTAAATCACGACAATTTCTCAAATTTGCGTTGTAGGAGATACGACTCCAAAAGTTTAAGTACATAAGACAAGTAAGTACAAACCTCACCTACAATATGGAAGAAAATGTATTTCATTGTTGATGTTCTATGTTTTCTATGATTTGCTTTGATGAAGTGATGAATATATGAGCCATATGCATTGCATTGATTAAACATTTGACGTGAATAATTTCTCTCACATTGATATGATCGACATGCCTCACAGATATATATGTCGTAATGATAGATGTATAGTGACATGTAAATCTACACATTATCACAAATAATAAGAATGAGACTAACGAAATATATGATTAAGTGTCGTACCAATCTCCAATTAGTGAGAGAATATGATAAGAAGGAAAATTATAAGATATGATCTTGGAGGCTGTTGGATGGCCACTCTCCCAGCTTCCCATTGATTGCGCGCATATAGGTACGACATAGGCCCCCTTAAGTAGACAAGACATGTATATAATGAAACATAATTGAACACACATTGATCACATGTATTTTTGAACATTCATGATATTACATGTGATGAAATGATTTTATGAAAATATTTTGTGAGATATTGTTTGTACTTGTTGAGCGAAAGCTCATATTTGTGTGTTCATACTGTAGGTAATATGGCCAAGTAGCCCGCTACTTTGGTGTTTTATGGACTAGCGAAGCTATACAGAGGTGATAAAGAAAGGGACTGATATACCACCACGAATTTAATTTTTACATTTAGACTTATTAAATTATTCTATATGTAAGAATTATTAAATTATTTATAACTATATTTATTACATTTAGACTTATAACTATAAATATGTAAGAATTATTACATTTAGACTTATTAAATTATTCTACAATATGGAAGAAAATGTATTTCATTGTTGATGTTCTATGTTTTCTATGGTTTGCTTTGATGAAGTGATTAATATATGAGCTATATGCATTACCTTGATTAAACATTTGACATGCATAATTTCTCTCACATTGATATTATCGACATGCCTCACAGATATATATGTCGTAATGATAGATGTATAGTGACATGTAAATCCACACATTATCACAAATAATAAGAATGAGACTAACAAAATATATGATTAAGTGTCGTACCAATCTCTAATTAGTGAGAGAATATGATAAGAACAAAAATGATAAGATATGACCTTGGAGGCTGTTGGAGGGTCGCTCCCCTAGCTTCCCATTGATTGCGCGCATATAGGTACGACATAGGGCCCCTTAAGTAGACAAGACATGTATATAATGAAACATAATTGAACACACATCGATCACATGTATTTTTGAACATTCATGATATTACATGTGATGAAATGATTTTATGAAAATATTTTGTGAGATATTGTTTGTACTTGTTGAGCAAAAACTCATATGTGTGTGTTCATGTTGTATGTAATGTGGCTAAGTAGCTCGCTACTTTGATGTTTTATGGACTAGCGAAGCTATACAGAGGTGATAAAGGAAGGGAGTGATATACCACCACGAATTTAATTTTTACATTTAGACTTATTAAATTATTCTATATCTACTATATTTATAATTATGTTTCTAATGTTTTGGTACTACTAAACTAGTAGGAGTTCTTTACGAGAAAAAAACTTTAGACTCTTTCCTTTTAATTTACATGAACTTTGAGTTTTTAAAATATTATCTAAGTACGAATTTGAATAGGATATTTATTATCTAGAGGTTTTTAATTTTCCCAATTAAAAATTTTAATAAATTTAACTTTTGTAGTACATATTTGGTTTATGTAAAAAAAAAAAAATTATATTTTTGAAATCAAATATAAATAAGTGTTAAGACTAGATTAAATAAAAATAAATAAGTTAGTTAACGGTTCAAAAAATCGAGTCGTTACATCCCTAATGTTTAAAACGTCCCAAAACACAGATTGTTTCCATTGCCCTCTTGGTTGGGTCGGACGCCTAGTGATCGGCTTGACAAAAAATAGCATTTTAATTTAGAAGCTCTTAACAAAAAAAAAAAAAAAAAATGTCGTCGTTGTTTTCTTTTTGATTCATAATAAACTGACGCGCTCTTTCTTAATATGAAAATTCCATTATATTTATGTTAAAATCTCGATGGAATAGATCACATAACACGCACGTATCATTTTGGTGAGGGAAAAATGGACATTTCAATAGTTTTCGAGAAGAATTTAATTTATTTAAATAATAAATTAATACGGCATCTTAATTTAATTTGTTTTTCCCTCTAAATTTACGTTAGAATGTCTATTAGGACTAAGGCATTTACAAATCACTTCAACGATCCATCCGCTCACCAAGCACGATTAATTATAAGATGTTGTTTACCAATATATTCTTACTGTTTACCAATATATTCCTACTTAGTCAGCTGATGAAAAGACTAATTTTATAACATCATTATCAGAATTAATTATTTTGAAACGCTTCAAACGTCAGATATGAAAATGAGACATTAATATCATGCACCACTTTTAAAATTATTTACTAACGTATGTTGTCTGGTAGCTATTTTCGTCATGAGATAAATTAATATCATGCGCCACTTTTATATATAGTTAAAAATAACGTGTGATCACAATTATGGTAACATTTTTTTTTTGCAAGTCAACAAAAGTTTAACAAGTAAATTTTCAATCATAAAAAAACAAAAGTAGTTAAACAAATTTCTTCAATTTATAATGGCGTTAAAATAAGAAATCTACTAATCGACAAACCATTAAAGAAGCAGAACCCATACATGGAAAATAAATATGACATGATAACATTCATGTTGTGCCATTGTAATTGAAAAAGCATTCGCGCACTCAACTTCAAACCATTTTTCTTTGTAAATCAAAACATTTTTCTTGGTTGCTGAAAAACGTGAATTCGTAATTAGCAAAGATGTAGTACATACTACCATTGAAATATTGGTTCCGAATAAGGAAATTGATTAGACATGATTAAATTTTTAATTTGTCATTTAATGCTTATTTAAATTTTTAACCCTTGGTAGTTACATAATTAGACGTAAAAAAAAACTGAAGTAATTATGACGGGGTAATATTGGAGATGGTCTATATGCTTATTCCATAAATTTATTCATTAATTGATGTGTATTTACCTTTCCACAATATTTTGTGTGTAGAGAGTATAAACATGACACCATGATTATTGAAGAAAGAAAACAAATTACTTAGATGTGTCATCTCACCTACCTCCGTTTGGTAAGTTAGTTGAAGATGAAATTTTTAAGTTAGGGTTAGTTGACTTTTAAAAAATTAGTTATAAATTTTGTTAACTTTTTAAAAAAAGATAAAAATTGAGATGAAAAGTACAGTTAACTAAGCTAGTCACTGTTGCAAGGGAGCGGATTTGCCTTCCAAAAAAAGAAGGGGGCCTTGGCATTAAATCCTCACAAGCTACTAATGCAGTGCTTTTGAAGAAGTTTGCATGGAGAATCATGACTGATAACTCTCTTGCTTGTGATTTCATGATGTTTATTTATTTATTTTATTTAAAATGTAAAATAAAAGATTAAGAAAAACATATATATAAATTACTACATAACCAAAAATATGAAGAAGTAAAGAACCACGTAATAGTGCACCTATGCGCCTTCATTGATGTTGTTTTTCGACTGGAAGACCGAGGGCTAACTATCGGGACTTTGGGCTATCCGGACACATACTTCGTGAAAAGGTTCAGGCCTGTTTGTTGCCCGGAGCAACAAGAAAGGCAACCCAAAGTTGGTCTTGCAATGTCTTCTATATGGTCTCCATCAGAAATCATTATGTTATGCTACAGGAAGAATGCATTTGGATTGCAGGAGAACAATCAAAGCTCAACTCCTGGAAAGATTATTGGATTGGTTATCCGATTGTTTCTCAAATCCAAATCCCAAATAACATTCCTCTTGAATCAAAGGTTGGTGATTTTATTGTTGATAATAAATGTGTATTATCTAACATATTTTGGCAAAATATGCAGCTCACATTGCCGAAGATGTATGATGGTTCAATGCTCCAACTGCTTGTTCTTCTCTGCTTTAATTTATAGAGATTTGATAGTACTTCCCTGTTATATATTTTGTGACTAGTCGGCTTTTAAAGTAAATATATACTCTTTTTTCCTTTTAGTCCTTTTCCCACTGGGTTTTAGCTAAGGGGCTCTAACGATACATATTTGAAATGTTACTTTAAACAAACGAGTTTTGGCTCGATCATATAAAATTACCTTTCGGCTGCTTCTAGATTTCTTGATAGGTGTCTTGATTCTTTTTCCTTTTTTGGTCATATTTCTCCCCTTTGAAGAACTTTTATGGAATCAAATTTTTTTTCTTTATATATTTAATAATATTTAGTGGGATGGAAAAGTGATAAGGGTGTTATAGGGTACCGACCTAATCAGGATATCTTAGTGCACCAACTGATTTTTATCACCACAATTTATTCCATTATCCCTTTCAGTAACCATATATATATATATAAGTTTTTTGAGCAGCTAATTAACAAGTACATAAAGATGAAGTAAAACTTAATTTATTTATAGTTGGCCACAAAAATTGAAAGCTTGGGTCACAAACAAAATTTTTGATAAGCACTAATTCTAATGTATAATAACATTCTTAATACTTTCCAGAAAAATAAACTACGGAAACATACAACAACTAATGCTAGTAGTTGAACATGATAGTTAAAGCACATTGACTTATTGATAGACATAACACAGTTACACAGTATGTTTATATTGGAAGGAATTTTCAGAATCGAAATCTGAAAATAACATATGACAAACTGTCCTCATTCATTGCAGGATTTAATTTAATTTAATTTGTTTTGTCTTGGCAACAACCATGTATACATGTATATAAATATATTAAACAGGAATTGGCCTCAATAATGGAAGGTATAGCTGGAATTTTTGTGATCTTGTAGCAAGGGAAGCCTGCTTCCTCCAACAAATTCTTCCATTCAAGCTCAGTTCTCTCCTTTCCACCGGTGGTATGTGCCATCATCACCAAATCGAATATGACCCGAGTTTCGTCAAATACATCACCAAGCTTTCCCACGGCTCCATAACGATATCCACGACAATAATCTTTCCGATCTTCTCCGGTATCACTTCCCGGAAGTTTTTCAGAATTTTCACGCATTGTTCATGGCTCCAGTCATGTTGTACCCACTGCATGGGAGTCGTGTATGCATGAAGTGAATAGAGGGGACACCACTTTTGTAAAACAAATAAAATTGACAATTATAAAAGGGAGGGAAAAAAACATACACACACACACAATGGATCGGAACTGTACATCACATCCTGTCACATATGTCGTACTAATTAATATACGCGGTGCTGTTTGAAAAATGCTTTGGAGCATCACGGTTATTAAATACCACCACTAGTAAATTATTGACGTGTACCATTGTTTCTATTTTATTTTGAAAGTTATCAAATCTAAATGGTTTGTAGACATGTCAATCTTTTATTTAGACTTTACCTTTATGAAAATGGCATTTGCGCTTGGAATAGCCTCAAACATATCACCTGCCATAGTGACGGAGTAAGAAATTTTTTTTTTATATTAGTGATAAAATTAGATATTATTATTTTTTAATAAAACAAATAGAGTCATAATATAAACTGTTTCAATGGATGCTAATTTATTTATTTAATAAAATGCGGATACTATAAATAATTTAGAGGAGTATCAAAATTTTAAAATTTGAAGGGGAATACGTGACCCCATTCAACAATATATGTATACCTCCACCACTGACCTGCAACGTGAGCGAGTGACCCCAGCGCACTCGGGTGCAGTGGAAATAACATGTGGCAAATCAAAGTTAATCCCTTTGATGTGCGGATCAGATTTCGCAATCTCCGATATGACTCCGCCGGTCCCACCTCCAACGTCGACCAAGGAACCAATGCATGCAAACCTGTCCGTGTAAGCCGCCAACACAGCTTCCGTCACCACTTAAGCCGTACACGCCATGGCGTCGTTGAAGAGCCTGTTGAATTCTGAGTTGGCGGCGGCCAAGTCCCATATATCGCGGCCGTGAGCCTTCTTGAAGGCGATGCCTCCGTCTCTCACGCAGTAGCTGAGGTAATGCGACGGGGCCATAGGCCAAGGATGGTTCTCCATCAGTATATGGGGCATAAGGATTGGCTTTGACTCCCACATCAGCCATCTAGACTTGTAGGTCAAACCATATAGGGCCTCCCCACCGTTGAATGAGCGATGTGCGGTAAAGATCTTTTTGCGGACTAACGATCTCATGATGCGCTCAAGGTAGGGGATATTTGGCGATGTTGAGTCAGAAATATGGGAAGCTATTTGCGACAAGGTGGAGGCCGGGTCTCCCTGTGGGAGTGAATAATATCGGCAATACGGAGTTCCACAGCACATTTCAGTGCCATAGAGTCCACAAAACTAAACAGGTGTTGCCAAATCTCTGCTTGGCCTCTTAGCATTTTATTCACTTATACTCCTTCCATACCCCCTCTTCTCTCCATCTCTCTCCATCTCTCTCTTTCTCTCTCTCTCTCTCTATAGAATGTGTGGAAAGCGTGTGCATGAGCTCTATAAACACATCCACACACACATATATATTTAGGAATAGTCTCGTTCATATATCACGTGATACTTGCAACAACTAGTTGATTTATATATGACTTTCTAATTAGAATCTTGTCACATAATATTATTCATATATTACTTAAAAAATAAATATCACTTAATTATATAATGTTTGAATTACTTGATTGATAACATTAACCACATTATAAATAATGTATGGAAGGGATAACGTATAGAAAACTATCCGTATATACGTATAAAAGTCATTGAACATGTTTTGTTTGCTTGAACCATTTAATTATATATGTTAACTTTAATAGGAAAGTTTATCAATATGACTGGACCCATTATTAACTATTTGGGCTGCCAGACTTCCACTAGAATCGACTTTTATTCCTCACATTTTTTGTGGCACTTTTGATTATGATATTTTTGTGTGACTCAAAAATTTTATTATTATTAATAATACATTTAGAAACAATTTTTTTATTGCAACTAAAATTTTTAGCACAAGATTTTTAGTTACCAAGTGATCAAAATTTTATTCGTGACTAAAATTCGTGACTAAAAATTTATCACAACAAAAATTTGTGACTTAGTACAAGATTGTGACGAAATTGTTTTTAACAAGATATTTAGCCACACAAAACTATTATGATAAAAAATATTATAAGAAAATGTTGTCATTAAAAGTTTTTTTTTTGTCGGTAGTGAATTAGATTACATGAAAAACGTGGGGAAAATGCTAGCTTTAGTTCGTTAGTGTCCAATTAATGCATATATTTGGGAATACATTTCGTGTCTTGCTTATATTGTCGTCTAACTTTAAAGGTAAATCCAAAGATTTTGTATTGCTTTTTAAATTAATTAGCTAATGTAAGGACATAGATTAGGTAGCACTGATTAGGGGAATTACTAATCAATTAATCGAGAGGAAATCTATGCTAGACTCGCTTCAGTTAACTTATATGCAACTAGGCAATCTTGGCGGGCATGGTTATTTGTCGTATAATCTATCTAGTGTTTTTAATTCTTGCATAAAAAATGTGCATCCTTAAGCTTAACTTTATCTGATAAAATATATAAATAGGTGTTATACACATGGAAATAATTTTTGACAGAATAATTATAAAATCATGTATACAAGTCGATAATCTTTCTCCTGTAATACTTTATATTCAGATTTTAACCAGTACAAGATGGGTCATTTCTTTTTAAATAATTAGGAGGTGATGTATTCGAACCCATGATAAAATTAGAATAAAATTATCGCTAGATATTGCTACAATAGTAGTTCAAGTTACTGTAGTTTTCCAATATTTTGTTTTGCACTTTCTTGCTACTTGTCAATGCCCCTATCGCTTTTCAGTTTCTGGTTGCTTTACAATTTGTTGTGGTCTTAACTTTCAAGACTTGTATCGCCTTTAACCTATGTTTAGTAAAAAGGAAAGGAAAATTTTATGTAAGTGAAAAAAAAAAAAAAGAGTGATGAAAGATTTTATTTTTCCTTTATATTGTTTAATATCATGGAAGGAAAGAAAATAAAAAAGTTGTATGATTACTATTTTATTTATTTACATATAGTTTGATTTTAAAAATGAGGATTAAAAAGTAATTTTAGTAGTTATTGAGTGGATTTTAGTTTCCCTCCCACTTTTAGGCTTTGTTTGGTTGGAGGGAGATTAAAAACAATGGAAAGGATAGTATCTTTCCTTCATATTGTATGTTGAGATATGAGAGAGAGATTATAAGTCTCCATTTTTTCGTTTGGTATTAAAAAATAAAATCTTTTTTTTTTTATAAATAAAATCTTTCCTTCATAAGGATGGATGGATTTTTAATTCTAAAATACTATCTTGCCCACATTGATTATTTATGCCTCTTTTTAAACATATTTTTTCAAATACATTTTGTACATACACAGGCCACATAGGATTTTTTTTTTTAAAGGGGCACATAACATGATTTTAAGGCAATATAGAAAAAAGAAAACTTTTATTTACTATTTTTAACATTAATTAAAAGTAAATGAATCATATGCATGTTAACATCACAAAATATATTTATATTTTGTAATTCCAGTCATAATCATAATCTATAATTTTTTAGAAACTTACAGAAAAACTAAAAATTGTTCAAGCGAAAAATAAACACCAAAGGGAAAAAAAAAACTGAGAGAAAAAAAAGGGTAAAGAATATATACTAATGTAAGAGTTTTTCTTCCCCCCGAATAATCAACTTTTATTAAAAAGCCCAAAACAATTCTCATTTTTGTTGCTCTGTAGAGGAAAACGTATAAAGGAGCAAGATAGAAATTCTTAGCTTTTGGGTATTATATCATTGTATTGTACAGTTTAGGAAAAAAAAAAAGAAAAAGAAAAAGAAAAAAAAAACTGATAAAGTATATATTTGAGGGCAAAATGGGGTTTTGCCGCTTAAAATTCCCTCCGGTTTTGTACTTCCCTCCTGATCCGTCCAACAAGGGAAGGATGCATAGTGGTGGACTAGGGAGGAGAGCTCTTCCTCCCACATCTCCTTCCAACTAAACACATAATTTAACTCTTTCCTCCACTCCTCTCCATCTATCCACCAGATATCCCTGCAACTGGAGTATGTTTGGTAAGAGAGAAAAATGGACCCGGGCGAGATGGAGAATGAGGAGATTAGGTGGAAGGATTTGATAATTATAGTTATTTATTAGGAAAGAAGAGAGATGAAGGAAGGAATTAGAAGAGGGGTTCCTAATCCTTCAAAAGGCCTTAATTTTAATCCCATTAAATTAGAAAGATTTTTAAAGGAATTCAATCTATCTTATTGGTTAGAGATAATATAATCATTTTACAAATAAAAACTAATCTTTCATTTCCCTTGTATCTTAATACCAAACAAGAAAGAAGATTTTCGCTTTCTTTCCTTCTTCTCATACCAAACATCATAAAAGAAATGACCTCTCATTCTTTCTTTATTTCCCTTACTTTGGTGATCTACCACTCCCTCCTTCTACTTTTCTCTCTCTCTTACCAAACATAACCTTAGAGAGAATAAATAAATAGACCTTGCTATAATTTTCTCCCTCCTATTTTCCTTTCCCTTCTCTTTTCATTCTTACCAAACAATTAACTCTATCAATTTCCTTCACCTAAGTGATCTACCACTCTCTCCTTCCACTTTTCTCTCCCTCTTATTAAACATAACCTTAGAGAGAACAAATAAATAGAACCTGCCATAATTTTTCTCCTCCTATTTTCTTTTCCCTTCTCTTTTCATTCTTACCAAACAATTAACTCTATTAATTTTCCTCTACTTTTTTCTTATCCCATTTCCTTCCTTCATCTTTTTCACCCTACCAAACGTAGCATTAATGTCATGATAGTTCTAGATTTATAATCGGTAGTTTTTCTTAAAAAAAAAAAAAAAAAAAAAAAGTTGTGTTGCCGATTTTTACTTCATTCATGTTGAGTGAGCTTTACTTTATACCAAGTCCTTTAAATCAAATAAATCTCCTATATATATATATATATATATATATATATATATGGCAAAGTGTTGGATATAGCAAAGTTTCTGAAATTTAGTGTAAAAATAGCAGGTTTGAAAAAAAAGAAAAAAAAACCAAGCAGATTTTGTTTTTAAAAGAACAGAAATGCAAGTATATTGTTGAAATTGCCATTGAACGCATCGTGACCAAGTGCTGCTATCGCAATAGAAAACCACCGGAGCTGATAAAGGTTGTTGGCATTGGAGAAGATCGGCAATGTTGTACTGATCATCAGATTTCAATCAGAGCTAGATTATTTACAGCGAGATCAATGCGATCAACAGATCTCTTCGTTTTGTAGATTAAATTTGTACTCGTGGCACTCTACTTGTCGCGATCTCAGCAAGAACTCTTCATTGCTTTCTTGATATGATAATCTTTGCGATTTTGGCAAAGAAGATCAGATTCGTGATGTCACCATTTTCTCAGTCACGAGCTTCACAATGGTATCTCCTGAATTCGCAAATCCTCGTGACATGGATGGAAATGCATATGCATGCCATGAAAGATAAAATCGAATCTGATAAATCAACCATCTACTCAATATCCTTATATGTATCCACAATCATTGCGCAATAAGATGAACCTTAGTTTTATAGTTTTTTTGAGAGAGTAGGGAACGTCAGGAATGTATCATGAATATCTAAAAGTTAGTTATAGATTCAAAATATATTATTTACTTTTAATATCTTAAAATTTACTATTTACTTCTTTAAGTTAGTTTTTTAAATGTAAGTTCATTTTAATTTTAAGTTATTTTACTTCTATTATCCTAACTATAATAAAAGAGTGGATCATTATCCATCGTTGTTTTTAAGTCGTAAAAAACTTGTGTTTCGATGCCGCCTTCTTTTTTTTTTTTTTTTTTTTTTTAATATCTTTTTTATTTTTCTCTACTGTCTTTTCCTTCCTGTACCTGCACACCCGCAGTTTGACCGCCTCCCACGTGTTGCAAGTGCAACTTTTTCAAGAATTTGGACATTAGAGCTCAAGGAGACGAGCATTTTAATACACTTTACAAAATTGCCATTGTACTTGAGAAATTTGTTTTTTAAAGTGTTTTTTACTTTTAAAAATATTAATTTATTTTGAGAGAGGCTATGGTAGAGTCTCTTCCAGAGATCTTATCGGTAGAGTTCTTTTTTTAACCGTCAGATTTTAATCGAACGGTTGATATATCATTATTATCATAGACCTTACCTCATATAAACTTTCCCACCCCAAGTCTTCTCCGCCGCCGGGGATCTGTCCACCGCCGGAGACCGATGCCGGCAACACATCTCGACGCTGACGACTCATCCCGACGTCGGCGACCCACCTCCCGCACTTATTCCGGCAGTCGGCGCCCCTTTCTCTCTCTTCTCTTCTCCTTTCTCTCTCTTCTCCTCTCCCGCGGTGATCCACCATCGGCCCTCCCATCACCAGCGGGCCGCCGGCGACCTCCATCTCTCTCTTCCCCTTTCTCTCTCTTCTCTTCTCTTCTCTCTCTCTTCCCCTCTCTCTTCCCCTCCTTCCTGCCGGCCCCCAGCCAGCCCCCTGGCCCGGCCCCATCCCCCGGCGTCCCCCCACCCCCAACAAACCCCTCCCCCGGCCGCCACCCTCCCCGGCACCCACCCATGACGACCCCCCCTTTCTCTTCCCCTTTATCTCTCTTTTCCTCTCTTCTCTCTCTCTTCCCTCTTCTCTCTCTTCGCGGGGCCAACCCACCCCCGAGGAAGCTCGCGACTTGGTAGGGGGCGCCGGGCGGCCGGATGTCTTCGGGGGGGGGGGGGGGGTCGTCGGGGTTGGGGGGAAAAGAGAGAGAAGAGGGAAGAGAGAGAGAAGAGAGGAAAACAGAGAGAAAAGGGAAGATAGGGGGGTTCGTCGGGGGGGGGGTGCCGGGGAGGGTGGCGGTCGGGGGAGGGGGGTCGCCGGGGGTGGGGGGAGGCCTGGGGAGGGGGGCGGGGCGGGGGGCTGGCTGGGGCCCTGCGGGAGGGAGGGGAAGAGAGAGAAGAGAAGAGAGAGAAAGGGGAAGAGAGAGAGGGAGGTCGTCGGCGGCCGACCGGCAGGGGGGGCCGGTGGTGGGTCGCCGCGGGAGAGGAGAAGAGAGAGAAAGGGGCGCCGGCGGCCGGAATAAGTGCCGGAGGTGGGTTGCCGGCGTCGGGGTGAGTCGCCAGCGTCAGGGTGGGTCGCCGGCTGCGGAGAAGACTTGGGGTGAGAAAGTTTATATGAGGTAAGGTCTATGATAATAATGGTATACCTATGATATATCAACCGTTCGATTAAAATCTGACGGTTAAAAAAAAGAGCTTTACCGATAGGGTCTCTAGGAGAGACTCTACCGCAACCTCTCCCATTTATTTTAGCCTGCGTCTGATATTTCATTTTATTTTGAATTAAACTTTATTTTATGTTGATTTTTATTTTTTATTTTATGAAAAATTCAATAAAAATTATAATTAATTTTTAAAAAATCAAGTTATTTTAATTTAAATAATTTATTTTATTTCAAACTCAACTCAACCTGAATACCAAACGCATCTTTAAATTTATCAAGGTCAAAAAGCCTTTTATATATATATATATATATAATATGTATATATATATATATATATATATATTAACATGATAAAAGAGCTAAAGATTAAGAAAATGCAGTGAAGGAGAAGCTAATTTTCCCCCTTTTGGTCAAGAAGAGTGAGTTAAATTTATTTATTTATTTATTTTTTTTTTTTCATTTCATCACCATTCTTCACGCACTATTTTGGTGCTTTTTTGTTTTCTCTAAAATTCGTTTTTTCTTACTGCAAAATTGTTTTGCTATTCAATTTCTGTTTCATTTTAATTTCATTTTATTTTCATTCTCTTTCTCGTAAACTCTTTCTATTATGTTTCATTTTCTAATTTTTTTTAAGATCACTAATCTTAACTTCTTTGTAATTTTTTTATATATCATTTTTTATTTATATGTTTCATTTTCTATTTTTTTTTAAGATCACTAATCTTAACTTCTTGTAATTTTTTTATGTATCATTTTTGATTCATATGATAAACCAAAGGGGGCATAAGGTTTTCCCTCTTTTTGGATTTATTTTCAATTTCAAATTAAATAAAAGATTATTATCTATATTATTGTTATTTTGAATGATTTCAGTACATATAATTAGTTCAGTTGCTTTGTTATTAAGAGTTATTGGATTACTTACTTATAATACATTTTTTTGCCTTTGTATTTGATATAAGTGGATTTTAGTTCAATAAGTTACACTTAAGCAATCTAATTATCAAATGATGTGACTATTGCTATTGTTTTACTAATCGTTTTCATTTTTATCAAAACTTTTATTATCGATGACAAATGAAAGCTACAAATTTTATAGACACAAAATGAATTATATATGGATTAGAATATTTTAGGTAATAAATATAATATTATCATAGTTATATGATAAAAGATAAATCCTTTCCTTAGACTATTATCAACACATTTTTAAGAATTTTTTTTTCTTTATTTATCTATATTTGTATATTGAGTTTTAGGTTTTACATTATAAAAATTTCAATTACAATACAATACAGCTCAATACGTGCACTGCACGTAATTTAACTAGTTCTTTTTAAAAGTGTAACAACCCTTTATTTATTTATTTTTTATTCTCCTTTATTTTTCTAAATTTATTTTCTTACTTGCTTTCAAAGATTACATGTTCAATAATAATTAATTAATGCACAGAAGTATCCACAAATTTCTTCATCAATCAAATTTCATTAAAGTTTATAAAAACAAGAAAATTTTTCATAAATTTTGTATTTTATAGTTTAGACAAAAATGGTTAATAAACATATTTCATGTTTTTTTTAGAGTTTTATTTTCTTATTAGTTGAACACATGATTCCTCTAAATTTTTTAGAAAATAATAAATTAAAGAAATATCTATCATTTAACAATATAACGATTATGTGTTTGAAAAATAATATTCAACAAATTTAGTAGGTATGTACTTCAAATTCGCACACGCATATATGTAATTGGGCTCTAAAGCTCAGGCCTAGATGGGCTTTGTCCTTGCATGTAGAGTAGTACTTATGGGTCGTCTACAATTAAATGATATCCCAATAAAATTTCGTCAACTATTTGTTTGAATCTTTTGGTGTTGTGTACAATAAGGATGAATTATTTTCGTAATTAGAATTAAATTAACTTGGTAATTTTTTATTTAACTTGTTACTTGATTCTAGGAGATTTGTTTAGAATTAGAATCATATTCTAATTCAGATTTGAATTGTTTGTACAGTTAATATCTCACCCTAATAGAAAGACTATGTTCCTTATTTTTCATAATATCTGGGGAGTTTGGTTGGATGGTTTGAGCCATCAAACTCAAATTTTTTTTTTGTCCTTTTTTAAAATTGTTTTTGTCTTTTTTTCAAAACAGTTTTTGTCTTTTTTGAAAATTCAAAAAAAATTTACTATTGAAACTTTAAAATCTCAACTCAAACTATTCCACCAATTAAACACCCCCTAAATCTCTAATATGATTTAGAACGTTTTTCACTCTTGGCTGAAAAATCACAGTGCCACTGTCTCCTCCACTGCCGTCCTGCTCAAGCCATGCCCCTACGCCGTTTTCATCCACCGCCACATGCTTCTGCCTCCTGCTGAAGTCGCACCCCTTCGTCGCCTCCAGTCGTGCCCTAGCACTGCTTTTGCAACGACCGTCACATCCTCCTCCATCATAATCACCCTTGACTCCAACCAACGACATGATCACACTATACTTGTTTGGCAATATTGATCTCATTGGTATTCACTGATGGTTCCAAACTTTAATTATTATCCATCACCCACTGTTCGCACAAATGACTTGGAGACCACCAGTCAGGTCTACCATTAGCTTGTGGGTGCGTAGGCCCATTTAAAAACCTTTTTTAAAAAAAAAAAAATGGGTACATTTGACATTAGTTTTGAGGAATGGTTTTAACGACTATCTGCTGATGCCCAGCTTCTTTTGTTGGGCTTTATTGGACCCTTTTTTCTTATAAATATTCTCGTTAGTTAATTATTTATTTCAAATATTTTAAAATATTATTTACTGTTTTTATTTTTAAAAAATGTCCTATTTACTTCAATTGCTCTAATTATTATATATAAGAAAATAGTATTGACACCCCATTCTTTCATTTAGACACCCATATTTTCAAAAAATGAGAAATATATATTTTTATTACACCTATACCCACATAACAAACGATTTGATTGCCATGGAGATTACTTTTTTATTTTTATTTTTATTTCGAATCTGAACACAAAATTATATATCTTCATATCCATCAAAATCATAACTCTTTTTTTTTTTTTTTGTTTAATAGAAAATAGTAATCCGTATGATGAAATATCGTTCTCTGAATTTTCTCTGGAGGATGGGTGAGGTTCGGTGTCTTTTGTAATGATTCATTGAGAAGGAATTAGTACTTTTCTATATACCACTCGACCAGAACATACGAATAAAAGCAAGAAAAGAAAAAGTCGTTTGGCAATTGACGACCCGTCACGTGGTGAGTGACAGGGTTGCCTCCAGAGTAGTAACGCAATCACTATAGAGGAATGATTTGTACTTTTAATATAGAGTATCAGTTACATCTATATATATAAACTCAAACGACAAAACTGAGAGAGACGGGGATAAATTTAGATAGGGATGGGAAGTTAAATGGGTTACAATTCTGAAGTAGAGATGTTTAGACTTTAGGGTACGTTAGAGGAAGGAGAGAAATTATGAAGGAGGGAGTGGTAGACCACTAAGTAAGAGAAACGATGGAGGGAGATGTCATTTCTCTTATGTGTATAAAATTCCTCAAATAAATCTTTCTAGTTTATGAGAGATTAAATTGAGATATTTGAAAAGAATTTGTGATCCCTTCTGACCTTCTCTAATCTCTTCATTCATTATTTCTCTCTTATTAAACAATTATAAATATCAAAATCCTTCCACTAATCTCTCCGCTCCTCTCGTTCTTTTCACTTTTCTCTTCTATCAAACACATTCTTAGAACCGTAGAGGGAGGGATGCACCGGTTTTTGCTGGTCTTGTTTTTATTGCTACTGTTCTTTTTTAATCGGCATTACAATTTCACAACACAATTGGGAAGTTGTCCCAAGTAGAAACAATCTTGAACTAAAGAAATACATAACAAATTGCACTAGTGCGTGATCGGCTCCTAAGTTACAATCACGAGGAACATAGCAACATGAACCACCACCAGGCTGCTAAGTTAAGGGATGTCAATATAATTTCCCCCTAACTATATTAAATTGGACTCCTTTTTTTACTTTTTATTAAAAAAAATCCTAGTACAACATCTTTTTGTTTGATTGAACCACCACCACCACCACCACCACCACCTAGCTAAAATTGGAATATTCTCGCCATTTCGTATGCCAAGTCCAACGTACATGGTCAACTCCTCCAAACTAAAAAAGGTTTTACAAGAATCAAAATATATACCAAAATAAGTTCAACACACACACACACACACACAAACCAAATTAACGCTTATTCATATATAGTTGATCCGAAAGCTAAAACACTTGCTTAACGACTCAATGAACATGAATTTCAATGCCACGATATATCAGGCGTTAGCTGTTAAAGCAAATTATATAACATATGGAACAAATTTTAGTGTTTGACAGAAATTTGAGAAGTCTTAATTTTAATAGGAGCAAAGTTTCTGCTTTTGCTTGCCAGTGTGCAAACATATATCTATGTAAAATGCCAAATAAATATGACTTATATGAATTTAAAAGATTCAATAGGAAACATTTTTAAAAAAATAGTAAAGTGCAACCTAGCTTTATTTAAAAAATAAAATAAAATAAAATCACCGGCGACACAAGTGGCTCCTCCATATTGCACATAACGACAATACATCTCTGCTTATTATTATTATTATCATTATTATTATGACTAAAGTACTAGTGCAAATATAATTAAATTAGCAAATTGAAACCATAAGGGAGTAGTTGAATGAAAAGTGAACTCCCTCCTCCGACCTATTGCATGCATTTGGAATCTCAAGATTAAAGTCTCTTATAAGAATATACATAGAAAAAGCGAGAGATGGAAAAATTAGGTCATAAAGTGTTGGGGGAAATTCCCAACCTAGGTCGAGATTAGGACTTGTGACAATTAGAAAGAACTGATTACAGTCAAGACGGCCAAGATCGAGAGGTACAAAAACAAGAGCACGGATAACTTTCAAAGAGAGATAAGAAATTAAAAAGTTCGAGAAGACAAAAACCCGACCCTTTGAATGTAGATGCTATTAACATTTATCGTTGTCGATACGGTGCACGTGGCATCTTCTATTTGGTTAAGGGTTTTGTTTCCCGGGCGGATATTTGAGGCTCCACATATGAGGATGCCCTACCATCATCATGATCACTTGATCCCTACACACAACAACCCTGTTTTCTAATTTATGCAACTAATTTCGAGCCACTGAATAAGGAATATTTTTATGCATTTCAGACCTAGAAACAGTGATCCCACGTATGTGCATACTACTATGGTTGTCTTCACTTGGTCCATCATTGATCTGATATAGTTTTTTTCTTCCATTAATTCTTGAGTCCTTTATGTCAACTATATAGGCCCCATTTCAGACTTGGTTTTGAATTGGGTTTAAAATAATGCATATTTACCTTGTAATTAATTCGAACGATCATTTTACAAGTTTTTTTGCATGGTCGATTGCGGCCTTTAATTTTAACCGGTTTATTTCTGACATCATATTCATAATTTACATATATTCCTCACGTTTGGAAGCTGCATCTCCCTATCAAGGTCGCAATCGGTATCGTCACTATCATCAATAAGAAAATCCTTAAGCTTGTTATCTTGGAATTTGTTCAAAAATACTCTTAAGGAACATAACACACTACATGCAGTTCTCTCTCTCGTTTCGCACGCCGAAAGCAAATTTTGTTCAAAATATCCCTCTGTTGAATGGGGTGCCAGATGAATAGCCTTTATTTAAAAAGTAGTAGAACTAATAAAAATCATGTGTCCCATGATACAGAGCATCCCATGTGCGAGGAATGTGAACAATTTAAGAGGGGGAAAAAAAACCACAAACAAACAAACGACCAAAGCATATTATATTTATTCATCGACAATATATCAATTATAGCCCGATCGTCATTGATAAGGTGGACCAGATGATCCATTCAGGAGATCGTCACTGTGGATATGCCTCGATGATTGATGTTAATGCAGGAATTTTGATGACTTTGTAGCGAGGGAAACCTCCTTCTTTCAGTATCTTCTTCCACTCGTTCTCAGTTCTCTCCTTTCCTGCTGAGGTATGTGCAACCATTACAAGGTCGAGCACCAAACCCGTGTCATCGAACAGTCCATTTCCTTCTGGCTCCAAAACTATGTCCACTATGATCACTTTCCCACCCGTCTCCGGTATCGCTTTCCGGCAGTTTTTCAAGATCTTCACGCAATCCTCATCGCTCCAGTCATGCATTATCCACTGCAGAGATTAAAAAAAGTAATGACGTTTAGATATATATATATATATATATATTTTAACTGTTAGGTATTTTATCTAACATAAACCAACATTAATGACATGGATCTCGATATATATACATGTCACATGTCTATGTAGAAACACACATATAAATATATAACTAGTGTATATATATTTGTTCTCTCCGCTAATTCCACATCTGAGATACAAATATGTCTGACAAGAAATAAGAAAATTTGTTTAATATTCTAGTACTAAGAAAAACTAAAAAGAAAGAGAATGGACAAGTGATAGTGAGTAAACTTGCCTTCATGAAAACTGCATCAGCATTAGGAACACTCTCAAACATGTCACCTCCAACATGCGACACTCCGGGATGGACCGGTGCTTTGGCCACCACATCAGGCAGATCAAAGTTGATGCCCTTGATATGCGGACAGGATTTAACGATCGCAGCGACGGCGCCACCGGTCCCGCCTCCGACGTCCACCAACGACTCCACACTACCGAGCCCGTCTTTGTAGGCTGAGACCACCGCCTTCAGCACGATTCGTGACGCACATTCCATGCCCTTATTGAGCATCCTGTTGAACTCACCATTCTCGGACACGAAGTCCCATATCTCAGGGCCATGAGCCTTCTCGAAGGCGAGCCCGCCTTCTCGGACGCACTGGCCGAAGCAGTGC
Source organism: Ficus hispida (assembly GCA_025413025.1). Classification (NCBI taxonomy): domain Eukaryota; kingdom Viridiplantae; phylum Streptophyta; class Magnoliopsida; order Rosales; family Moraceae; genus Ficus; species Ficus hispida. Next base: position 24,067,188 of record CM046365.1, read on the forward strand.
CACGGAGCCGTCAGCCACGGATGGTTCTCCATCAGCAGCATCGGAGCCAGAGTCAGCTGATCATCACCATCACCCGACAGGAGCCATGTCGACAGGTGGGTCAGACCGTAGAGAGTAGTGCTGTCTTCTGAGCCGTCTGATGGGCGATGTGAGGCGAAGATGTTGCGGCGGACGAGGAGGCGCATGATGCGGGTGAGGCAGGCCATGTTTGGAGAGGAAGTAGTGTTGGGAATGGCGGCGGCGATTTGGGACAAACTCATTGGTCCTTTGTGGTTGTTGATGATGTCGGGTATTCGGAGCTCCACGGCGCATTTCACCGCCATGGAATCCGCGAAGCTGAACATGTACTTCCATATCTCCGCTTGGCCTCTCAGATTAATTTCCTCCGCTGTTTCCATAATAATCCTACAATATTCTTAATTTTCTCTAAACAGAATTCTCTTGTTTCTAAGTCTGTTTTGCTCTTGCATATTGCACGTACGCATATATAGAGGTGATCAGCATAAATGTGAGAGGTTCTTCGTTTTAATTATTGTTAAACAGTTTTTTATTTTTTTTAATCTTTTTTAGGTAATGGGAGTCTATCGATAATTCAATATTGACGTCTAGTCGAAAGTGAGTAGGACAATTCGTGAGGAGATGAGATATAGAATTGTCTAGTTGAGAATGAGTCAGAAAAGTACAAGAAATAAGAATAGTAATGACCAAGAAGATGTGCCCGTTTCAGTTAAATTAAAGACCGTACCTAAAATTTTACTTATTTTAAGCCAAAAAGTAGAACTTTAAAGGAGCATTAACTAGTTACAAATTTCGCTTTCATCCGCTGTTAATGTTCGTACTCTTTTCCGTGTACAACCACTACTGTCTGTTGATGAGCGAGAATGCATGTTAAATTTTATTGGTCTTGAAACACGTGTGTGTATATAAATATACATGTATATATATAGAAGATAAAAGTAGTCTCCCTGGACTTTAATTAGGTATGGAATGAGATAGGATTAGGAATCACAATGGGATTAGAATTAGGATTAGGATTAGACTCAAATGTTGTTTCCATGGTTCACATAGTTGTTATGTTGTTGTTCATTTAAATTTTACTTCCCACAGGTTCTTGTAAATTTAATACGAAATCCCTCTTAACTATGAATCATGTTTCATTTTACCTTGCAAATTTTCAAAATCATTCAAAATGTCCCTGATATATACAAAACAATTCAAAGACCCATTTTGTCCACTTATGCATATAAAATTGACAGATTTATAGATATGGCATGCCATTAAAAATCAATTATGCAAAGATGCTTTAGAATGTAAATGCTAATTATTCAAAAATACTATTGAAAACTAATCATGCAAAGAAGTTTTAGAATGTAAATGCTAATTGTTTAAAAATACTATTAAAAACAAATTTACCTTAACAGAATATAAAAATATTAAAAACACAAAATCGATTCTCTCTCTCGCTTTCTCTCTTGGACCGTACCACTACAACTCGCCATCACAACCACCGCCCACAGTAACGCAACCTCACTTACCAGTGCCGAAAAAACCAACTGAGCCACGTTCTGAATTTTATTTGCTTCATCCTGAAAACATAAAAATTTCAAATTTTTGGTCATTACTCAACTACTTATCTCAAATTTCTGAAGAGGCAGTTCTTCCATTAATAACAAAATGTTGGCTTTGATGCTGTATACAACCATTATAACGAGTGAAGTTAGCCAGCGATGATCCAATGATCCAATTTTATGGCTTTCATATATATGAGTGAGAAAGATGGTGGTTTACTGTGTTTATATAGTCCGGTTGCTGTGACTTCAGCCAACATTTTTCTTAGCGTTTAAGAAGATTTTTTGGTACGTTATACTTTACGAACTAGAAATCAAAATCAGAAAGAAATCAAGCGTTTCTAACTGAGAAAATGGGAATAAATTTCGTTTCCAACCCACAAAATAAGAAGCAAAAATATATTATGCTTAAGAGCACTCAGCTCAGTTTCTTTCAGTTGTATATTCCAAAAACGGCCCTAAAAAGCAGCCTGCTTCATGGGCTCTCTCAACTCAGGAATTAGAAGCACCCAAACGGTGCGTTGCATTTAAAAAGCCCATGACATAAGTTCCAAACGACAAAGCTAAGAAAGAAACGACAACTAGTTGCAAATATAATTACATAAGGTAAATAATAAAACCCAAAACAACATTAACGACAAACATAGTTGTTAAATGTTCCTGCATCATTTTCCTTTCCTTTCACAGTACCACTATAGTTTCATGCAAAAATGCAAGCAATATGTTTTTAAATATCTATTATTAACCGTCGTTAATGGCAATTCAGAACTTCTAACGACGATCGATTTTAAATCATTGTTCAAACAATTACAGACTTCATGTCTAATGTTGTTTGGTGCTGTCTGTTTATTAACTTTAGACGACCAAGTTATGAGAAGGAGCCTAAGTTCTTGAAGAACAGTGATGCCGAGTGGTGAAGATGGCTTCGACCAAGGCCATAAACCCAATATGCAAAACCCTATATATCTCACTGTGATCAAATAGTGAAGCAACAAAAAGCTTGGGTTCGACTAGCTAGTGGATATATTCTCCCGTTTGAGTCTCATAATATTAACGTTTTAGGTCAAATCATTATCGATTTTCCTTTCGGGCTATATATATACACACATATATGTAAAGTCTCGTATCTGATACTATATGATATCCGATAATATAAATTTCAGTTATTAAGCATATGAATTCATACAGAAAAAAATGTAATTAAAATTGAACGTGAATTCTCCTTATTTTACATTTCCTTCTGTATGAGTTTACATTCTTAGTAATTGAAATTCACATTCACAGTAATTAAAGTTTACATTACCGACTATTATTCGATATCGGATAGGAGATCAATAGTATATTTTTCTTAATCTAACATGTGCAAGGGGATGAATTTAGCAATTATTACCAAGTTGATGATGAAGGATTCATCCCCGTAGGGATGGATGTACATTGGGGTCAGTGGGGCATGTGTTATCACTGCGAAAATTTAAAAAAAAAAAAAAAAAATTTGTATACCAATTTTAAGTGAATTTCCATGTTGCTCCCACTGATTTGGTCTTTGCAATAATTTTTGATGGGTTTTTTTTAAAAAAAAAAAATAATTTTAGTTGAGTAAACTGATGGACCTTATAACCCAAGCACATTTTTTATTTTACTTAAAATAAAAATCAAATCAGCAGTCTTTTAAACATGACATTCAAAAGTCAAAAAGATACAACCCAAAAACTTCAAAATTATAACTTCAAATATTGATAGAATTTGTGATAAACTTCTGTTCACATATTCTACTAATAAAGTTTATTTTTAAACTGTCATGATTTAATAAAATGATTGAAATATTATTTGTAGATGATAATTATAATATATCTTAACTCATAATATTATGTATTAAAAATAAAAAAAATAAAAATTCAAAAAACCTATAAAAAAATGGTTTCTCAACCAAAAACCGGCGTCCTCCCAACACTGGCAAAGACGCCGAGGAGCCCCCTCTCCCTCGACATCGACGCCCCCCAAACGGCTACTAGATCTGGCTTTGGGGGATTGGGCGCTCGAGTGGGGGGGGGGGGGGGGGGGGGGGGGGAGGGGGGGCGTGGGAGGGCTCGGGTTGGGGCTCATCGGCATCGAGGGAAGGGGGATTCGTCGGCGTCGAGTGCAAGGGGGTGGGGGTTCGTCGGCGTCCAGCTTTTTCCTTTTTTCTTTTCTTCTCTTACTCTATTTTAGTATGGGATAGTGCCTACAAATAATCATATGCACCCTCAATATCCACACAATCGAATTCAATCTTTGTGATTCAGAAAAGAGTTCTACTGATAGTGATTCTCAAAGAGTCTCTATCACAATCTCTCCCTCAAATGTTAATTGATGTTATTTTTTTTTTCTTTCTTTCTTCCGCCTCTTTGAATGATATGCCTAATTTATCATCTTAGATGGGCTCTTTTTCTTTTTCTTTTTTTTTTTTTCCGCTTGCATTTGGGGAACTTCCCATGAGATCCCTAATTATGTATTTTCTAATTTTGTTTAATGCCCTTATTTCCTTTTACAATAATATATATATATATATATATATATATAAAATATCATTCTAAAAAGATTAGATTTATTTTTTAAAATTTTAAAAGTTTTTTTTATTTTATTACCATATCTATCTATTTGTCATACGAAGATTATGCCTCAACTTTATTGTATATTTGTATTAAAAATTAAAAGCTTTAATCTTTAATGTGAACTACTTAATTTCTAATATTAAAAAGTAGTTTTAATTTTTGAATTGTTTTTTGTTTTTTGTATTTATGTCAATAGTTTTAGAATGTTCTCTTATTTTTTTTAAAATTTTTTAGAAGACGTTTTGTCTTACCATGGTGTGATTAAACTTATTGTTTGAATTTTGTGAAACAGTTATGTTGAGGTATCTTTATTACAAAAGGAATTTATAGTCACCAATTTCAATTGAGAGAAATAAATGATAATGCAAAATCAAATAAAGAGGAATTTGATCCTACAAATTTTTCGGCGGATCCTGGATTAAGAATTCCTATTTTGGATTATAATTCAAATATTCAAGATGATGTTCGAAGAACATGCATACTTAAACTTAAAAATTTTGGTCTTTAATTAGTTATGCTCTACTTGAATTTAAATTTTAGATCCGTTATTGTTTTTATATATTAGTCCACGTAATCGATTTATATGACTTCAAAACATAACATGTTACATAAAAAATTTCATAATATTATATTATATGTAGTTAACTAGTAGTTACATGAGTTTAAAAAAAAAAAAAAAAAATAGATACTAATCGACACCGTAGAGTTGCTACCACATCAATGCTCTAAGACTTCGAACAATCCTCTTAAAATTACACATGGCATCAAGTACCAAGTCACCAGCTGCAGATTCTATTTCATTCGGTGGGACCTTTGCATCTAGTCCATAAAACAATGCGTACTTGCATCTCCGCACGCGCCGCGCGGACTTCATTGAACAATATGGTTAATTAATACAAGGTGATGTCATTTCATCCATACAATATTATAGAATTAGTTACAAAAGTTTTAATAAAAATATAAAATTTCAACTTAATATAATTTTTTATGATCAAATAAATATGTAACAAAATATTTATTTTAGTCATGAGTTATGTAATTAATAATGATAACACTTTGATGCCAAATACTAACAATAAGGGTAATTTGGAACATTGTTTTCAACTTAAATTTTTTTCATTGGTTTCCAAAACTCCCAAATCCACATCTTTTTTTTTTTTCTCTCCCTTTTCATTTTCATGAAATTCAGACTTCAAAATTACATAACTTTCTTATTTTCAAATTAAAATGAGATGGTTTTTTTAATCACTCACAGTGATGATAGGAACAAACTAAGATTAATATTGTATTTTTTTTCCAATACATTTCAAAATTTGACACTATTTCCTTTATCATAGTTTATTTTCAATTAACATTTCAATCAAACATACATTTTTAAACCAACTTCAAAATTTTAACTTCAGTTATTGTTCCAATCTCGTAAAAATACTAGAGAAAACTTTTTTTTTTTGGCTCAACTAGAAAAAAAAAAAAAGCCTTTAGTAGCAATGTATGGTGTTTTAGTTTAACGCTAACTAAATTGTATTTTTTTGCTAGATTTTTTTTTTGAAAAATCAATAAAAAAGTATAACTAGTTTTTGAAAAATTAACCAACTCAACATTAAAATTTTAACTTCAACTGGTAATCTAAACGTATACTTAGTTTCTGTATTTAATTTATTTTTAATGCATAACATCAATTGCTAAGTGGTTTTGTTTTGTTTTGTTTGTTTTGTTTTTTTTCACTAGCAGGGGCATCAATTATTTTTGTAAGAGAAAATAACTCAAATAACCACTTTTTTTTTCCATCTATTGATTAACATGATATAAATTTCAGTAAATTTTGTTTTAATTTTATATTATATTGGTCTAGTGTCAAACTTTTTATATCCTATTAGTGCATTAGTTTTTAAATTTGTATCGTTAAAGTGTTTTTTCATTATTGTATTGAATCTAAATGATGACTAGATGAGTTAAAGAGAAGAATTAAAAAATGTATGCGCGTGGGGGATAGAGAGAAGAGTGGTGTCTTTTGATTCAAAACCCACCTCTTACACATGAAGCTAGTTTATCTGTCTCTTTGGAGTTGTGTGGAGTTGTTTATCTCTACGGAGCCAAATATCATTTTCAAAAAAGAAGGAGACGGTTGGAGATAGAGTTTTAGAGATTATGTTGGAAATATGTGCAGTGATATAAAAAATAGAATAAAAATTTAAAATGTGTTCAGAAAAGATATACAAAATAAACCTTATTTCGTTTGTCTCATCATTGTGAATATTTTGACATAATTAAGAACATCTCATTTCGATTTAAAATGAGAAAATTATGAACTTTTAAAATTTTATTTCGATTTAAAATGAGAAAATTATGAACTTTTAAAATTTGCATTTACCATTGACGATCAAAAATGTAAATAATGAAAAGTAGTTTTTAATTGAAAAAAAAGGAAAAAAAAATGGTGATAGAGGGCCTAAAGTTACATCTAGGAGATTCATCATGTATTATATATATAGAGGATGGTGACGCACATTAAGAAAGACAAAGCTGAATTAAAGGATCAATTTTATTAATAAGAACAGAAAATTACAAAAACGATAATTATGCTAATGAAAATATTAACCAAGGCACATAAATAAGAGTACACAATATTCATATATCCCTTTGCCACCAAAGAAGCCGTAAAGGGTGGAAGACATGGGCCTAACTTATTATTTTAACATTAGACATGTCTAGAATATAATAATAAGAGGTAGGTGATGACAAGATCCGGTACGTAAAATCACTCTGGATAGGCCTCGATTATGGAAGTAATGGCAGGAATTTTGATGATTTTGTAACGAGGGAAACCTCCTTCTAATATCTTCTTCCATTCCATCTCAGTTCTCTCCATTCCACCCTTTTTAAGGGCTATCATTACAAGGTCAAGAACTAAGCATGTGGTATCAAATAGGTCAGTGCCTTTTGGATCCAAAACTATATCCACTATTATAAGTTTTCCCCTTTTCTCTGGTATTGCCTTCCTGCAATTTCTCAAGATCCTCACACATTCTTCATCACCCCAATTATGAAGTATCCACTGCACATTTATAGAAACATAGTACAACTTACTCTTCAAAATAAGCAAACAAAAATTCTTCAAACTGATCAAAATTAAATGGCCTTTCATTTCAAAATTAATATATATATATATAAAACAATATTGTTAAAAAAAAAAATGTAAAGTTCAAAGTTGGGTACTAAAGTGTCAATAACCTTTCGGAAGTTTTACTTTCTCTTGATGGAAAAATTCACCATATTATAACTACTAGTTTTAATAACGCGCAGATAGCGCGTGGGGCGATATATTTGAAAAAAATTATTTCTATAGAGACAAAATATATATATATATATATATTTAGATTGGGGGCAAATTTGAAATTTTTATTATTAATAAGGTATATTAGCCCCCCGTCCTCCCCCCCGCCCCAATGGGTGGCAATGGCAAATGGAGGAGAACAAATTAAGAAAAGAAAAATAAAAAAGCCTAGGTGTCACGTCAAGTGGTAAACAAAGTTTTTTATGGAAATAAAATAGAAAGAAAAATAAAGTAACTAAATAAATTAAAAGAGAGAGATTGTGGTAGAGTTTCTCTCAGAAACCCTATCGGTAGAGCTCTTTTTTTAACCGTTAGATTTTAATCGAACGGTTGATATATCATTGTTATTATAGATTTACCTCATATAAATTTTCACACCCTAAGTCTTCTCCGTCGCCGGTGACCTGTCCACCACCGGCGACCGATGCCGGTGACCCACCCCGACGCCAGGACCCACCTCCGGCACTTTTTTCGACCGCCGGCGCCCCTTTCTCTCTCTTCTCTTCTCTCTTCTCTTTTCCCCCTCTCTCTCTCCCCTTCTCTCTCTCTTCCCCACCCCGGCCCCCCTAGCCCCGACGACCCCGACCCTGGTGACCCACCTCCGGCCCCAACTCCGGCCGCCGGTGACCCCCCTTTCTCTCTCTTCTCTGTCTTCCCCTCTCTCTCTCTTTCCCACCCCGGCTGCCCCCAGTCCCCCCCTCCCCCGCCGGCCCTCAGCCCGGTGAGCCCCCCACCTCCGGTACCCCCCTCCCCCTCCCTCCCGCCCCTCGCCCCGCACCCCCGCCTCTCACCCCTCGCAAAATCGTGAAATCCTTAAAAAAAATATACATGTCAATCATTAAGAGTTACACAAAAAAGAGAAAATTGAATTGATTCTTTTTATTATGTAAAATAAAACAGTAACAATAATAATAAAATAAGCATATACTTTTCGTCTTTCTCATCTTCACCTATAGTATTAAAAAGTGAAAAAAAAGAAAAAGAAAAAAGTCACCAAGGTAAAGAAGAAGTAACCAAACTAATTAAAATAAAAAGAAACCAAATGGTTGAAAGAGTTACATATAGTTATAGAAATGAAAATTTAGACCGATTCTTTTAATATAGTATAAATAAAATATATATATATTATGTACGGACCTGTGGAGTAATTTCAATTTTTAAAATAAATTTTTTGGGACCAATAAATCAAAATTGCACATTACTATTCCCTTTATAATTACAGAAACCGACTCCCATACTCGATGAATAAAGTTAGGGATACCAGTAGTACTTAATATCATATAATATTATGAAGTATTGAGTCTCGTTATATAAGGGGATGTTTGATGAATAAATTGAGTGTAAATTGAGTTGAGATTTTTAAATTTAAATAATAATTTTTGTTATTTTTTTCAGAAAAAATAAAAAAAATTTCTAAAAAAAAAATATGATAAAAAAAATATAATTTAATTTAAATTAAATATTAATACAAAGAGATCCTAAATCATTCCAATCGATTCACTTTTTATTTATTGTTACGCTGAAACGCCAAAAGCGTCTTCAAGGTTTTTATTCAGTATCTAGACAATGCTAGCCAAGCTATTGACCACCCAATTAAAATAGGTCTTGTCATACAATTAGAAAAACCACCAGACCTAATTTTTATATTTTTAAAAAATCCTCTCTGTCGTAAATTTTATTTGATTTTCTTTCTTGTTAATGGAAGGACTAGGTCGAAAATAGAAAAGAAGACTTATTCAAAAAAAAAGAAAATAGAAAAGAAGAAAGAAAAGACAAAAAAAAAAAAAAAAAAAAAGAGTTGGTTGTACTAGAAACGAGTGATGAAAAAACAAAAAAAAAAAAAAAAAAAAATCCTTACTCTGTCTCTCATGGTTTTTATATATTTTTAAAAAAGAAGTAGGTAATTAAGTTGAGAGTATAGCTAGCTTAGCTTACGTACCTTAATGAAAACTGCATCAGCATTGGGGATGCTCTCAAACATGTTCCCTCCGGGGTACGGCGGAGCCGTCGCGACGACATGCGGCAGATCAAAGTTGATTCCCTTGATGTGCGGATGAGATTTCACGATCTGGGACAGGGATCCACCGATCCCACCTCCCACATCAACCAGCGACTGTAAACCATCAAACCCGTCTCTGTACTCCGACAAGACCGCCTTCAGAATGGTCTTGGACGTACAGGCCATCGCATCATTGAACAGCTTGTTGAACTCCGGACTCTCTGAAGCCAGAGTAAACACATCACGTCCATGAGTCTTCTCGAAGGCAGTATTGGCACACGGCCCAATGCTATGCTAAGGAGAAATCATGCGTGGATCGGTGTGGAACATAACCATCGGAGCCAGAGACGGCTGACCATTAGACTTGCTGTCAAGCAACAGCCATCTCGACAAGTTGGTCAGGCCGTAGACAGTACTACTATTACTACTACTACTACAGTCGTCGGATGAGGGATGAGCAGTAAAGATGTCTCGGCGGACGAGGAGCCTCATGCTGCTGCGGGCGAGGCATGGGATGTCCGGAGAGGTAGCGTCGGGCATGGCGGCGGCGATTTCCGCCAGAGTGAGTGGTCGGCCGTGAGAGTTAATGATGTCGGCGATTCGGAGCTCCACCGCCCATTTGATGGCCATGGAATCCACGAAGCCAAGCATGTACTTCCATACCTGAACTTGGCCTTTTAGAGAAGTCTCGGCTAACAACTCCATTTTCTGATACTAGTTGTCTACAAAATATAGAGTTTGATATAGTAAGTTGGAAGTTAATTAGCTTGCTATGTTTATTGTGGAGTGGAATGAGGCATTTCGTAGACTCAATTTTCTGCAATTTATGTTAGATTTTTCTGGTTAAGATTTTTCAGTTTCGGTTTGGATTTTTTCCGTTTTTGAATTTTTCGAACCGATTTTCAAAATTCAAAAATCTTGATAACAATTAGAACATATTCATTATGTGATCCATATTTATTCCAGTTGTTTAGGAATATTCATAACCGTTCTTAGATTCTCGCCTATTAAGTGTGTACGTCTGATAATGATTCTTTGATAGAAAGAATCTATAAAAAGGGGACGTAGTAACTCGATTTTGGTACCCTAAGTCTTCTTTCTCATTTAGAATCGAATTACACCATCTAACGAGAGAGAGGGAAGATTTAGAAGAACTATAAACCCAAAGAAACACTTACCTCTAACCCTGTAAATTCAAACGGCAATGACAGAAGGTATGTTTTAAATCCAAATTTTATTCCGTATTTGATCTAATTACTATTAAAGATTATTGATAGCATGTTTAGATCATTAAGATAATTTCTAACAGTTGGTATCAGAGCGAGATATTGTCTCTGCCTTGTTGTTTTACAGAGTTACAATAAGAAATTTTATTTTTGAGATTTCAAATTTGAAATTCTGACATTTATGATGTGAACTATTATTATGAATCATTAAGATATTAGATTTCTAGCATTTTGTGATTTGAAACATAAATTTTGGACATCGGAATGAAGAGAAATCATCGGGTTTCACTTAAGGTCCGAACCGGGTCGAAACGACCCGGCTGGAGGTTGAAGACGACATAAATGACATGTCGTTTTCGTCATGCAGGATTGCTGCCGTTTGGTAAACACGATAAGTCGTTTTATGTAATTCAAAACGACATGTCGTTTTGATTGGCAGATGAAACTCCAACATTGAGAAAACGACAAGTCGTTTTATGATGTCGAAAAACGACAAGTCGTTTTAGTTTGCAGCTGTAATTTCAACATTAAGAAACGACACGTCGTTTTTGGGATAAAGGTTTCTGTCGTTTATAATAAACGACATGTCGTTTAAGGGCAAAAAAATCATTATTTATGACTTTTTGCATAACTTAATGATTTTTATATATTATGGATATTATTATGTGCTTATATTATTTTATTATTTGTGTGTATAATTTATTATTTTATTATAGTACAAAATTAAGTTAAATAATATTAGTGCATTATTATTCCATTTTTGGTATAAATATTACTTATGGTTTTTTACACAATTATATGAGCCTTTATTGAGATTCATTTAATGTAGAGTGATCCATATAATTTTAATTAATTAGAGAGTAGCCACAGCATCTTAATTAATTAAAATTACATATTAAGTCTTTTAGGATCACATTATAACATTAGTTGTAGTTAATCATACATAATATAATAGATTTTATCCCACATGAATTTTTATTATATTTGTATGATTAATTAGGATATAATATCAAATTATATTTCCTAACTTACCCACAGGAATTAGGAAAAAGAACATAATTTGATAGCTTTATCATAAAGTTATAGATGGATCTAATTGAATTAGGACTTTAGCCCACAGACAAGTTTTATGTCACTAGATTCATATTTTGAAAAACATGATTTATGTTTATTAGTCTCAAATTAATTATAAGCATGTGAATTTTATTTATGCAGTTATGCAATCTGCGAATTTCTCTGATATTAAGTGTGATATTCCCGAACTAAAGGGTGATAACTATAAGGTGTGGAATGAGAGAATTCTTCTTCATTTAGGGTAGATGGACATTGATTATGCTATTAGAAAAGACGAATCACCTCCTATCATTGAGACCAGCACTCCAGATGAGGTTGATTAATATGAAAAATGGGAGCGATCTAATCGTTTCTCAGTTATGTTCATAAAGACTAAAATTTCTGCTGGTATTCATGGTTCTGTCGAACAGCATGACAAAGTCAAGCCACTACTGAAGGCTATTGATGAGCAGTTTGGGTCTTCGGACAAAGCACTTGCTAGCACCTTAATTATGAAGTTTTCATCAATCAGGCTCACTAATGTCAAGGGTGTGCGTGAGCACATCATGCAGATGAGGGATATTGCGGCTCAACTGAAGACACTTGAGGTTGATATGTCTGAGTCTTTCCTTGTGCACTATATTTTAAACACTCTTCCACTTCAATATGGATCCTTCAAGATATCCTATAATACACATAAATATAAGTGGTCAATTAATGAACTTTTGGCCATTTGTGTTCAGGAAGAAGGGAGATTGATGATGGAAATGGGTGAAAGTGAATTTATGGCAACGCAAGGAAAAGATGATGACCAAGCCAAAAAGAAAGGGAAAGGTAAAATACTGCCCCAAGGTGGAATCAAGAAGGAACCCAAGTGTTTTTTCTGCAAAAAGAAAGGACACATGAAGAAGGGTTGCACTAAGTTTCAGAAATAGCTTGAGAAGAAAGGTAAACCAATCTCATTTGTCTGTTATGAATCTAATATAGTTGATGTTATTTATAACACATGGTGGATTGATTCTGGTTCTACAATCCATATTTCAAATACCTTTCAGTGTATGCGAAACCTAAGGAAGCCAATGGAAAGTGAGCAGTGCATTTATTTAGGAAACAAGATGCCCTCACATGTGGAGGCTGTTAGAACATGCACTTTAGTTTTAAGTAGTGTTTTATTTTGAATCTAAAAAAGACATTTTATATTCCAAGTTTCTTTAGGAATTTGATTTCAGTTTCAAGACTTGTACCTTTAAGTTATTCCTTTAATTTTTGTAAGACATCTTTCAGTTTATTTTATAAATCTGATCTTGTTGGGAATGGTACATTGTCTGATAGTCTTTTCTATATTAATTTACAAAATAATACTACTTATGATGCTATGCATGTTCATACTGGTATAAAACGATGTGTTATAAATGAAGAATCCTCTATGTTGTGGCACTGGTGATTGAGACATATCTCCATACAGAGAATTAAGAGATTAGTAAATGATGGAGTACTTAGTACTTTAGATTTTACTGATTTCGACACTTGTGTGAACTGCATTAAGGGAAAGCAGACTAACAAGTTCAAGAAAGGTGCAAAGAGGAGTTCGGACTTATTAGAGATCATACATTCAGATATTTATTGTTTAGACATGGACATAGGTGGTCCGAAATATTTCATCTCTTTCATAGATGATTTCTCACGATACATGTATATCTACTTGCTTCATAATAAGTATGAAGCACTGGACGCCTTTAAAGTTTTCAAGGCTGAAGTAGAGAAACAATGTGGAAAGCAGATTAAGATCATGAGAACGGATAGAGGTGGAGAATATTATGGAAGATACACTGAGAATGGACAAGTATCTGGTTCATTTGCGAAGTTTCTTCAAGAGCATGGGATTGTTGCCCAATACACTATGCCTGGTTCTCCGGACCAAAATGGTGTGGCAGAAAGAAGAAACCGAACTTTAATGGACATGGTAAGGAGTATGCGAAGTAACTCCAATATTCCTGAATCTTTGTGGACTGAAGCTCTTAAAACGGCAGTGTATAAATTAAACCGAGTTCCAACCAAGGATGTCCCAAAGACGCCATTTGAACTTTGGAAAGGTTGGAAATCGAGTTTGTGACATATACGCGTTTGGGGATGTCCGTCTGAAGTAAGAGTTTACAACCCACAAGAAAAAAAACTAGACCCAAGGACCATTAGTGGGTATTTCATTGGATATGTCGAAAGGTCTAAAGGATACAGATTCTATTGTCCATCTCATAGCACTAGGATTGTGGAGTCAAGAAATGCAAAGTTTCTTGAGAATGACTTGATTAGTGGGAGTGATCGATTCCAAGATATTGTTTCTGAAAGGAATCATATTGATGCTCAACCTTCCACTTCAAGTGATAGATTGATTGTCATTCATAACACCCCTCAAGTTAGAACAGGTGTTAGATAACCAATCGTTGAAGTTCCACAAGCCACTGATGACAATCTACTAGATTAAGATGTTCAAGAATTGCCAGAAATTATTGAACAACCAGTTGAACAACATGATCCTCCAGAAAATATTGATACAACTTTAAGGAAATCTACTAGAATAAGAAAATCATCGATAACTAGTGATTATGTTGTGTATCTAAAAGAATCGGACTACAACATTGGAGCCGAAAATGATCCTGAAACGTTTTCACAAGCCATGAGTTGTAAATAATCAAACTTATGGTATGATGCTATGAAAGATGAGATGAATTCTATGGCATCTAACGGGGTCTAGGATCTTGTCAAGTTGCCTAATGGTGCCAAAGCCATTGGATGTAAATGGGTTTTCAAAACAAAGAAAGACTCATTAGACAATATTGAGAGATATAAAGCAAGAGTCGTTGCTGAAGGATTCACTCAAAGGGAAGGAATCGACTACAAGGAGACCTTTTCTCCTGTATCTAAGAAAGATTCTCTTCGTATCATTCTAGCATTAGTTGCATATTTTGACTTGGAGTTGCAACAAATGGATGTGAAAACAGCTTTTCTCAATGGAGGTCTAGGGGAAGAGGTTTATATAAAACAACCTAAAGGATTTTCCTCTAGTGATGGTGAGTAATTGGTGTGCAAACTTAAGAAATCCATATATGGATTGAAACAAGCTTCCCGTCAGTGGTATTTAAGGTTTCATGATGTTATCTCTTTATTTGGATTTGTAGAGAATATTTTGGATCAATGTATATACCAGAAGGTCAGTGGGAGTAAGATTTGTTTCCTTATTCTATATGTGGATGACATTTTACTTGCAACCAATGATAAGGGTTTGTTATATGAAGTGAAACAATTTCTCTCTGACAACTTTGAAATGAAGGATATGGGTGATGCGTCTTATGTCATTGGCATTAAGATACATAGAGATAGAATTCAAGGAATTCTGGGTCTATCTCAAGAGACCTATATTAACAAAGTTTTAGAGAGATTTCGGATGAAAGACTGTTTACCAAGTATAGCTCCCATTGTGAAGGGTGACAGGTTCAATTTGAATTAGTGCCCGAAAAATAATCTTGAGAGGGAACAAATAGAAAACATTCCTTATGCTTCTGCCGTGGGAAGCCTAATGTATGCTCAGGTCTGCACAAGACCTGACATTGCATTTGCTATTGGGATATTGGGAAGATATCAGAGTAATCCAGGTCCGGACCACTGGAGAGCTGCAAAGAAAGTAATGAGATACCTTCAAGGGACCATAGATTACATGCTTATGTACAGACGGACTGATAATTTGGAAGTGATTGGCTACTCTGATTCAGACTATGCTGGCTGCATTGATTCACGAAAGTCGACTTCAGGATATGTTTTTATGCTAGCCGGTGGAGCTGTATCTTGGAGAAGCGTAAAACAGACTTTGACTGCTACTTCCACTATGGAGGCTGAGTTCGTATCTTGTTTTGAGGCTACCTCACATGGTGTATGGATGAAGAGTTTCATTTCTGGGCTTAGAGTTATGGATTCGATTTCTAGGCCATTGAGGATATATTGTGATAATTCAGCTGCTGTTTTTATGGCTAAGAATAATAAAAGTGGTAGTCGAAGTAAGCACATTGACATCAAGTATTTAGCCATAAGAGAACGTGTTAAAGATAATATAGTGGTTATTGAACACATTAACACTGAATTGATGATTGCTGATCCTTTAACTAAAGACATGCCACCATTGAAATTTAAGGATCATGTAGATAGAATGGGACTTGGTTCCTTTATGGGATTTTCGTTGTAAGAAAGATGTTATTTCAATGAAACTCTATTTGTGATGTTTTCTCATTTAGTTTTTGTGCACATATTTATTTATTTTTGAGAAATATCATTAAAATTTGTACCAAGAATAAACACAGGGTTTGTTCATTAAGATATATGGGCTATTATTAAGGAACATGATACATTGTGATACATGGAAGAGAATACTCGCTTTTAGAGGACCTATCGCTATGATTCATGTATTTTGTTTCTTATTATGGTGAATGATAGAGTATATGGACCAAGTGGGAGAATGTTAGATTTTTTTGGTTAAGATTTTTCAGTTTTGGTTTGGATTTTTTCCGTTTCAGGATTTTCCGAACGGATTTTCAAAATTCAAAAATCTTGATTACAATCAGAACATATCCATTATGCAGTCCATATTCATTCCAATTGTTTAGGAACGGTTACGCCCATTAAGTGTGTATGTCTGATAATGATTCTTTGATGGAAAGAATCTATAAAAAGGGGACGTAGCAACTCGGTTTTGGTACCCTAAGCTTGCTTTCTCATTTAGAATCAAATTACACCATCTAACGAGAGAGAGTGAAGGTTTAGAAGAACCATAAACCCAAAGAAACACTTACCCATAATTCTGTGAATTCAAACGGCAATGGCGGGAGGTATGTTTTCGATCCAAATTTTATTCCGCATTTGATCTAATTGCTATTAAGGATTATTGGTAGCATGTTTAGATCATTAAGATAATTTCTAATAATTTACGCCTACACCCAAAAAAAAAAAAAAAAAGACTCAATTTTCAGCATGTGTAACACAGGTTATGGATGTTTATCCACCTATCACGGGTAGGTATATATATGTGGAAGGAGTAGCAAAGACTCAATTTTCAACATGTGTAACACGGGTTGTCGATGTTTGTCTACCTATCACGGGTAGGTATGTATATATGTGGAAGGAGATGTACTGGTGATTATTAATATATATATATATATATATATATATATTTTTGGCTTGAAGAGTGCAAGTGATTTGATTTCCAGGTCTATTACCGAAATAACCCAAAACAGAAAAAGTGATTTGCAAATGTCATTGATTGACGTAAATGGTGAGCTTGGGAAGAGTTGCTATTGCGCATCCTAATGTGCCAAACTCAGTTGCACCTCCTGTCTACGTGGCGCTGCTTTTAACATCACTGGGTCTTACTGCTTGGCAGTTAATTGAAATTGAAAAGTATTACTCCACTCGCCTTCTTGAGCAAAAAACCACGCCCCTACTCTGTTGCGAAGAAAATCATTGCACTGTATGGTCATGTTTATCATGGCTGATTCTACGATGGGATAAACTTTTTTCCCCCCGTAAGTAGAGTAAGATCCTAGGGTTTTATGTGGGTGGATGTATTGTTGGGCCCATTTTATAAACCATGTAAAATAGGATGTGAAGTAAGGGATTTTATTTTCAAAATCAACATTTATATATTACCAAAATACAATACTCCCCAAATTCTTTATTTCAATCTCTTAGAAGAGGGGGGGAAAAAAAAGTTTGAGAAAACAAAAAAATCTGCTCGTTTGCTAATTTTTGCTAATCTACGCGTTTTGCTCAGACTACTACTTATTTTGCTTTAAATGACAACTGTCATCTCTTTTGAATTGATAAGATATTGACTTGTTTTAATCTCTAAATTTTAAATTTTATCAAGCAGACCTTTGTTATTTAAAAAACCCAGATCTGCAATGTTTTTACAGCAGCGGAGAGAGAGGAGGGAGGACGCCGGCGAGACCCATTACTGAGGGGTCTTTCCCATAGTGACCAAGACCTATGAACGAGATTGGGGACAATGGGCTCGGAGATGGGCACGGAAGGAGGCGAGATTTTGACGGAGACGAGGAATGTCGACGGCGAGGGTGGCAAGATTTAGACTGGGCGACAACTTGGGGAGGCGAAATGCCAATTGAGGAGTGAGGCTTTGTTGGGCTCTAGGGTAGCTGCTATGGAGCTTTAGGGCGTCGGCAACAGAGACAGAGACACTAGTCTTCGCCTTCTGCAAGCCAAACGCCCTTCACGCCCCGTTGAGACCCATATTCCGTGGAACCCAAATCTCCTACAGCATGATGCCCACTGTCACATTCAAGTCGCCATGATAAAGAACTCTTACAGCATGGCTCTTCACGCATTATTTCTTACAGGAATTACTTCACTTAAAAACTGGTCCCTCCGAGATCGAGTCATCTTGATCAATTCCTCTCGAGTCAACTCGATTGACTCCCCAATAGTCTAATACAATTAGCGAGTCGATGATGATCAAATAGCCAATCTTGGTGCTCTATATCTTGTGTTATCGCAGCCATCTTAGGGTCCATTAGACCCAAAAGACCATTACGACTCAAGTCAAGTCAACACATCACACGATCATCACAACCTCAAGTCGATTTCACCATGCACGAGTTTCAATCGACTCGCCAATTAGGTATGCGATTTATTGAGTTATTCCTTTTATTAAGAATTTCTCTATTATAGGAGATCACTCAAAGCCTCCAAACATGGAGCAAAAAGCCTCCAATCCTGGAGTGAAAAGCCTCCAACCAAGGAGTAAACACCTTTAATCACAAACTGAGACCCTCCAATAATGGAGATGAGCAAGAGAGATATGTAAGACGTACTGCATCATCGTACAGGAAGTTTGGATGATGGGTGAACAAATCACCGAAACTTTAAATTAAACTACCGCAGTGTACCTGCCTCACTGGTCTCTTTCAACCACATGAGGTCCCCCACAAACACATGGCGTAACGTGGGAATTGATCTGCCCCACTGATATGATGTCTGGGCTAGATTAACAATCTGTATAGCCACGATAAGGGCAGCTATATCCTCCATGTCTTATCTTCCTACACGAAGTATCTGTGGCATTTCAAAGCCAGAAGAACACCCACTACCATTGTGGAAGTCCTGATATAGGATGAGGACCCATTCACCAGGTAGACCCCTCATCAAATGAGGTAAATGTATCGATATCCAGATCAAAGCTGACAATCACGTCATTGCCGACCTGACCAATTGATGTTGGCACCATGCCGATACTAACCCCAAGTTGATGTCGACTTAGTAGTCAAAGAACGACTGGCAACATCACCACAGTTGAACCATCCAAATGTCATTTCTCTCTTGCGAGTCCCAATTTTCTAGCTTATCCCCGATTTTAAATTGTAAGGTGGGGGCTTAGGAAAGGCAATAAGTTATGTCGAATCACCGATCATCTGCAACTCACACAATGAGTTCACTTAATTACAACAAGTCCTTTTCAGGCAGAGTACCTCAAGTGCTCTACGTATCAAGAATCAAGACAACTTTCATATAACAGCCCAATCACCAACTACACACAAGCATCTCGATGACTATATGGTAAAACCCGTGGATTACGGTAGCTAGTCGAAACTCATTTAACAAGAAGTGACGCTCAAAGTCTTTTCGAACATTCGAGTATTTTGACAAAGGCTTAGGGAGGAAGAATACAAGAATGGCCAATCATTAGCATATTAACATGTTGCACAAGTCAAATCAGTACTCGCAACTTAATTATTAGTCAAGTCAATGGTGCACATCAACTCCTGCGTCGATTAACAACATTCTCGAGTCGGCCAATGACTCATGACTTTTCAGTCATGTTTCTCAACTACATTACATCAACTCTTGCGTCGATTAGTTACTTTCTCGAGTCAACCATCAACTCATGATTCCTCAGTCAAGTCAATCAGATACATCAACCCTCATCTTTCTTTGACTCCCGTATCGATAAGCTACTTTGTCGAGTCAATCAGCGACTCACGACTCTTTGGTCGAGACGATCCATTACATTGACCCACGAGCTAATCTGCCACATCGACTCCTATGTCGCTTAGCTATTCTATCGATTTGATCATCGACTTATGACTCTTCAGTCACATTGGCTTCCGTGAGTCAATCAATCAGAGTGAACTATACTTCTATAAGCTATTCCCTTAAGTCAATGAGCTAAACATGACTATTAAATCAATCAACTACATTAATTCATCCATCGATCGATTGCAGTGACTTCTGAGTCGATCCATCACACCCACTTCCGGATTGATCTCTTAAGTTGAATCAATGACTTTGCACTTACAGTCTACCATACAGACTCATAGAGACATATACAGTCGACTCAAAATGACTCAAAACAAAGAAGCTTCAAGTGCACTTGGAAGGGAGTAAATGAAAGCTACAAGCATTCGAGCATATGGGTTAAACACTCAATAACTCGAGATCAACACAAGCAGTAGGATGAACAATCGACTCTAAACCAAACAAAAATACCAAGAGGATAATCGAGTCACTCTTTATTGACTCTTACAGCTACTTTTTCAAGTAACTCATTCGAGTTAAAGTGACACAATAGTAGTTTTTTCAATCGACTCTATCGGCTTTTCAGCAACTTCAAGCTCAAGACACATTTTCTTAGCTGTAACCGGCCACTTGACGGGCCCATAGAGAATTATCTGTCTTCCTTTTCAACTCACCATCTACATCATAAAGTCTTTTGCTCATCCTTTTTCTTACAAAAGGAATTGTTAAGCCTTGCTAAGACAAGACACAAACATAAAGAGACACCTTTCCATAAGGTCGACCATCACTCCTCTCGGGGGCTATCGGTTCCCACACCTAACTCGGGGGCTCAAAATTTAACTTTTTCTAGGTGTTAAACTTAGTCTTCATCCCCTTGACATCATCGTTGCTCAATGTAGAGGAAATACAAGACACCAAGAAGTCATGACCAATAAGCCTGTGATCACAAGCTGCCAAACTGCCGAGTCACCTTTCATTTGCTTACTTCGAAGAACCCTTTTATCTAGATGAAAACTTCCATTGAGTCTTCACATCCTTGACATCGATCGAATCCATTATCAAGTTAATTTGCATTAAAAGAAAACTAACATCGGTGGGGTAAAATTTCTAGCCGAGTTTAAGTTTGTTTTTCTTTCACTTTTCTTTTGTCTTTACTCTCAGGAAAAAGCAAAAGAAATTCCAACATCTCTAACAACCATGCAATGAGATATAAGGCAACAACCCCTTTTCCAAGATGTACTTTGAAATAGACCGCCACACTCAATGCGATATCAATGACCACAGTCATCTCATTTCACATCTCAAGGGAAGTCATCATCTCAACAACACTAAAAATGTATGCATAAATTGTTATATGTCACTTCCCTTCTCATCGATATAGCATTCTTGACTCAACTCAATGAAAACGACTCAAGGGCCGACCAACCACATGGTCACAACTCAAAACAACTCACCAACCACATGGCAAGCTGATCCCGCAATCACAACATCTCCCACCAGTGGAGATTCACTCATAAAGGCCTCACCTTGGCCAAACGTTGGTAATTTTACCACGAGGTATGTGTTTCAACTTTGTGCTCTAACACGGATTCATTGCAAGTCATCATGCAATTCGAAGAGCAATTATCTTTCACGTTCTCTTGCAAAGCAATTACATCCAATATCTTACTGGTCCACAATGCTCAAACAAGAAGCCAATTTCAGCTCAATGAGTCACCAATCAACTCAAGCTTCATGGCTCGCTTGTCAAAAATCGGTTCTATGTCCATCAGTGATATGTTCACCCTTCGGGATGATACTATAACCGATTTCAACCAACATTCATCTTCTCATCAATCACATTGACTTCTCACACAACGAGTCGATAACTCTTCAGCTTAATTAATTACAAGCTCAATGACATTAGACATTGGGGGCTCATTTGAACAACTGCCCCAGCCGAACTTTTCTCATCGACTTAATCTCGACACAAATCTCCGATGATCATCACTCTAACCGAATCAACATAAATTGGTTTAGTAAGATCATGATCATAAACAGTTTCTAACTTGAAACCGTATTCTTATTCATTACCATCTGCTTATCATCATATTTGCATCATTTCATAATCATATTCAGTTTCTAACTTGAAACCGGATTTTTACTCATTACCGAGTGACTTATTATAATGAGCATACTTCGTGATGCCATATCATCATAATATATATCATCAGTACATCAACATAACCTTGTGATATCATAATATCCTAGCATACATCGTAAACATATCAACGTAACTTGATCATTATATCTTAACATGCATCCTAAGCATATCAACGTAACTTGATCATTCTACATCGTAAGCACATCAATGTAACTTGATCATTATCATATAAACATTCATCATAGCATATCAACTTAAACTTGAAAACATACTATCAATAACTCTTCATTGCATACATATCATCATGAACTTAACAAACATTTTCGCTTATGCTGTAGGCAGAGTTGTACTTACAAGTTACACTAAATCTTGAATTTAGTGCTCCACCTAAACAGGTTGTTTTCTTGTTTTCACATAAAATCATAGTATAAGAATCATCCTATCATAGTGTCATAATTAATCTAGTTATTAACTTATTACCTTACAATAGTATTCAAAACATAACATAAACTTTAAAACTTAACTTCTTTCTTTAACTATAGCAAAACCCTGGAATTCGGGAAAATTGTATTTGAACTCAGTCCTTAAATTGATCATTTTCTAACAAATTTTTTTTTGAATTTGAAAACATTTTCTTCATGAAAGTTGTAAAACTTGAAGGTTCCTACAACTTCTGTTTTTAACTCAAAACTCCAATCTGACCTTAATGTACTTGTTTCTGCCTTTGAAAATTCTTCGACCATTTTTATTAACCCTAAAATTGGTCTCGGGTTTTTATAAAAACGAAGGTCTTAGAGGCTTAATTTTTAAAAACGGTCTAAGATAGCCCCTAGAATTTTCCCTTCTCTACAACTTTATAGTTTTGACTTTTTCAAAATTCGGCCTCTAAAGGCCTCAAAATTTGCTTTCCAAATTACTGTCCAATTTGACCCGAAACTGGCAGTTTTCATTAGGTTCGGGTTTTAGATAAACTAATGCACACACTACCTCAAACGGGTACCCCGTGAGCCTATGTCAAGCATGCAGGCGTTATTTAAAAATTTTGTAATCATATAATTAGTTTTTAATCATATAACTTTTGTGCAAACCTAATTGGTGATACATACCAAAATAGGGTTTTTTTGTAGGGTTTATAAAACCCTAGTTTGCAACATATATCATTCATATTTCAAACCATTCATGGTTTCTCATTTCATTTCATTTTCTTTTAATAACATGAAAACATACAGAAATCATACTATATTCAGCCATCAACTTTTAAATTCAACTAATCTTAAACTTACTTTAAACCATAATTCAAATCTAACATACTAAAACCGAATGCTAACAACTATCTATAAATCATATTACATGAATCTTAACAATCAAAACTCATACTTTTACATAAACTCATACACTTAATTCTCTTAACTAAAACGTGAATAAAGAACTAGAGGTTCAAAGATTTACCTCAAGCTCCACTAACAAGGTTCTAGCTTGGGGTTTTCTTTGCACTAGCCAACACCACCGAATTTCTCTCTCACTTTATCTCTCTTACTTTGGTTCGGTTTCTATAAGGGAACAGAGCTGATTGTTGGCTGCAAGGTTTACTAAAAGAAGCACAATGAATTTTTCTTCACCTATTTATAGGTGAACCACTTATTCTTGCATTGCCAACTAGTCCTCAAGAGTCGCTTATTTACTTGACAATCCTTATGTGTTGGCCGGCTATGCTTGGCTCTAGAGAGTGAGTAAGCAAAGCTAAGGTGACTTACTCACCAAGGCTACTTATGTGAGGTGTCTTGCCCTCAAGATGGTCGGCCCTAATGGTGTTGAGGTGCCAAAGCCTTGGCTAGCCATGGAAGCAAAGCTAAGGAGGTTTATTCACCTAAACTAGGCCATGAGGTGTCTTAACCTCAAGGTGGCCGGTTTAGTGTTGGCTTGGCAAGGCCTTGGCTGGCCAAATGAGCAAGCTAAAAGGTTGACACACCAAGGCTAGGCCATGAGGTGTCACTCCCTCATGGTCGCCGGCCTTGATGTTGGTTTGGCAAGACCTTGGCTTGCCAAATGAGCAAGCTAGAAGATTGACTCACCAAGGCTAGTTCATAATGTGTCTAACCATGGTGATGGCCGGTTCCTTAGTGATGCCAAGTGGAAAACTTTGCTTGTTGATGCATTACACATAGCCAAGTAAGCAAGGCTACAATGCTTACTAAGCAAGGCTAGGTTATGAGGTGTCAATCTCTCCAAGAGACACCTAATTTCATATTTGCTTATCAATCCTTAAAAACACCATATTTGCTTGTAATTTACAAAGGGTGGCCAGCCATTACATGCTAGGTATAGAGACTGTATTTTGCAATATTGCAAAGTAAGCAAAGCTACTATGCTTGCTAGGCAAAGCTAAAATTATGAGGTGTCAATTTCTAATAACTTCAAATTTTCATAATTTACATATTGGTCCTTAAGAGAAAAATATTTGCTCATTAAACCTTGAGGTGGCCGGTCCTTATGTGTACAAGTGTAAGCAAATGATTGGTCAATTTTGAACCAACCAAACTTAACTTGATTCCTTGGTTTCCAACTAGGTTAACCAAATTTAAAAATCATCGTAAGCTTAATTGAACTAGAAAATCTAACTAGAAAAATCCTTAGTTCCATAAATTTACAAATTTATCTATCAAACCATAATTTCACAAAATTACACTTTGGCCCCTAAAGGCAAAAATATTTGCACTTTAGTCCTTATAGGGTGGCCGGTTTCTATAGTGACATTTGTCATTCTTTTTAAAGACGAAATGTCATCTTACAAAGCCTTGCTTGGCATACCTTCTAAACACAATTCATTTTCATATTGACATAAATATTCAGATACTGTTTTCGACTGATAACAGTATACTCGTACAGGATCAATGTCCCAATTTATCTGAACTGCGTATAGGGTTTTCTTAAGATTAGAAACTACTAACATAAAAGCATAAATCACAAACTTGCCTTTCATAATAGAAGGTCTTAAACTTACATAAATAAATTATGGAATCCTTCAACCAAGAATTCAATAATTTTACTGATAGAACATAACACATAAACATACATAGCACACAACATAAATAATTACAAACTTTGATTCTTATCAACAGAAATCAAAATTTGTAAACAAGCTGGTCATTACATCAAGTGTCTTGAAGATCAATCAAACCAAGTCATTAGCTCATTAGTCGAACCAATGTGCTTAACTACAAGACACTTCTGTGCCAATTACCATCGACTAAGGAGTGTGGGGCTTATTGTTGAGGTCAAAATTCATACCTCATCTTTCACTGTACATGTGTCAACTTATATCGGCTGAAAATCAAGGATTAGCTCAGAAACGACTAGAAAGACTTCATCAACCAAGAAGGAAGCTTGACTCCCAAGTTGACGGACATCGGCTTCTAGTCGATCAGCATCACTTATAGGTTAATCAAAGGGCATGAATTAGCTACATGACAATACAGATCGGCTCGAGTTCCAAATCAACCCGAGACGCTGTCAGGTCGAGTCGAAGACCAATGACTTAAGAAATTGACTCCATGAGTCAACACGAGCACTTTTTCGAAGTTATAGCATGGAAATATAAATTTAAAAAAAAAAAAAAAAAAACCTTCTTTATCCCTGCACAAGAATCACACCAAAATCAGTTCTAATCAAGTTAAGAATTAGTTAAGAAGGTTACTTTCCCTTTTCAGAAATACACTCCAAATAAGGAAAGTCAATCAAGATCAAGAAAAGGCAACTTCCTTTCACCAAATACCGTATGTTTAGTACCAAAACAACTAGCAATCATCATCTATAAATAGAGGGCATCATCATATGCCTAAGCGATCTAGAAATCATCCAATCACATGCCCGAATGACTCCATCTTCACGAGAATCACGCTCAAAGAAGAGGCTTTTTGCCCAAGGCAAAGAGAAATCATTGGAGATTCTCGTAGTTCATCAGACTTCATCTCCGACCACATCAAGATCATCCCGACTTCATCTCTAATCATCTCGCAAAAGGCCGAATCAACCCAAGATTCCCACAATTCCTATATCTTCACCCGCTTTTCTCTACTCCCTACTATCTCTCTTTATTTCCTGCAATCCCTTTTTCCTTTCTGCCCATTCTCACTGCTACGGCATTCACTATACTTTTTATCAACTATAGTAAAACCCCCAAAGCCACCACAAAAGATTAGCTCTCATATTGAGAGTGAACCTCTATAAATCTCTTGTGTTCTTTGTCTAATTTACTTTACTTTATTGTTATTTTGCACTAACACGCTCAGTTGACTCAATACGCATTTAGTCAGCTCAACAATACAGCCATAGACTCCAACTCGACTATCCAATTCCACTCTAGATTTTATCCTCTATAATATTTAAATAATTATCACATCAATTAAAATAATTAAGATATTGTATCTATTAATGAAATATAACAACTCATGCTTTGCCACATAAGTAGGTATCTAGAAATTAAAGACAAACTGATTGCAAAAAAGTTAACTAGTCAGCCAACACATCTACATTCAAGGAAAATATAAATCTTCATAGAATAATGACAAGTAGGACATGCTTGTTATTAACGTTATTATTTTTTATGAGTTGGGACATACTAATTGTTCATCGATGTGACATTATGAGCATATATGCTCATTGGAGATACAAACAAAATGTATAAGGACCAAATAATTAAGCAGTACTACTTTCATTTTATTAGTGTGACAAAGGGTGATCATTCTGGATAGGCCTCAATTATAGATAGTAAGGCTGGAATTTGGATGATTTTGTAACGAGGGAAACCTCCTTCTTTCAATATCTTCTTCCACTCATTCTTACTTCTCTCTTTACCTCCTGAGGAATGGGCAACCATTAGAAGGTCAAATACGAAGCCCGTGTCATCAAAAAGGGCATTGCCTTGTGGGTCCAACACTACATCCACTATAATAACTTTCCCACTCTTCTGTGGTATTGCTTTCCTGCTATTTTGCAAGATCTTCACACAATCTTTATCGTCCCAATCATGCATTATCCACTGCATATAAACAAAAATATTCACTATGTCCTGCTTTTTGTTATTTCTTTCTTTGTGTGAAAGTTTTAAATTTGTTTTCCAGATTTGAATGAATATTTTGCATCAACAACAATAGTAATAACAATGATTGCACTAAAGCAATTAAAATACAAAAACTAAAATAAAATAAAATAAGTGAGATGCGATTTTTTTGGATCTAGGTTTATTTTTTTTATTTTTTTAATTATTATAATAGTTAATATGTCAATCAATCAGATTTGACATATCAACGGAGATAGCGATTGACCAATTTATTATGTAAAAAGTAATAATTTACTTATTCAATAAAACTTTTGTAATTTATTATTATTTAAAAAGAAAGCTTTATAAAAGACAATTCTCTCACACCCCTGCCCGTTTAAATATATTGGATGTCTTACGACGGGTGGTTGTATCTGGACCTTTTTTTCTTTCTTTTTCTTTTCTGTGCGAAGGTAAGGGTCTTGTTAAGCTCTATGGATTAAGGCTTTTCTCACTTCAAAATATTTTAAGATTTCTCGAGTGGTTAGTGTTCGTGTAAAGCAAGAGAGAAGAACAAGACAAAATTGATCACCCACCCACTTATAGACCCATCCACCTTCTATTGTGGAGTCCCATATATTTTTATTATTTTTTAAAGTAAACTGTCAATGACAGTTTGCGTAACAATTTTCTCTCTCCATCAACCTTAAGAAAATTAAAAAAAAAAAAGGGATAAATTTCATGTTTTCCACTTGAATCTAGAATCTTGTATCATAATGCTCACCGAACTTCTTTTTGTAATATTCGTTACCGTGAACTATAAAAGTTTTTCAAATTTACCCCTTTTGTTAATTTGTTGACAGAAAAGTCAAACTTTGAAAGCATCTGTACATAAAATTGGCATTTCACAATGTCTTTTACCTTATATACTAACACGTGGCAATTTCCATCCACAAACTAACTGAAGAGGTGAATTTGAAAAACTTTTATAATTCGGGGAGAACAGACGTTACAAATTGAAATTCAGGGACATTTAAATTCGAGGGAAAAATATGAAATTTGTATTTAAAAAAACAAAAAACAAAAACAGAGTAGTACACGAAAACATATAGTTAACAAGAGATGAAAGAGTGGTTAATTGTAAGCTTTACCTTCATGAAAACAGCATCAGCATTAGGGATGCTCTCAAACATGTCACCTCCGACATGGGACACTCCAGGGTACGTCGGGGCCGTGGCGACGACATGCGGCAGATCAAAGTTGATCCCCTTGATGTGCGGATGAGATTTCACTATCTCCGAAATCGCCCCACCGGTCCCACCACCCACGTCAACCAATGACCCCAGACAACCGAACCCATCTTTATACTCTGACAAGATGGCATTCAAAACGATCTTGGCCGTGCATGCCATTCCGTCATTGAACAGCTTGTTGAACTCCGGATTCTGAGAAGCGAAGTCCCAAATCTCACGTCCATGGGCCTTCTCAAAGGCGATCCCACCTTCCCTGACGCAACGGCTGAAGCAGTGCCACGGGGCCATCAGCCACGGGTGGGTCTCCATCAGGAACATCGGAGACAGAGTCAGCGGATCATCAGATAGGAGCCACCTCGAAGAGTGTGTCAGACCGTAGAGAGTAGTACTACTTGTGTCTTCGGTGCCGTCTGATGAGGATTGTGCCGTGAAGATGTTGCGGCGGACGAGGAGGCGCATGATGCGGGCGAGGCAGGAGATGTCGGGAGAGGAAGAAGTATTGTCCGGAATGGCGGAGGCTATTTGGGACAAACTGACTGGGCCTCCGTGGGAGTTAATGATGTCGGGAATTCGGAGCTCGACAGCGCATCTCAGGGCCATGGCATCGGCGAAGCTGAGCATGAACTTCCATATGTCGGCTTGGCCTCTCAGGCTCAGACTTGCCTCGTCTGATTCCATATGTTTCTGGTCTTCCATTGTCTGTTTTTTTCTCCTGGGGCTTATTTCTGATTAACCCTTTTTGATATTAGTCTATTAAGCGATGGTTATGTATAGTGCCCTTGCTGCATATAAATACTTGAAGAGGTGATGATAGTTGGACAGTTAAGCATTGACGCGACTGGAATGTTGAAAAATGCTTAATTATTATTATTTTTTTATTGTCGGCAACAACTACAAAAAGTCCTATTTAAAATGATCGCGGATAAGAAAAAATCGATTAGGCATAAGAACAAGCGAATGAAGCATTCAAATGTAAGGAAGAATTATAGTAGGGCAAGAAAAAAAAAAAACACGGTTTTAAATTTAGTTTTAATAAATTCGGTTGAAATGTTATACTTTTTTTTTTTTTTTTACCGTCTTGTACTTTTAATGCGAAACCTTATTAAATTATCTTCATGTTAATTAAGGTAGGGTCAAATCCTTACCGTAATTAATATTGTACAAAAGAAACCATCAAAAGAGGGGGACAAAAAAAGGTCAGGATCATGTTTATTATTCTATTAACTGAAAAGGACTCAACATCATGTCTGGTAGGAGGGGAGAAAGGAATGGACTATGAACAGAGGCTATGGAGTATTGAAGAAAAAGTTGGTGCTCTTTAGAACTCAGTAAGCAATCATGTGGTATACATATTTCTTGTTTATATATGTGTAATATCAAAAAGTGGTACTGCTATAATTTGCAGCTTATGAAAAAATTCATGATTTTCCCTTTTATATTATATTATATAATATATGAACATTGAGAAGCTGATGGGTAAGTTAGTAATTGATATTTGGTTCTTTCTTTCTTCTGTCCTTTCACAACAACAATTATTAATTAGATTGTAAACATAAGAGAGAATTGAAAGGAATTGTATATTCTGATATTGTGTATTGTTAAGAATACAAGAGGGGTTGTTATTTATACATGTAAGATACAATGAAAAAGGGAAACTAAGTTAATGAAATATTCACAATGAATACGAGATTAGTCAACCCTTAACAAGGGATATGAATTCCATAATTAACCTTAATATTCTCCCTCAAACTCAAGATGGTGTCGTAGAAGCCAAATTGAGTTAAGTCATTGAATCGTCCAGAGGATAAAGGTTTGGTGAGGATGTCTACAGGCTGATCGCGAGTGGTGATTGAACAGAGTTGCAAGTGCCTTTTTTGTGAATGATGATGAACAAAATGACAATCAATTTCAATATGTTCTGCACGCTCATGAAAAACATCATTGTGAGCAATTTGAATCGCATTTTGATTGTCACAATGAAGTTTGGTAAGAGATGATTGAAGTCCCACTCCTAAGTCTTGAAGCAACCAGCACAACCATAGCAATTCAAAAGTAGTATAAGCTAATGCACAATATTCTGCTTCAGTACTGGAACGAGAGACAACTGTTTGTTTCTTACTTCTCCGAGAAATCAAAGAGTCACCTAGGAAGAAGTAATAGCGAGTAGTGGAATGCCTATTGACGAGATTCCCTGCCCAGTCTGCATCAATATAATCATGGATTTCTAATGAACGAAAATACAGAGTAATGAAGGGCATTGAATAGTGTGCCTTTGACATATCGTAAAATATAGAGAACTGCATCATAATGGGTTGATCGAGGTGAAGCCATAAATTGGCTCACTACATGAACTGAATATGATATATCTAAACGTGTAACAGTGAGGTAGACAAGACTCCCAACTAGTTGTCGATAAAGAGTGGCATCTTTAAGGAGTTCTCCATCAATCTCATGGATCTTTGCATTTGGCTCAAGAGGTTTGTCTGCAGTCTTATTATCCATAAGTCCAGCTCGAATAATGAGAAGCTCAGAAGCGTACTTGGCTTGACTTTGGTAATAGCCACCAGAAGAAGAAGATACCTCAAGACCAAGAAAATAGGTTAGAGTACCAAGATCTTTTGCCTCGAACTACTCAGTGAGAGATTTTGAGCCCTCAAATGCCAACAAGATCATCCCCAATAATGATCCTGTCATCAACATACAATAACAGAATTGTAGTGCCACGATCTATTTTACAAAGAAACAAAACATAATCATGAGAGCTCTGATACCATGTTAGTTTACTAATTCTCCTAAAAATTTAACCTGTTAGGAGGTGGGCCAATAATAATTTTATAACATTATTCCTCACGTGTAAGCTAGACAATGGGTAAACATGCGGACAAATATTGATTAAAAAGTCCAACACAAATATTTAAGAAGAAGCCCAAAATATATTAAAGACCTAACATACAAATAAGAGTACAATTGTAGGAGTTTAATCTCAAAACTTCCCACTTTGATACTATGTAAACATTATAGAGAATTGAAAGGAATTGTATAGTTTAATATTATACATTGTTAAGAATACAAGAGGGGCTATTTATACATATAAGATACAACGAAAAAGGAAAACTAAGTTAATAAAATATTCACAATGAATACAAGATTAGTCAACCATTAATCAAGATATATATGAATCCCATAATTAATGTTAACATAAATATAAAGAAAAATTTAAAAAAAAAAAAAAACAATGTGTATCACATGCAAATCAATTATTGATTTTTTGGAAAGTAAAAACAAACTTGGTTTCAATATATTTCCAACAACCGCTAAGGATTCCCTAAAAAATTCATTAGAGATCAGCATTGCGTGATAAAGAACAGGAAAAAAAAAAAAAAAAGAAAAAGGGAAAGGTCCAATTTCAAACCTCATTGCAAACTTGTACTCAATTAAATTCTTATCGGATAGTCATGACAACACATCTTCCTTTTTACCCGAGTAATACAATTGTTTTTCTTTGTGGCTGTCTTTTTATAATTGTTTTTTCTTCTAGAAATGTTTGTTTCTTAAATTTTTGGACTCTTTATTTTTATTTTTTGTTTTCCTTCAAGTCTACGTGTTTGTCATTGTAAGTCAGTAAAGTCAAATCAGTTTATTCTTTTTTTATTTTTTAAAGAAAATTAAAGTTTGACAAGATGAGGATCACTGTTAGATGATGAGCTTCATCAAAGAAAACGACATTAGGCGATAGTCATAATTACGTAATGATGACTTATTAAAAGTGTGACAAAATTGTAATATGACCTTTTTTTTTTTTTTTAAATAAATTATTAAGTTAGTTCTTAGACTTTTAATTTTTTAATTTTATGTAACTATATTTCTTTTAACTTTTTTTTTATAATTAGAATACTTTTAAAATATTAAAATATTATTACAGTAGTCATTTATGTTAATTTTTGAAAAGAATTTGTTATTGCCGAATATATTTTTGACATCAACATTTTGGCGCTAGAAGGAGGGCTCTCATCGCCTTTCCAGCATTCGACATCTTTACACCCGTACCCACTTTGCACGCCATGGATGAGCGTGAAAATCAAGAGATACAGGAACTCGACAATACCGTCCCCACAGGCTCCTGGGGGACTCGTCAGACGCAGCGCCGCGGTGGAGCCCGAGCACAGCAGAGACCAACGCAGTCGAAGATCCTGACCGGGAACGTCCAGGCACTGGCCCAGACCGTGTAAGTGCTTATGGAAGCCATCCGGGAGTCCCACAACGTCCAATTACCCCAAGCACAGGTGGAGGAGGCTGAGTCCACACCGAGCAGGCCTCCCAGGCCGTTGAGTCGGCATCACAACCCCTCACCCGCGAGTGACCAGAGAAGTGACCGGTCACATTGGGAGGGCCTCGAGAGGCAGCAGCGGGAGGGTGGTGAGCCCAGCAGGGTACGCTCGAGGAGCCACCGCACACGGGATACCCGCTCGGGTGCTGCCGGGCAGCCGGCTCTAACGGGAGACCACCTTGAGCATGGTCCCGAAGATGCCGTCGGCGCGCGGGGAAACACTACGTCTGTTTTCGACCGCTTGGGGCGCCCAGAGATCTATCGTCGTTTAGGCCGGGACCCCTCAGTGGGGCCCGCCAGAGAAGAAAACCATGAGCAGAGCCGATTGGATCACCTCCAGCGGTAGCTTGACAGGCTGGTTGGCCAGCAATATGGATTTGAGCCGACGGGAGCGGCCGACCCGCCGTTTACTCCGGACATTATGGCGGCACCTTATCCTACCAGATTCAAGATGCCAACGGTGCCTGCCTATGATGGATCCACCGACGCACACAAGCACCTCGAGAATTACCAGGCCCATATGCTGATCTAGAGTGCCAATGAGGCCGCCCTCTGCAAATCTTTTTGCCTTACCCTGACTGGGGCAGCCCGACAGTGGTATCGTAGGCTTCCCCCCAGTTCGATCAGTAACTTCCGGCAGCTAGCTCATTCGTTCTCGGCTGCGTTCCTGGGCTCCGAGGCCAGAAAGCTGGGAGCTTCTCACCTGTTCAGCATTAAGCAGGGAGAGAGTGAAACACTGAAGAAGTACCTGGAACGTTTCGACAAGGCTGTCATGCAGGTTGAGAACTACACCGACGATAACCTGATCCAAGCATTCAGGGAAGGCATCAAAGACCCCCACCTCGTTTGGACGTTAGCTTATGACCGACCACCAACCTTCGCTCATTTGAGAGGCATTGCCTGGAAGCATGCTGAGGCAGACGAGTACGTCCGGGAGCGAGGGCTGGGTGCCCGAGAAAAGCCCCGGTCCTTCGGGAGAAGGACGGAGAGGAATCCACCGGATCAAGGCCGACTAGACAGGGGGAAGGCCCCAGTCAGAGAAAACCGGGCCGAGGCCAACCCTGGCCCAAGGACGCCGGTGGGGAGATTCCGTCAATATACGCCGCTGGTCACGACCATTGAGTACGTCCTAAACCAGGTGTCCGGTAAGGGGCTGCTCCGCGACCCACCGCCTATCAGAACTGATCGTGCTCGGAGGAATCAGAACAAGTAATGCCACTTCCTCAAGGACTTCGACCACGACACAAAGGATTGCATCCAGCTCCGAGATCAGATCGAGTTGCTGATACATGAGGGCCACTTGTGGGAATTCGTGGAAAGGATAATCGCCTCTGTCGGGCCAAGTGCTCGACAAAACCTGGGACCGAGCAACCGAGCAGGCGAGCAGGGTGAGGAGCACATTATCCACACAATCTTCGGCGGGACGGCTACTGGAGATACGGCCAGCTATAGAAGGACTTACGCCTGAGAGGCTAGGTGGTTAGCCCGCGGAGAACATATCAACATGGCGGAGTATATCTCGAAGATATGCCGACAAAGCAGCACCCCTATCACCTTCACGGATGATGAAGCTGACCGGCTGCTTCATCCTCACAACGACGCTTTGGTCGGCGAAATCCGAGTAGCCGACAATCTAATCCGGTGCGTCCTCGTCGATAATGGGAGTTCAGTAGACGTGATGTTCATGGACGCATTCACAAGGTTAAAGATCGAGGGGGCCGTCCTGACGCCTGCTCAGACGCCACTCTACAGGTTTACCGGAGATTGCATCCGCGCCCAGGGCACGGTTCGCCTCCCGGTTACAATTGGAGATGGTCAGGAGAGGGTGACCAGGATGGTGGAATTAATCGTCGTAGATCGACCGTCGGTCTACAACATTATCTTGGGTCGACCGACCCTCAACGCATTAAAGGCGGTAGTCTCGACCTATCACCTGGCCATGAAGTTTCCCATTGGCGATGGGGTCAGCTTGTTCCGGGGAAGCCAGGAAGGGGCCCGGAAGTGTTACATGGAGGCTGTGAACAAGGTATGTCGCAAGGCCTCCGCCCCGGTCACGGTAGCCACTATCGTTGCGGTGGATGAGGCCGACATCCCCCCCGAAGCTATCAGGTGCCCGAGGAGGTCCGAGCACATCCCGTGGAGGCCCTAGTCCCATTCATACTGGACTCGGAGCGCTGAGAGCAGACTGTGATGCTCGGATCAAGATTGGATCTGGTTACCCGTGAAGCGCTCGGGGATACCCTCCGCGAGTACAGGGACATATTTGCCTGGTCATACGAGGACATGCCGGGGATTGACCCCACCGTAATGTGCCACCAATTAAATGTCAATCCGAAGCACAAACCCGTGATCCAAAGGAGGAGGGCCTTTAACCTAGAGCGGTACAAGGCCATTAACGCGGAAGTGGAGAAGCTGCTGACGGCTGGGTTCATCCGAGAAGTAGCATACCCGGAGTGGTTGGCCAATATAGTCCTAGTCAAGAAGGCATCCGGGAAGTGGTGCATATACATATACTACACCGATCTGAACAAGGCATGTCCAAAGGATTGCTTCCCCCTCCCCAGAATAGATCAACTGGTCGACGCAACGTCGGGACACGAACTGCTTAGCTTTATGGACGCGTACTCAGGGTACTGCTATCAAGTCATGCCATTCGGCCTGAAAAACACCGGGGCATCCTACCAGCAGCTTAAGGACCTCCAAGATTGCTTCGACATCTTGCGTCAATACAGGATGAAGCTCAACCCAGCCAAGTGTGTGTTTGGGGTAGAATCTGGAAAATTCCTTGGGTTCATGGTCAACCATTGGGGGATAGAGATTAACCCCGCCAAGGCTCGGGCTATCATGGACTTGCAGCCCCCACGGACGACCAAAGAAATCCAAAGGTTGACAGGGATGATCGCAGCCCTCTCCCGGTTTGTGTCAAGATCGACAGACAAATGCCTTCCCTTCTTCCAAGCGCTCAAAGCCAAGGGCAGGCCTGATTGAGACAACAAGTGCAAGGCTGCCTTTGTAGGCTTGAAGGAATACTTGGCAACTCCGCCGCTGCTCTCAAAACCATTCCCCGGAGAAGTGCTGTACCTTTACCTTGCTGTATCAGAGAAGGCCATTAATGCCGTCCTAATCCGAGAAGAAGACAAAGTATAGTACCCGGTCTACTATAGCAGCAAGGCGTTCCAGGGAGCCGAGGAAAGATACCCCCTGTTGGAGAAACTAGCGCTGGCGTTAGTTTCGTCGGCCCGCAAACTGAGACCTTATTTCCAAGGACACCGATCTGCATCCCGACCAACTACCTACTCCGTCAAGTTTTACAAAACCCCGAGCTGTCAAGACGAATTGCAAAATGGGCGATAGAGCTCGGGGAATTCGATATAGAATATGTCCCCCACACTGCAATCAAAGCCCAAGCACTAGCCGACTTTGTAGCCAAGTTCACGACACTCCCCCGGAGTGGCCCGGGAGTATTCGGCTAGTATGGTGCCTGCTCCAGCCGAGCAAGATCTGACAACAGCAAGTTTGAACAGGAATTGCTGGAAACTGTTCGTCGACGGATCCTCGAACTCGGGGGGCTCCGGAGCAAGGCTCGTGCTCGCAAGTCTAGACCAATACAAGACCAGTCCAGCACTGCGCTTCAATTTCAAAGTGTCTAACAACGAAGCAGAGTACGAGGCTGTCATTACCGGACTTGAATTGGCCCGAGAACTCGAAGTGTAGACGTCGAGGTATTCAGTGATTCTATGCTTGTGATCAACCAGATCGCGGGGGAATTCTAAGCGAAAGAGGAGCGGATGACAAAGTACTTAAGGAAAGTCAATGCCCTTCTGGGTCAGTTCTCAAGCCATCTACTAACGCGAATCCCACGCGCCGAGAACATCGAGGCGGACGCCGTCGCGTGACTAGCCTCAGGGAGTGACCTGGAAGGTCTCGTCTCATTCCCCATTCTGCGATTAGACCAGCCGAGCATTGAGCGAGAAGAGCAGGTTCTTCACTCCGAGAACACCGCCACTTGGATGGAGCCGATCATTCGGTTCCTCGCAAAGTCCAAATTACCCGAGCACCAAGAAGAAGCCCGAAGGGTGAGGAATATGTCGGCCAGGTACACGCTTATAGATGGAAAGCTTTATCGCCGAGGACATTCCACTCCCTACCAACGTTGTGTGGGGCTGTCCGAAGCCGAGTACATCATGAAGGAGATAAACAGTGGGGTTTATGGAAACCACTCGGGGGGGAGAGCCTTCGCGTTCAAGTGCCTGCGTCAAGGGTACTACTGACCGACTATGAGCAAGGACACGATGGAGTTCTCCCAAAAATGCTTGAAGTGTCAACAATTCGCCAACGCCATTAAGTCTCACCCCGAGAAGCTCACCTCGGTGGTATGCGCGTGGCCGTTCGTCAAGTGGGCCATTGACCTGATCGGACCCCTCCTTATGGCCCGATCGTAACTTCAATACTGTATCGTTGCGATAGACTACCTCACAAAGTGAGTCGAGGTGGAGCCCTTGGCTCAGCAGACTAAGGCGAAGTGCACGAGCTTCTTGTGAAAAAACATCATCTGCCGATTCGGGCTCCCCCACACTGTGGCCACAGACAACGAAAAACAGTTCGGAGACAAGTTTGGCGCGCTCTGCGAGGAATACGGAATTAGGAAGGTGTTCTCCTCCCCGGGCATCCCCAGAGTAACGGGCAGGTGGAGGCAGCCAACAAAACCATCAAGGATAATCTAAAGAAGAACCTCGAAAGGCACAAGGGGGCTTGGATTGATGAGCTACCCCAGGTGTTCTGGGCATACCGGACTACCAGGCACTCAGCTACCAGAGAAACTCCCTTCGCAATGGTTTTCGGGGTAGAGGCTGTTATCCCAGTCGAAATCGGGTTGCCAAGTGTCAGGACTGAGAACTACAATGAAGATGCCAACGTCAAACGAATACTACCCGAGCTCGACCTGGTAGAAGAAAAACGCGAGTAGGCCCTGATCCGGACGGCCACTCGTAACCAGGTCGTAGTTAGGTACTACGACAAGAAATTTCGGCCGAGGGTATTCCAAGTAGGGGACTTAGTAATGAAGAAGGTGCTCGTCCAAGAACCTGGACTAGGATCGTTTGGCCCAAAATGAGACGGACCTTACAGGGTGACGGAAGTGGTTTGGCCGGGAACTTACCGGCTAGCTGACCAGGAGGACAGGCCACTTGGGCATCCGTGGAATGCCGATCACCTGAAGCACTTCTACCAGTAGCTATGAGTTATTCTTTCTGTAAAGATTCAATTGGGGTCATCCTCTCTGTAAAGATCGGATTCTTCTTACAAGGAATAGTTATATTTCACCAAGTGGTGCAAAACAGGTTACTAAGGTCCCATGACCGAGCACTAACCAACAGAAGTGCTCGACCAGGACCCAACATCTGCCTTAGCAGATTAACTCCCGTGGTCCTCGGATCGCGGAGTTAGGTCCCATGACCGAGCACTAACCAACAGGAGTGCCCGACCAGGACCCAATATCTGCCTTAGCAGACACCAACTCCCGTGGTCCTCAGACCATGGAGTTAGGTCCCATGACCGAGTACTAACCAGCAGAAGTGTCTGACCAGGACCCAACATCTGCCTTAGCAAACACTAATTCACGTGGTCCTCTGACCACGAAGTTAGGTCCTATGACCGAGCACTAACCAGCAGGAGTGCCCGACCAGGACCCAACATCTGCCTTAGCAGACACCAACTCCCGTGGTCCTCGGACCGCGGAGTTAGGTTCCATGACCGAGCACTAACCAATATGAGTGCCCGATCAGGACCCAACATCTGCCTTAGCAGACACCAACTCCCGTGGTTCTTGGACTGCGGAGTTAGGTCCCATGACCGAACACTAACCAGCAGGAGTGCCCGACCAAGACTCAACACCTACATTTGCAGACCAACTCCGTGGTTCTCGGACCACGGAGTTAGGTCCCAAGACTGACCAGGACCAGGGTTGGAGTTGACCAAACCACGCCCAAACCAGCCAGGGTAGAAGGGCGTAAAATAAAAATAAATTCAAAATAAAGGCATCGATTCTGCAAATTACCCCGGATTCTGTCCATAAGAACAAAAATAATCTTGTACATTGATTTTGTTAAAGGAGGGATGTACAAATTGGGCACCCCCGAACCAAAAAAAAAAAAAAACAAACAAACAAAAACAAAAAGTTGTTTGCTCGGGACACTCGGGATCAGTCGAGCTGACTGAGAAAGGTGAAGTCGCTCCTGGGCACAGGCGTCTGTGCAGCGGATTGCTCGTCCTCAAGCTGCACCACGTCTGACCGCTCGGTGGGAGCTCGCTCGGGCTGCTCGGGATCGTCGAGGATGACCACGAGTTGCTCGGGCTGCTCGGGCGCCCTGACAGTACCCAATACCTCGCCTTCTTCTGGGGCCCCCTTGGCAACGGTCTCCCCTGACTCAACGGGTACGAACGACCAGTCCACATTGACTAACGTGGGTTGGCCGCTCGAAACCCGGCTTTCATATCCCGTATTCGTTCCTGTACTCGGCTACCAGGTGGGAACTGAAGTTCTCGGGCCGCAGTAAGCTCATCCTGTACTCGGCGCAGTCCTGGAAAGGCATCGCTGCTGCATAGTTCTTCGCCCAGAGGACGTAGCAGCTAACCAAAACGTGATAGGCATTCGCATTTAGCTGTATGGGGCCACATTCAACCTTGTCAACACTCGCCTCATGAATGGGTGGAGTGGTAACCGTAATCCGGCTCGGAAGTACGCAGCTAGCAAGGTTATGTACCCGGGCGGTGGTCGGGATTGCAGGTCATTCTCACCAGGGACCCTTAAGTCGACGTCGTCTGGAATCTGGAAGTCCTGCCAGAGGGTGGCGAGATACTTCAGAGTCATGGCAGAAGTGTAGTAATCCGCCGAGTAAACTGGCAGACCTCCGGCCAGGCGGACCATCTCCTGGTCGGATCGACGATATACTCGGCAATCATTAACATGCATAGGCCGACTAGCCGGCCTGTTCCGGGCTTGGCATGGTTCCCCCGCTGGGTCTGAGCTCGCTGAGCTCTCAGAGCCATCGCGACCCGATGTACTGGCCTGACCAGCCGATCTCTCTCGTGCGGCGTCCCTCCCGGCGGCCGGGGTGCCCGCAGATGTCGACAGGGCAGCAGCTGCCTGGTCCAGTTCCCGGATGAACCGGCTATCCGGGCGAGTACTCGGACCAACTTGCAAGATCTCCTATAGCCGAGCCGCCCCCTCCCGTCCTTGGCTAGTTAGCGTTATCGGCTCGCCCGGGGAAGGCAGGTCCGAGAGGCTGGACAGGTTATCGGGTGTCCGACTAGCCGACTTAGTTACCTTGGACGAACTAGAGTTGCTTGTACTGGTACCCGAGCTCAAGCTCGAGCTCCCTGTGATGTCCGCGTCCCCCGACAAGGACGGGTTCTCAGAATCTGACAGGCTACTCATAATAAAAATTAAAAGCAAGATGCTATACCTTCTTAGATGTTCTCTTCTCGAATCCTCAACAAAGCATGCTGGTTGTCCTCAGCAGTCTTCGGCAGCTCTGGGCTCGGAATTTCCTTCGCGAATAGGGCGAGTGAGGTTCCCCTTCCCCCCTATTTATAGCTGGACACTCAACGGTTTGAATAGGCGCGAGTACCCAGACGACGTTTCAGTTTCCCGCCAACCCCGCCCTTTGTTCAAAATCCAAATTCAGCCCTTACCGCTTCACCTTCCCGCCATAAGCGCCACGTGTCCCAGGACAAAACGAATGTGGCAGAGGGCGCCACGAATCGACTCCATGTCAACGTAACAGCTGGCAAACCAGTCCGACCACCCGCGGTAGCCGAGCAACGAACTTAGCCAACGAGAAGCCTGCCATAGCCGAGTAGTTTCGGATCATGATCGTAAAGGCCGTACGCGGAGCACCCCTGACCGACGCCCGACCAAAGGTGCTGGGGGGCTTATGTTGATGGCCCGATCAGATCGGACCAGACGGTCACTGCAGGGAAAAATTGCTTTGACTGCCGGGAAGATGCATTTGGAAACTTTCTGGTCGGAAGCACCCCCGACTGGCATATCACACCAGTGTTCTCGGATCACATTTACTAGCCGGAGGGCGTACCTCCAGCCTCATCCTGAGCAACCTTGTTGGCCGACCACATCCCTGACTCTCCTTACATTCTGAGAACATTTCAAGGGAAGTCCACTGACACAAGTCGCATCACCACCTGCCGCCACCCACCCTGACAAGGGCAATCCCTTTTTTTGCAATGACGGGACAGTCACCCACTATGCCAGGCCGTGTCAAGGACAGGTGGCACCAGCTAGTTGAACCCCCAGCCCTACTTAACCTACAACATGATCGGGCACTAGGAGTCCACGATAGCCAACCCGGTAGGGTCGACCCGAGCACCCAAACCCGTAAAAATGCCTATAAATAGGGAAGGAGCTCCTTAATTCAGGTATGGTCATTTTTACCTTGCCAAAGCTCTGCCTCTCCCTTCGCTCATCAGTTCCCTAACTGACTTAAGCATCGGAGTGCCCGCGGTAGACACCACACCAGTGATCCCATCATTCCGAGGTGCTTCCCTTTTGCAGGTGACCGACGGCGGAACGACTGACCGGACCCGACCACTCAACCACTTGACCACTTTGGGTGTTGTTGTCAGGTCGGACCCGACCACCCGACCACTTTGGGTGTTGTTGCCGGATACATTTTTGGCATCAACAAAACCGTTAGCTAGTATCATTTTTTGATAAAATTATTAATATATTCCATTTAAAAATTAATAAAACTTACTATTTTAGCGACATTTTAATAATTTATGAACATTTTCTATTCTATTTTTCAGAGATAGAGTAACTATAAACTATTAAACACATTGCTATATTAGTTCTTTCTGTTAATTTTTGGACGAAATCCATAGTTAATATCATTTTTTTGATTAAATTACTTCTAGATTTTGTCCAAAAATTAATGGAAGGGACTATTGTCATAACATTTTAAAAGTTTAGGGACTTTCTAACAAAAGAAAGTTCATAGACCAAACTTGCATAAAATTAAAAGTTGAGGGACTAAATGAGCAATTTATCTTTTTTTTCCCTTCTTCTAATGATGGTTAAATTTCGATCCCAAATATATAGATATATATTTAGGTGTATATATCAGACTCCAAAAGTTAAAAGATACCACCTAAGACATAGTATAAGTTCAACGAAGCCATCTAAAAGGTTGATAATTAACGAACAGAGGACAAAAAAAAATGTCAGGCAGTTGAGGTTAG
Source organism: Ficus hispida (assembly GCA_025413025.1). Lineage (NCBI taxonomy): Eukaryota > Viridiplantae > Streptophyta > Magnoliopsida > Rosales > Moraceae > Ficus > Ficus hispida. The sequence goes on from CM046365.1 coordinate 24,109,048, forward strand.
CTGTGAATTGTGATGTGTGTGCGTGTATTCAGATTTAAATTTATATATGTATTTTAATTAATAAATATAATTAATTGATGTATATATCTTTTAAGTACTTATTAATAAAAAAATGATAACTCATACTTCATATAAATTGGTAATCAAATGTTACGATTAAAGTTGATCTCCTTAATATTTTTCCATCCAAAATAAACACATTTGCGTGAAGTGAAAAGCAAATCTAAGGGACTTTCAGGGGGAAAAAAAAAAAAAAAGCAACCAAGGGACTAACGCCTCAATATTTCTACAATTTCATTTACGAATAATGCTATATATAGATATCAATTGAATCCTAACTTTTTAAGCACTAATTTATATAATACATGAGTTTTCATTCTTATACTGGTAAGTATATAAATAATTATCACATCAATTAATATTTTAAAAAGAGATCATTTTAACAAAAAATGATAACTCGTTATCACGTGATTAGTTAGTAATAAATTTAAATTTCTTGTAATTAAAAACAAATAGAACACGAATAAATTAACTGGTTAGCCGACACACCTGAATTTAAGGAGAACAAATCATCATAACATAATGACAAGTTGGACATAATTATTGTTCATCAATGTGACATCATGATCATATATTTTACGATACCAATAAAATGTACTAACAAAGTCCTAATAATTTGGCACTTTGATGACTTTAGTGTACTAATAAGGGTGATCATTCTGCATGTATAGGCCTCAATTATGGATGGTAAGGTAGGAGTTTTGATGATTTTGTAGCGAGGGAAGCCTCCTTCCTTGAGTATCTTCTTCCACTCGTTCTCAGTTCTCTCTTTACCCCCTTGAGGTATGGGTAACCATTACAGGGTCAAATACCAAGCCCAAGTCATCAAATTGGGCATTGCCTTGTGGGTCCAAAACTACATCCACTATAATTACTTTCCCACTCTTCTGTGGTGTTGCTTTCCTGCTATCTTGCAAGATCGATCTTCACACAATCTTCAACGTCCCAATCTTCATTATCCACTGCATATAAACAAACATATTTACTACGTCGTGCTTTTTCTTTTCTTTTTTTTTTTTTTTGGCCCTTCCTTTTGTGTAAATTTAAATTCGTTTTCCAAAATATAAACGGATATTTTGCATCACCAACAACAATAATAACAATTATTGTACGAACACTATTGAAATATTAAAAAAAAAAAAAAAGGTGAGATGTAGAGTTTTTGGATACTAATTTATTATTTTTGGAAAAATGATTGGTGATTACTATTAAAATAGTATTGAATGTTGATCAAATTGATTTGGTCGACTAGTCGGAAAATCATCTATAAACATTTTTTAAATTAATATGGAGATAGGTCAATAAGTGATTATCAATAATTAATTGATTATTCAAAAAAATTGCTTTTCAAAAGATGATTATCCCACCTACCCCTTTAAATATTGGATGTCTTATAACGGGGTTTGTATAAGGACGTTTCTTTCTTTCTTTTCCTTTTTTTTTTTTAAGCTCTGTGAATCAAGGCATTTCTCATTTCACAATATTTTAAGATATCTAGAATGATTTGGTGTTCGTGTAAAGCAAGAAGCAGAAGGGAAAAAAAAAAAAAAAAAAAAAACCACGTTCTCGAAAACCATGTTAATAGAGCCACCTTCTATATTTATGGTGGTAACCTTTTTTATGTTTTTTTAATTTTGGTTTTTAGGTAAACCTTTGGTGGCAGTTCACGTAATTTTTTCAACAAAAAGAAATTAAAAACAAACAAACGAAAAACAGAGAAGTTCAACGAAAACAGTTGACTAGTGATCAAAGAGTTGTTAAATATAAGCTTTTCCTTCTTGAAAACAACATCAGCATTAGGGATGCTCTCAAACATGTCACCTCCGACGTGGGACACTCCAGGGTATGCCGGAGCCATGGCGACGACATGCGGCAGATCAAAGTTGATCCCCTGCACCAGTCCCACCACCCATGTCGACCAACAATCTGAGACAACTTAACCCATCTCCAAGCTCCGACAAGTAGTGACGGATCCATGATTTAAATTCAGTGCGGGCACAATTAAAGACCAAAATTTTCAATGTTAATTATGCATGCTCTTCGAACATCATCTCGAATATTTGGATTATAATCCAAAATAGGAATTCTTGGCCCAAGATCTGCCGAAAGATTTGTAGAGTCAAATTCCTCTTACTTGATTTTGCATTATCATTTATTTCTCCCAGTTGAAATTGGTGACTCTAATTTCCTTTTGTAATCAAAATACTTTAACATAACTCCTTCACAAAATTCAAACAATAAGTTTAATCACACTATGGTAACATAAAATGTATTAAAAAAAAATAGAACATTCTAAAACTATTGACATAAATACAAAAAAAAAAAAAATACAACTCAAAAATTAAAACTACTTTTTAATATTAGAAACTTGTGCACACTAAAGATTAAAGCTTTTAATTTTTAATATAAATATACAATAAAATTAAGGCATGATTTTCGAATCTAAAACGACAAATAGATAAATATGATAATAAAATAAAAAACTTTTAAAATTTTATATATATTTTTTTATTTTAAAAGGAAATAAGGGCATTAAACAAAATTAGAAGACACATAAGTAGGGATCTCATGGGAAGTTCCTCAAATGCAAGCCAAATGGAAAAAGAAAAAAAAAAAAAAAAAAGGCCATCTAAGATGATAAATTAGGCAAATCATTCAAATTAACGGAAGAAAGAAAGAAAAAAAAAGTAGCATCAGTTAACATTTGATGTTATAATTTTTCAAGTTTTTGTGTTGTATCCTTTTGACTTTAGAGTGTGAAGTTGATGAAGCCGGAGGAGTGAAGACAACAGAGAAAGGACAATGGAGCAGCGAGCAGGTGAAGGGAAGAAGGAGAAAAAAACGAAAAAAGAAAAGAAGTACAGGAGAGTGAGAAACAGAGGAAAAGTACAGGAGAGAAAGAAACAAAAAGGATAAAAGTAGAAGAATATAAAATGACTGCTGATTTTATTTCTTTATTTTTTAAAAGTAAAATAAAAAAATGTGCTTTCCATTAGTTTACTCAATTCAAATTACAAAAACACCAAAAAAAAACTTATTAAAAAGACCAAATTAGTGGGGGCACAAATTAGTGGTGGTGGCTATTTGGGACAAACTGACTGGGCCTTCGTGGGAATTAATGATGTCGGGAATTCGGAGCTCGACAGCGCCTCTCAGGGCTATGGCATCGGCGAAGCTGAGCATGAACTTCCATTTGTTAGCTTGGCCTCTCGGTCTCAAACTTGCCTCGTCCGATTCCATATGTTTCTGATCTTTAATTATTTAATTTTTTTCTCCCGTGCTTATTTCTTATTCACCCTCCTTTATATTAGCTTAACTTTTGTTTGGTGTTTTAATTAAAATTCAAAATTTTCATCTAAATATTTTTTTAATCAACAAAAAAATTATAATTAATTTTAAAAAATTAATCAATTCTAATATAAAAATTTAATTTTCAACCAAAAAATCCTAATTAATGGTTGAACAATGCACTTGCTCGATAAATAATTGAACAGTTGATCTCGTGATACAAGAGAATGTACAGCAGTCTAATCTAGGCCCCAAATTGTGACAGCTATCCATGGATAAAATAGTTGTCGGTGTACTGATCTTGTCTGCTTTGTCGGAGAGAACCAGCACACCAATGACAGTACTAATCTAAAATCTCATAAAAATTTAATAAAAAAATAACAATTCATATTTTATATAAATTAATACTTAAATATTGTTATTATAGTTATAAGTATTTTTAATATTTTTCCATTCAAAATAAATACGATTTCATGAAGTAAAGCAAACCTAAAGAACTTTCGGAAGAAGATAATTAAAAAAAATGAAGAAAAAAAGCAAGGGACTAACCACAGCCTTAATATTTTTACAATTTCATTTACGAATAATGTCATAGATAACAATTTTAATCCTAATTTTTCTAGAGTTAATTTATATAATACATAAGTTTTCATTCGTATATTAGTAAGTACTATCTAAATAATTATCATACCATCAATTAACATTTTTAAAACATATTATCTACTATTGAAAAATAACAACTCACTTATCATCTAAGTTTGTACTAAGAAATTAAGATGTCATGTAATTAAAGAAAAACAGAGCACAAACAAATTAACTAGTCAGCCAACACACTTAAGTTTGCATTCAAGGAGAATACAAAATCATCGTAGCATAATGACAAGTGGGATATAATGATCGTACATCAATGTAACCTCACGATCTTATATTGGAGCTACCAATTAAAATTGAAATGTTCTAAAGACCAAATCATCATAAGGCACTTCGATCATTTTAGTGTATTGATAGGGGTGATCATTCTGGGTAGGCTTCAATTATGGATGGAAAGGCAGGAATTTTGATGATTTTGTAGCGAGGGAAGCCTCCATCCAGCAGTATCTTCTTCCACTCGTTCTCAGATCTCTCTTTACCCCCTGAGGTATGGGCAACCATTACAAGGTCAGCTATCGAGTCCATATCGTCAAATGGAGCATTATTTTGCGTGTCCAAAACTAAATCCACTAAAATAACTTTTCCACTCTTCTCTGGTATTGCTTTCCTGCTATTTTGCAAGATCTTCACACAATCTTCATCTTTCCAATCATGCATTATCCACTGCACATAAACAAATATGCTTACCATGTCATACTTTTTGCCTTTTGCTTTTTTAATTTTTATTTTTTTAATGTAAAGTTAAATTTGTTTTTCAAAATATGAATGGATACTTTTCATAAACAATAACAATAACAACAATGATTCTACAAACACAATTAAAATATGAAGAAAAAGTGACGACATATGCGAGTCTTTGGATACTAATTTAGTTTTTTAAGAAAATCGTTCGTTATTGTTATTGGTATTGAATGCTGATCAAATATATTTGGTGGACGTGTCAATAAATCATTTATAAACATTGATTCAACACATATAGAGATTGGTCAATCAATGATTTACCAATAACTAATTGATTATTTCAACAAAATGCTGATTTTTTAATTTTACAAAAATATGAGCTCTATTTAAATTTAAAAAAAAAATGATTTACAAAAGATGATTCTCCCACCCACCCCTTTAAATAGTGGATCTCTTACGACGGGGGTTGTATAAGGACGTTTCTTTTTTTACTTTTTCCTTTTGGGTAATGGGTTAAGCACTATGAATAATCAAGGCTTTTCTCATTTCACAATATTTTAAGAGGGTGAGTTTGTGGTAGAGACCATTTTATGATCTCTATCGGTAAAATCTTTTTTTAGGCCGTTGAGATTTAATCGAATGGTTGAAACATTTATATTGTATCATACTTATCATACACCTTACCTCACATAATCCTTTCTACCCAAAGTCTTCTCTATCACCGGCGATCTTCCCGCCACCGGCGATGGATGCCGGCGACCCACCCCTGATGCCGGCGACCCACCTACGGGCCCCCTACCTTCATTTTCTCTCTCTTCCCCTCTCTTTCTCTTCCCTTCTCTCTCTCTTCCCGGCCCTTGGCCCCCCTCCCCCAACCCCGGCAGCTCGGCACCCCCCCATCCCACACCACCCGCGACTCCCCACCACGACTCCCCCACCCTACCCGCGACGTGAGAAGAGAGACAGAGACAGAGAGAGGGGGGAGTCGCGGGTGGGGAGTCGCGGGTGGCGTGGGATGGGGGGCACCGGGCGGCCTGGGTAGGGGGGCCGAGGGCCGGGAAGAGAGAGAGAAGAGAGGAAAAGAGAGAGAAAGAGGGGGCGGGGGGGTCGTTGGGGGGTGATCGGGGGGTGCTGGGGGGTTGGGGGAGGTTGGGGGAGGGGGACCTGGGTAGGGGGCGCACCAGGCAAGCAGGGGGGCCGGGGGGCGAGTTGGGGGCCGGGGTGGGGGGCCATGGGATGGAGGAGAAGAGAGAGAAAGGGAAAGAGAGAGAGGGGAAGAGAGAGAGAAGAGAAGATAGAGAAAGGGGAAGAGAGAGAGTTAGGTCGCCGGTGGCCGGCCGACCGAGGCTGGGGTCGGTGGTGGGGGGGCCAGAGGTGGGTCACCGCGGGAGAGAGGAGAAGAGAGAGAAAGGGGAAGAGAGAGAGAAGAGAAGAGAGAGAAAGGAAAAGAGAGAGAAAATATGATCGCCGGCGGCTGACCGGCTGGGCTGGGGGGCCAGAGGTGGGTTGCCGGCATCCGTCATCGGAGGTGGAAACGCCGGTGACGGAGAAGACTTTGGGTGGGAAGGATTGTATGAGGTAAGTTATATGATAAGTATGGTACACCATCAACGTTTTAATTGTTCGATTAAATCTCAATGACCTAAAAAAGAACTTTACCGATAAAAACCATAAAAGGATCTTTACCACATACTCACCCCTTTTAAGATATCTAGAGTGATTTTAGTGATGCTGTAAAGCAAGGGGAAAAAAAAAAAAAACCATGTTAAGGAAAACCATAGTGCTAATCGAACCACCTTCTACATAATGGTTAATATATATATATATATATATATATATATATATTGGTGATTAGGTCAGTTCACGTAATTTTCTCTCTCCATCAACCAAAAGAAATTAAAAAAAAAAAAAAAAACAAATTACAGGCAAATACAATGAAAAGTGTTAACGAGTGATGAAAGAGTAGTTGTAAATTGTAAGCTTTACCTTCATGAAAACAGCATCAGCATTAGGGATGCTCTCAAACATGTCACCTCCGACATGGGACACTCCAGGGTACGCCGGAGCCGTGGCGACGACATGCGGCAGATCAAAGTTGATCCCCTTGATGTGCGGATGAGATTTCACTATCTCCGAAATCGCCCCACCGGTCCCACCACCCACGTCAACCAACGACCCCAGACAACCGAACCCATCTTTGTACTCTGACAAGATGGCATTCAAAACGATCTTGGCCGTGCATGCCATTCCGTCATTGAACAGCTTGTTGAACTCCGGATTCTGAGAAGCGAAGTCCCAAATCTCACGACCATGGGCCTTCTCGAAGGCGATCCCACCTTCCTTGACGCAACGGCTGAAACAGTGCCATGGGGCCATCAGCCACGGGTGGGTCTCCATCAGGAGCAACGGAGCCAGAGTCAGCTGATCATCAGACAGGAGCCACCTCGAAGAGTGTGTCAGACCGTAGAGAGTAGTACTACTTGTGTCTCCGGAGCTGTCTGATGAGGGTTGTGCGGTGAAGATGTTGCGGCGGACGAGGAGGCGCATGATGCGGGCGAGGCAGGAGATGTCGGGAGAGGTAGAAGTGTCAGGAATGACGGAGGCTATTTGGGACAAACTAACCGGGCCTCCGTGGGAGTTAATGATGTCGGGAATTCGGAGCTCGACAGCGCATCTCAGGGCCATGGCATCGGCGAAGCTGAACATGAACTTCCATATGTCAGCTTGGCCTCTCAGTCTCTGACTTGCCTCGTCTAATTCCATATGTTTCTGAGCTTTAAAAAAAAAAAAAAATTATTTTTCCTTCTGGGCTTAATTATTTCTGATTCACCCTCCTTGGTTAAGAACAGTGCACTTGCTGCATAAATACTTGAAAAGCTAATTAGTAGTGATGTGACGGGAATGCTGAAAAAAGTTTAATTATTTATTTTCGTTTCTTTTTTGTTGTTTTACTGTCAGTAATACGAAAAGCCCCCTTTAAAATGATCGGCGGATTAGAAAAGATTAACTAGGAATGAGAACAAAGCAAGTGACGCATCATGCACGTAACTGTGACGGAGAATTCTAGTACGGCAAGAAAAAAACAAAAACACAGACAAAAACCGACGACAAGCTGGTTTTAGTTTTGATAAATTCTGTTGAAATTTCAAAATTTTTTTAAAAAATTTAATGTAGTTTTAATGCGATGTGGCATTTTACATTCAGCTATATATATATATATATATATATATATATCCTTATACCTTATATGTGCAAAAGAAACCCAAAAAAAAAAAAAAAGATCGGGTGGGGGTGGGTCAAGATCGTGTTTTAATATTTAATTCTTTAAACTAAAAAAGAGTTAATTATAATGTTTGGTAGCAAGAAGAGAGAACGGCATGGACTGTGGATAGAGCCTATTGTGGATTATTGAAGAAAAAGTTAGTCTCCGTTTGATTTACCTCTTGAATATGAAATTTTTAAGTTGAAATTTATTAATTTTTTAAAAATTAATTATAATTTTGGTTGATTTTTCTTATAAAATTAAAAATTAAAATAAAAATTTTGAGTTGGAATCTGAATATTAAATGAACAGTGCTGTTTAGAACATTTTGTCATTTGAAAGTGGTGCTGCTATAATTTGCAGCTGATTATCTAAATCCATGATTTTCCCTAATTTCAAGATAATATATTATATGCTAACATTGAGAAGCTGATGGGTAACTTAATAACTGATATTGATTCTTTCTACCTTTAACGACAATCGCTTTCTATATAATTGTTTTTCTTCTAGAAATGTTTGTACATTTCTTGTTTTCCTTCAAGTCTTACGCGTTTATCATTTTTTATTTAAAGAAAAAAAAAAAAGTTAATTGCAATGCGCCTTTTTCTTTTCTTTTGTATTTTTTTTTCTTTATTTCTTCCAATTAATGGTTAAGGGGAAGCATCCGAACAAATTTTTGGAATTTGAAACATTGGAGTGAAAAAATTTGAATATAAAAATTTAAGTTATCATTTGAATTAGTGTTTGGAATGTAACATTCCGAATAAAATAATTGTATAAAAACATTAAAATATGTGTTTTAAAATAGTTATCTAAAATGTTAAAAATAAAGGGAAGCAGCTATCTTTTGAATTTTTTTTCACTTTTACGGTAGAAAATAAATGGGAGTGGCCCAATATTATATATATATATATATATATATATATATATATATTGGTTTGGAGTAGTCCATCCATATTGCAGCCAAATAAATATTCAAATGTTGAATTGAAATGCAAGTTCAAAAAAATGTTAAATTAAAAGTAATGTTGCAAATGGCCTTGAATGATTGCCCCAAACATAGATTAAATTTCGATACCAAATATAAATAGATATTTTTGCATATTTACGGTGTATATTTCAAACTCCGAAAGTGAAAGATACCGAAGCCATGGTACAAGTCCAAATTTGATAACTGAGAAACAGAGGCTCAAAAGAAATTTACAACCATTTGAGGTTAGCTCAGCTGTAGTGTATCCAGATTTAAACTTTTATGTAACACAGTCAACGAGAATGGAAGGAAAATTTTGGTAAAAATTAATGTGATTTGTTTGTCAAACAAATACGTGGCTGAAATTTTATATTTTGTAGGCGTGAGCATTTAATTTTTTATTTTTTATTTTTTATTTTTGACATTTCATTCTTTCAGCCGCCATAGCCTGGAAATTTAGACCAACTCTTATAATTCAAGTCTGCTGATACACAAAATAGTACTTCCTAATCCTAAACCAATCAGATAGCTTCATAATTAACTCAAAAACTTTACAGGGGGCTCCTCATGTGTATGTTGAAATATGTATATAAATATATTATATGTACCATTTCAGCTATAAAAACCTCAGGACATGACTCTCTGTTAATTTGTAAAAAGAAATTCAAATCTCTCATTATAAAAATACAATAATAATAATAGACACGTAAGGATATTGAACTGCTCCACTTAAAAGGTTGACCTTTTAGAATGGAAGTCTAATCCCTTAAAATTCTCAAATTTCTCCTCTCTCTCTCTCTAATAATCTTCGCATGGTACTCGTAAAATGTGGTCGTAAAGCTAGCTACTGGTACAACAGATTGTAAGCTGGTAGATCTTGTACTCTGTGTATGTCTTCTAACGACAATTCTCTTTCCAATTGTGTTCTTGTAACTTGTAAAACCTCCTGAAAATATTCCGAATTAGTAGTAGAAGTGTATAGTGTTTTGGAGTGAACAATATATATATATGGAGAAAGAGAGAGAGAGAGAGAGAGTACATTAAATTCCATGTAAGAAGCATGCATGGCAAGCCACTGCGCATCCATCATCTCAAAAGCTATACAGTATAGTACATCAAATGCCTCTTCATCTTCTGCAATTGTAGAATTGAATTGTGAATTATTCGTCGGAAAGCACATGGTTTTGACAAATCGAAAGAGATGTACAACACGGGCGGCGAGTAGAGGGTTCTGTATACCTCCCAATAATTTCATGAAATTGATTCCGGGTATGCATTTTGGTCTTGCTGCAGAGTAGACAGAGCAAAGAAAGAAATGTTTGAAGAGCAACAACCACAGCTTGTTTTGAACTTGAAAGAAGATTGTGTACTAAAGATGAGAATTCTGGTATAAGAATTTTGTATACCTGAGTACAGATCAAGCATCTGAATCAGCATAAATGATACGTTTATTCCCGCAACAGCGAATGGATACTCCCATGTCGCTCGCTTTCCGTCTTGCTTGAACAATAACCTACGAAAAGATGCCTTGATTTTGAATTTTACCATATTAGTAATAACTCATCTTTTGTACTAGTTCATGAATTAGAGAAACTAGCTAAAGAACATCCAAAATGCACGAGGGATTAAAAGAATTCCAAGAACGTACGAAAATGCCGCACATACCGGATAAGTCCTAGCGAAAAATAGCAAATTCTCCAGGGAAATATATCCGCAACCCCTATGTACAGCAATTCACTGTGAGGAAGATACTTCTCAATTGAAAATGTAGCACATTAAGTCCAAAAAAAAAAAAATATTGCTCAAATTTTTTTTCTCAGCACATAGTTTTTTTAATCAAAATCATTTCAATGTTTGTTGTAATTCTGCACTGATGATGGAAACAAACTATGAAGTTAATAACAACACAAACAACGGGCATGTAAAATTGTTACCAAAAAAAAAAAAAAAAAATCAAACATGGTAGACTTGTACCTAAAGTCGGTGGACGGATTGGGACCTTGCCATCCCATATCTTTCCATTGCTCAGAGATCAACCCTCTCAAAGCAATATCTGGAAAGGCAGCAAGCCACAATGCTCTTAAGGCTTCCTGTAGATATAGAAAAGGACCAATTAGCAGGAAAAAATAAAAAAAAAAAAAAAAAAAATAAATTAGCAGAAACTAGAGCCAATATGAATGAAAACCTGTAAAACTGAGTATTTTCAGCGATGATTTCTACAGTAATTTTTAACAATAACCTATCATGGCTTAATTTTAGCGTATATTATTAAGTTGAAAGTGAGACTTAGCGGATGACAGAACAAGATTTTGCACAGCCGAAAGAACATACTTGATGATCGGGACGGGTCTCATCAAATGGCACTTGTAATCGTTCTTGAAGTCTTTGAAGCCTTTGTTCCTAAGTCAGAAATTTAGAAAACTGAGAGCAGCAAATGATAACAACGTAGCTTCAATGGTACAATTATTGATTTTCTTTATTTCTGGCAAGGCAATCCAAATATTCTTGGGGTGAAACATTCAACTAAGGATCAAGTTCAAACGACAATAAAATCGGACACAATTTTCACCATGGCTAAAAATTTCATGAATGTCAAGTTGAATCTGTTACTTGAACAAGTACATGTTCTTCTACTTATGGAAGAATGCATTGCCTCAACTCGCGTTTATTACCTGAAGAGGGCTCAATGTGTAATCAAGATACTTTTCGTTGCGCTTATGGCTTACGCGGGAAAAAAGTCCTATAATCCATGACCGTGGTCCAACCATAGCATTAGCTTGGGAAAAAAAAAAAAAAAAAAATTGCTGTTAAAATCTCAATATGCAGGGTTGGATAAAAGTTAAATGCCCGAAAAAAAAAAAAATCTTGCAGCAAACAATGATTAACTTAAGCACATTGCAATTGATTCATGAAATATGGAATTAAGAAAGACAAAGATTTAGTTGGTTATATTACTTCATTAAAGGATGAGGAAGATTTTGAAAAGAAAACAAAAAAGAAATTCTGTACTCACTAAAACATTGAGCTAACTGCGTTATGACGTGGGTGGAATCATGTGACCACTCCAACTCCTCATCATCCTTGGTTTGTCTCCAGTAAGTTTCATCCTCATCAACCTAATTATCATATGATTTTCAACATATATATACATATTTCACTACTTCTAACTAATTACATCAACATTTTGTATTTCCATAGGAAAATAATGGAACAGAAAAATGGCGCCAAATTAAAACATGACAAACAAATAAATAAATTAAAAACAAACAAACAAAGAAACAAAGAAACAAACACATGATGTAAATAACAAGAGCATATTAGGGGGAGAGAGATTAAAAGTATACTCTGTGATGAGAAGAGCAAGAAGGAAAGCATTGTCTACGCCTCCTTAATCTCATGAGGAGGGGGACCAAAAAATTTGGAGAATTGGAGAAATATATTTCAATTTTCACCCCCCTTCCCTTTCTAACCGAAAGTAGTAAAAGAGAAAGAGAGAAAGGCATAAAGACAAGAACAAAAGGTTTTTTTTTTTTTTTTTTTTAAATGACAAATGATTGCACCCATCTCCATGCTCTCCAAACTAATTTTCAACCCCAACCATCATTATGTGTTTCAAGTCTCTCACTTTCATTCACTTTTCCCATCTCTCCATTGCAATTTCGAAACATCGGTGTGCCCCAAAGCCACCCAAAAAAAAAAAAACCGACTAATAGCGCAATTCAAGGAATACTATGTATACAACAAAAGGCATGCAATGCAAATGGTTTTTTATTTTTTATTTTTAACTTGACATGAGATCCGAATTTTATGTTTTTTATAAAATTAAAAATAAAATTATTGTTAAAATATACTTCTAATACATATGACAATTCTTCGCAACGAGGCATAACAAAGACAAATAATGTAACAAAGTCATCTACGCAACAAACCTATATACATATATATATATATATATATATAATATGCTACGGAAAGGAAAAGGGGAGGGCGGAGGAGAGACAGAGGAAGACAGAAAAGGTACCGGCTATGGCATCTGAGGAGACATGTTTGGCGGTGGGATATGAGTGGGGCTTTTCTTGGGTATTATGATGGGAGTTAGGGGTGGGGCCCACTTGGAGAAAGTGGTGGTCTGGTGGGACCGGAAGCGGGTACAGAATATATGTCGTAGAAATGAGAGAAAGACGAACGAGAAGAAGAAGAATATTGACATTTTTTATTTTTTATTTTTTCTGTTTTGGATATTCATTTTTTGCATTAGAGAAAAGAAACACACACATATCACCGTTTTTTGAGATGTAAGGGAGGGTGTTTATGAGGCTGTTCTTGTCTTCCCAACTCAAACCACTTACTTCCCTATAAACCAGCCTATGCCGTAGCCTCTCTCCTTTTTTTTTTTTTTTTTTTTTTTTTTTTTTTTTTCACTTGTAATCTTCTCCAAATTATGGGCGTCACCATATTTTTTTAACCCTTGTTTTTTCCTCTGTAACTTGGTGCTGAAAATTTGAATCCTACTTATTGTAGAGTCGGATCATGTAAAATTTGAAATTATCATTAACTTATGTAATTACTCAATTTTATTTTAAATTATGGTTGTAATTATCTTATTTTACTTTTTTATGTACATTTAGTTTGAGTTTATAAATTTGGTTTAGTCTCTTTTTTATTTTGTCACATTTTATTAATTTATTTGTAGTGAAAGTGATGACTTCTCTCCAATTAGACATACAAACATATCCAAAGTGAGATAAATTTTCAAGTACACGATATACAATACTTTAATTTCTTTTTGGTACCTACAATTCCATCATATCATAGTCTAAAATTTAAATCTCCTATCTTAAATTTGGGGAAATTTAAAAGCAGCTCAAGAATTAATACTCGACTGAATGTGCAGCTCTAAAACCTATAATCGAATCAGATTATAAACATAAATTTGCATTTATGGATCAAAAAAAAAATTTTTTTGTGAGGTATTAAATAATTGGTTTTAATTAATAGAAAATCGGTTAAACAAGGTTAAAAAGAGAATAGAAAAAACAAAATTAAATAGGGAAAATAAAAGTCAAAGAGCTGAACCCATGTCATCATTATGCGTACAACATGATCTTCTTCATATATGGCACAACATTAAACTAGCCTTTTGGCTTTATCCTATTTACTTGCACGAGGGAAAAGCCTTGTGTAGGAACGCAATAAAGGAATATGGGGGAAGAAAAAGACGGAGCAAGAGATAAACCAGTGCACAACTCATCTATATAATATACCATCAAATTAAGGCTAGACGCATATGATGTATCAGTTGGTCCAATATCTGTACTTTTTGGAGTTTTGTAACGATCATTAACCTTTTCTGTGAGAGATTTTTTATCTATTTTTTCTCAATTAATTACCTTCGTTTGATAAGTTAATTAAAAATAAAATTTTTAAGAAATTAGATTTATTAATTATAATTTTTACTGATTTTTTTTAAAAAAAGACAGAAATTAGGATGAAAAAATATAATTTAATTGAAGTTAAACTTAAACCTCAAACAAAATATAAATATATATATGATCAACTCTACTTCTTTTGAATTGTAGATTTTATAATTTGGATTAGATATAAGATTTAAAAGATATATGCACTATCAGAATAAATTGAAAGTTATAACCTCTCTCGTCTATGGATTTTTTTTTTTTTTTTAGCTCTATGTGGTTTCTTCTTATCTCCTTGGGGGCCGTAATTATGTGGTGCCTCCAAGCTGGTAGAACCAGACAAAAATTTTAGGAGAAAAACACTTGAATAACATAAATTTAAAGATAATTATATTAATATGACAAAAAAAATTAATATTAGACTAACATAACATAAAATTAAACTATAATATTAACTAAAATTTATATCATGTTGATTAAAAATAAATAATTTATGTCACATTAATTAATATATGAAAAACAAAATGTGGTTATTTATAAACAAGCACATTTTTTTCACCTATGGAGAAAAGGAAGGTGGTTGTTATTTGGTGGCTTATCTGAAATTGATTACAAATAATGGAATTCCTTGTTCGCATCTTAAATTGATGCAAAACAAAAATTGAAGTAAAATGAACTTAACTAAAAGTTCTTATCATGATAAAAATAAACAATTAACAATAACAAAAAGAAGCAGACGCACATACTTACAGATATAAGACTACAATTATCCACTGTCTACAATAGAAGATCTCTGATTACAAATTGAAGCCACAAAATAATTAAGCACCTAACAAAGAAATATATTTGAGAGAATTTAAAAAAAAAAAAAAAAAAAAGGGTTCAAAGATGCATAATTAAGGAACAGGAAAAGACTTGTCTCTACACATGCACTTGTAGGCCATGGGACAAGTCTC
Organism: Ficus hispida; assembly: GCA_025413025.1. NCBI lineage: Eukaryota > Viridiplantae > Streptophyta > Magnoliopsida > Rosales > Moraceae > Ficus > Ficus hispida. Next base: position 24,124,330 of record CM046365.1, read on the forward strand.
AGCCTCAGCAAGAGAAGCACAAACGAAGCTGACCATCACTAATCTGCATGGCGAGCATGACCCACAAGCATGCGAACAGTCCGGCAAGCTCGACCCTGCTACTTCAACCGTCTCCGGACGACCTACTTCACCACCCTTATTACTTCTTTTCGTTATCTGCCTTGATCTTATCAGATCTCTCTTTTCATCATACAACTTCTCTGCACCCATTGCTACTTTCTTATGCTTCGCCGTGTGACGACCTGCGCCTAATTAAGATTAACATATTAAAATTACATTCGCATGATATAAAAAATACCTCATAAAAAATATTATGATAATCTGACGGTTAAAAAATATATGTACCTGCTATGTTTCTGGTAGACACGGTGGCCGAGACTAATAGGGCGAAAATGATCACCACTAGTGTAGCAACACAAATGGAAGTAGTACTCTTCATGGCTTCTATATATCTTATATTACTCTCTCTGTTTTTTTTTTTTTTTTTTTTTAATCTTTATAATCTCTTGATAAGTTGTAATAACAAGCTATTGGAAGAAACAGTGTAAAGATAAAGGGAGAAGTAGAGACATATATATATATATAAATATAAGCGTTACACGCAGAGAAAGAATTGAAGAAGAGTATTCAATCGAATCACAGGCAAGAGTAAGTAAAGAGTGTGATCATGATCAGAGAGAGAGAGAGAGAGAGAGATCACATGAAAGAGAGGGTTGGAAATTAACAAAAGGTTAGTCACAGGACTGATGAAGAGCTAATTTGCTTTTCATGTGTAGCTCAAGGGTGATATCATACATTAGGGAAGTAGAGAGAGTTTTACAGAATTAAAAGGACTTTTCTTTTACGTGAAAACTCTGACCTGGACCTATGCTCGACACTGTAGACATAAATGCCAACTGGGTTTTTTATATTTTTACTTTTTGTTCCTTTTTTTTTTTTTTAAGAAAAAGGTAAATAAATTGATGAGATAATAAAGTCAGTACTGATGTTCTGATGTGACTGCCATTAATATTTCCCTGCGACCATCAAATAATCGATGGAGTAAAAGCTGAGCCCATTAAAAGTGTGCAGTTTCAGAGTTTTCCTGTTCAGGAAGAAAGAACCATGACGATACGAAACATACAATTCACTCTTGCCAAACACCCAAGTTACCCAAATTAAGGTTTTTTTTTTTTTTTTTAATTTTAACTAACGTCTCAATTATGTTCACATGCTCAAATTCTTGTAATTTGAGTGATTTTATTTTTAACTGAAAATTTTGAACCGGTGACTTGAATTAGAATTTGAAACAATATTTAGAAATATTCTATCTAAACTGAGAATGAAATATGAATCAATGTTGGAAAACTCAATTCAAAAGTGTAATGGTTACAATAAAAGAGTGTATGTTAGACCATGAATTTAAGAGGAAAATAACGTTAACCATAATATTGAGTATCATTTATTAATAAAAAGTAGATCTCATATATAAAAACACAAATAGTGATTGTGTTTCACAGGGGTACGGTCCTTAAGTATTTTTCTAGTAAACTTAGAGTTCGTTTGGTGAATGAGTTTGAGTTAAAAATTTTAAATTTGAATTGAAAATTTTTGTTGACTTTGCAAAAAAGACAAAAAATTTTTTAGAAAAAGACAAAAACTTTTCAGAAAAAGATAAAAACTGAGATAAAAATTTTGAGTTTAAACTCAAACGTCAAACAAGGCCTTAACATTTTGCTAGTCCTCTAGCAAAAGAAAGAGAAAAATAACGAAAAAAAGTGAGTGCTAATTCAGTTTGATTTACAAAACATGCCTCAAAGATTTTACTTATTTCATAGCTCAAGGAAAACTCTAAATATCGGAAAAGTTTAGAATTTCAATTCAAATGCTTGCCTTGCCTTGCCTTGCCTTGCCTTATATTCTTTTCATGTGTGTATGAATATAACCTTTTACACTCAACCACTCGTAACTCTGATTAATTTATGCAAACAAGTGAATTATGATTGATCTCTAGATGAAAAAATTTTCAAACTCCACATGCTTACTTTTCTTATCACTCTCCACTAATGTAGACAGACACATTATCGAGAATTATTAGAACTTTTAAGGCTTGTAATGTTATGCTAGGCTAATAGTAGGATAAAGATAATAATGTAGCTCAAATCACTCTAAACATATAACCATTTTAGGACCTTTTGTAGAGCTTTAGCAACATTCCCAATAACACCCCAAACTTGATTTCAACTTACTTTGTTATTCTTTTTTTTTTTTTTTGTTACTAAACCTCAAACTCCCTCCCCCCCCCCCCCCTCCTATTTTTAAAACAAGGAGTAGCACTTTTCTTTCTTTTTTTTTTTTTAAGAAAAAAAAAACTTTTCATAACTCCACCCATCCTCCCATACTTTAGTATAGCTTAAGATTATTCCTAGAATGATCAACATGCATAAGGTAAAGGGTTGAAAGTTTGGAAGTTAATTAAAAGGTAGGCTAAAAGATGTAGGTAACAAAGAAAAGGTAAACATTAGGCTCAAAGAGGTGACTAAGGATATGCATATGTAAGGATTCGCTTGAAAGGCTCAAACGATCCAAAGATAGTCTAAACATGTCCTTGGTAAAGTGTAGTCTAGGATTTCACCTCAAGTGATAATCAAACAAGTTCTAGAGTTTGATGAGATCGAAGGAGTTACTTAATTCAAATAAACTTTCTCTAAGTAAGCAAAATAGTCAAATGATCAAGACTCTGTACACAAAGTGTTAAAAGAATTGCAAGCAAGATAAAACTTACATAAGAATCAAGCACACAAACAAAACAATATTCATCATTTTCCAAGAGTTATAGTTAGTTCAATATAATTTTTATCATTGGCCTTTTACAATCAAACATAATCAATTCTCAAAAAAAAATTTTATTTTATTTTTATTACTATTACCCCCAAACTTAAAATGCATATTGTCCTCAATATGTAAGCAATCATGAAAATAAGAATGGTTATTGGAAACTTCCCTTATTGGTGCTTGGATTCCACGAGTTGGCTCCTTGACTTCAAAGCTCATACCTAGAGAAGAAAAACAAAGAATAAAGATAAATAAATAAATAAACAAACAAACAAAAAGATCCTAAAACTTGAAAATGGATTTGAACAAAACAAATAAAAAGCATGTAAAAAGCTTGGTTTGCCTCCAAAGAAGCGCTTAATTTATAGTCGTCGGCTTGACTGTAGAGAATGGCTCATCAAAGATCGGCTTTCGCCCAATAGGTTCATATAACACCCCATACGGGTCTTGATTGTTGATGCCCTCAAGCTTGGCAAGATATAGTAGAGTTTAGCACGTGGCTCCAACAAGACTAGGCTTCGATGTATGTGCTCGAGGAACATTAACAAATAATACTAATGTAGGTGGAGGAGGTATTGGCCACATCAGATCTTCATAGTGTGATCTTGGATGATTAATGTGTCACAATTGATTGGACACTAGAGACTTCTTCTTGTGATTCTTCTTCCATGGATAGGTCTTGTACCTCAATCTCACTTAAAGAGTCGTTGTCATAAAACAACTCCAAGTGCTCCTCTTTTTGCGTCGGCTCCTCAAGGTAGTAATCTTCATTAGTCTCTATTGGTGCATTGATGGTAGGAGTGGATGCTACCAATTCTTCATGCTGACAATTTTGGTCATTCCGAAAGATATTATTTTCCCAATAATCATGGTCGGCCATGTCTTCCAACATGTAATAGGCTTCGTCAATGAGTCTTTGGAATAAAGGGAAATTACCATGTTCACTTTCAATCCAACATCTTGTTATGTCACATAAGCCATTGATGAAATTTTGAAGAATATATTCCTTAAAGAAACCTTGATTAGGAACCTGTTAAGCAAGTCTCTATATTTCCACTAAGTACTATACATCGGTTCCATGTCTTGTTAGGCAAAACTCATGAGGACCTTTCGATGAGACAAAATAGGACAAACTTAAACAAATAAAATTAAAATAAAAAATAAAAAATAAATTCAAATTAAAACAAGAGTTTTTTGTATCGATATTAGTAAACAAAATAGTCCCTAGCAACGGCGTCAAAAACTTGTTGCAGAAAATTGCAAGTACACAATATCGTATATAAGTAATAAAGTGATAAGTAAAGTATCGTTCCCACGGGAAGTGTCATTACCAATTACCGAAATTATATTAATTCTAATTTTATTTGAATAATCAAAAAGAGATTTTTAAATAAAAATAACAAAATAAGTAAAAAAACAAAAGACTCACTAAAAGTCTAGAGTTTCCGATTTCACCAGATTAATCATATTAAAATCCTCTAATACAATCAATCAACGTCTATTCCCTATGTTGCCAACGGATCTCACTAATATAATCGTTGATCTTTCTCAAGCATTAACTATTTATCTCATAATAAGTCTGTTACAACCTCTTGGTCTCAAATTTTAAGCTTACCACAATTCATTAAGAATAGGAAATTCATAATGCTGCACAAGTTTCATAAATATCTCTAGCTTATGACAATTTCATAGTATATTAAACATGGCTTATTCAATTATCATTTCTCAATATCAAATTAAATATCAAATCATACAAAAGTTGGCCAGAAATTCACAAGCATTAAGTACATATTAATTACTTTAACATATAATTAGAATAGAATATCAATCAATTAAAAATAGAAAAACTCAAATAATTATAATCTAGATATATCGCATCCCTAGAAAATAAAATTACTTCATAAATAAAAATATAAATATACAAAATAAGGTTCAATCATTCTCAAATTATAAAAATAAAAGGATAAGAAAATAAAACAAGAAAACCCAGTCTGGAGGTATCACAAATCTCCGAAGCCTTCTCTTAAATTTTCTTCTCCCTCTCCTCTTGATAAACTAAAATAATCTCTCCCTAATTTTGTAAAAAACTACACCTAAAACTTAAAATTAAAAAAAAAAAAAAAATCTTCTTTTTCTTGTTTGGTTTTCGGCTCCAAACAGCCAAAGACCAAGAGCACGAGGCCCTAGGCCTCTATTTAAGCCTCTTTACTTCTCTTCTTTTCCCTTTTTTTTCCTATTTTTTTTCTTTTCTTTTTAGTTGCAGCAAACTTAATGCAAGTCAGCCCTAGGCATGGACCCCGCACAGACAGGTGGCGACGGACGACTGGCTGGAGGAAAATTAGGGAGATTTTTTAATTTTTGCGATATAACAAATAATAAAAAAAATCTAGTTTATTATTTGGTTTTTTTAAGAGTAAATCAGTGATTTGTCAAAATTCAATTACTAATTGATCAGAAAATCAGTTATTAATATTATAATCAATCATTGCTTTTTTTATTTAGTATGATATTGATCCAAATTAATAAGAAAAAATTTTCATTTTTCTAACTTTCAAAAATTTAAGTCATTTGTTAAAAAACACTCAAAAAGATCATTTATCAATAAATCCAATCCTAAAATCAATTGTTTGGATTAGATTTTAAAATCCAGATATTGAACGTTCTTTATACACCAATTTAGTCTGGACTTCTCATTAATAATATCCCAAATAGGTCCAAATTCATGAAACAAATAGTCGTTAAGTTACCATAATTAGTTTGATAGGTGGACCATAAGGCTGATATTAATGAACTGCCTTACATAAAGTTTTTTTTTTTTTTTTTTTGGGTTGAATACTGCCTCACATAAAGTTAGATCAATGTCTTTTTGACAACATATATAAATGAAAATTTCATTGTGGGTACCTTAATTACCGGTACATATATCTATGTTTACACATTAGACTTATATAGAGTTCTGCTAATTAACATGTTTTATTATTTTATTTTCGTATGTAATCTATATAGAATTTAATATCAGAAATATGCATCATCAATTGATTTTTCTGATAGAAAGCTCTTAAGTCCTAAGATAAAACAAGTTAAAAAAAAAAGTTTTGTGATATAAGAAAAATAATTCTATCCGTATCGTGTCTTTTTTATTACATGGCGATTTAAACTTAATAATGTTATTAAGATTTTATTATCCTAAGAAAAGGTGATAAAAATCAATAATCTATTTAAACAAAAATTTGCCACGGCTCCTTTCAAAAACGAGAATGAGGAGCAAAAAGTGTCAAGTCAAAGCAAATCTTCGCACGCAAATGAACCTAAAGAGGCGTGAGTGCCTTGTCACAATTTTTTTCGTCTAATTACTTGCTATTTACACTTCCTTTAGTAACAAGGAAAGAAAATTAAGGAGGATTGAAACTATTTAAAGATTGAAAAACTTATATGAAAGAAAGAAAGTAATTTTTCTTTTATATTGTTTGGATGTGATGGGAAGGAAAGAAAATGAATAATCAATTAGTAACTAATTATTTTAAGGCTTTTTTATGCATTAGTATACTTAAATTTATTATAGAGTTATAATTTACACTCTGAATTTTTAATTTTAATAATTTACATCATAAACTTACAATTATGTAGTAAATTACACCATATTGACAATAATATTAATCTTTTAAAAGAAATTAATATGTGATTTGTACATGGATTGTTGATTCATTACATAAATAATCATTTTTATCTTGTTAAGTAACAATATATATGCAAGTGAAGTATCAATTTTTATTAAAACTCAACATAGTTTAACAATGGGATGCAAATTGTCAAAATTAAAAATTCAAGGTATAAATTGTAACTTTAAGATAAATTTAGGGTACACTAATACAAAAAAACCTTATTTTAATTAGTATTATTTTATCTTGAAAATGAGAATAAATAGATTATTAATTCTTTTATTCATGCAACTAGTAGAAATTTTTTGTGGTTGCAGATATAATCTAGTGGTAATTCATATTTGACTCCACCATAAGTGTAGAGTTTGAATCGCCCCTTCCTCAAGTTCAAAAATAAAAAAATAAAAATAAAACACACTAGTAGAAAGTTTTCTCATAAAAAAAACTGTCAATACATGGGCAATAAAAGATAGTGACATCAATATCAGATAAAAGATCTAATAGTAATTTTATTTTGATCTATTTCAAAATATAGAGTTCGAATCAAATTACTTCTAAAATATATTTACTTAAATATAGTGAGATCTATGTGTTTTTTTTTTTTTTTCTCTCCTTACTTTATGTATTCACTTCTTTCCTCTCCTGTCAAATAACTTATTCCCCTCAATTTCAATTCTCCTCAAAATTTTTCTTCACTCTTTTCTTCCTCCCGCTTTTCACCTCTATGATCATTTGGTGTTTTAGTTAAAACAACCACCTTATGATAATTTAGATCAATGTAAATTTATATAAAATATGTAGTTTTATTTTCCTAATTAAGAGATTCAAACTTAGGACCTCAATTTTAAAATGAGTCCAAAATGATTGTTAGATTAAACCTTCAACTGATATTATAGTTTTTATCAGTGGCTTGCACTTTAATCCAACGTAAATTTATGCTAGTCTGGTCAAACTGTGACTCTGCTTTGTTTGATACACTTGGTGGGCGTTAATTATTCTATTTTATACATTTGCCTTTTGGCCTCAAATTCTTTGGCATTATTCGAGAGGAAAACATATTAGATTTGATCTCTCCTTTAATTAATTGTAGACAATCCTTTCGAAAAATGAATTATCTTCCCTTTTGCAAGATGTTCTACTTCTCACTTGTGCGTAATTTTTGTTTACAAAACCCTTTTTGGTCGTATTATTATTATTTACTTACTTCATTATACCTTATTCTTTTTACTGCACATCAAAATAAAAGATGATTAAGATATAATCTAACGATAATTTTTCACATGATTTATTATGAGATGTTTAGTTCTATAAATTCAAAAAAAAATCCGAATTAATCTTTTAATTTGTGAAATCAAAACTTAAATTTAAAATTAAAAAAAAAAAAAGTTTTTCCCTTCTATGCTTTAATGTTCTGCTTTCCAAGTAACAAGTTCAATAAATGCTGACTAAAAATAAATTTAAAAAAATTTGGTCCTTGGTCAATATAGATAGCTTCAAAGACCATTTCTTGTTCTTGACGCTCGTCGACTTGTCTCTTTTTCCATTTTGCTTCCATTATACGTAAGCTTGTGCCTCGTGGTTTGTTCATCGTCTGTACGGCAAACGACCCACATTATACTGCCCCACGCAAAGATTTTACATCAAGAGTTCAAGTCCTGCATCCTATTAATTGTCAGGTTTGATATAAGACTATATTGATAATCTCTTTGAACTCCTGAAGCCCAATAATCGTCTCATCTGCTACTTTCCTTTTTGCATTTGGGTTAGAGAACGCGAAAACACAACTAACAGTTTTTTTAGCTGCTATAAAAAGCATTGTAAGCTTCAACTCAATCTGTTAGGGAATTTTAATTTTGAAAATAATTGAGTTGTTTTTTTTTTTTTTTTCAAAATTGAGATCAGAGAATTTAAATTCTATACTTTATAAGAGAATCTATTTTTATTATCAAGCTGTGTTTGCAATTACAATTGAATTAGAAATTTTGATAATATAAAAAAAACAAAATGAAATGTCATTTTCAAAACTTTGATAATTTTAAGTTGGAGAGAGGTACAATCACTAAAGAAAATTTTTGTTTAGCTAATAGGATCTTAAGTTATCTCCTATTTAAAAAGAGAGAGTGAACCACATTAGGTACAAGTGCTAGTTGCAATAGGCGACTCTAATTTGCACCAACCATATATGTTTCTACCAATTTTTTCTTGTTTTGGGCCTCTTGATATTTCAATTGTGAAATTTACCTAGAATTTTTTTAGAAGTTTAGGTTACGCCCCAGGATTTTACATTTAAATATACTCATTATTTTCAAATTTTAAATCCCAAAAAATAATAATGTAACTAACTAGTTCATAATGTTTAAACTTAATTTAAAAAAATAAACAAAACGCGATATAAACATGGTCTATTTAGGCAGAGTAAAAAAAAAAAACATAGATATATATACATATATATATATATATATATTAAAAATAGTTAAGAAACCCGTTCTTCAAAAAAAAAAAATCTAGCTTTATCTTTGTCTACCAAACTGCCAAAAACCATACCAAATGATATAATAATTAAGAGGGAGTTTGACTCTCCAATTTAACTCAAGTTAAACTATATTTTTTTTATTTTTTTTTGAAATTTTTTTTTATTTTTTCTGAAAAAATCAATAAAAATTATTATTCAAATTTAAAAATTTCAACTCAACTCAACTCATTTACTAAACACCCTCTAAGTTGTCATTTTTCACTTTCAAAATCTATTTATAAAGGTTTGTAATCTGTCTCTACCAATTAAAAACAAACTTATTTTATTAATCATGTTGTTTAGTTTATAACTTCCCATAAATACTTAGGATTCTTAGAATCTTCTCTTAATTAAATACAATAACACCATAAAATGGTAAGAGTCAACAAATGAGTGTGTGCCACGTGCATTACTTACTGTTAATTGTTATCGTTTCCCTATAATTCTACTCACACTGAAAAAATTATTTAAAAAAATCCATTTCATTCTTACCCACTAAGCTAAACCCCAGCGATGATCTAGATTGGTGGTTGGTAGGCATTTAATTTTGATATTCAAACAATATTGTCTATTATTCCGCTCTTTTAAAGATATTTAAAAAAAAAATGTTGACTGGCCGCCAAGGAAGACAAACATCCAAATAACGGTCAACTATCGTTTAAAATCTAGAACAAGTGAAATAAAAATTTATTTAAAAAAAACGCGCAAAAGAAAAAAATCAAATCAAATCAAATCAAATAAGAACTCTGTTTTGCCCTGTATATATAAGAGCAACCATGAAAGTGTGTTTTCCAAAAAAATAAATAAATAAATAAATAAATAATCTCAACTGTGAAAGTGGGTGAAGAGTCATGAACACCCTCGTCCGAAGCGCGACGGCGAGTCTCAGCCGCCGATTAGACGGCTACGAGCCGTTGGATCAAGCTCAGCTTGGGCGGAGAGCGATCTCTAAGCGCAAGAGATCAGAGTCTCGTCGAGTGGTTTATTCTCGGAGCTACAGGAACGAGCGAGCCAAGCAGAGAAGGATTTTTCTGAAAACCTATACTTTGGCGCCACCGGAGAAGTTGCGCCGCCGCCGGCTGGCCAAGCCTCGGCCGCTCAAGAAGTTGGCCACCAAGGTTACCAAAGTCGTTGTTTCGGTTCTGTCGTTTCTTAGACTCGGCTCTGGTCGTTTGAAATCTTGTGATTGTCGTTTGGCCATCCGTGCTTCTTCTCCAACTCCTGTGCAAAGGAACTGAATTTAACTATTTCGTCTTTTTTTTTTTTTTTTTTTTTTTTTTTTTTTTTTTTTTTTGTGATTGGGGCTGTGAATTGTTGCTCTTGGAAGACGGTGTTGATTCACTTGATAAGAAATGTTCTGGCTCTTTTGGGATGTGAAAAGAAAAATAACATTAAAAGGGCACATGTATATTGTATATCATTCAAAATTGATATATATATATATATATATGGTGTTTGGTGGGAAATAGGGGATTTGATATGTACATTGGGTAGAACTCCTTGTTTAACGAATTGGGTTCTGTTCTCTATTGATAAATGAAGTCTCAATTTTTATTTTAATACTCGTTAGTATTTTCTGAATCTTCATGTTCTACGCTTATCTATATGTTCTGGGCTACGGCGACTCTAAATGACATACAAAAAAAAAAAAAAAAAAAAAAAGAGAGGGGACATCATATTGTTAGGATTAAATTTAAATTTAACCCCTAAAAAAAAAAAAAGAAAACGAAATAGCCTCACTTTGTCCTCTAATCTATAATTCAAAATGGAACAAAGAACTTATTATAGGTTACAATTTTAGTACTTTCCTCATTAAACCATCATTTACTTTTAACATTTTAATCATGTGTCCTGTAGAGATCCACAGTGATCAAAACCATTAAAAAAAAATTGCACTTTACAAATCAATCCCGTATCTCACGTGTGATCAACTATTTAAAACTTAAAAAGTTTCAATAAATAAATTCCCAAAATTGCAACTAATATATTGATTTTTTTTTTTTTTTTTTGGGAAAAAGGGCTTTGTTTCGTTTTAAATTGTAAGGCGCAAAATGAGACGGTCATTACTATTCCCCAAGCTAAGTTTAAAATAACCCAATTCTTTATTTCTCAACATTCATGCACGGAGGGAAGCATGGACCCCCCCTCAAAAAATACCTTCTAAATTTTAATAAAATTTCATAATTTGAAAATGAAAACTTGCTCATAATATCCTTTTAATTATCCATCACATAGTCTTTAGCCTCCTGATTAAAAGGTTCGTTTATCTTTTTTTTTTTTTTCTTTTTTTAAGGGACCCTGATAAAAAGTTCAACATTAATTTCCAAATGTAAAATACATTAAGGGTCCATTTGGTAAATGAGTTTAAGTTGAGTTTTTGAAATTGAAATAGTAAATTTTGTTGATTTTTTAGGAAAAAGACAAAAAATTTTGAGGAAAAAGATAAAACTTTTGAGAAAAAAAAAACAAAACTTAAGTGTTGAAAACCAAGCTTGAGCTTCATTTCCAAACGAAGTCTAAATTCTCAAAATATTAGTGCGTTTCTAGCCTGTCGCTCTGTCCTAGTCTGTGATTCGCGCATCATTTACATGAACAAAAGCGAAAATTTTAGTCCAAACATGATCAATGAAAGTCTAAAAGCCCAAAATAGCAAAAAAACAGAGCAAAACATTAACACCTCTCTGCCTCCACATCCACACACATGCAACAACGTCCTTAACCATAGGACAACAAAAAGGCAAAGCCATCCCAACAAGAGCCTTTCTTTTTTCTCTCTCTTAATTTCTGTCCAACTGATTCTATGCCCTCCAAAGGGCTTGAATTTGATCACATATTTTTACTTGAATTTTATCACAATTTAAACTTTCTGTCTTTTTCTCCATTATATTCACCAACGCAATGGATTCAGGCCCTCCGTACCAACAAGCCAACTTCGCCATGTACTCTCAGCACGAAGCAGGCAGCCTCCGGCCACCAGCCTACCGCCGCAACATCCCGCGATACCACTCGAACCACCACGACAAGTCCGGCTCCTGCAGCTGCTTCCGCTGCATCGGCTGCTGCTACTGCTGCCTCTTCATAATCGTCCTCCTCTCCGCCGCCCTCACTTTCTACCTCTACACCGTGTACAAGCCCCAAGTCCCATCCTTCGCCGTCGACAACTTCAGCGTCAACGCCTTCAAGGTCGTCCAGGAGACCTTCAGCCTCACCGCCGAGTTCGTCGTCGTCGTTAAGGCCGACAACCCAAACGAGAACATCGGATTCATCTACGGCAAGGACAGCTACGTGATCGTCGAATACTCGGGCACCGAGCTGTGCTCGGGGACTCTCCCGGCGTTTCACCAGCCGGTGAAGAACGTTACCATGATGAGAGTTGATCTAAAAGGGCAGAGCCAGTTCGGGTCGGGGCTGCAGCAGGCGCTCGTGGATAACCGGCAGACAGGGCAGATTCCGCTGCTGGTGAGGGTGACGGTTCCGGTGAGCGTGGTTCTGGGGAGTCTCCCGCTCAGGCAGGTCGTGGTGTTTGTGAATTGCTCGTTGGTGGTCGACAATTTGCAGCCTGATAAGAAGGCCAGGATTTTGTCCAGTAAATACACCTACGACGCCGAGTTTTAATTCGTGTGTGTGTATATATATATATATATATATATTATAGCGAAAACGTGAAAAGATTTTTAGGCCTTGTTTTAATGCTTTTTGTTCATTAGGGGCTGAATATTTATGTTAAAAAGAAAAAAAGATTTAAATTTGTATGTTAAAAAAAAAAAAGCTGTCAATAGATTTAGATTTGTGTAAAATTTTAATGTGGAGTTTTTCTTCTTCTTCTTCTTCTTCTTCTTCTTTTAAATCTCTCTCTATTTGATTGATTATTGGGTAGGATTTACAGTCTTGTTTTTTGTTTTTTTTGTTTTTTTTTTAACTTTTAGAAATCGTATGATTATATATTCGTTTGCACGTTGATGGTTCTTGTTGAATTTGGGAGTGATCTGTACGTTTGTTTGTTTGTTTGTTTGTTTGTTTGTTTGTTTTTTTTTTTTTTTTTTTTTTTTTTTTTTGCGGGTTTTGGTTGATAATTTATTGAGAAAATTAGCAAGGGGAAGAAGCTTCTGTGAATTTCATCATTGAATTAGAAAGAAGAGAATATGCATCCAAGTAAAAGATGTTCATGCATGTAACTACTTTGTTTTAGGAAGAATAACAGAATATAAATATATATGTATGTGTCTGTGTCTGTATATATGTATATTGGGCGGACATTTGTTCTTTCTAGTTTCCATTTTAGTGCTACATAATTTTTTTTTAGTTGTTATTATGATAGCGTAAAACTCATAGATTGTTGTCTTATTTCACCATCTGGCAACTATATACTTTGGTTTTTGCTATTAAAAAAAAAAAAGTTATAGAGGTACAAGGTATTGATATTAGGATATAGATCTAGAATATGATTTTGATGTCTTGAATAATACTATAATACTAATCAATCATGTTATATCATGTTTTAAAACTTTTAAATAATTTTTAAATAATTAAATTTTTTTTCTTTTAAACATTTGAATCTATTAAATGACACAATATAATTTAATTGATTGGATATCATTTGAGATATTAAAAAAATTAAACAAGTGATCCGAATCTATGAATCATATCAACTCACTTATGACCCTCAATGGTAGAGAAGAGATAGTTTGATAGTAGGTTCACAAAATTTGCACCAACTATGCATCCAATTAAATCATCTCTCGTTTCTCCAAATCATATAATGTTTATACATTGAACAGCTAGTAAATGTGAAGCTATCCAACCTTAACAAAAAGGTTATCTGCAGCCCTTAAGCTATGAATTTTTTGGGAATATCGGAATATTGACCGTTTAAACTTTTTGTTTGTCACAGATACAATCGTCTATCTCAAAAATAATAATAATAATAAGATAATTACAAAAAATAAGAGATAAGAAGTACGTCCAAATAATAATTGGGAGATTTTCTAAAAAATAATAGTTGGGAGAGAGAAGTAAATAAAAAAAATTGTTAGCACTTCAAAGGGTCCAACACCTCCCAAGACAACTCATAGGTTGTAGCAACAAATTCATCCACCCCTATATATATTTCATTCAATGACTTTAAATAAATATATTACAACCGAAAAATAAGGAAGCCGTTTCTTAAGGACTTGCATCCCGTCCAAAATGTGTGTCCCGATTCCCTGTCAAACAAATTAAAAAAAAAAAAAAAAAAGGACCGCGTCACAAGACTTTAATAGAAAGTTTACTTTAAGTAGAGTACTTGACGTCGTCATTCTTATTTATAAATTAGAAAATAAAAAAAATTACACATAAACACAGAAAGAGCTAAAAAGGGTATCTGAGTTAATTTCAAAAAAAAAAAAAAAGAATCTGAGTTAACTGCTTGTCTCCTTCACAGAGCTCTACACTCTCCAGATCTCCTGCATTTTAAAAAATAAAACTAAAAGAAGCTACGCCCACATTAAACTCTGAAAAGCTATGTGTGTGTGTGTGTGTGTAAATGTATATATTGAGAGCAGGAGATGCATTTTAAATCATAAAAAACTAATATAAAATGATGGCATATTTTCCTACGATCTTTTTGGCTTCGCAATTTTACGCTGAAAGCGGAAGGACATGAGAAAAGACATGCCGAAATCCGTTCGACATGGCGACTTTGTTGTGGGTGAAATCTGAAAACGATGGGTCCACGATATGTGATAAGAGACCAGAAAACAAAAGCCACAGAGTGAGACACGATCATCAGAAAACAGGAGCTCCTCGGCCTTGGTAATGAGCTCCGTCACCCGAAATTCTGATAATCGGACGTCGGAGGAGGACGCGGTGATCGGCGACCGCCAGCAATTGGTCTGAGTTGAGTAAGGTGAAACGGTGAAAACCCTTTTCACATGGACAGAGGAGAGTTTTAACTCTTTTTAACTCCGTCAAAAACAACACATTTCATTAATGACGTGGCCCTTTTGTATTCGTTAGACAGGGATTGGGACACAAACGTTGGACTTGACGATGCGAGTCCGTATCTTACTAACGACACCCAAGTTCGCAACTAGAAAATAAGGAGTAAACAAACAACTAAATCCACTTCCCTACAAATGTGCAACTCTGAATACTAAGGGCCCAGTAGGTTAGTATGTCTACTTTTGAAATGAAAATTTTCCTTTGTTTCGAACTAAGTAGTACTTAAAAAAAAAAAAAAGTACTACTTATTTCTATTAAGTACTACTTAAAAAAAAAAAAGAGTTTTTTTTAATATTATTTATTTTGAACTCTACATATCTAAATGAAGTCAGGTGTGATATTAATTTTTTTAAACAAACCTCAATAAAATCTTAAGGTATATGTTAATAAGATATGAATATAGATTTATTAATCTCCTCATATGAACATATTGAGAAAAGAATTGCTTCCATTCAAGCTGAAATGAAATTGTTATAGAATTTTAAAATTTGAAATAGAATAGAGAAATTTTTTAACACAAAAATATTACTATGTAAAGTAAGTTTGAAATTGAAATGAAGGGAGAGTTTGTTATGAAAAGGGGGGGGGGGGGGGGGAGGGATATCAGCCAAACATACAAGACAAACAACATTTTTATCTCATTTCTAAAATGGGATGGAGGAAACATAGGAAACATAAAACTAACCAAAAATAATAATTTAACCTATTCAAAACAAAATTAGAGAAACCAAACTAAATTCCACAACTAAATAATAAAATAAATTAATAAAGCACGCATCATATCATAATGTTGATAAACCAATTATAAACTTAATAAAGTGTTGTGTAATGTACCTAAATTGATTATGAACGCTAGAATTTAAACAGATATACTCGTCATGTCATATATGCTCTGTCAACATCCAAAATTTCAATCTTTGAACGAGCCTACATAGCATGCATAAGGATATCTCCATCTAAATTTCAAGAATTGCGTAATTTAATAAAATAATTTGTCAAAATTCTGAGGATAATTTATTGATTCTAGAAAATTCAAAGGATAAAAGTGTCAAAATCTTGGATAAAAATTAAAAAAAGAAAGGCGTGAGAGTCTTCGAATGTTATGTTAATAGTTAAAATTATTGTTATACGTAGACAACAAATAGAATCTAACTGCACACAAGTGGCAGACTGTGGACCCAAGAGTTTCCTATTTTGCAGGAGAAGAAATACATTGCCCATTATAGAGAGTCAGAAAACAGAAGCAATAACAAGCTTGCCGGGCAACCGGTACGCCATACGCGGTTTTGCCCTTCAAAGAGCCAACCACCACCACAGACCGAAGGACGAGGATGTCATCGGTGAATTACCGATTGCCTTTGTTTCCGATTTCTTGTAGGCACCGGGATCTCTGAAAGTTTGAATCGTATATAATAGTTCTATATATTGAATATACATTAGCATCGGACTATATATACAACAAAGATGGCAACTAGTTTGTATAAGGCTCCACCTTTGTTGAGTTCGATCGGATTTCAGGTATATATGATGGCATGATTCTATTAACAAAAAAACAAGGCCTTTTTTTTTTTTTTTTTTATAAATGAAATTCAATGATAAAGTTGAAAATATCTGTTTGATAATTTTAGCTTTCTATGATTTGGGACAAATGCTTGTTAGTAATGCAATGTCATTCTAAGAATAAAAAAGATAAAAGGAAGTGTTTTATACAAAGACATGTTTTTTTTTTTTTTTTTTAATTCATATACAAAGCCATTCAGGGGTTACTCTTTTGTAGGGAAAAAGCTCTGGGATATTGAAGAAGCCAGGGAAAGTGGCACGAATCACGATCGAAAATTCGTGTGGATGGACAGGAAATTTCATCTTGATGATTGAGCTTCGGAAGAAGATTCTAACCTTTAGAGATATCATCGATCTTCCTCCTTGTGATGGTTCAAGCCCCATCCAGAAGGTACTAAATAATAATCAGTACTGTTTAGTAACGCAAGATGTTTAATACTCAAAATCGAGTTTTTGTTTCAATTTCTGAAGATTTTCTGTGATCTATTGATTCCAACAGTTGGTCAAGGGAACTGTAGAAGATCTCCACAATCTATACCCCAACATTGTTTCCTATGACATGGAACTAGAAATGGAAAAGATCTCAATACATCAGGTTCATTTGGAAAGATTTAGAGAAATTTTACCTTTTTTTTTTTTTTTTTAATTTTTTATTTCTGCTTTTACATGTAAACTAACCAAGACAAATTTTTTAAACAGGATTTAGTTTTCCTTTACAATGCACTAAAATCCATTGGAGATTCATGGGTTAAGAGTCATAAGTGGATAAGCACTATGGGAGACGGTGCACAAGACTTGCCGGAAAACATGATCAGTTTGGAGCAACTTGGTAATCTTGCCTAATTTGAATTTTCAATTCATCTAGTGAATACAATATAGTTTAGAACAACTTAATTAAGATCCAGATGGTTCCTTTTAATTTTTCCATAGGGGGAAGAGTTCTGTCAAAGCTTAACCACATGACGCTTATTGCGAAACAAATATTCGACATGATGGATGAGGACGAGAAGAACAACGAATTCAAGATTCAGGGCTCCACCATTGGAGACGTATTGACTAAATCATATTCAGACAACAATCTCACGACATGTTCGTCACCAGACACCCCAACTTCAGTACCTCCAAAGCCAAGTTCTTTCGCTATGGAAATTGGCGAATTCCGTGATGTTTCTTATTCAAGATCGCTTCTCTTGCCTTTCAGACTCAAGGCATTGGAGAACTTGAAGCCCATGGGAATGAAGCAACTTTTCTCATTTGACATGTTTCCTCCTTCACTCACTCAAGATTCCAGCTCCTCAAAAGGAATCAAAAGGAAAGAAGTTGATCACATTGTTGAAGAATCGCCGGTTACAGCAACTCATGAGGAGATAAAAGAATCCAAAGCTGCAAAAATTTGTCCAAACTTTCCAAACTTGATTTCAAGTTCAATGCCATCACCATCACCACTGCCTCCGCCTTCACCGCCACCACCAGCACCACCGTCCAATCCTCTAAATGTGACTGCTGCAGTCCCGCCTCCACCACCCGTTCCACCTCCTAATGTATCGTCAGTGCCATTACTACCGCCTCCCATGCCACCAACAAAGGGAGCCGCACCACCACCTCCTCCTCCACTAGGTGCTGCTAAAGCCCTGCGTCCAAAGAAGGCAACTACCAAATTGAAAAGATCATCCCACATGGGAAATTTGTATAGAATTCTCAGAGGAAAAGTGGAAGGCTCTGGTCTAAATGGTAATCAAGCGAAAGGGGGGAAATCTCAGATCGGAGGAGGATATACCGGAGGAAAGCAAGGAATGGCTGATGCTCTAGCAGAGATGACTAAGAGGTCTGACATTATCATTAAAAAAATCAATGCCCACAGATCAAGTTGGGAAAACATGAGATGAATATTTTAATAATATATCTCATAATAGTAACCATTGATTTCCTTTCTTCTTGTCTTAGATCTGCTTATTTCCAACAGATTGAAGAAGATGTTCAGGAGCACTCCAAATCAATCTTGGAGATCAAGGCTGCTATCAACTCCTTCCAAACAAAGGACATGTCTGAGCTTGTCAAGTTCCATAAACATGTCGAACAGCATTTAGAGAAACTTAGTGATGAAACCCAGGTAAATACTTGGTCTCAGTTTTAAGGTTTCATGTGTGTGTGTGTGTGCGTGTGTATACACACACACACACACACATATGCATGTATGTTTGTATATATACACACACACACACACATGCATGTATGTTTGTATATTCTTGAACTTGATGTAATTTCAGGTGCTTGCAAGGTTCGAAGATTTTCCCACAAAGAAGCTGGAAACATTGAGGACTGCATCAGCTTTGTACTTGAAATTGGAAGAAACAGTCCAGAACCTGCAAAACTGGAAAGTAGTTCCTCCTTTAGGCCAGCTTCTTCACAAGGTTGAGTCCTTCTTCAACAAGGTAATAAAAACAATAGAAAAAGGAAGATGAAAGTTTGTTCTCTGATGAGATGTTTTTCTTTTTTGCCCCTATAATTTGACCAAATTGTTTTGTTTTAATGTAAACAGATCAAGGGGCAAATAGACGCACTGGAAAGAAGCAAAGATGAAGAATCCAAAAGGTTCCAAAGCCACAATATCACTTTTGACTTCAACATTTTGGTTCGGATTAAAGAATCCATGGTTGATGTTTCTTCTAGCTGCATGGAATTGGCACTTGAGGTAAAACTTGCCTACTTGTTTCTGCTTAATATAGACAACATAACAAGCTAGTAACTCATCCCAAACCTATCATCGACTCTAAAATCTGACTCTGATACCATGTTAAATGAGCTTGAGTATAACTCATCCCAAACGTTAGCTCATAATCCAGATATAATCACCATAATAGTCCAATAACTTAACAGTGTGAGGTAAATTCACAATCTAACAGTTCCAACGTCAAATTGAACTTCATTTGTTTTGGGTATAGGAAAGGAGAAAGTTAAAAGCAGCAACAAATGAAGAACATGTGTGGTCTAAAGCAGAAGGGCAAGCAAAGGCGCACAGAAAAATGCTTTGGAGGGCTTTTCAGCTTGCGTTTCGTGTGTACGGCTTTGCCGGTGGACAAGATGATCGAGCTGATCAGCTGACCAGAGAATTAGCCCTTGAAATAGAGACTGATCCTCAACATTATGAGTGATTTACAAAGCTTATATATGCATGCAAGCTTCATTGCAAATACACTATAAAACTATATGTACATATATATATCGAACACGGAATCCATACATGATAAAATGATAATATATATACGTATATATACATACATATATATGGTTATTATTAATTAGCAAGAATATTGCAGGCACCACCTTCTTGTGAGTACACAAGCAACTTAAGGTAAGGTGTTTCTTATTTTTCAAAAAAAAAAAAAAAAAAAAAAAGGTAGGGTGTTTTAGTAGATTATTTTGAAGTACAGTTGTTCAATCAAGTCTCCTTATTGTGATTGCTGTGAGAACCGCGCGTTAAGGACTAATTGTAGTATATCCTACATCCATATTATAGATTTTGTTTATCCTTTTTTTTTTTTAATGCAATTGTGCAAAATTTTGTCAATGATGAGGCAGTGATATTCATGTGTCCGGATGGGGTGTTAGGTTTGTTTTTCAACAAATATTTTTTTTTTCCCCCAACTAATTGCGGTTCAATATTACATATAAACAAAAACGACAATACACCATAAAACGACAGTGAGTTCAAAAAAAGTTTAAACGACAACAAGGAGAAAATGATGAAACATGCAGAGGGGGGGGGGGGGGGGGGGGGGGGTGGTGGGGGTGGGGGGGTTGGTGTTGGATAACAAGAAAGTAGCCAAAAACAAAATAGTTGAAACTACAGAAAAGCTAGTAATGACAAAGTTAAACGACACAAATGTGTAAACGAAGGGAAAATGACATAAATAAAACTTTTAATCGACAAAATAGCTCCCTAAACACAAAAAATAAATATATCTAAAATCGTAAACACTCAACACTTTTTTTAATTAAAAAAAAAACATAACATTAAAAACGTCATGAAATTCAGAAACGTCAAAAATGTATTAGGAAAAAAAAAAAGAAAAAAGGAAAAACAATTAACCCCTTCAAAAACAAGCCCAGCCGAAATTAGTGGCAAGACCAAATTGCAAATCCATGTCAGAAAATATCAACAAAAAGGAAATAAAGAAAAATGGAGAAAAACAGTAACAACTAAAAACAACGGAAAAATATCAACTGACGGTTGCCCACGTCGAATACCAAAATCGTGGCGAGAAAGTCGGTAAACCAGAGAGAGAGAGAAGAAATAGTTTCCGTAAGTTATTTATTTATTTATTTATTTTCTTTAATCCAACAGTGACTCAGTCATAGTCAAGTAAGATTTTCGAAAATTGTTTGATTTTATTTTTATTTTTTTTCTGGGAAGAGAATATTATTAGATTTATTAGAAAAAATATATATCACTAATATATATATGTTGGGGAAAATACTTATATATCCAATGCATGTCAAAAAAATAAACTAAAGTAAAAATAAAGAGAAGACATGTAATTTATATAGTTCGATAAAATTGCTTACGTCTACAAAAAAGAAAGAATAAATTTATAAATGCTTTCATAATTATACACTCGTCAAATACTCTCATTTTCTCTCTATCCAAAACCCCTTACACCCTTTGCCTACTCTCTTCTCATTTTATCTCAAAAGAGGCACATTCTCTCTCTATTTTTCTGAACATACACACCTATTAATATGCTCTCAATGGGACACAATAGTAGCAGCTTTCCCAAACTCATAAAACAAAAACTTGCCCAAAACTAATTTAAGTCACATACTTAACAATCTCCACCTTGACTCAAATTCTCTCATCTCACATGCACACTAAATAAGAATAAACACGTGTCAAGTTCAAACTCTTATCGAACTTAACGCGAGAAACTAATTTCTTCTTTTGTCTTCAGTTGTCACCCTCAACTTGTTGTACTCTTTCACTCTTGCTACTTCTTTTACAACAGAAGAAGACCTCTCTTGACGTGACTCCACCTTCATAGCTCCACCTACAACTATCTTCCTTATCAGCTTGTACAGATTATTTACTTTTTTACCCATGAACCAAAGCACCTCTCCTAACTTCCATAAAACCACCCTTGACAGAGTACTCACATCCCAAAGTGTCCTATGCCACTGAAGAAATTGAGCTTCTTCTTAGTCGAGGAACATACCTAACATTTGTCGATGTCATAACAACTCCATCAAACATCTTCACTTTCACAGTACCTATTCTGATAGCTTTAGCACTCGAATTATTAGCCATCAGAAATGTACCAGTATCACATGGTTCATAAGAATCAAACCACTCCTTATGTGGATACGTATGAAACGAACATGCCCAATCCAAAATCCAAGAGTCAGAATTACCTCCTTCAGCAGTAACAGGATAAACATCATTTTCACTATCATTCCTGTCATCAACAACGTTTGCAGATTATGTCTCTCGAGCCTTCTACTTCTTCTTTTCTTCAAGATGCTTAGTCAATTCTTTACAGTTTCTCCTAATATGCCCCTTCTCATGGCGGTAAAAGCACTCAACATCCTTCGAAGAATGCGATTGGGAACGGTCATCTCTCCTTTCATAAAATCTCCCCCATGTCTTACTCCTACCCCTACTTGAATCTGACTTCACCAAATCTTGTTCAGCGTAAGACGAACTATTAGGTGGTTTCATGTTTGCAGTCTCCAACAAAGCAGTCACCACCTCATCCACAGTCAACATAGTTTTCCCAACCAACAGTATAGTCACCAAAATCTTATATGATTTGGGTAGGGAGACTAACAAAATTACCGCTTAATCTTCGTCATCAATCTTGATCTCTACATTTAGCAACTGACTTATGCACTTATTAAAATTATTTATATGATCCCTAACATCAATTTCTTCACTCATTTTCAACTCATATAACTGCTTTTTCAGATATAATATATTTGTTAAGGATTTCGACATATAAAATTTTTCCAATTTTTCTCATAATTACTAGAAGGATATGCTTCATTCATAACACTATATTTCAGTTCATAAGCCAAACTCAAACGGATAGTACTTACCGTTCTCGCTTATAATTCTTCTCAATCTTCATCACTCATCTTTTTTGGCTTCTTCTCTTGCAATGCTTTTAGAAGTCCATGATGTACCAGAACATCTTTTACTGTACTATGCTAGATACTGAAATTCCTTTTTCCGTTAAAACACTCAATCTGCTCGAACTTTACTCTAGATATCATCTTGATTTTTTTTTCTCTCAAGATCCTCAGTCTTGTCTCTGATACCTCTTGTTGGGAAAAATACCCCTATACTCAATGCGCAATAGAAACTTTAACTAAAGTAGAAATAAAAAAATTTCGGAATTCCGAATTTACATAATTCGGCAAAATTGCCTACTTATAATAAATTCACTAACACTTTCACAATTACACACTCGTCAAACACTCTCAACCTCTCTCTACCCAAAACCCCTTATACCCTTTACCTATCTCTCTTCCGACTTTCTCTCAAAAGGAGGCACATACTCTCTTTATTTTTTTGAACACACACCTATTTATAGGTTCTTAATGGGATACAATAATAACAGCTTACCCAAAATTATAAAACAAAAACTTACCAAAAACTAATTTGAGTCACACACCTAATAACGTATGTATGTTCCTCAAAAAAAAAAAAAAAAAAGCATTTATATACGCATGGCATGGCTTCTATTTGAAACATATATATCACTAATATACATATGTTTGTTCCTCAAAAAATTGATGTATTTGATGAAAATAACTGAGATTCTAAGAATTCTTATTTCACATGTTCAATAAAAGATCGTTAGTTGAATACGAAAGAATAACATAGCCTTAGAAACTACCATCCACTCCAGTTCTCTATTTTTAATTATTATTTTAACTTGTTCTCTCAATGGGTATACAATACACTACAGTTGTTATAATATATATATATATATATATATATTTTAAGTAAATGGATGGGAAAAATTTTATAAAGATGAATGAATGGTTAAGCGATGAAAATAGAGACTATGATCTTGAGTAACCTATACGTCAATGTTTACATATGTACTACATGATTTTTAAAATTAACTAAAAAAATGGAAATTGCATTTAAAATGAAAAAAAAAATCTGTTTAATTAACATTAAAGGTCAGTAAGTTGTTTAACCTACTATAGAAAGTTATATAAACTGCCACATTAACAAATGCAATTAATTAAGATACGAACTTAGTTTTATAGTTTTGTCTGTAATCATCCATGATTATAAAAAAAGAGTAACCATTGAAAACTCTTTTGTACATGTATAAATTATTTATATGTGTGTTCCTCAAATATATGTCTAGCTGTCCACAAGAGAACATACAGACCATTTGGGCGGACAGAAATAATGAGGAAAAATTCAGTGTTCACAAATGTATTCAAATATTTAGACGTTACTAGCATGTTTGGTTCTCAGCTTTTTAATAAAAGAAAAGTTTGGTTT
The DNA here is from genome assembly GCA_025413025.1 of Ficus hispida. Lineage (NCBI taxonomy): Eukaryota > Viridiplantae > Streptophyta > Magnoliopsida > Rosales > Moraceae > Ficus > Ficus hispida. The sequence continues at coordinate 24,148,376 of CM046365.1, forward strand.
AAGTCCTTTTTTAATCTGGATTAAAGATGTTTAGTTTAAGTTGGTAGCCTCAGAAACCTAACCTAAAATGTCTAATTTCTGGTTTTAATTCCTAAAATTGCCAAACTCAATCATTCAAAGAATTCCCCCCAAAATATGCTAGCTGTTGTTATTTTGGTTGTTACTATCATATATCATGTTGCAAATGGTTCTAAAGGACTTAAGCGTTAAGTCTAGTGTGTTAACTTTTGAATATAAGTTTAATCATGTAATAATTATTCACTTATAATACACACACATATATATAGCTTCTCCTTTTGAGATAATAGACTTGCAACGTACAAAGTTTTCTATCATTTACCTTTGAACCAAGTGGTGATGAGATGCAATGGTAATGATCATGTTTCCATGAAATGACTCATTTTTTAATTATTTAATTATAATTAAACAATAATTTCATATTCGACTTTATAATAGTAAGTAGATGTTAATTTTACATCTTATTAGCGATGGGGCTTGCAGCACTCTTCCTTCAAAAATAGATATGGAACGCCAAATCGAATTAAAATATTGAATAGGGGGGAAAAAAAACTAAAATAACCGAAAGGCAAGCGCATTTGAGCACTGCTAATAATAAATTTTGATGTGGTAGTTAAAGTTGGGTTCTAACTAGATTAGGCCGAAAATGGTTATCAAAAATTGTCCAATCAAATTCGAGAGAACCTTAAAGAGGAAAAAGAAAAATAAATAATGCCAGCTAGTTCGGACCACCAAACCTAATTTACATCCTATGGTATCGTTCAGAACCAAATATGAAATTCTCTTTATTCTTAAAAGCATTCCCTACCTTAAAAAAAATTTTAAAAAATTTAAAGGAAAAAAAAAAAAAAAAAGCACGAAGTATGAGGATTTGGGCCAAAATGTGGTAGTGTGGTCTAATGATTACAAGAGTCCATATCATCAACATGAATGTTAGAGCTTTTATAATTTAGCTATAATTGCTATACTTTTCTCCATGCCTTTAAAAAATATAAAATAAAATTAAAAAAAAAACAAACAAACAAACAAACAAACTTTCCCACATCACTCTGAAGACTTTACATGCGATGCCTTGTGGATCACCGGCCACCATTGAGGAGGAGAGATGGATTTGATTACCTATTCCTTCTAACAACTATGCGGTTATTTGTTTCTTTATTTCTAAAAGAAACTTTTGATTTTGGATTATTAAAAAATTATCAGTGTCACGTCGTTTATTTTTATTATTTATAAAAGATATAGTTCAATTTTACTTAAAAATACATCTAACAATGAATGTTGCATTACATATTGACTGGGTAAATGCATCAGATCTGAGAAGAGAAAAATGAAAGACATTTATTCTTTTTGTGGGTTTTTTTTTTCAAAGATATTATCCGACAAAGAGGGAGAAATGGGTTGGTGGGTCCACTCTGGCAATGCGTGCGTTTTAAGGTTTTCACTTCAATCATCTCTCTCTTTAATTTACAACTTAATTAACTAGTGACAGTGTTGTGTGTTTAGTTACTCATCCACTAACCCACGTTTCGTCTCAAGTTTGTTGGGTTTGTGTCTAATTTTCCAGTTGGAAAAGAAAAAATAATATATTTTTTAAGATTTTTTTTAATATTTAAAATTCTCATTCTCTTTTTTCTTCGTGTAAACAAAAAAAGCCGAAGAAAAAATTGTTACCCACAGCCACTTATCAAATGGGTTACAGCTTACGCGCAATGGTGCACGGGAAAAAAGTTAAAAACTTACTATAAATTAAAAGAGAAGAATGTTATGGTAGGGTATAGAAATTTTCATTTTAAAAGTCAAAAATTTTAATTAAATACTATTGGTGCGTTTGATGAAACAATTTGAGTTGAAATTTTTAAATTTGAGTTGGTTGACTTTTTAGAAATTAATTATAATTTTTGTTAACTTTTTTAAAAAAAATAAACAAAAACTGAAGTAAAAAATTTGAGTTTGAGATGTAATGTCAAACGTAAGTATGTGATTTATATTAATGCACATTAGAAAGAACTTAATTCCTTCATTATTCACATTAAAAGCCAAAAAACTTTCCCTTTTTTTTTTTTTTCTTTTTTTGGATCACATTTAGGCTAAAAGCAAGCAACAAATCTCTACGACAAATCTGTGTGTAAAAAGGAAAAAAAAAATTTTGGAAACTTTTCTATTTTTTGCTCTTAGGCAAAGAGGCTTATTTAGCAGAGTGACAAGTGTCCTCATACACCGGTGTAGTGGGAGCATGTTTCTTCTAAGCTCTCTCTCTCTCTCTACCCACTCTCTCTCTTTGTTTCACTCTCTAACCATATTCAAACCCACTCCTTCTAATTGTAACTGTCTCCTATTTATTTCCCTTCATCACTTTGTTCGCAATAACAAGTGTTTCACCTGAAACTTAAACTTAAAGGCGCCATTGAATTATTATTACTCAAAAAGAGAGCTTTTAAATCTTAATCGTCTCCTTCCTCAGAGGAAGCGTTGAGCTCCAGACATGTTTGACGTCTTGTTTGGTTGGAGGAAAGCTTCCAGGTGGTAAGTGAAAAACAAGAGTACTCTGACTCTGTCTTACGTTTGATCATTTTGTTTTGTCTGGTGATATATATATATATATATATATATTTTTTTTTTTTTTTGGTGCAGTAAGAAAGTGATAAAACTGGCACAGTGCCGGCTCAAGCTGCTGAAGAACAAGAGGCATGTGATCGTCAAGCAATTACGTCAAGACAGTGCTCATCTCATCAAGACTGGCTATCAAAACATTGCCTTTCATCGGGTCTGCCTTTCTAACCTTTTACCTTTTGATATTCTCTTTTCCCTTTATTTATTTATTTATTTATTTTTTTTTGGAATTTTCAATTAGCCTAATTTTTTAGACTTCAAAGCTATTATTTGAGCTCTGTTTTTCAAGTGTCTTAATAATTCTAGCTGCAGAGGGTTATGTTTTAATTAATGTTTTTTTTTTAAATATTTTTGGGTAATATACTGCGGAAGGAGATTAAAATTAATATCTATTAGTAAAGAAAAAGCATTTTGTTTTGTACATTTAAAGTTTATTTCATTAAAACAGACGGACCTTTAGAGTGAAAAATCCCCAAATATATTGAGACAAGAGCTGATTAGAGTGTACTGATGCATTTTAGCTGATCATATCATTCTCATACAAATTAAATTGACATATTTGGATTTTTGAAGAGCTTTTTGATGTTTAATGAACAAATTTCTCATCTCAGGCTGAGCAGCTGATACAAGATGAAACTGTAATGGCAGCATACGAATTGCTGGACCGTTTCTGCGAATTCATCCTGAACAACTTCTCGCATATCCGAAAACGCAAGTACGGATTGAAACGAACAACCTTTTTAACTGCAAGACATATCATCATTATGCGTTTTGTTATCCTGTACTTGTTTTTCCATAATTGCAGTCTAAATAACAAGGCTTGTTTCCGTTAATTCGGGTGGTTTCAGGGAATGCCCAGATGATGTAAATGAAGCAGTTTCAAGTCTTATATACGCCTCGGCAAGATGTGGGGACATACCTGAACTTATAGTCATCAGGAAGCTCTTTGAAGATCGTTATGGAAAGAAGTTTACTATGGCCGCGGTCGAATTGCTCCCCGAGAGTCTGGTGAACCGGCAGGTTGTTAATTGATACCATTTCATGACTGTGTTTTGAAGGGTGTTTCTGCTTTTGAGTGACATGAATTGTGTGTAAAACTGCAGGTTAAGGATACACTATCAGCGAAGCCGGTGTCCGATGAGATGAAGCATAGAACAATCAATGAAATAGCTGAGGACTACTGTCTCCAAAAGCCGGAGGTTTTAGCTCTTGAGTACTATCCCGAATGGCAACAACAACAACCGGTAACTTAAAAAGCTTTGTCAATATGACATAACAAGATCTAATGTTTCGATTTTTCTAATTTTTTTTTTTTTTTCTCATTCTGTTTTGATCAACTTAAAGTGGTCTCCTTTGTTTCCTCGACGCTACAGGTAAAGGAAAGCAGTGAACACAAAGTACAGGCTAAAGATGTTCAAACTTCAATCGCCGAGATAGAAGATCAAATCACACTTGTTGATTCATCATCAACTAGGACAAGCTTATCGACCGACCCATCATCAACCGGTGCTTCTGACATATCTTCAATGGATCAGCAAGCTTTGACAAATGTTTCAGAGTCAATTTTGCACAAGAAGGTGGAGAAAGTAGAGAATTCGATTGGAGCAGATTCTCGAAGTATATCTGGGCAAGGCACTGAAGAAATTAAGGGAGTCGTCTACAAGGCTGATACTTGTGAAGCTGAAACTGCTGTGGAAATCAAAGAGGATAAAAGTTTTAGAGCTTCTTCATCAGAAAGCTTGCCAAAGTTTTGCGAGGAGACGATAGTTTATCTGGATGACATAGAGGCGTGCCAGTCTCCCACTGTGAAAGACGAAGATTATCAGGACCAAAGATTCTACAAATTCAAGTCGCCAATTTTATCCAAGAGGGTGAATTTTCGAAACAGTTGTGATCAAAATTATTGGGAAAGATATGAATCAGGGACCAAGAAGTTGACCTCAAAAGATTCTCAGAGGAGTTACAGTGTGTCTAGGAAAAGATCAAGGAGAAGGTTGGTGTACTCGGAAAATCAAAGTACGAAGGACATTGAAAGTTCATGTTATTATGAGCAGCCACGCAAGAGGAATTTCAATCACAAGCCTAGATCTCGTCAGCAAAGAAAGCAACAAAACAACACGTTGGTTGCGGAAGGTGAAGAAAGATCGTCGAATGATGCTGAGATGAGGCAAAAGCAATTTTCCAGCAGGGAATTCAGGGTTACCCCTTTAACAAGTAACCGCAGATGTTATCCAGAGAAGCCATGTTGCAGATGCTGCAGCAACCTTGAGAGTCCATGCTATTTTTCGACGGATGAAGACAACAACGACAGTGAAGTCCCACCACGGAAGGAAAAGAATTCGGTCAGTAGGCATTGCAGGGACCGGATGTTTCAGACTGAAGAGTCGAATTACGAAATAAAACGGGCTCCCTTAATGCCTCCGAAACCTAGGAGGAGAAGCTATGACAATGAGGCTATGGTGTGTGATGATTTCACCAATCCAGAGCACCAAATTCATATACGAAACAATGGAGCAAAAGCGGTGCCGATGGAGCTTGCTTCGCAAGGCGGTCGTGCCTTGTTTGGCTCTTGCAGGACAAGGAAAGACACAGAAGTTCCTCCTTATGTGAGGGCAGTGACAATGCCTCCGGAAAGGTCCAAGGACTGTTCCAAAGATGAGTATCAGAGATCTAATTCCTGCCCTGTTCAATATCCCAACCATGTCCATCCCAAGTTGCCCGACTACGACGATTTAGCAGCTAGATTCGTGGCTCTCAAGAAGGAGAATATGTTGAACAAGCTCCAACATTGTAGGAAGCAGCATGTTTAGCAGAATACAAGGCTGTCTGCACTTTGTTAGTTTGTAGGACTGGTTTGTTTCTTTCTATATTCAATTCTGTCTATTTTGTTTTAAGAGATCTCTATCGAAATTTCCTGTGTTGCAAACTTGAGTACATACCTTTTCACTACAACTCTAACAACAATTTGTTCTTGTAACGTTGGTTTCTCTACGCGTTCGTACATTTTTTTTTTTTTTTTTAAACGCCCTCTATGAAGGTACGGATGGAAAATTGTTCTCCAAATCCGCATGAACATTTTTCAAGGCAATAATAACGCATCTTCCATTATTTCTACACACTTTCCATCAACATAACAATGGGTTCTGTGGTTATTTATGTAAATATCTAAATTGAAGATAATATTTAAAAAATATTATTTTTTATTTTATTTACATGAATGTCTAACTTGTTGTTTATAAAAACCACATTACTCTTTTATTAAAAATGCAAAACAAATAAATAAAGAATTGATAAAAATGGAAAGAAAAAATCTATAAAACATTTTAGATAAAGCAAATCTTTTATAAAAGGAAAAAATATATATATATATCATTTTATTTGATTTATTATAAAGAAAAAAGAACCCTAACATATATTAGTTGCATGTCATATGAAAAACATTCGTTATGATAAACAATCTGCCATTAAGACGAAAATATTAAAAATGATACTGTAAAAAAATATTAAACACTTTAAAACCTAAAAAAGACTTCATAATGATATACTAATTATCATAAAGAAAGAACATCACAATGAGACAGTAATATTATAAAGAAAAAAACATAGCATATTTAAAAAAGTATCATAATGATATAGTGATTACCATGAAAATAAATAAACAATTTCATATCACATTAAAACTATCTCTTTATCAAAATAAAAAAAAATAAAAAAATTTAAAAACTATCTATTAAAACAACACAATAATAATATAAAAAATTAATTATCATAATAATGGAACAATTATTATAAAGAATTTAAATTATACTAAAAAAAATTTCAAGAAACCTAAATAATTCTTACGAAATATGATTTTTTTATAAAAAAACCTAAATCATACTAATAAGCAATCATTGTAATTAAAAAACTAATCATTAAGATTAAGATAAAAAAATAATGAACAAATAAAGAAATAATAATAATAAATCTAATGAGGAAAATGATGTCAAATATGGTAAAAGGAAAAAATGGGTAATGCAAGTAATTATTTATTTAAAAATGAATATTTATACAATATTATTAAAAAACATATTTTAAAATGAGATTTTAAACATAAACTTTTTGTATAATTATCTTTATCTTTACTAATCAAAACAGAGAATTTGATGTCATCATCTACTTCAACTAGAAATCTCATATCTACCAAAAAAAAAAAAAAAACTCCGTCTCCTTTCTAGGACTTTTCATCTTGCTTGCAATGTGTGTTTGGGGAAAGATTTTAGAAATAAACTGTGATTTAAAAAATAGTGTAAAAATTTGAAATATGTTTTTTTTTTTTTAAAAGATATTGTTTTGTTCGTCTCATTATTGTAAGCATTTTAACTTAAAAATCATCTCATTTTGATTTAAAATGAAAAATTATAAATTTTAAATTTTGAGTTTTTTAGTTTTTTAAAAATAAAAAGATAAAAAATGAGATGTAGAATTTAAAGTTTTAAATGAGAGGGTAAAACACCGTCTAGAAAAGTGTCCCAAATAGGCCTAGTCTAATCAAATGCACTCTTTAGTTCTTTTTTTCCTTCTAATATTTTATACTTCATCAGTTTTATAGATCTTTGTTTTAAATTCATATTTCAACTTAAAGAGTCGAATTCATTTAATATATATAATAGATTTAAATAGAGATTTAAACGAGAGCTTAATCTTAATGCCTGTTTAGGGCTAGATGTCCAAATAGTATTTTTTTTCATCTGGATTTTAAAATTTCAAGTCCACATAAATTCTCTATCTTCCATTAAAAAAAAAAATCAAATTTTAAAAGTCCATAATTTTCTCATTTCAAATCAAATAAGATTATTTTTATGTTAAAATGTTAATAATGATGAAATGAATAGGATAAAATTCATTTTACATATTTTTTCTTACATAGTTTCAATTTTTATATTATTTTTTAGGGAGAGCTGTGGTAGAGTCTCTCCCAGAGACCCTATCGGTATAGCTCTTTTTTAACCGTCAGATTTTAATCGAACGGTTGATATATCATAGGTATACCATTGTTATCATAGACCTTACCTCATATAAACTTTCCCACCCCAAGTCTTCTCCGCCGCCGGTGACCTGTCCACCGCCGGCGACCGACGCCGACGACCCATCCCGACGCCGCGACCCACCTCCGGCACTTATTCCGGCCGCCGCGCCCCTTTCTTTCTCTTCCTCTTTCTCTCTCTCTTCCCCTTTCTCTCTCTTCTCCTCTCTCGTGGCGACCCACCACCGACCGCAGCCTTGCCGGTCGGCCGCTGGCGACCTCCCTCTCTCTCTTTCTCTTTCTCTCTCTTCTCTTCTCTCTCTCTCTTCCCCTCCCTCCCGCCGGCTCCCACCCCCGGCCCCGCCCCCTCGCCCGGCCTTCCCCCACCCCTGACGACCCCCCTCCCCCCGGCCGACACCCTCCCCGGCACCCCCCCTCGACAAACCCCCCTCTCTCTTCCCCTTTCTCTCTCTTTTCCTCTTTTCTCTCTCTTTTCCCCCTACCCCGATGACCCCCCCCCCCCTCCCCCCCCCCCCCCCCCGACGACCCCCCAGACGACACTCGGCGCCCGGTGCCCCCCCACCAAGTCGCAAGCTTCCTCGGGGTGCGTCGGCCCCGCGAAGAAAGAGAAGAGGGAGAGAGAGAGAAGAGAGGAAAAGAGAGAGAAAGGGGAAGAGAGGGGGGTCGTCGGGGGTGGGGGGAGGCCGGGGGAGGGGGGCGGGGCCGGGGGCCTGGCTGGGGTCCGGCGGGAGGGAGTGGAAGAGAGAGAAGGGGGAAGAGATGAGGGGAAGAGAGAGAGGGGAAGAGAGAGAGAAGAGAGAGAGAAGAGAGAGACGGAGGTCGCCGGCGGCCAGCCGGTAGGGGCTGCGGCCGGTGGTGGGTCCCACGGGAGAGGAGAAGAGAGAGAAAGGGGAAGAGAGAAGAGAGAGAGAAAGGGGCACCGGCGGTCGGAATAAGTGCCGGAGGTGGGTCGCCGGTGTCGGGGTGGGTCGCCGCGTCGGGGTGGGTCGCCGGCGGTGGACAGGTTACCAACAGCGGAGAAGACTTGGGGTGGGAAAGTTTATATGAGATAAGGTCTATGATAATAATGATATATCAACGTTCGATTAAAATCTGATGGTTAAAAAAAGAGCTCTACCGATATATCTTTGAAAGAAACTCTACCACAATCTTTTCTATTTTTTATATCATAATTTTTTTAAAATTTTTTCTTTAACACATATTTTTAAAACATCATCTTCAAAGATCCAGGGCCCTTGGTGTTAATTCAAAGGCTCAGGATGACTAAAAGCAGTCAATTTGCACCGGTGATCGTTATCTCTCAGCCAAAATCCGCCGTCCCCACATTTAAAGCGCACTTAATGCAACTAACAGGGCATCCCCAGCAGCCCCCACAAAAGTCCAAAGAAAGACTCTCTCATGTTTTATCCAATTATTATTCTTGTGTCCCGCCCGCAGAGTACAATTACTATGAATTATTCTTTACATAATTTCATTTATAATGTTTTATAAACTGCTGCTTGACAAATCCGTGACAAGTCACCTAGCGCAAAAAACCTTACAATTTACACTCATAGGGTGGATTAGATATATAAAAAAAAAAAAAAAAAAGTCATATTTTCTTAATTTCTTTTTTTTTATCCATCCATATTTGATCCATAAGACTCTCATTTTAATTTTAACCGTAAATATATTGAGTTAATAATATTCTAAATAAAATATAAATTGACATCTATAAGACATTAAATTAGGGGTGTTTGGTAAATGAGTTGAGTTGAGATTTTTAAGTTTGAATAGTAATTTTTGTTGACTTTTCAGAAAAGATAAAAAAAATTTTCAAAAAAAACAAAAAATATGATAAAAAAATACAATTTAGTTGAAGTTGAATATGTATGTCAAACGGATCCTAAAATAGATCTTATCAGTAAAAATAAAATAGGGAAGATAGAAAACCGCCACCAAAGTTTTTTTTTTTTTTTATAAAAAATAAAACGTGACAATTTACGAGGTTTTCATATTTTTATCTTTAGATGACTTGGAAAATTTTTTATTTGAAGTGACCAAATAATGCACTTTATGTACGGGTTCTATATTAGCCATAATTGTTGCATGGCCTTGTAAAATGAACCAATTTATTGCATCAATTAAAAATAGTAATAATTTCATATTCACTATAGCAGGCTATTAACAATGTGAACATCGAAATATTAAAGATCAGTGTGGGCGACAAAAGAAAACAAAAAGGAAAGGAACAAAGTTTATGACCTTATCCTTCTCCCAAACACATTTTTGACGATTAGTAGGTCGGCATTAAAAAAGAGCCCACTTCGTAGAGTGACTCCCCTAGTACCCACCAATGTCCCTTTTTCTTTTTCCTATTTTTGGCCATATGTACCGAGCTTTAAGCCACAGAGATTCGGCAAAATATTTTTTTCTGTCCCTCTGTTAATTTACCACTCCTTTATATGCAAATTCCAACCATATTTGTACAGCTCACTTCTCGACAAAGGGTTAAAAAAAAAAAAACAACAGTACAATAAGAAAGAAAAAAAAAACTAAACAAAAAAAAATAAGCAAGAGTCACGATCTCTTCTAAACAGGAGAAAGCCGATCAGAGCCGTCAAAATTGTAAACTTTTTTTTTTCTTTACTTGTTCTGCTTTTGTTTTTGACTTGGGCTCCACTCAAGCCATATATTCCAACCCTAGCTCAACCTTACACGCGCCGTCGCGTCCAGCGCCGCACCCGGAGGCATCGAGCCTCCTCTTCTTCACGGGAACGACGTGGCTTGCATGAGCCGCCGGCTCCAAGCCAAGCGTCAGCTCCAGAGCCAGCTCATTCTCCCTAACCGGCTCGTCGTCCTTCCTCGGTACCGACTCCGGCTCGGATCGAAACAAGAAGGGCGCCGCCGCAGGCTCCGCCGTCTCGACGGAGATCATGCTCTCGGTTTCCTTGCTCTCGCCGTCGACCACGTTGACCGCCTCGGACTGGTGGCTCACGGACGACTCGTGGCTCGTCGACCGGTTCAGCTCCGCCACGTCAGCGCAGTACCCCGCCCACTTCGCGGTGGCCGAGTCGGGCACGGGCGAGCCGAGCCCGGCCTTCCTGGCCTTGGGCTTGAGGACTCCGGCGGCTCGCTTGAACCGGCAACGGGTCTTGACCTTCTGCGGGTCGTTAGAGGCCGCGGAGTTCTCGTCCTTGGACACGTGGCGGATATCGTACGCCTTTAGAGGCGGGCCGTGGGTGCTCGCGGCCGCTTCCGACGCGATCGGCGTGATCGGCGAGCCTTTGAGAACGGCTTCCACCGCGGCTTGGCAGAGGTGCCAGCTACCTGACCACAACAACCCGACCGAACCGTAAATCGGGTTCACAATCCGGCCACACGCTTCGTACAATAGCGACCGAAAAATCGCTGAAAATAAAAAAAAGCAGAACAAAACAAAAAAAATATCTCAGACCCTGTTTGTTTCTCGGGAATGCATGCAAAATTTTTTTAAAAAAAATTAAATAAAAAAAAAAACACGACAAAGAAACTAACCAGGACGAAGGTGTTCAGGGCCGGCGTTGATGAGGTTCATGAGGCCAGCGCGGCCGTAGAACTTGGCGAGGAAGACAGTGGCGTTGGCTTGTGATTCGGGGCTCTTTATCCACTGAAGGCATGGCCTAATGCTGCAATTCTCGCTACACCCCTTGCGCAGTATTCGGCATCCATTACAACTCATCCGCATTTTTTTGAAAATCTAAATTTTTTTATTTTTTATTTTTGAGGAAATGAAAATCAAGTTTTGATTTCAAGAAAAGTTTTTCTTTTTTCCTTCCGAAAAATGGTAGTTTTGGGAGAGGAAAGATTGGTAGAGATTGAAGATGTTTTTAAGTGAATGGGTATCGAGCCAAAAAAAGAATATATATATATATATATTTTTAGGGGATGAGCCGCTGGGTTTTTATCAGTACCGGGGACGCTGCTGTTTTATTATTTTATTTTATTTTATTTTTTAATTTGTCTTCTTGTCTCTCCAACACACCGGTTTCCACATTCAAGGAGGTTAGAGCAATTGTACCACTTTTGAAGTTTTTAAAACTCCGACTTTTTCTATTTTATAATTATAATATTAAAATATTATATTATATAATTATTTAATATTCATTTACAGGTCGTACGATGGTTGGGACACTCTCCTTTTCCAGCGCGTGTATTGGACTCCCCAATCGCCCGGGAGACTATTTATCCCCGTTGGGTCGTAAGTGGCATTTGGGGGTCTATGTATGTAAATCCAAATAGCCCACAATTGCACATTTTAAGGAAAAAAACGCATCCCAGGTCTGCCTTTTACCGCGTTTTTTCCCACAAATAGCCAAAGTTTTTTCGTGGTCGCAAAATTAACCTTGTCAGTATTCGGGAATTACCGCGTCGGAAAGTGAAATTGGGGATGAGAACAGAAGGGCAAAAGTGGAAATAAGAGCAGAGAAAGTGCAAGTTGAGCGGAGATGGGTCCGGCGACAGCTGGGTGTGATGGTGGAGGGCAAAAGGCCATGCAAAAGGGTACAAAATTTGAGGGCGGAAGATAGCGGCGCGTGGCAGCCACGGTGAGGTGTCAGCGTGCGGTCGAATCGCCACATATCGTGGACGTGGGTCCCACACGGGGCTGGCGGTTTGTAAAGAGAGACATTTTTTCAATTAAAAAAACAAATTCGGAAATTAAAAAAAAAAAAGAAAAAAAGAAAAATATCATAAGAGCTCCTGGTTTTCGGGAGTTCGTACACTAGTTTGGCGAAAACCGCCAAGTCACAAAACCGGTGACCGGTTTCCGGATTTGGTACGGGACTGTGGGCGCACTACAAGACCATAAGCCAACGGTTTTTTAAAGACCCTCTCTCTCTCTCTCATGTCTTTATCTCACGCGCACCCGCGAGTGGTGAAGCACTTCTCTCTCCGGTCACCTTTGTCTGTAATTCGTGCTTATCCGATAAAACAGGATTACCAACTTGGATTTATTATCAAGTACTCTAATTACTTTTAGTGGCACACCAAACAACACAAAACCTCTCTTTATATTTTGGATTTTTTTTTTTTACTTTATCTTTTCCTTTCTCATCAAAAATACTGGTAAAATCTGTACAATAATTTGATCACTTTACTTTTATAAATTGTAAACCTATCTAATAATAGTGAGTATAAGTAAATAATACAACGATAATTTGTAGTTCAAAATAACATTACCTATTTTAATCGGCTAACAAGAACAATCTTATAGCTTTAGTTTATTTCTCCCTTCACATTGTAGAAGGATTAGTAGAGAAATCCGTTCAATTCACATTGGCAAAAAATTAACACCGGCTTTCAAATTTAATCATATATCTCTCGAGCTTTCTTCAAAGATACAATGAAAAAGCAATATAGGTTTTGCACCAGGTACAACAACTAACATAACATTCACATGAATTTTTTTTTTCTTCGTTGAGTTTTGCGTTTGGCCTTATCAAAAAGAACAGGAAAAAAAAAAGCCAGGAGAAACAAAGCTATTCTTTGTTTTAAAAGTGGGGAAACATTATTGTGCACTTTTTTTTTAGTGAAACATACAAGTTTGTTGTTTTTCAATTATAACATTTTAATTTTGTGAGTGGTTAATACTATAGGGAAGAAAAATGACACGCCATCCCATCACTTGTCTATAACTATATATAGATAGCACAATATACTTTCTTGTGCAAAGCATTTTCATCCAAAACATTTGTTTTGAACGAAAATATTTTGTATTTACTTTTTAGTCTTTTATTTTTTTTTTTATTTTGACCAAAATTTTTTAATTTTTTTTTTACAATTTAGCCCTTTTTTAGTCCTTAGATTTTCCTCTTTTTTTTTTATTTTAGCCTAATTTTTTTAATTTTTTATCACTTAGTCCTTTTTGTATTTGACGAAAATATTTTATATTTACTTTTTAGTCCTTCAATTTTCTTTCTTTATTTTGGCCCATTTTTTTTTTACAATTTAATCCTTTTCTAAAGTGGTCAATTTTTTCCATTTTAGTCCTTTTATCATTTTTTACAATGTGCTTTACTATGCAAAGCATTTTCGTCCAAAATGGTTCATTTTGGACAAAAATGTTTTGTATTCGCTTTTTAGTTCTTCAATTTTTTTTACCTTATTTTTTATTTTTTATTTTTACAATTTAGTTCGATTTTTTTAAATTATTTTGGCCTATTTTTTTTTATTTTTTAAGATTTAGTCCTTTTTGCATTGGATGAAAATGTTTTGTATTTACTTTTGAGTCCTTCGATTTTCTTTTTTTTTTGGCTCAATATTTAATTTTTTTTTTACAATTTAATCCTTTTCTAAAGTGGTCAATTTTTTTTTCCATTTTAATCCTTTTATCTTTTTTTTACAATGTGCTTTGCTGTGCAAAGCATTTTCGTTCAAAATAATTTGTTATTTACTTTTTAGTCCTTCATTTTTTATTTTTTTATTTTGACCCAATTATATATATATATTACAATTTAGTCCTTTTTCTAGCTTTTCTATTTTCTTTTTTTATTATTTTTTTGGCTTAATTTTTTTATTTTTAACAATTTAGTTATTTTTTATTAGACGAAAATGTTTTGTATTTACTTTTTAGTCATTCGATTTTCGTTTTTTTTATTTTGGCCCAATTTATTTTATTTTTTTAGAATTTAATCTTTTTTTTATATTGGTCAATTTTTTCCATTTTAGTCATTTTATCTTTTTTTTTTGGTATTTTTTCATGCCTCTTTTTTTTATTTTTAGGTCCTTTTTTTTGGGTCTATTTTTAAAATTTATATTAAATTTTTTATATGTAGATAAAATTTTTTAAATGCATCTCACATGCTTTAGACTAGTGTGTGTGTGTATATATATATATATATATATATATATTTATTTATTTATATATATCTCCTGATCTTCGTTGTTTGCAGTATAATATATATATTATTGTACTTGGCATTCATTAGCTAGTGTAATAATTCAAATTCTGGTTCATTCTTTCTTTTCCAATCCTCTAATGTACATGGTTTACTTATAGGTTGCATCCCTCTCTATTTTTGTTTTTACTTTTTTTTTTCCCCCTCAGAAATATGGTTTTTTCTCCCTTTCTATTACATGCATGCCAAAGTTGTGAATCCTGTTTGTCATAAAAAAAAAAAAAAAGGGTATTATTAGGATATAAAAATTCTAATCTTCAATTTTTTTAATCCAAAGATCAAAATTTATCCTTGATAATTTAATGTTGTATTAGAGATGTTCTAAAAATTGTGTATCTAATAGTCCGTTATTAAACAAAAACAAAAACAAAAACAAAAAAACAAAACATGAATAAGCACAGGCCAATTACACATCGAATTTTAACTTTTTTTTTATTTTTTATTTTTGGCTGAATATACTTGACTGAATTGGTATAATATTCCCTCGAGCTAAGTAAATACTAAATACGGAGGTGCAATAATTTAACTGTTGGGTTTTTTTTTTTTTTTTTTTTTGGGTGGGTGGGTGGTGAAGTAGCGAGTTATTAATTAATGGGAGGAAAGTTCTGATTCTTCAGAGAAACCGAGGACGAGTGGCGCATAGCTGGGAGAAAGGTGGTGAACTGACATGCGTAACGCTCCAAAAGTCATGCAAACTGTGAGTACTCCACGTGGCATCTCGTTCTGTGTGTCAGCCTTTTCTGCAACAGCCATTCTCTCCAAACGCCACCGTTTTGCTCTAGGATCTCTCTCTTTTTATTTTATTTTATTTTTAATTTTTGGAAGTCCTCTTCTGCTTCGAAATACCCCTTTTGCAAATGCTGGCTTTCACAAAGTCACAACAGTTAAGGGAAGGGGGCCCTACTCAAAAGATTAATAAACAAATTAAAAAAAAAAAAAAAAACTTCCGATTTGCTTTTTAATTGCTGTTAATTAGACAACAGTTTTTAGAATTCCTTTGATAAAAATAAGGTTTACCAAATACTCGTATATAGATTCTTTAACAGTATAGAATCAAACATTCAAAAGCAATGTCAAAACGACTTAAAATGAACACCTTCTAAATCGATTGCTTATGATTGTTCTTATATATATCGAACAAAAAAATTGGGTTGTTAGAAAAATGTTTTTAAGCAAATGTCCTTCAAATGTCAACCTCACGTGTGCTCAAATACACGGGGCTATCTGTCACATTTTTAACAACGTGCTATTAATTTGTAATTTTGCACCATGTTGCAATTTAATTGAAAAGTTCATGGATTAATTATCAAAGCTGAAAATGCAATAGGTAATTATTGTTGTTATTATTATTATTATTATTATTATTATTATTATCATGGCAAAAGGAATAGGTAATTAATTTGTTAAATGGGTGAAAAAGTCAATGAAAAAATTGCAAAAAAATAAAAAAAATAAAAACATATAAAGCCAAAAAAAAAAAATAAATAATTAAAACATAATCGTTACTGGTATCCGAGTGTTAAAGTTGTTATCCCCTAAAAAATTTAATCCGCTTTGCTTGGAAAAACCAGCTCTATGATTGGACCAACCACTTGTAAGAAAAATAACTATTTTTTCAGATTAATTAATTATACAATGTGAGAGAATATACACGAAACCTACTCATAATTACTTCTTCACGTCATTAGAATTGTACACTGTGAAACCTACCCAATTTCTTCACATATTAATTAGCTATTTCCCTTATTTAATTTTCAATACAAAACGTGTACGAGTGGAAACTGGAAAGAAAAAGGTGCAACTTGCTTCTATTCTATCTAATTGATGCTTGAATGATCAATTTCCTTGTAGGATCTAATTTGTCAGTTCTTTATCAATAAACGACATCCTTTTTATCGCACATGATTTTGGAGAAAACTTTGTGAAAATCGTGTTATGTAATTAGTTGATGAAGGAATTTTCGAATTAGCTATATGTGTGTGTATATATATATATATATATATATATATATATATCAATCGGTGCATACTAAATTCAGTCGATGGTTTCTATAGAAATTTGAGCTTCTGTAGCTGAAACAACAAAATCTGCCTATAAAGTGATCAATTATTGAAGTCTTATGAGCTTATCAAACTTTTTGGGAAACCATAACGGATGATACAATATGCAAATTTGCACATGAAAATTAAGATATGAGCACACATCTAATTAATTCACGTATCAATTGACCAAATCTTATATATAACTCTCTTAATTTGTTTCATTAATTCTATTATTCTCACATCCTATATTAAACGATTAATTATGATATAATCACTATCAGATTATGACTATGTTTCTTTGTAAATAAAGAGAGATTGTAATTAATTACTTAAGAAAAACTAGTGCGTGGTGTTACATTTTTCTCTTAATTGCATTTTATTATATATTTAGAATCTAACATTCTTTTTTAATCATAGATCTTTACATTTTTGGCACGAGGTTTTCAACTTTTGGATATTGACTCTACACATATCCGTATAGATTCAGTGAACAATCATACCAGAGAGTTGGTTAAGGAATCTTTTATACCCAACAACACCCATCTCTAGTTCTATCCACTAAATAGATAGTATTCCACTTGCATTAATAATATTAGTTAAACTTTGATTAAAAAAAACTGAGGGTCTAAGTTTGTTGGTGCGCAAATATAGAAATTATTCGTTTGAATAGCAACACTAGTATTCACATCTAACTAAAACAAGCGACATGCACAACTTGCAATGGCAATTAAGACAAGTCGGCAAATTAAGACAATTAATTGCTCAAATTCCATCACGGGACTCTAATAATAATTATAAGATCCCTAAAAAAACGACTTCATGCATGCTTGATTATGCGGGTTTTAAATGAATATGCAACAATTATTTATATTCTGAATACGACCGCTAGCACTCTTCCACGTAATTTAATTTGCTTATCATCTTCTAGTATAATTAGTCAACTTTACTTGTTATTTTTAAGGTGGTCGCAGCATATACATAATTTAGTGATAATCTTACACCTGATTTTATTATAATATGTCAGAGTTCAAATTTGTTATTTTTAACCATCGAGCGTAACTTCAGCTATTAGTACTCGGGTTTTTCAAATGTTAAGAAAAGAAAAAACTAGTTTGGAGCCCCTAACATAACAATGGATTTGTTTGGCATAACTTTTGATTTTACTTTTAATGTGTCAATAAAAGAAAATAGGTAAAAATTGTAGCTTTTCAATTAGTGTTGGAAGCACTTTTTAAAAAAAGCTAATTAATTAAAAAATTATATAATGTTAAAATTTCCTAATAATTAGTAAAAATTTTAGAATTACATATTTAATATTTAATATCATACTGAAACTATGATGCAAGTTTCAAAATTTATTGAGAGAGGTTCTTTAGAAGTCATATTTTGTGACTTTTACCATAAACTCATTTTGAAGATAAAAAACACTTTTATAAATTATCAAAACACTCTCAAAAATAATATTTAAATTAATCAAAAAATCAAAAATAACTTTTTAAAAAGTCTGAAAAACAGTCCCATCTCAGAGTCGATATACATGTAAATATATATATATGTATGTATATGTATATAAAAACAAATATCTCTGCTGGTGGCCACCCCTTTGTTTGTTTCTTTATTTTGGCGTCTTCTTCATCCCAAACTTGCAATATTGTTTAGTATTTATGAAATAAGTTCTAATTCTTATTGTAAGCATGTTTAATACAAATTTGTTCTCAACTTTTAAGTTTTTTACCCCCTTAATTCTCGGTCGTCAATCATCACCTCCTGCTATCTCTGCGACAAAACAAAGAAAAAAGAATATTAGAAATCAATATAGCTTTTATAGACGATAAAATCTACAGTCAAATTAGATTAAGACGGATTACAACCTACGGCTGTATTGTTGAACCGACCAAACGTATGTCAAGTTGACCGTTAGAGTTAGCTGCAAAATAATAGTAAAACAAAATAAATAAGACAGATAATACAAGAATTTTATAGAGGTTCACTCTCAATGTGAGAGCTAGTCCTCTGTGGCGACTCCAGGGGCTTCAATATAGTTGATAAAATTATACAGTGAATGCCATAGCAATAAGAATGAGAAGACAAGGGGATTACAGAAAGTAAAAAGAGATTGCATGGAGTAGAGAGAATCGGGGAAAGATATGGAAATTGTGGGAATTTCGGGTAATCTGGGATGTGTGAGATGAAAGTTTAGATCCTTTGGGTGTACGATATGCCCTATATTTATAGATAATGATTGATGTCCTTTTTGGTGCTAAACATGCCATATTTGGTGAATAGAAGTTGCCTCTTCTTGATCTAGGTTGACTTTCCTTATTTGAAGAGCTTTTTCGGAAAGGGAAGTAATCTTTTTGGCTTATTTTTGAATTGATTAATGCTAATCTTGGTGTGATTCTTGTGCAAGGATGAATAAGAAAGGTTTACTGATATTTCCGTACTATGAATTTAGGTAAGTGCCTAAATCGATCTTGAGTTGATTTTTTGAGTCATCGGGACTCTGCTCAACCTGACAAGGTTTCAGTAACAGACTCCCGAGTCGACTTGACAAATTGTTGGGTTGATTCTTGAGTTAATCTTCTTGATTTACGTTGTAACATGGACAGTGAGAATGAGGTACGAAATCTAACCTCAAACAGCCTGCATATTGTTTACATATAAATATGTACTGATACAATGTCTTCACATGGTGGCACCATCTCTTTCTTAAAATAACATATATATTTCTTGTTATAAAATTTACATTTTCTGACTTAAATTTCCTTTTGTTCCAAAGATAAAGCAAGTCACTCTATTGTTTACAAATTTAGACTCTATGTTCATTTTTCACGTTGTAGTGAATCTCCAGACTTTTCACGAGTGGCAAGACAAACCTGAATTGCTGCGGATCCAGCCAAAACTCAAAAAACATTTTTTAAAACCCACCAAGGAACTCGCACATAAGGTGTTAAAAGACTGAACATTTTACCTAATAAGATTTTAGATTTAAATTAGTCTTTTCATAATAGAAAGGTCGTTTATAAGTCACGTGAATGTGCACTCCATCTTCAAGATTATGGAGATCATATGTCAATCTTGACCCTTATAACTTTTTGTTCCTTAAAAAAAATGTTAGACCGATGATTATATATCATTAAAATAAAAGGCAGATTTGCAAGAATGCCTTTAATTTAATACCTTCTTATAATTTTGTCATCTATAAGAGTAAATTAAAGTTGATAATTTTGACATTTTATAATATTTAATTAAATAATTAAATTAAAAAATAGTAAATAGACAAAAATACTCATATCTCTTTATTTAATTTTCCTTTTTGTCTATTGAAATATTTTTTTATATATCTTTGACTCCATTTACCGGCTGGTTGCCGTTTTGTCTTATGTCGCTAATCGGTTTCCGGTCGCAAGTTTCCGGCTAGTCTCTAGAAAATTTTTTTTTTTCATATTTTAACAAATATGACTAGATGTATCCTATTTCGCTTGCTAATCGCCATTTTTTTTTTTTTTGCATATTTCAACAAAAAGATGACCGGATATATCCGACTCCGATAATCGACGTCGGTGTTAGTCGCCATAGAGATTCTATTAGAATCAAAAATGGATTCTTACATAATATATATTTTTTAGATTTCAACAAAGATGGTTGGCTATATCCGGCTCCAATAGTCAGAAAGATTCTGTTAGAATCCAAAATAGATTATACCAGAATTCGAGAAGGCAAAATAGATTCCGATAGAATGCAAAACAGGTGAAAATGACTCTGATAAAATGCAAAATAGTTGAATTTTGATAGAATACAAAATAGATTATATCAGAATGCAAAATAGATTCTACAGGAATCTGACAAGGCAAAATGAATTTTGATAGACTGCAAAACGGATTTTGATATAATCTAAATCAGATTCTTATAGAATCCAAAATGGATTCTCATAGAATCTGAGAAGGCAAAATGGATTTAGATAGAATGTAAAATAGGAAAAATAGATTCTGATAGAATGCAAAACTATCGGATTTTGATAGAATGCAAAATGAATTCTATCATAATCCGAGAAGGCAAAATGCATTCTGATAGAATGCAAAACGCATTATGATAGAATGTAAAATGCATTCTGATAAAATACAAAACAGATTTTGATAGAATCCAAAATTGATTCTCTTAGTGTTTTTTTTTTTTCATATATCAGGTTGAAATACTAAATCATTAATGTATTTATTTTCACCCTACAATACCAAAAATTTTCCCGGCAAATAAACGGAAGCAAGAAAACCAACAAACAAATCACCAAAAAACAAACCAAACTAACAAAAATAAATTTTCTCGGCAAACAAACTACCGAAAACAAGCAAATTGTTCACAAGAAAAATAACACATGCTTCAATACATTCTATCGAAATGTCCAAGTACTTTTCCAAAGTTCACAACACTAAAATCATTAAATTTATTGTGTCTGTTGTTACACTTGGGTCTGTATCAAAGAGATGATATGCACGTAGTTGGCGTCTTGATTGGATTGTGACCAATGATGCCAATGGAATCCTTAAAAAACTAAGGTCCTCTTTCTCTTTAAATCTCTCAGACTTTATATGTAATTATATACATATATGTGCATACGTATGAGTGTGAGTGAATGTGTGCATATAATATATATAATATATAGCACTAAACAGAGAACACAGTTCGTTGAATCAAACAAGAAAAATGAAAAACAAAAGAAATTTATATCGATTTTCAAAGCAGAAACTTCAAAATACTTTTCTCTGTATATAAGTTTTGCATTCTATCATAATCTGTTTTGCATTTTATCAAAATTCATTTTACCTTCTTAGATTTTCATACAATCTAGTACCGTTTTGGAGTATAATATATAATTCTTTTTGCATTATATCGATGACTGGCCGGTGACTAGTGATATGCCGGCAGCCGATGTTCGATGACTTGAGACCGGCGACTAGTGACCTGTCGGTGGTTGGCGGCCGACGACCGGAGACCAGCTGGTGAACGGAGTTGGAGTTATATAAAAATCATTCCAATAAATTAAAAAGAGAAGAAAATAAAGAGACAAGGGTATTTTTGTCTATTTACTATTCTTTTAAATTATTTAATTAAATGTTATGGAATGACAAAATTATCAACTTTACTCTTATAGATGGCAAAATAATAAGAAGGTGTCAATTTTATGACTATTTCCCAATTTTCTCTTTAAAAAAATGATTAGATATTCTATATTTTTACTCAACTGGTAGAGTAAGTTTTTTTAAATCATTGATCAAATCTATAATTATTCACATTAAGATAATAAGCCATAAGATACAAAAACACTTCCATTTATAAATCCAATTTAGGAAAAGTACTTTAGCAATAGAGTAAACATATATCCTGACTGTAATTTTTTTCAAATGATGTACGATGATCTATATGACTTAGGTGGTATTTGACAAATAGGCTCAAACTCATCTAATCCGGTTTGAATTAGATTGTCATCCAAATTTTCCTTTTCAAAACCTAAATCACACCTATTTTCTTTTTTCTTTTTTAATTAATATCTATTTGAATTCACAACTCACGTTTGAATTAAACAAGTTCAAAATTTTCTATGCATGGTAATCCATTTGCCAAACAACAACCAAGAATTTAGAGGGGAAAAATGGTTATTTACATTTTATACCATCAATTTACCTTTATTTAGAAAATATAGCATGCACGTTAAAGTTTTGCATTTTTAAAACATCATATTACATTTAATATATTTATGTATTCTATTGATCCATATTTAATTTTAACATGAAAATATTTGAAATAACCTTATAAAAATATAATTTGAATTATTAATTTTTATATTATTTTATTTTTATTTAAAAAATATATAATATGTGTTAAACTTTCAAGTTAAAAAGAAAATGCTTCAAAATATCAGTGATGTTAAACATCACATTAATAATAATAAAAAAAAGTGGATCTTACTAATGGGGCTATGTTATAGGGCACACTATTTATTAATTAATAATGTTTAATATCACTTGTATTTTCTAATAGTGTTCGGAAAGAAAGAACATGAAAGCAAGAAAAATACTTTAAAACGTTAAATATCATACTAGGTGTGTAACACTAATAGATTAATATTGTGTGACCTATTTTTTTTCGTTAACGAGTGATGACTCATGCTCCGTAGCATTATCCTTGAAAAGAATGGCGAAAAGTAGATAATATGAGAAGCCAAATAGGAGACGCGAAGGATTACGAGAAAGACATGGGAAAAGTTCTATCCATGCAATGACCTCCAAGAAAACGTGGGCTGTGAGTGCTGTCCAATCAGCCACATTTCGTGGAAAAAGGACACCTTAATAAGTTCCTTTCCCACTTTCGCTCCTGGTTTTTGGGAATTACCTTTCAAAACCGCTTTTCCCCCCTCCTCCCAATACCGTCTACTGTTCCCATCCATTGTATTTTTGTTTCAGTCTATGGGCGCTTCACGAGATGCACTAATCTTAAATTATTCCTTCCTTAATTAATTAATTATTTAGTTTTCTTATCATCCTTTGTCTCCACTTCCCCCCTTTTCTCCTTAGTTTATGAAAGGTCAATTGTGATAATTAATCAATGTGATCACATTGTAGTACCTATATTAGATTAGATATGTGCATCTTTTTTCAGATCATATCGAGCTTCCTTATTAAATTCTATGGAAGGAGAATGTTACATTTTTAAATATCTATTTAGTATGTTAGTTGAAGATAAAATTTTTAAGTTGAAGTTGATTGATTTTTCAAAAACTAATTATAAATTTTTGTTGATTCTTTAAAAAAGACAAAAATTAATAAATAAAAATATATTTTAGTTGGAGTTAAAGTTGAATACCAAACAGAGGCTGAATGTTATAAAAATCAAATTCAAGCGAAAAACTATTGGAAATTTCTAAAAATAGATACTTGAAACACATAACGAATACTCTTTTCTTAAAGCGTTATCTGCCTCCTCTCAAAAAGAGATTATTTCAGGTTGAATAGCAAATCGCTTTTAGGATATTACAAGCCTTTGAACGAATTTTAACACCAAGCAAAAGTGAAAGTTCAAGTAGAAAAAGGAACACAAGATTTTTGAAAAGAATAACAATAAGAGAAAGAGAGAGAGAGAGAATTCAAAAAAAAAAAAATAGTTGTTGAAATTTGATTTATCTGCAAATCTTTATAGAAATCTAACAACTTTTGGTGAAACCTTTTGGAAAACAACTACTATTAACGTATTTTTTCAGAAAACGTATCTTTTCTGAGAAAATATAACTCTCCTAAAGATTACATCTATTTTCAAATTTAAATTAAAAAAATTTTATTTAATAGCAATTTAATGACAATGTGCCACTTGTAATGCCAAGTGCGCCTAATGAGTGCCAAAAGCACCTCTACAGCCACATTGCCTGTGCGTGTGGCATGTGCGTGTCACATAGCACATAAGCTTTCTCGCATATCACTAAATTAACCTTTTAGATAGAAAAGACTTACATAGTGTTCTACACTCTCATTCCTTTCCCATGTGGGACATTTTACATTAGTTGCCAATGCCCAACAATTATACTAAGGGTATGTTTGGTTGGAGGGAGAGATGGAAGGATGGAAAGGGATGGAGGGAGATGATAAATCCTTTGTTTGGTTGGAGGAAGGAGTGGAAGGAGATGAGAGACGAAGGGAGAGGCTCTCTCTTTGGGTCCGCCATTTTGGATCCTTTCACTAATGGGTGGATTCAACAAATCCATCCAAATAATAGTGAAAATATCATTTAAACATCCAAAATAAATTATTAATAAATCATCAAAGGGACAATATATTAATTATATAAAAAACTATCACTCATCCTTTCAACTATTCCTCTACTTTACCAAACAACATAAGGAATTTGTATAATCCTCTCTATCCTTCACATTCCCCATCTTTCCAACCCTCTCCCATCTTCTTCCTCTCTATCCCTCCAACCACACAAAGCCTTAATTTATATGTGAACAAAACCCAACAAAAACTACTTAAAATTGTCATAAATTTTGACACTTAGAAACATGGTTTTAATTACTAATAGGATACACACATAAGCCAAAGTATTTGTTCATATTATATCTTATAATTCTCACAACGTGATGGTGTTTTTCTTTTAAAATTTTTTGTTCATGGAGTAGAATAACCAACTCTTAATTTCAATACTCTTATATATATATATATACACACACACACACACATACCTAATACCACATTGAAATTAGGAAGCCAATCTAAACTTTGGGTGATTCTATTTGGCCGTCCCACCATAATGCATACGTATATGTGTTAACTTGGATCCACCATCTCCAAAAAGAAACAACAATTTCCACAAAATATTGAAGAAAACAAATAAAAGAAATAAAAAGTAAAATAAAAAAACAAAACAAACGTTTTTTTTTGAATGAATTGTATTAATAAAAATCAGTATGTATATCAAGATATCTCAATCGGATAAGATTGATTAATTAGATGCTACATTAATTGAAAATAGTCTAACTAATTCGTAGAATAATTGATTCTGACGTGTTGGAAAATGCCCAATTTTGCAAACCAATCTCTTATACTCTTTCTTAATTGGATAAATAAATTTAATTTTCTGCTCGACTAACAGCCACTTCAGGATTTTTGTTTTTGTTTTTGTTTTTGTTTTTTGTTTTTGGCTTTGACTAACACCCACGGCATGTGAGACTACCTATCTACCGAAATTCATATTTTCTCAACCTTATTTTCGGAAGTGTCACTGTTTCTTCTCAAGTTCATGCATCTAATTGTTATGAATATTTTAACAAAACTTATTAAATAATACTAATAAATTTTAATTTTCCTCCTTGCCAATCGAATCTAGTACTAAAAAAGTGTAAACCCATTTATTAATCCTTCTCTTCTCCTTTCTAATTAGGCGGTGTTTATTCTCTGGAGGCTCGTCCTTTAGTACTGAATCTATCAAGGATTATTCTTTAATAAAGGTTTAATTAATGTTAAGCTGCCTATTTGGACCCATGTGGTCCACCGTTCTTATCAGTTATCATGCATGCTTAATCCCGATATTAGTTTAATTAATATAAAAATCAGCGCCAGTGGTTTAAAAGTATTAGTTTAACGCAAACTTCATGATCAGTTTCTGGTTTTAGCTAGCCTGCCCCGTATACCCCCAGTACTTGGGGATATATATATATATATATATATATCAATATGTTAGTTTAAGACCCTAATTATTTTATAATGAAAGAATATTAGGCTTTATTGCTCTATAAAGCTATGTACAAAAAAACGCTCACTCTACATATATATAGATATATGTACATATCCGTAGATATACATAAATAAGTTATAGGAATAAAAAAGTAATTAGTATTTTTACAATAGAATGTGTAGAAAAAAGAAAAAGTAAAGTAAAAAGATATTTTGGTCTAGGGACTCGGAAGTTTTAGATGGGTTAAACTTTAGAGAATAATTGTAAATTGAATCGAGTCTTATAATAATAATAATAATAATAATGAAAAATTTTACTGTTTGATATACTACTGTAATGATTTCCTATAAACACACCATACACACACATCCCATTTGGTACTGTCTTTGGAAATTTTTTGGATTATTAAATAATTTATAACAGGTCAGAGATGTTTGATAACCCTATTTTTGTTCATAAAGGTTCTGAAAATTGCTAACCTGTAATAGAATCTGAAAGGGTCAGAAATTACTTTTGCACAATTGTGTCTATTGCCATTACAAAAATTTACTAAAATATCCTTATTAATAAATAATTTTTCCAATCTATCCATTTCACTTATCTCTATAACAAATAATTAAATTACAATAAACTATTTATTCACAATTTATAAATTCTTTCCTCTTAAAAACATTTTCAAACTGTAAGTTATAATTTATAACTTATTCTATTATTGTAGTATTTAAAGAAAAAAAAAACCTTTTGTATTGTAATTTAATGTGTACTTTATTATTTCTATTTTGTTCGAGAAACTATTGAATATTAAACTTAATATTGTAAATAAATTCTATGATAATAATTATTATGTATACAAGAATATATATTTGAAAAAGATATAATATATATTTTAGTTATTACATATTTGTACTATGAAACACAACAATTTTATTACAGTTTATCAAACATCTAAAACTGTGTTTTGGTATTCAAAATAACTTAAAAAACACTTTAGCAAAAGGTTTATATGCTTTTGGATACAATAATTTTAGACTTACAGCACAGTTAGAATAAAAATAAATCAATACCAAACTAGTCCAAAATTTTTTTTTTTGGAACGTTATTGTTACACTTGTTTTGTAAACATCGTCCAACCCTTTCAAAAGAAAAGAAAAAAAAAAAACATCGTCCTATTAGATTGGGGATTTCTTTTGCCGTATAATTTTATTCAAGTATATACATATGAAGAAAATTAATAATAATAATAATAATAATAATAATAATAATAGAGCACATGTGTGGTGCAGGTTGGTGAGGGGCAAGATTGAAAATTTGTTGTGCGAGGCATGCATCTTGCAGGGTTCCAAGAAAATATAAAGAAAAGGTCGTGAGCGCGTGGATATCACGCGCAAAGTGTCAGAGTGGGGTCCAACCGAATCGAAGCCCCCCCCCCCCCCCCCCGGGAGAACACGACGTGGAAAAACGTCACCTGAGCCTTCGGGGTTCATTTAGCTCCTGGTTTTTAGGAAGTCTTTCTTTTTTTTTTTTTTTGCCCCTCAAAACCGCTTTTGAAAAAAACAAAAAAAAACTAATAATAATACCAGTGACCGGTTTCCTGGTTTTGTCTTTTAGACTATGGGCGCCCCTAAGCACTATTAGCGACCATGAATAAAGAATTCTAAGTGGGTTTTCGACTCTAATCTCGTAAATTTTCACCATACAAAAGAATAATATTACAATAATATCTAGAAGGAGGAGTAAGGATCACATCTTATTATTTATTTATTTAGAAAAAATACACTACACATTCTAGCGAAGGGAAAGAGATAACTCTTTTTTTTTTTAATTAACCTTTTTTTCATTTTATTTCTAAACTTACATTTTATTTGTCGGTTAAATATGAAAATTTTAAGTTAAAATTTATCAATTTCTCAAAAATTAATTATAAATTTTTATTAATTTTTTTAAAAATAAGATAAAAATTAAAATAAAAACTTATAATTTAATTAAAATTAAACTTAAACATCAAACAATATAAAAATATTGAAAAGAAAAAAACACACCCACAGCCCATATCCCATAATTAACAATGGTGAAAGAGTTTTCTTTTTTCCACATATTACAGTGCCCTTATCTTATCAAATATTCCTTTTCAGTCTAAGTGTTACGTGGATTGGATTCTAATTTTTTCATCCACATACATATGTCAATAGTAATTTTAAATATATATATATTCTTATGTTTTTCCTTTTAAAAAGAGAAAGAAAGTGTGTGAAGCGCACGCTTATAAATAAAGGCGAGGGAGCTTGTAGTAATTTAATAATAAATACAAAAATAAAATGGGCGGCCGCCAAAGATTTGGAATTAGCAGACAATGACTCATCCATGTAAGTTTGGTATTTCATGTTTCATGTTTCCCTGGTTGGCATAAATAAATAAATAAATATATATATATATATAAATCACTAATTTATATGTGTAACTATTGTTGTTATTGACTTTGATATTTGCCCTTCACTTTATAATCACTTTATAATCAAATGCTTTGACTATTTGTTCTTCCATAACAATCCATTTTGCTCACGAGTTCGTGTTTGTGTGTGTGTGTGTGTGTGAGGAGCATGCCTGACGAGCTTAATGATAGGTATTTTTCACAAGTGTATGATCCAGTTCAAATAATAAAATGATAAAAAAATATCTTCTTAATAATGACTATTTATTATTAAGTACCGAATTATTTTAATTTCAATTCTAGTTGAATAATAAATTTATAAGATGCAGTAAAACAAAAGAAAATTAAATTAAACACAACACATGAATTTAGTAATGAGAAATTCAATATATTAGGATATCTAAGGTTTCTGATTTCATCAGATTAATTCTGCTCAAAGCATCAAATTTAATCAACCACTGCTTATGCCTATGATGATGACAAACTTCCTAATGTAATCACTAATCTTTCTCAAACATTAACAAACTACCACAACATGCCAGCTTTCACCTCTCGGTCTCAAACTCCAAACCTATAATAATTCATTAAGATAAGAAATTCATAATATCATATAAGCCTCATAGATATCTTTATCCTACGACAATCTCATGGTATTTAATCAAAGTCTAACATAATTATCACTTCTCAGTCTCAATTTGAATCACAAATCAATGAAAAAACGAGCACACACTTTCACAAGCACTAAGAATAGATTAAACACTCAGCATAGATATGAATAAACATCAAAATTGAATTAAATCATGATAACTTTGAACATTCATAATTTGACTACATCATAGCCCTAGAAAAAGAAACTTAGTTCATAATGAAACTAAATAAAATCCTAAATAAAGTTCTAAACATGATGAGAAAAGGAAAAGAACTGGTTTATGAATTGGAATTGCCATGCTCTGTCTCCATAATTGCTACTCTTTTTCTCCAATTCACCAATTGCTCTTCTATCCTTCACTCTTCTCTTTTCTGCCAAAAACTCCCCTTTCAAACCCTAAAAGGATTCTATTTATAGTCATGGACTGAAAGATTAGATTTTTGAATTACAAATTCGAAGAATAAAAAAATCGAACAATTAATTTGCAATAAATACATACATGTTTGACAATCAATTTTGGATGATCAAGCAAGCTTCCAGATTATGAGCACCAACTCCTTGACTTACCCTGCTATGACTCTTCCATGTACGGGTATGTGTAGGCACACTTGGTAGAATTTATGTTCACAAAACAATGCTCATTTTCTCTATCGTCTTTGCATTTTTAATCTTGAAAACCTTTATTTTTATGGGGAATTTCTAAAATAAAAACAAAAATGTAGACAATTAGATAATGGTTCTTTTTAGTCCATTGAACTTACCTTAGACCTCATCCTTAGCTTTTAGTCTCTTGGTCAAAAATTGACCAATCAATCAAATATTTATAGCCATCGATAAATAAAAAAATAATTATTTTTTAACAACCATTATCCTTAATTTAAATAAAAGATTATAGACCATTTATTTAAATTTAAATTCGTAAAGAATATATAATCCAAGATATTATCTTGTCTGCTTTGAAATTAAAATTAAATTGTGATATTTATCCAAAGGTAACAAACTATAATTTAAATTATTATCTACAATTAAAATTAAAATTAAATTGTGATCTTTATCCAAAGATAGCAAATTTAATTCAACAATTTACATTTTAAATAATTTCTAGAATTAAAAATTCCTTTATCGGTAAAATTAATTCTTCCCGAAATTATTAGAAATAACCTGAGACTGTATCATTTGCCACATGAGCATAGTCCATGAATGGAATTGCCCCTATGACCTACGCCTACACCCATGGGTGGGGGGCGATGTTTTCCTGCTTCATACTGTTCCATTCGGAACAATTCCGACATAGTGCTGGATAACCAGAAATTATTCCGTGACATTTTTTGGAATTTATGAGCTAACAAGGGGACCAGATGGATATATAGAATCAATGCTAAAATAATATTAAATTAATTAACCTAAATCAATTTATCCAAATCAAATTAACCCAAATCAATTTATCCATATTATTAAACTTCATGACTACTCAATTATAAGTATGAAGTTAACCTCTTTAATTCTATACCGAATTGCGAAAGCCCATTAATAGGGATTTTGTCCATAACATAAATTATAATGTCAAATCCCCATAGGATATTCATAATTGAGATTAAGGTTAAAATTTCATTTTACCTTCTCAATTATTTTATTATTAAAGTTTCCGCTATTTCATCTTGATTAAACCCTATTTATGAAATCCTCTACAAATAAAAAATCATTCCGTAAACAAAATACATAATGACCGAGATCTCTTATTATTTACTCAAGTCCCGAATGACATTTTAAGAAAATATCAATGACTCTCATGAAAGAACTATAGATTCTATATCTATGAATAATGTTGTCATCCTTTATGCAACACATTTCTAACTTATCAAGTAAAAGTTGCAATTACTTTGGCGCGTAATCCTTTGATAAATCAAAAGATTCATCACATAGATATGCAATCATTTATCCACTCAAGATTAATATATCTACAAGAATATCCATCGAAGTGAATTAATTTATCTTAAACGAAATTAAATCAATATCACTTTGGGTTCAATCCAATACATATGATAAAAACATCATATATATATATATATATATATATCAATGTTTTTACTTGGAAAGCCCCATTCCAATAGTCAAGACAAACTATCCCATGAGAGTGGAAGTAAACGAATATTACAATCTTACCGAAGTCAAAGTGCTTACATTTCAAGATTGTGGACTCTCAATTGAGATTATCACTTCAATATTATATCTTTCTGCATATTTTCTTATGCATAATATTAAAGTTATTGTATCGATATTCTTGATATTAACCGCTTGTAACAAATCTATACTAATAAAAATATTAAGAACAAACGATATGTGAAATAAATAAATAACATTTATTGATAGATAAATGCCAAAGCCATGAACAATTTCGCTTTAGGACACTAATTTTAACATATAAATTATTAAAAACATTGCTATAATAATCATTTTCGTTAATTTTTTGACGGATCCATAGTTAATACCACTTTTGAACAAATTACATCCAAAAATTGACAGAAGGGACTATTGTAGCAACATTTTAAAAGTTTAGGGGTATTCCAGCTACGAAAAAAGTTCAAAGATTAAAATTACACAAAGTTAAAAGTTTTGAGTTTTAAAGTAATTTTAGATTAAATTTATAATTATGATTATGTGGGTCATGTAGGTGTAAATAGAATCACTTTTCATTTTTATCTTGGATGTGTTAAGAGATTTAGAACAATCTTTTTTTGGGAAAAGTATTGTTAGTTATGTTAAAATATAATTAAAGAAAAGAAATTATTTACGAATATGAAAAATATTGAAGTAGTTTTAGTAGTTATTACGTAATTTTGTAACAAAAAACAAAAAAAAATAAAAAAAATCATTACTAAAAAAAGAAAAAACATTATAATTTTGTCATTATAAAATATTCCAAAAAAAAATTGGGTATATTTCAATGACAAATTATAGCAAGTAATATTTTTAGAAAATTAGGCTGGGTGAGCTTTTTTAATCACATAATCTAATAAATGACTCAATTTTTTTTATTTAGAAATATGACGGTTTTTCATTTGTCAAATTTAGTCAATCAGTGATTGACAATGAAGATTCGTGATTGACTAATGGTCAATCAGTGATTGATTATGAAATTTGATCAATCATTAATTGACTATTATGTGTTCAATCATTGACTGACAATTTAAGAAAATTAATTAATCATTTTAGAAAAAATGACTTTTTAATTAATTTTCAAAAAAATTATTAAAAAAAGGCTATTTAGTTATAAATTCCTATATTTTATAGGTATTTTTGAAAATTTATAACATGTTTTTTAAATAATGATAAGTTTTATTATAAATTTTTGATAAATCCTTATATTTTCTTGAATTTTCCAAAATATTTTGAATTTATGGTAATAAATTTATGTGTATAATTTTACACGAGAGAGAGAGAGAAGAGAAAAGAGGAGTGACCCAGTAAGTGTGATCATAAATTTGTTATGTTATTTATTATTATGTATAAAATTTTATGCCATTATTTACTGTGTATCTTATATATGTCCAAGTAAAGATATGGGCTGGACTTTGCCCAAACTAAACCAGGCCCAATCCACAAAAGCCTGTCAACTTTGTTCTGATGAAAGCCCGTACCATTCCCCACAAGAAAATCTTGCAATGAAGTGACGAACGAACCAAAATCTAATTGATTGATTTTTCTCAGCGATAATTTTCTCTCCAATTTCGCGTAATTTCTGGTACGTAAAACTTCTCTTTTTCACCTAATTAAACCCTAATCAATCTTTAAAAATCTCATCTTCCTGCTGATCCGTACTTTAATTACTTTCATTGTTCACAATTTGTTGAAAAAGATTCGCATTTACGTGAAAAATTAGGACTTGAATTTCTCATGGCTTGGAAATTAGGATGTTTTATTGGCCATAATTATATTCTTTTTTCAGCTATTTTCAGCCCTAGAATGTGATTCCCGAAGAAAGTTGCAGAATTTGCAGCTTAAATTCAACAAGGTTAATCATCGAAATGAACCATAAATAACTTAATTTGACATATGTATGGTTTAAATTGAATACTTGGGTGTAAATTCAGTCAAAATGGAAAATTTTGACTTATACTTTTGTGATCAATTTAGCTGCTTTGTTATAACTTGTTTTTAGGCTAGAAAGGATCATGGGCAAAAGAATTTTTTTTTGAAGAAGCGTCCTAGCATTCAATTCAAGAGAAAAGCTGGCAATAAGCAAGGAAATTTGAATAGTTCAATCCATGAGCAATCTGTAAGGAGTTCTCAGTCTAGTGACACCGAGTATCGAATGCTATGCCCTTCTAAAAAAATTGGGGGCGTCATAGGAAAGAGTGGAAGCATAGTTAATGCCCTGACTGGAGTTTTATGAATTATAAACAATCCTGGGAGTTGGTGTGTGATGGCTTTCCTGCCATGGGTCTAAGGATTTGTCTTAGTTAGAAGAAAACGTTCCTAGCTATTTCTTAGGATTTCTATAATATATTTGCACACGTTGAATATAATCATATTTAAAACGATTACCAGTGTGCATTGGCTGAGTTGCAGACGAAAAGATTGGTTTCAGTGAAGTTGTATCATATTTGATCTTGTTGATTTGTTCTAGCTAGTAGCATGTAGTTGGTGACAATAGAGGTTACTTAAGCCCTATGTTGAGCGTGTTGTTATTGCAATTGAGATTATTGGTTTGGTATCAGTTTACTATCTACTGATTTCAAACAATTGAAAAGTGTGTCGCCTGAGTTCTGCCTTATGATCAACAGACTAGGATGCAGGCCTTGGTGTCAGTCTTATGATCAAAGACATGATATGCCAGCGGGTCCACAGAAAGGAGTGATGTCAGAAACGAAATCATCATGTTGGAAGGATGAAATTGCTGGAATTTTTGTTGAATCGATAAATCTAAGCCTGATTACTAGTGCACCATGATGGTCCAAGCAGACATTAATGATAGGTGGCTGCAAATGAAGAGGGTCGACACTCAGAAGAGGTGGGTGAGATAACTTTTGCCTACCATTGCTCAAATTGATCCAAGGGGTGATGATCATTGGAAGTGGCACCTTTTTCAGAATATGATGACAGAATAGCATTAGCATCATATCAAAATATTTTATCTGTTCCTCTATGATTTCCTTTTTACTTATTTGTGAAAAATTGTAATTCTCATATTCGTACATCACTTATTTTTTTCCATACCGTTCCCTCCATATCTTTTTTGGCTGCTAGCTTTTGCATTGATTGAATCAAACATAAACTCTATGGGATTTTCTGATTCTGATGGAATCCAGTATCAATACTGGATTGTAGATCACCCCCACTCTATATTTGGAATTTTGCACTGCATCTTGTTTTTTTTTTTTTTTTTTTTTTTTTTTTTTGCCACAATTGCGTATTTGGATGTGTGTATTTATTATATATGTGCACCGCATATGTCTATCGACACTTAGGTGGTGGATGCATTTTTTTTTTTCCATTTTAGGATAAATTATGTGATTGTGTTTGCATTTCGATTACTATGTTTTAACCGCCCCTGTAAAGACCTTTCCCTTTATGCTGGTCAGTGATTTTTACTTTTGAACTTGTTTCTTAAAAAAATATTAGTAGTACAGCAGTAATATTTGATCATGCTTGTTTTTTGAAAAAAGGAAAAATTCCCCTGGGCCATCTGGCAAATTATGACTTTGAAAGGTAATGATGCAGATATCTAGAAAACGAGATGTGGCAAAGAAGGAGCTATATGAATTGTCCACTTTATTGTATCAGAATCCATGGAAGGACAAGCCTCCAAGTTTTCTGATGCTTTCTGGGGGCCAAGGATTTCATCCTCGTGGAACTCCCAAGGCTAATATGCTTCCACCTGGAAATCCTATATGGTCACATCATAATCCTCCTCCACACGGTATGCCGCCAATTCCATGGATGGGGGGATTTGAAAATCAGCCTTCTGGTTTTGTGCCCGGTGGTATAAACAGTGTTCCTCCTGTACGTGATGATGAAGCTTCGGCTGAATTTTTTATGAAAATTTTATGCTCAGCTGAGAAAATTGGTGGGGTGATTGGGAAGGGGGGTTTCAATGTAAAACAACTACAACAGGAGTCGGGATCCAATATTCATGTTCAGGATGCATCAGGAGAAAGGGATGAGCGTGTGATTCGTGCCTCTGCTTTTGAGGTCTGCATTTCCCAACGACTTATAATCATATATATTGAAATTGATTATCTTGGACTAATCCTCACCTATTACTACTCTTTTTATGGGACAATTTTGGTTCATTTGGACAACCTCTTACACGACTGTTTATGGATGCCCATGGATTCAAATGCTGCACATGCACTTGTGGTGGATTATTGTAATGATATTCTCTCAGGCTCTTTTAAATCCAAGATCACAAACAATTGAAGCAATACTTCAACTTCAGAACAAAACAAGTGAATTCTCAGAGAAAGGTACCACTACTAGACTTCTGTTCCATCGGGTAAGGTTGGCTGCATCCTTGGACAAGGAGGCCATGTGATCAATGAGATGAGGAGGAGAACCCGGGCAGATATTAATGTATTTTCACAACATGATAAGCCCAGAGCTGCTGAAGATGAAGAGCTTGTGCAGGTATTACAGTTGCATTGTCTAATTTGTTTCCATTCTGCCACAAGCCATTTCCACTGAATTTTGTGTCGGCAAATTATGAGACTGATTTTTCTTTTTATATGTTTCGCTTACAATTATCTTAAGTGATTCCTATTCTCTTGGTCCATAGATATCTGGAAATTTTGAAGTTGCTAAAGATGCTT
The DNA here is from genome assembly GCA_025413025.1 of Ficus hispida. NCBI lineage: Eukaryota > Viridiplantae > Streptophyta > Magnoliopsida > Rosales > Moraceae > Ficus > Ficus hispida. Next base: position 24,184,094 of record CM046365.1, read on the forward strand.
TGGCAGAAATTGCAACAATACTTCGAACAAGAACATTGAGAGATGCAAATGCTGGATCAGAACACACACCTGTTGGCCTTGCAAATGATTTTTGTTCTGCCAGAAGTTTACCTAGAGGACCCCCACCACCTAACTCTGTTCAAGCTGGTAGTTTTAGTGGATAGGATCCTTTTAAGGTACCTCCATCATATTCTTCTTTGAAGTTTCACATCTGTTGATTTGAATATTAGTTCACTTTATCCACTCTGTCGGTGTTACTCTTCTTTACAGTTTTATGTTCTTTCTGATCTTTTTTCTGTTGTTAGATATCCCTCTCTTGGTCGCCCTTGCTACTGCCATATATATATGTAAATATTTTAGAGGGAAAATTATTCTCTTCATTTTTCATTTAACAATAACATAGTACAAGATAGATATGGAGGAGAGAATCAGCAACAATGTATCACTGCCTCCCTAGAAACCAGGAACCAACAAACATAAAAACAAAAAAATCTTTTACTATTTGAATTCAAACTTTATTCAGATTTTCCCTAACTACAAAATCTGCCCTAACTCCTAACTTATCGACACTTCCCCTCAAGTTGGTGCATAGATATCTATCATGCCCAACTTGCTAACTAAGAAATCAAATGATTGTCTTAAGAGCCCCTTAGTTAAAATATCTGCAATTTGTTGAGTTGTTGAAACAAACGGTGTGCAGATGACTCCTTCTTCGAGCTTCTCCTTGATGAAATGTCTGTCAATCTCAATGTGCTTTGTCCTATCATGTTGAATCGGGTTGTATGCAATACTGATTGCAGCTTTGTTGTCGCAGTACAACTTCATAGGATGATTGATTGGTTTCTTCAACTCCTCGAGAACTCTTCTCAGCCACAACGCCTTACACACCCCTACAGCCATTGATCTAAACTCGGCTTCGGCACTACTTCTATCCACTACACTGTTTTTTACTTCTTCATGTTACTAGGTTTCCCCATAAGAACATGCAATAACTAGAGGTAGACCTTTTATCTTGACTAATCCAGCCCAGTTTGCAATAGTGTAGACTGCAATTCCCTTTTGTTCACTCTTCTTGAAAAATAATCCTTTCCCTGGAGTCCCTTTTAAATACCTGAGAATTCGGTGAATGGCTCCAAGATGTTCCTCACGTGGGGAATGCATAAACTGGCTTACCACACTAACAATAAAGGCAATGTCAGGTCTCGTTTGGGAAAGGTAGATTAGTTTGCCAACTAGTCGTTGATATCGACCTGTTTCAACTGGAACATTGTCTCTCACCTCTCCAAGCTTTGAATTGAATTCCATCGGTGCATCGACAAGTTTACATCCACTCATCCCTGTTTCTTCCAACAAATCAAGAATATATTTTCCCTGAGAGATAGTAATACCTTCTTTAGATCGGGCAACCTCCATTCCAAGAAAGTACCCTAGTGGTCCCAAGTCCTTGATATCAAACTCCAAAGCCATGCATTTCTTCAATCTGTTCATCTCATCCTTGTCATCTCCTATGAGAATAATGTGATCCACATAGACTATCAGGATTGCAGTCTTCCCTTCATTAGATATCTTCATAAACATTGTGTGATCCATTTGTCCTTTTATGTAGCCTTGACCTTTTACACATGTTGCAAACCATTCAAACCAAGCCCTGGGAGATTGTTTAAGTCCATATAAAGATTTTTAAGTTTGCAAACCTTGGACCCAAACCTCTCAGCGAAGGCAGGCGGAGCATCCATATAAATCTCATATGCTAATTCTCCATTCATGAAAGCATTTTTGATGTCAAGTTGGTGTAGAGGCCAGTCAAGATTCATAGCTATAGACAACCGAACTCTTATTGTATTTAATTTCGCCACTAGAAGGAGTTTCTGAGTAGTCAATTCCATCGGTTTGTGTAAAACCTTTTGCAACTAAGTGAGCCTTGTACCTTTCCAAAGAGCCATCTGAATTGTACTTTCTGTGAAAACCCATTGGCAGCCAACACTTGTTTTTCCACGTGGCAGATCTACTAACTCCCAAGTCTCATTCTTCTCCAATGCCCTCATCTATTCATTTACTGCTTCCACTCGGGAACACTTAGAGCCTCCTGTACAGTTTTCGGATTAGCTACACTAGAGAGTTGTGAGATAAAGGTAAGATGAGATGGTGACAACTTTGATTATGACATGAAATTAGACAATGGATATTCAGTACAAGACCTGACACCTTTCCTAAGAGCAATGGGAAGATTTGGACTTTTGGATGAATTTGACGAGTTTGACTCAGAATTACCTGGAATTTTACTAGGCACATGATCTGACTCCCAGTTGGATTCTTGAGAGTGCTGCACGTTGGAATTCCCTGTTTGTTGTCCACGGTTCTTCCTTGAGAGGACAAGTCCTTTGTTTTGTTTTGCACACATCCCTGTTATGTTGCGATCAGGACTCTATGATGGCATTAAAGAAGGTTTTCCAATGTTTCCAGAATCTAAACTATTTGTTTTAGTCATGTTTTTATTCAAATTTGATTTTCCAGCTTCGTGTATACTTTAAAAAACTGCATTTTTGAAATCTGCATAACCAGTTTCTTCTTGAAAGGCATCAATAGTTAAAATAGAATTAGTTGCATTTGAATCTTCAACACGACTCTCCCCCTGAAGATGAGGATCGGGTTGGTAACATTTGCCTTCAAAAAACTTTACATCCATGGATACAAAGAATTTTTTGGAAATTGGATCAAAGCACTTGTAACCTTTTTGATTTGAAGGATAGCCAACAAAATGCATTTTCCTGCTTTGGGTTCAAGTTTTCCACAGTGAATGTCATGACTATGAGCAAAGGCAATGGACCCAAATATTTGTAAAGGAATATCACCAAAAAGTTGTGATGTTGGAAAACACTCTTTGAAAAATGTCAAAGGAGTTTTGAAATTTAAAATTCGAGTTGGCATCTAGTTTATCAAATAAGTGGTTGTAAGAATGGCCTCTCCCCATAGGTAGTTTGGAACCTTAGTTGAAAAACATAAGGCTCTAGCCACCTCAAGGAGATGTTTATTTTTACTTTCAGCCACCCCATTTTGTTAAGGGGTACTAATACAAGAACTTTAATGCACAATACCTTTTTCAGTGAAAAAATTGCCCAAAATGTGATTAAAATATTGCTTTCCATTATCACTTCGAAAAATTTGGATGTTCGTCTGAATTGTGTTTGTACCATGGTGTGGAAAGATTGAAACACATGTCTGGCATCAGATTTATCTTTTAGGCAAAAAACCCATGAAACCCGAGTATGATCATCTATAAACGTGATATACCATCCTTTTTCAGATAAGGTTGACACGCTAGAGGGGCCCCAAACATCACTATGAATTACTGCAAAAGGTTTTGAAGATTTGTATGGTTGTGGTTAAAAAGAAGCATGGTGGTGTTTGGACAATTCACAAATTTCACATTGGAAAGAAGATGGATTTTTATTAACAGACAACTGAGGAAACAAATATTTCAGATAATGAAATTTGGATGTCCTAACCTAAAATGCCATAACATTATGTCACTATCGCTAATAGCATAAATAGAATTAAAACATGTGTTCAGGTCTTGCCTTCTGAAGTCAGATCCATCTTCAAGGACATAGAGTCCGCCAACATGCCTAGCACTGCCAATCATCTTCCCCGAGGTCAAATCCTGGAATTCACAATGGGAAGGAAGAAAGTTGGCTTGACAATTTAAATCACTGAGATAATTTACTGGCTGACAGAAGGTTACAAGAAAGATTAGGAACATGAAGGACATCAGTGAGAGAAATATGAGAAGTGAAAGTTTTGATCGAAGAGAAAATGTCGTATTTTCGTCTTATTAATTTTCATCAGAATTACATTACTTTATAGAAGGAATTCTACCTAGCAGATCCCTACCAATCAGCCAACTAATTAATCAAATATTAGCCAGCTAATCAGCAAGATATCAGCCATAAATCAGTAGATTATTGACAGCTAACAATGGGCTAGAAAACTGTTCCTAAATTATTCCTAAATTATGGGAACAATCCCTAAATAGAATCCGACACTCCCCCTTAAGTTGGAGAGTAGATGTCGATCAATCCCAACTTGCTAACAAGATTCTCAAATACCGGTTTAAACAACCCTTTTGTGAGAATATCTGCTGTTTGCTGTGTTGTTGGAATGAAAGGCATGCATATGATTCCTGTCTCGAGCTTCTCCTTTATGAAATGGCGATCTATTTCCACATGTTTAGTTCTATCATGTTGCACAGGATTTTTGGCGATGCTTATTGCTGCCTTATTATCACAATACAGCTTCATTGGTAGGTTCATCGTCTTCTTCAGTTCTTCTAGGACTCTTTGCAGCCATAATAGTTCACAAATTCCGTTGGCCATAGCTCTGAATTCTGCCTCTGCACTGCTTCGGGCCACCACCGTTTGCTTCTTGCTTCTCCAAGTAACAAGGTTACCCCACACATAGGTACAATACCCTGTTGTTGACCTCCGGTCAATGACAAAACCTGCCCAGTCAGCGTCCGTGAAGGCTTCAACATCTCACTGCAGAGTTTTTTGGAAGAATAAGCCCTTTCCTGGACAGCCCTTTAGGTACCTTAGTATTCGGTATGTAGCCTCTAGGTGCTCCTTCTTCGGCGAGTGCATGAACTGGCTTACGAGGCTTACTGCAAAAGCTATATCGGGACGTGTGTGAGACAAATAAATTAATTTTCCCACTAATTTTTGGTACCTTGTTGTATCAACTGACTCACTTCCTTTTTCTTCTCCGAACTTCACATTGGGATCTATTGGGGTATCCACCGGCCTACATCCACTCATCCCAATCTCTTTGAGGAGATCTAGGATATACTTCCGTTGATTCACCATAATCCCCTTTTTTGATATTGCAACTTCCATGCCAAGAAAGTATTTAAGAGCTCCCAGGTCTTTGATTTCAAATTCTTTGGCCAAACTCGTCTTCAAACGGTTCATCTCATTTACGTCATCACCTGTTAAGATGATATCATCTACATAGACCAATAAAACTGCCACCTTTCCACCTTCTGAATGCTTCACGAACATAGTGTGGTCGGTTTGAGTCTGACGGTAGCCTTGGTTCTTCACGGATCGAGTAAATTTCTCAAACCATGCTCTCGGTGATTGTTTGAGACCATAGAGAGATTTTCTCAATCGACAAACCTTCGATCCAAACTTTTCTTGAAAACCTGGTGGAGAATCCATATAGACTTCTTCTGCCAAATCTCCATTGAGGAAGGCGTTCTTCACGTCAAGTTGTTGAAGATGCCAATCAAGATTCAAAGCAATTGATAATAGGACCCTCACAGTGTTTAATTTGGCTATAGGGGCAAACGTCTCTGTATAATCGATACCATACATTTGTGTGAATCCTTTGGCCACCAATCGAGCTTTGTGCCTTTCAAGACTTCCATCTGACTTGTATTTCACCGTGAACACCCATTTACACCCAACAGTTCTCTTCTCCCTCGGCAGTTCCACCAAATCCCAAGTCATATTCTTCTCAAGTGCTAGCATCTCCTCAAGAACAGCCTCTTTCCACTCCGGAACTTGTAAAGCTTCCTGCACAGTCTTTGGAATCTCCACAAGGGAAAGGTGAGTGGTGAATGCAGAAAAAGATGATGACAAATTTTTGTATGACACAAAGTTTGACATGGGATGAAGGGTACAAGATCTAATTCCCTTACGAAGGGCAATAGGGAGATCGGTTTCTTGGGGTGGATTTTCTGAGGGAAGACTTAACTGAGAGTTACCTAGAGGACTTGATTGTGGATTGGACGATTGGCCTTGTAGAGAACTTTCAGACTCCTCCTTTTGATTTGTATGTTGTCTCAAGTAAATTAATCCAAAATTTTTTTCCAGATTTGCACCTCCTCTCCTTTTGGTAGAATCTTGATTTTGTGATGGCATTATAGGTGGACTAGAGATACTTTCAGCATTTAACTCACCTGAATCCGGATTTTGTTGGTTTGGAGGCAAAAATGTGGGTCTTGTGATTGAGATAAAACTGGTTTTCCAGGTTGTAAAAATTCTGGGAATATCAGATTTTCTCCTAACTGAGGATCTTGTAATTTAAAAAAATTTGAATTGTTTGAAGATTGAATTTGAAGGAATTCATTTAAATCTGAATCCTCTTTTAAATTCGAATCTTCATTTTGTTTCTCCCCTTGAAGATGAGATCGGAAAAAAGGTTGTATTTCAAAAAATATGACGTCCATGGTGATAAAGGTTTTTCGTGTAAGTGGATCAAAACACGTATACCCCTTTTTTGTCGGAGAATAACCTAAAAAACACATTTTATTACCCTAGGATCTAACTTACCATGATTTTTGTTATTGTTATGAACAAAGGCTGTACATCCAAAGATTTTGAGTGGTAAGTCATTTGAAATCCTCGAGTGGGGAAATAGTTTTCGAAAAACATTTAATGGGGTTTGAAAGGTGAGGATTTTTGATGGCATTCTGTTAATGAGATAGGTAGCCGTAAGAACTGCATCTCCCCAAAGGTATTTTGGAACATTATTCGTAAATAACAATGCCCTTGATACCTCTAAGAGGTGTTTATTCTTCCGCTCGGCTATCCCATTTTGTTGGGGAGTGTCAATGCAAGAACTTTGGTGAAAAATTCCTTTTTCTAAGAAAAAGTTCCCCAAGATTTTATTAAAAAATTCTTTCCCATTATCACTTCGAAAGATTTGGATTTTTTCAGAAAATTGTGTTTGTACCATGGTGTAAAAAGTTTTGAAAACATGTTCTACCTCAGATTTTTCTTTTAACAAATAGACCCAACTAATCCTAGTATGGTCATCGATGAAGGTAACAAACCATTTTTTTCCGGAAAGAGTGGGGATCCTTGAAGGTCCCCACACATCACTATGAATCATAGAAAACGGTTTTGTTGGCTTATACGGACGAGGAGGATAAAAAGCACGTTTATGTTTTGCCAAGACACAAATCTCACATTGGAATAAAGATGGATCTTTATTGAGAAATAGGTTAGGAAATAAGTGTTTCAAATACTAAAAACTAGGATGACCTAACCTATAATGCCACAACATAATCTGTTGGCTACAATTATTAGATAAGGTACTAGAAAACAAACTTTGAATTACATTACTAGAACGACATCCATCCTCAAATGCGTAGAGTCGTCCAATTGCTCTAGCACTGCCAATCGTCCTCCCCGAGTCCAGTTCCTGAAACTCACAATGGGATGGATAAAAATTAACACGACAGTGAAGGTCAAGAGTAATTTTGCTAATTGACAAAAGATTACACGATAAATTTGGAACATGGAGAACATTATGATAAGGTTAAAAAAGAAGAAATTTTGATGGAGCCTATTCCGGCAATGATTGAAAAAGAGCCATTGGCAACTTTAATTTTCCCATTCCCTGCACATGGATGATATGATGAAAACAATTGAGAACAACTGGTCATATGATCAGTAGCTCCTAAATTCTATGATCCAGGACTGCCATGAATTGGATGCAACACTAGAAAGGGCTAGAATAGGAAATTTACCTTGGTGGGCTAACGAGCAAGAAGGGTTATTTGAAGAGTTAATATTAAATTGTGGAGATTTAAAAAACTGATACAGGTGCTCAAGTTGTTCCTTTGTAAAAGGTGACGTGTCTGAGTTGACTACTTGCTTTTGAGAATCGTCGGACTGAGATTTGAAGGCACGGCCATCAGGTTTCTTCTTCAAGTGGGCTGGCTTCCCATGGATTTTCCAGCATGTCTCGCGAGTATGCCATGGTTTTCTGCAATGATCACACCATGGCTTCTTGTGTTGCTCACTATTACCTTCGGAACCACGAGAAACAAGGGCAGACATCTCGGGTTCAGGAGGGCTGGTTGGTTGTGAGTTTGCCATCATGATCTTCTTTCTGCATTCCTCCTGCCTGATCTCAGAGAAACTTCTCGAATAGAAGGAAAATGCTTTCGACCTAGAATCCTTCCTTTTACTTCATCCAAGTTACTGTTTACTCCTGCAAGAAACATGTAAACCCTATCATTTTCTTCACGCTTTTGGAACCTCGCACAATCGTTTGGATTTTCCCAAACATCGTCATAACACTGATCCAACTCCTGCCACATGGTAACTGAAGGCTTTGAGAAAAGAAAAGATAATTGTTCTTATTGAATTTCATAGAGACGTTTACAAGATAAATAGCAAAGGAAAGCCACTAAATTAGGAAAGCCACAAAAACAACAACTTCCTATGCTAGAAAACAAGAATCAAAGAAAATGGAAACTACCCAAAATCTGAAATATTAATTTCAGATTTTATTTTCAAAAATAAAAAATTATGAATTACTTCCTAAAAATCTAACACCCCCCCTCAAGTTGGAGCATAGATATCTATCATGCCCAACTTGCTTACAAAGAGCTCAAAACCAGGTCTGAAAAGTCCTTTGGTAAAGATATCCGCTATTTGTTGCACAGTAGGAATAAAAGGCATACAAACAGCTCCACAATCAATCTTCTCTTTTATGAAGTGTCTGTCAATCTCCATATGCTTCGTGCGATCATGCTATACTGGATTTTGTGCAATGCTTATGGCGGCTTTATTGTCACAATACAACTTCATTGGCATGTTTATCGGGATCCGCAGCTCTTCAAGAATTCTCTTCAACCATAGCATTTCACACATCCCATTAGCCATAGCCCTATATTCTGCCTCGGCATTGCTTCTTGCAACCACATTCTGTTTCTTACTTCGCCAAGTAACCAGATTACCCCAGACATAAGTACAATATCCTGATGTCGATCTCCTGTCAATAACTGAGCCAGCCCAGTCTGCATCAGTGTACGCCTCTATGTTCTGTTGTGTGGTCTTCTGAAAGATTATGCCCTTACCTGGTGTACTTTTCAGGTATCTCAGAGTCCGATTAACTGCTTCAAGGTGTTTTTCGTAGGGTGAATGCATAAATTGGCTTACCAAACTCACATCAAAGGCAATATCTGGCCGTGTATGTGATAAGTATATCAACTTTCCCACCAACTTTTGATACCGAGCTGTATTCACTGGATCACCTTCCTTTCCATCTCCAAGTTTCTGATTGGGATCAATAGGAGTGTCTGCTGGCCTACAACCACTCATCCCAGTTTCCTTGAGAAGGTCAAGAACATACTTCCGTTGGGAGACAACAATCCCTTTCTTCGATCGAGCAACCTCCATGCCAAGGAAATACCTCAGAGATCCTAAGTCCTTGATCTCAAAAACTGATGAGAGGGAAGTCTTCAAACGGCTCATCTCACTCACATTATCTCCGGTGAGTATTATATCGTCCACGTACACAATCAGTATGGCTATTTTCCCGTCCTTTGAATGTCTAAAGAACATTGTATGATCTACTTGCCCTTGAGTATACCCCTGACTTTTAACAAACAGGGTAAATTTCTCAAACCAAGCCCTTGGTGACTGCTTCAACCCATATAAGGACTTCTTCAGTTTACATACCTTTGTGCCGAACTTTTCACCAAACCCTGGAGGAGCATCCATGTACACTTCTTCCTCCAAGTCTCCATTGAGGAATGCATTCTTTATGTCCAACTGTTGCAGAGGCCAGTTAAGATTAGCTGCAAGTGACAAAAGAACTCTTACAGAATTTAGTTTTGCGACCGGGGCGAATGTCTCCATGTAATCAATGCCATAGGTCTGGGTGAATCCCTTGGCAACCAGTTGAGCCTTATATCGTTCTAGAGAGCCATCAGACTTATACTTGACCGTGAACACCCATTTGCACCCTACAATTGTCTTCCCTCTAGGTAGATCAATCAACTCCCACGTACCATTTTTTTCAAGAGCTTTCATCTCCTCGAAAACAGCCTCCTTCCACTTAGGAACTTTTAGAGCATCCTGCACAGTTTTAGGTATCTTCATACAAGACAATTGTGAGGTAAAAGCACGAAAAACAGGTGAGAGATTTTCATATGACACATAATGGGATAATGGATGTTGGGTGCAAGACCTCACACCCTTGCGAATAGCAATCGGAAGATTAGAATCATCAGACTTAGGATTGGAACTAGACTCATGTTCAGGACTAGAAGACTCAGAACTCGAAGATGAAGTGGACTGAACATGAGGTGAAGTATCAGTGGGAACATTACCTGAAGGGTTCACGGATTCTGAGCAGTGCGAAGGATTAGAAGACCCTTTCTTTTCATTTGTCCTATGTCGCAAGTAGACAATGTCAAATGGTACCAAAGTCGTAGTTCTTTTTCCTGTTTCTTCTTTGTTATGAACATCAAGAGATGGCACTATAGGAAGACCTGAATCATCTTCAGTATCTACAAAACTCGACCCACTCTCTCCTGATATAATGTAGCTTGGATTTTCAGGTTGAACAATCAAATTTTGTGAATCTTCGGTTTGAAAAAAATCCTGAAAAACCGAATCTTTGTTTTGGTCCCCCCCTTGAAGATGAGGAATGAAAAAAGGTTGTAATTCAAAAAAGGTTACATCCATGGTAACAAACAGTTTTTTAGAAATGGGATCAAAACATTTATACCCTTTTTGAGTGGAAGCATAACCAACAAACACACATCTTTTGGCTCGGGGTTCAACTTTCCCTTGATTATGACTATGAATGTGAACAAATGCAGTACAACCAAATATCTTTAAAGGTAAAGAGGAAGAGAGCTGATTTGTTGGATAAATCTTATGAAAAACATCAAAAGGTGTTTCAAAGTTTAAAACCTTATTGGGTGTTCTTTTTATGAGGTATGTAGCAGTAAGAACGGCTTCACCCTAAAGATATTTAGGTACCTGATTGGTAAAAAGCAAAGCCCGAGCTACTTCCAATAAGTGTTTGTTTTTTCTTTCAGCCAAACCATTTTGTTGCGGAGTGTCGACACAAGAGCTTTGATGAACTATTCCTTTTTTGAGAAAAAATTGACCCAAAACATTTTTGAAATATTCTCGGCCGTTGTCACTCCTTAATATCTGAATATTTTTTTGAAATTGTGTTTGTACCATGGTGTAAAATTTTTTGAAAATTGTTTCCACCTCAGATTTTTCTTTCATTAAATAAACCCAACTTAATCTTGTGTGATCATCAGTAAATGTCACAAACCATTTTTTACCAGAATATGTATGTGTTCTACAAGGACCCCAAATATCACTATGAACTAAAGTAAATGGTGAAGTTGGTTTGTAAGGTTGAGAGGGAAAAAATGCACGATGATGTTTAGCAAACTGACAAACTTCACATTGAAAAGAAGGCAAACTTTTATTCTGAAATAAATTGGGAAATAGGTGTTTTAAATACTGAAAACTAGGATGGCCTTACCTATAATGCCATAACACAATATCATTGTCTTTGGAAACTGAAAAAGAGTTTAAACAAGTACTTTGACATTGTCTACTCGAGTCAGGTCCATCATCAAAATAAGAGAGTCCATCTTTTTCCTTAGCACTGCCAATGATCCTCCCCATGCTCAATTCCTGAAACTCACAATAAGAAGGGTAGAAATTAGCTTGACACTGATGATCAGAGGTAATTTTACTAATGGACAACAAGTTACAAGACAAATTTGGAACGTGGAGCACATCATGAAGGGTTAATAATGGGGTAAGTTTGATAGTTCCTAGCCCGACAATTACCGAGAGTGAACCATCTGCAATTTTGACCTTTTTATTGCCTGCACAAGGACTATAGGATGAGAACAATTTGGAGCAACCAGTCATATGATCAGTTGCCCCAGAATCAATTATCCAAGAATGAACAGAATTAGGAATGACACCTAAAAAAGCAGTGGCTAGAGAGTTACTTTTCTGTACTAAAGAACAAGACGTAGTCAAGGACAGTTTTGGAGATTGAAACAATTTGTACAGGTGCTCTAATTGCTCCTTGGTAAAAGGGACTGCATCCGAGTTGGTGGAAGGCTCCTGAGTTTCTTCAGTAGTGGCTTGGAAGGCGCAACCTTCACGTTTGGATTTTGGTTTCCAATTCGCTGGTTTACCATGAAGCTTCCAACACGTCTCCTTCGTATGCCACGGTTTTTTGCAATGCTCGCACCAAGGTTTCTTATGCCCTTCATTGTCAGAATCAACACCTCTTGACACAAGAGCCAAGTTCTCATGTTCATGGTTGGAAACTGGTTCGGTGTTGCGCAACATGATTTTTCTTCTTGACTCCTCACGTCTAACCTCCGAAAAAACTTCTCTAATAGAGGGCAGTGGCTTCCTACCGAGAATGCGACCTCGGACTTCATCTAAACTCCGATTTAGGCCAGCTAAGAACATGTAAACCCGATCGTTTTCTTCTCTCTTCTTGTGGCGAGCATAGTCGTTCGAATTCTCCCAAATGTCATCATAACATTGATCAAGCTCCTGCCATAACGTTACCAACTCATTGTAATACGTAGTAACATCACGATCATTCTGCTTGGATTTCCAGAGTTGAGTTTTCAACTCAAAAATCTGAGAAGAATTTTCCAGGTCCAAATAAAGATCTCGAACAGCCTCCCAGACATCTTGAGCAGTGGCAAGAAATAGGTGAGGTTTTCCAATGGCGGGTTCCATGGAGTCGATGAGCCAAGCAATAATAAGAGAGTTTTCGGACTGCCATTTTTTCATATTAGGGTCACCAGCAGCAGGTTTTGAAATTTCACCATTTAAATGCCCAATTTTGCCCCTTCCGTCGATTGCCAATTTAACGGACTGCGCCCACTCTAGATAGTTGTGCCCATTGAGTTTTGTAACCGTGAGATAAGGAGTTGAATTCTGGGAATAATAATCAGCAGATACAGAAGTGAGAGGGACTGTAGGGTGGGCTGAAGTGGTTTCGGAATTACTGGTACCGGTAGAGATGGCAGGATTTCTTTGGGCTCCGGTCATCGCCGACTTGTACGACATCGTTAGAAGAAAGAAGAAGAAAAGGCACGAGGCTCTGATACCATGAAGGCTTTGAGAGAAGAAAAGATAATTGTTCTTATTGAATTTCATAGAGACGTTTACAAGATAAATAGCAAAGGAAAGCCACCAAATTAGGAAAGCCACAAAAACAGCAACTTCCTATGCTAGAAAACAGGAATCAAAGAAAACGGAAACTACCCAAAATCTGAAATATTAATTTCAGATTTTATTTTCAAAAATAGAAAATTCTGAATTACTTCCTAAAAATCTAACAGTAACCATCTCATTGTAATAGATGGTAATGTCGCGATCGTCCTGTTTGGAATTCTACAGTTTGGACTTCAATTCGAATATCTGGGAGGAATTCTCCAAGTCAGAATATGTCTCACGAACCGAATCCCACACATCCTTTGCCGTTGGAAGAAACAGGTTGGGTTTTGCAATTGACACCTCCATTGAGTTGAGAAGCCAAGCCATAACCAAAGAGTTCTCGGAACGCCATGTGAGGAAACCCGGAGAGTTGGTTGCTGGTTTCTGAATCTCTCCCGTCAGATACCCTAATTTCCCGCGTCCATCAATGGCTAGTTTGACAGATTGGGACCACTCTAAGTAATTTTTTCCATTCAATCTATGAATGGTGATCTGAAGTGAAGAACTCCCAGACATCTGATCAACACCGCCAGTAGTTGCTGCTGGTCTACCACTCTCGGAAGGTCTGCCAGAAACAACATCAGAGAAAGAAGAAGGAGGGTCGGTAGTGCTGCCGGTCATCGCCGTCTTGGATCCATTGCGTTGTGCCATAGCTCTGATACCATGAAAGTTTTGATAGAAGAGAAAATGTCGTATTTTCTTCTTATTAATTTTCATCAGAATTACATTACTTTATAGAAGGAATTCTACCTAGCAGATCCTTACCAATCAGCCAACTAATTAATCAAATATTAGCCAGCTAATCAGCAAGATATCAGCCATAAATCAGTAGATTATTGACAGCTAACAATGGGCTAGAAAACTGTTCCTAAATTATTCCTAAATTATAGGAACAATCCCTAAATAGAATCCGACAAGAAGAAACAACAGTCGTCCCTTTCCCAGCGATGGCTGAGAGAGAACCGTCTGCTATTTTTATTTTTTGGTTTCCTGCACTCGGTTTGTAAGAGGAGAACTGTGATGATCCGGTCATGTGATTGGCGGCACCGGAGTTAATAATCCAAGAACAATTTGGATTGACACTAAAAAGAGTGGTTGTGAGATAATTACCTTTTTGTGCCAAAGAACAAGAGGGATTAGGAGTTACAGATGATTGAGATTGGAACATTTTGTACAGGTGGTCCATTTGCTCCTTCGTGAAAGGAAGAGATTCTGAGGAGAATTGCTGCCCGGTGTCATTGTTACTAGCCTGGAAAGCCTGAGTATCCCTCGTCTTCTTCTTCCAATTCGCAGGTTTTCCATGTATCTTCCAACACGTCTCATGAGTGTGCCAAGGTCGCTTACAATAATCGCACCAAGGCTTCTTCCCGTTCTTGTCATCACTGTCTGAATCAAAGCTCTGTCACCAAAGCAAAACTCTCGGTGTCAAGGCCAAGTCTTGATGTCTCGGCCAGGTTCAACATAACACCCCTTCGAGCCTCTTCTCTACGCACTTCCGAAAACACCTCTTGGATAGAAGGGAGTGGCTGGCTGCTTAATAATCATCCCCTCACTTTGTCAAGATCCTTGTTTAATCCGGCAAGAAACACAAAGACAGGACTCCGTTCAACCTTCTTCTTGTAACAGAAACTGTTGTTTGGGCACTCCCAGTCTTCCGCTTCATAAAGGTCAAGTTCTTGCCAGAGAATCATCATGTCGTTGTAGTAGGTCGTGACATCTCGATCATCCTGCTGGGTCTTCCACAAGTTGGCATTCAAGTCGAACAACTGGGAATGATTTTCCAGATCAGAATAGGGGTCGCGAGCAGCTTCCCAAACATCACGGGCAGTGGGAAGAAACATAAAAGGCTTTCCAATGAGTGGCTCCATGGAATTGATCAACCAGGCAATAACCATAGAATTCTCAGACCTCCATTTTTTGTGTTTAGGATCGTCGGCAGCAGGCAGTTAAACCTCTCCATTCAAGCAGCCAAGTTTGCCCTTACCATCAATGACAAGGCGGACAGATTGTGACCACTCGAGATAGTTTTTGCCATTCAACTTATGAATGGTAATTTGAAGAGAACTCTCGGTAAGAGACACTGCTGAATTGTTCTGTGAGTCATCGGAAGGTCCCTTAGATGAATGTGTACCACCAGTCATGGCAATGGTTGCCTCCGAGGGAGGAATACCCCTTGTGGCACCAACCATGGCAGACTTGTAGTTCATGATCGAGCTCTAGGCTCTAATACCATGTAAATATTTGAGAGGGAAAATTATTCTCTTCGATTTTCATTTAACAATAACAGAGTACGGGATAGATGTTGGGGAGAGAATCAGCCAAACGTATCTCTGCCTCCCTAGAAACCAGAAACCAGCAAACAGAAAAACAAAAAAAATCTATTACTACTTGAATTCAAAATTTTGAATTCAAACTTTTCAGATTTTCCCAATCTACAGAATCTGCCCTAACTCCTAACTTATCGACAATATATATATATATATATATATATATATGTTTATGTATGAATGAATGAAAAAAAAAAAAAAATATATATATATATATATATTCCTTGCTGCTTCATTCCCCCAAAATTTAGCAAACTCAATCCTTTTTTTTGGTTGCAACAGTGTGAATAATTTCTTTGCGTTCGGTTGTGTATGATTTTTTTTTTTTTTCCTCTCCCTCTAGTAGATTGTGTTGATAAAAATTCCGCATGTTTGTTCTGAATACTATTATCGTGACCTATAATGCTTGCCATGATCGATAAAAATTTTTGTTCATGTTCTTGAAGGTTGGCCATGAGTACGAGTCACGGAGATGTCCTATTCCATCAGCTGCTCCCAGGTAGTATTACTATTCAGATTCATATAAATTGATTTGTACTTGGCATGATTTTAACAGTTCTCGTCTTTCATGACATTTCAGATATGCAGACTTCAATGGTGCATTCGAGGGTAAAATTCCAAACAATACAGTTGGTCCTGTCATTGGAGAAGGAAGGACTAGTGTTTCCAAGATCAGTGAGGTAGTTTTTCAATGTTTTGAGCTTATTAGCAAGGATTACATATAGTGCCATCAGCGTCCTAGGAGAGCATGGATTCTAGGTTCAAGCTTTGCATGTAGTAATTGCTATTTTTAGGACTTCTTAAACAAAAATGTTGTCTGTACAGTACGGTGCTTCTTTGTAGTATTTGTACTAATGTTTACGTATCTTAGCTTTCGGTCTTTTTTTTTTTTTTTTTTTTTGTGTGTTTCCTTAAGATTGTATGAAAACGTGAGGTTGCAAGATGATTCTGAGATCTCTTTTGTTTGTTATTCAGGTCAGAGGAGCAAGATTAAAGCTCCAAGATTTCCAAAGTGGTGGCTCCGAAGGTGCTGTCAAGATCCGTAGTTCTGAGCATCTGAACACGGCCCGGAATATCCTTCAAGCTTGCTTCGATTCTGCTGGTCAAAACACGTATCTTCAATATGGTGCCTACGGAAACGTGAATGCTAAGCAAGGCTCTTACCAAACCATGAATACTCAACAACGTCCGTACATCTTGGCAAAGCCCCTGTGAATTGAGTGCTCAACAAGGAGCCTACTACACCAATGCTCCCCATGGTGCCTGCCAATACTAACTATAGCTCTAGTTCGATTCTATCTTTCTCAGAGAACTCTCCAAACCATTTTGTACAGTATAATGCAAATATAAACACATTTCTGAATGCGATTATCGCTTGATATTCGTCTCGTTACTCTTGTCTTGTGCATGGTGGAATCGTAATCATCTCACAGCAAAGTGGAGTTTAATTGATTTAAGAGATCTCAGATATGTTTGAGGCTTATATAGAAATCAAATCTGGATGGTAGAATATTTTTAAACTACCTAGCATTTCATACTTCAGTTGCAATGTACTAACTTGGAACTTTTTTTTTTTTTTTTTTTTTTCCTGGGGGCTACAAATTTGAACAACTTTTGAGCCTTCAAATATCTTGGTATGTTCTTAATAACTAGAAATATACAGATATATATGTAATTACATATATATATATTTGTCAATGTATATTGTTTTATCTGAAGTTAAGAGCTTGTTTGGTAGAAGAGAAAATTGGAAGGATGAAGTAGTGAAACGATTTTGAAACCCATGGTTGTTTGGTTGGAGAGAAAAAAGAAGGAAACGAATTAAGTGAGGGATTTCAATTCCTTCAAAATGTTCCAATTTTATTCTTCAAAAGGGAGATTATTAGAGGGGATTTTGTATTAAACATCATAAAAGAAATGATTCACTCACCTTGGTTATCTATCACTCCCTCCTTATTTACTTTTGTTCCTGCCAAACACAACCTAAAGTTTAGCATTAATGTTATTAAATTGGTTTTCAGCTTATCCTAATAATAACTTTACATTGAGCTTCAATGTTGAGATCCAGAGTTAAAACGTCCCGATTTTCAAGTTGAAATAAATAAATACTTGTATGTAACGTGTTTGGTGTACATTTGATCATCAATACACATCAGTTGTATGGTATAAAATTTGAAGTCTATATTCTATTCCCCTTTATAATAAAGTAGCTCGTAATTTCCTATCCATTTACGTATAATAACCTAAATTGTGACAATTATAGTCCCTAAACCTTTTTTGGCTTATTAATCTCCTCCTCTTCCATACACAGGATTCTTGTAGCTGCCTCAGGGGCGGGGAATAAGTACAAAATATTCTCTAATATAACAATCGAGATCAAAAGTGCCCAAAATTTAAAAAATAAAACTCAAATGGTAATGTGACAAAAATAAAGAAGATTGTTAGTTCTGGTTTCGGCACATGTACATGTGACACGTTTCCCTTCTCTTATTAAACTTTTTATTCCATCTGTATTTTTGGGCTAAATCTGGTAAAAAAAGATGTACAGATTCTAGAGAGTAGACAGTACACTAGGCATCATTATGGACCGAAACCAAACCAGAAAAACTTTTGGGCCATACAAAGAGATAAGTATATATATATGTGTGTAGATATGTATTTGTACGTGTGTGTGTGTTTGAATGGGGGAGTGAAGACTGTGCGCCACTATTTTGAGTTCAAAGTTCAAAAGCATGCCGGCAAAGTTATCTATATCCGCCTAATTTCAAGGATGAATCTCATTACAAGATTTACCACTTTGCAAATCTATGGCTGAACCTTATTAAGCGGTCTTCTGTCAGGTACAGAAAAAGTACAGCCTTCAAATATGTGTTAAAAAGAGAGAGTCCTGTAATCCGCTCTCTCTCTCTCTCTCTCTAACATAAATGTATATAAATAGTCTACTATTTGAAGGCTGTAGCCATTCAACAAATACAATTTTTTTTAAAAAAAAATACAAATGTATGTTTAATATGAATATTATTATGCAAATAACATGCATCATCATATATTATACATAAGTGATTTTAACACATTATTAACAAAATATTACAAGTGGTGTTTTATGAAAGTGTGGGATATAAGATTACACACACACACATATATATATATATATATATATATTGCGTATTGAAGATCAGTCAATTGTGTGCACATGCGTATCGGCCGAATGGATAAGTCTGGTTTATTTAGAAGTAGAGCCCAATATATATACACATATAGAAGTGAGAGAAAGAGGGGCACCAACAAAAATCCTCATATAGATTGGCGAAGTGCCCGACCCACTTGGCCACTTGTTACTAGGCATTTGTGGCGAGCCCTGTTTAGATACGAACAAGTTGTTTGCCTTGTCATCCCAATCTCTTGCTCCCCGGAAATTAAATCCCCATGAAAAGTGTTTACTACTTTACATATTTATCCAGATAGGGATTTTATTTTATTTTATTTTTATTTTTTCATAAAATGAACTCTCACATCACATGAACAGGGAACATCACCATTATTTTTCCATGTTGATTGAGCAGCAACATGATCATAATATATATATAAATATATATATATATATATATTTTTTGAGTGATCCAACCACTCCATGCAACAAATATTGTCTAGTGCAATTCTGAAACAAGTCTTTTTTTTTTCTTTTGGCTTTTATCAGGTCATGATCTCTCTACTCTTCGCTATGAAACTTTTTTCCCGCATGTTGATTGATTATACTATGTTTGATAAGAGGGACGGAAATTAGAAAGAAAGAAAGAGTAAAATACCTGAATGAGGAATGGAGGAAGATTTTTCTTCATGTTGTTTGATAAAAGAGAAAAAAAATTATCTAATCTAATTTATTTTTACAATAATGATAACTTATATTAACAAGAAGAAGATGAATAATTAAGGTCAAAATAGTTATTTTAGATACCGTTTGATTTATCAAAAATTTTTCATCTCTTTCTTTTCTAAGGGTTGTAAATATTAAAAATCTATTGGCCAATCTACAACTTCCTTTATTTCTACCGTCCTCTCTACCACACAACCCCAAGATTCCTCCCCTTTTTATTCTCTTCAAAATCCCCCAGTTTTGTATTACTCTGTAGTTGAAACCTTTGATTTTTTTTTTTTTTTTAACAGCTGTACGCTTAGTCAAAGGTTACTGGTAAATTTCTTGCTCAAAAACTGTTGTGAATACCAAAATCTAAAGTTAAATGTTTGATAAACTACTAATTCAATTGCTACGAATATTTATAACGACTATAATAGACATGCTTTATTTTCATGTAATAAAGATAGGGATATTTCAGGAAATGATTTTTTTAAGAAATATTTTTAATAAATGACCAAAATTTTTTAAAACTAGTAAAATAGCCATTTTTTAAAAAAAATAAATCAATAAGTTATAATTAATCAATGATTGACAGACATTAGTATTTATTTTTCATTGATTCAATATTTAATCGCTAATTGATTTGATCAACCACTAATTAATGGTCATTTTTCTAAATAAATTTTTTTGACCATTTATTTAAATAAGTTTTTAAAAAACTGTTTGTTTATCTAATTTTCTCATAAAAATATAATTATATCTGAATTTACAGTTTTTGTTTTTATTTCTTATAGATGAGCATTCATAATTTCTTTACACCAAGATTATGAAATATATATATATATATATAAATATTAACTTCGTAATCTCAATTATATCGCAAGAGAAACAAATTATTTAAGAAAGAGTATAAGTTAAAACTCAACTGTATCGTAAGAGAAAAAATTAGCTTTTTTAAAATATTATTTATTGATATCTAATAGTTACTGAACTATTTCAATAAAGTTTTTATAAAATAATTTTCATAAAAGGTTGGATATAAAAAATAGTTTAATAAATAAAATGGACATATGTTCGTAGAATTAGTTTGTTAATTAAGAAAGATTTTAGTAAATTTTAAAAATAACAATAAAAGCAGCATGTGCTAAAAAAAAAATTTCCCTGCCTGCTTCTCAAATTTAATTGTTGAACAACAGAATTTAAAATATAGCCCCACTATTAATTACTCGAATTTGATTTACAAATTACTCCAACCTATATATTTGTCGATTGCATAATAACAACATAGCAAACGTGCCCTTATTAATTCATTTATACATTAAGTGTGTCAGCATTTCACTCAAGAAAATAATACATATAGTGCTCCTTCATACACAGCAAGGGAAATTATTTTATTAATAAAAAAGTAAATGCTCTAAATATACTTATATACATATATATATATATATATATATATAAGGTCATAATCTTCCCAGTATTTTTCTAGATCATTAATCATTATAACCTCGTTCTCTCTTTCTTTCTTTCTTTTCGTATCTTGTCTCATCAATGGCATACGACTGTTGACCACAAACAAAAAAGTCAACCGTTATGTTTTTTTTTTTTTTTGGGACTGCATATTTAGCCATATTAAGATGAAAAGCAATTCAGAACCAGAGCCTTCATATATAGAAAGTGCGCACGAAACTATTTTGTACCGACTTAAACAATAGGTACAATATACACATATCGAATTTGGGTGTACGTAACGTTGAAACCAAAGGTATCAAAGTCAAAAGTGTAATTTTAATCCATTTATTTTTCAAAAGTCAAATGGAAGCTGTTCTGGTTGATTTTTTACGTCAGCATTCACTCAGCTGCCACATTATATTCTTGATAAAAATTCCATGATCATCAACAAAAAACCAGATTATTCACACAGACAAGAAGACAATTATGTCGACTGCAAATCTTAGAGAAGACTTTGATTTTATAGGTTACATTTGCTAATGCAAGTCATATTCATGCTATGTGTATATGTATGTATAGAGACATACAGCTTAATTATTTTGTAGAATGTGCATGCAGAAATATTATTACATAGGCACTCAAAGATGGGTCGAGTGTATAAATATATATATATATATATATATATGTGTCTATGTTTAAATTTTGAATTCTCTTAGGACTAGTTTAGTGGACGAGATGAGAGATATGTGAATAGAAATTTCATATTTAAAATTTGTAAATATATAATTTATTTTTATTAAGAGACTCATAAATTTTATATCATATAATAATAATAATAATAATAATAATAATAATAATATTATTATTATTATTATTATTATTATTATTATTATTATTATTATGTGACACCTCTTTTTATTTTTATTTTTATTTTTGTCTTTTTATTTTTATTTTTCTTCCTCCACCAATGGTCAAATATTTCTTCTTCTAAGGTGGATGCCAACTAGCAGTTCTTAGCTAGACCATAGCCAACAACGTACTAAATGGAGGTACATATCAAAGAGTTGAATCTTAATAATTATTTGAAAGAAGGAGAGAGCACTAGAAGCTGAAAATCCCATTTCTATATCTAGCTAAATTGATATCAAATTGCAAATGGATCCAAATCACGCCTCAACCCCAAAGGAAAACAAATGAGTTTATTGAAGAAAATAGATTTGCTCGGTAACAAAAAATTTTTTTTTTTTTTTTTTTTTCATTTTTACAAGTAAAAAGAATGGTGGAAACTCTCTTGAGTAAACAGCAATGTTTGAGAAGATCTCCACTCTTTTGTTGATTATTTGCAAAACTGAAAATAAAAAATGAAAATGTTACCAAATTAACAAAGATAAATCATGGATGTTATTATAGATCCTCAATCATATTTATGAAGTTACATATAGCAAGTGAATTATCATCTTTCAATTAATAAATCTAATTATAAAAAGTTGTATTTTCTTATAGCTTAATTAAACTGTCAAGAGGTGAGCCGATAATACTTTCATATTTCAACTTCTCCCCCCCCCCCCCCCCCCGCCCCTCCACCCAACACATGCACACTGGACAATGAGCAAACGTGCAGAAAAATGTTAATTTGAAACTCTTAACATATATAAGACTTCTAGGAGATAAGTCGATAATAGTTTTATGTTTCAACCCCCCCTCCCCCCTCCCCCCTCCCCCCTCCCAACGCACATGCATGCTAGACAATGAGCAAATGGGCAGAAAAATGTTAATTTGAAGTCTTAACACAAATAATAAACCTAAAACATATTAAAAGATTTAACATGTGATAATAACAAAAGGGTTAAAAGTAAAATTACAGGAGTTCAAACTCTAGACCTCATTCTCTAATACTATCATAGTAGGTAAACGAATCGTTATCATCTTATTACTTGAAACAAAAATTTCACTTAGAATCCCTACCATTACTGTTGAAGAATTAAAATTAGAATTTTGGATTTAAATTTGTAAAACTATTTGTTAGGATTATGTCTTTTGTTTTTAGTATTTAATTTTGAATTTTGATTCACGAGAGTTGATATTTGACTTGCACATAGGTCATTAATTAATGATATAAATGGTCCTTTTATCTATTTTAGCTAAAATTATTGATGTTAAGATTTTTAATTAAGTTTGATCAAAATAGAAAATTTTGGATTGACTTAGTTTTATATATAAACTTTGGTTAACATTGATTAAAAAATATTTTTATGTGATTAATTAATCACCAATGTGCAAGTAAAATGTGATCAATTTCCGTAATAAATTTGTTATAGATGGGGGTAAATTGTTTTAAATTTGTAATTCAGAGGGGAAACACTATAAATTTATAAATTTACAAATTTAGGGTGTAAATTGAGAAAATTAAAAATTTAGGATCAAGCACCAATGTAGTAATTAAATAAGTAAAAAAAAAAAATTAATAAACGGCTAGAAAATGTTGACCTACTACACTAACAAATATTCCAAATACAACATCAACCTATACGTCATGCTTAGATTTGCAGCATTAATTAATCTTGTTCTTTTATTAATCTGGAAGGTCCAATAAGAATATCTGCCAAAAGACATCCAAATGAGATCTCAAGGTTATCAAGACCCTTTCCAGGCAAATCTTGCACCCTAAAGAGATTGATCGATTGGAATCTTCTCTCTTGTATCAGTCAAACAAGATACCAATTTGTATATAATTTGCCTGGTTTAATTACATTCCAATAATTATCAGCTAACTAGCAAGCCTAAACTTCACATCATCACCTTTTTTTTTTTTTTGGGTTTACATCAATATTTTTCGCAATTTAGTCAATGGAAATGATTCATATAAAAGCTAAGTATTACAATTTTTTTGAAGCTAATTATTATGACATTTTTCCCAACATGCAATCTAGTACTAATTAGCTTCTCGATCTAGTTCTTATCAGTTGTTTTTGATGAGGTGGCTGTCATTTCCTATAATGGTCTCGGTGGATTAAATTAAGGCACAATGATCAAAACAATACATGCGGGCTACTAATTACAAACTTGGAATGATGAATATTAAGAACACAATATATATGCTATATTTCTCGTTGGCCAGAGAAAAAACAACTAATTTTCCTATTTAAAAAAAAAAAAGGGAGAAAGAAAAAATACAACCAATTTTGAGAAATGAAAATTTTGACGCCACATGGGGTTGTGTTGGTAATTGCATTATACCTTTTGGAACAAATGCTTTAGGCTATACATTCACCAAAAAAAAAAAAAAAATTCTTTAGGCTATACTACATATATACAAGCAATTTCTTTTTAAATTTCATAAATAGGGTCCATACATAGAAAAACTTTACCACTTTAGTAAAATTTAATCTCTTCAATCTAGGTACGATCATGTATATGCAACATGAATACAAATTGAATCATTTTTAAAATTCCCAATTGCATAAAAGAACGTGTGGCAGTAAGGGGGTTCCTGATTTACTAATTAATATTGTTCATATATATACATATAAAATATACTCAATAAGACAGAACTAATGGTTGCTGAGATTTCACTTTAAAAGTCTAATGATTAATGGTCATAATTTGAAGAAGAAAGCATGTAATAATGGGACTATCGATATTGCTTATGCACTTAAACAGCTATAAGAGAGGACAAAATTTAAGATTGATCATATGCGAAACTAAAAGATCTCATATCATCAATTACTTCAATTTTTGAGAAGATATGTTGTCTTTAGGCATGTAGCCAACTCTAAAATAATGCCTAGCACTAGCTCATTATAAATTAGCACAAACATATATAATGTATTTTAGTAGTTCCCATTATGCTCTTTTCCTAATTTCCTTTTTTTTTTTTCTTCTTAATTGAGGAAGGAATTAATTAAGTGGTGAAGAGAAGGTGGTGGGGTTTGATATATATCCATGGTGGCGCATAAATTGATATATCGCTAAACACTTAATTTAATAGAAACTAGTATATATATATACACACATATAAGAGTACTACTACTTAATTTAGAGATTAGGAACTTATTAACTAATTAAGTTTTGGCTAGCTTGAGCTCTTTATGGTAGAGAAGGGACCCTACTTTGGACTACCTTCCAAGTTCCCGCACCATATTATGTGTTTGTCTGAGATAGAAAGAAAGAGAGATTAGAAGCCTACCACTTTCACACGCCACAAAAAATAAAACCCACTCGTGCAATGGGGAAAAAGAAACGAATAAAAAGGCTTCACTTATCTACATAGTCATCATAGTATATATAATCTCTTCATATGATCTCTTTATAAGAAATAGGGGCTCCATTTCTAGATGGCACTTGTATTTTTTTATGATACATTGAACCCATCCGGTGATTTTAACGTAACAATTTTTAGTTTATATCATATGATAAGATCCTAAATAATAAGTTATTATAAGGTTTTAAATGATAAGTTATTATTTTACAAGATTATAAATAAGAAATTACATATAAATCAATTATTTATTACAAGTATCTAAACAGAAAATTATCAATGTCGGATGGTATCTGATACGAGATATAATATCTTTCCTCCCTCTATATATACACACACGTGTGACGACTAATTTGTGCGTTTTGTGCTTCCTTAAAGTGATATGTATTAATCACGAGGATGCTACTATTTTATAAGGCTCTTTTGTTTATATAATCACCTTTTTTTATACTCCACGAACTTGACTCTTCAGCTTTCTTCCGGCCACCGAATATCTGAAAGATCGTATATATACAGAGAGACAAAAAAAAAAGAAAAAAAGAGAGAGTATATGTACTATATCTATTACCTTAATGGAATACTTAGCTGGATCTTTACAATGCTTCTTATATAAAACTTTACTCCACCTCACTTACAAAGAAATTCTAGATACTTCTTCAAACTCACGGCCCTCAGATTAGTAGAATACATAAATTAATGAATATATATATATATACACAAATATTAATACTACATGCATGCAGAAAATTGTTGATCACGTACCAATTAATTACATGACATTATCATGCTAAGGCCACATTATTTCATGCCAATCAATGCCCAATTTCATGGTCTATATCTTCTTAGTTTTGTACACATGGATTTAAACTTGGAACCTGAAATTTAAAGTTGAAAGTTTGGTTACCAACGAGGCTAGTAAGAGTATTCCAATCTATCGTACTCCTACCATTAGAAGAAGAATACTGGTGCTTGATTCCTATATAAATTCTTCAGTTGGTCCTCAAACTATGTACAAAGTTGCTTTTTGATATCCAATTTTTTTTTCTTGATTAAAATTTCCTTAAACTCTTAAAAAGAATTTGAATTGTCATTTCAGTTAACTTTCGTTTAATTAATTAAGATCTAATAGTAATGTAAACATCATGACATCTATATATGATCAGTCACATATTCCGTTCAAACAAATTTCATCTTATTTAGAAGTGTAGGGAGCTTTCAATCAAGGAAAAAAAAAAGATTAGGAATCAAAAACAACTTCGTATTTAGTTAAGGGACTAAATGACAGTCTACCCTATTGTATTTTTTATTTGAAACAGACAAGGATCTTAGGCGCTACCATATTTTTGTGAGTGGAAAGATTTTAATTAATATGCAGTCTACGTTCTTTAGCAAAATAATCAAGTAAAAACTCTTTTTAACCATAACAAACTATTATATTTCCCTCCGTAACGCAAATACAGTCAATTTTATCTATGTGCTACTATCATTTGCTCAATGTGACTCGGAAAGCTGAAAACGGTGATTTTTACTATGTTCATAAATCCACTCACTTTTTTGTTCTCTTTTTTTTTTTTTCGGTTTATTTTCTCTTTCATCTACCTAAAGAGATTTAGGGTTGCGACGGCTTATATCCTATTGAAGCAGCTCTAGTGAGTTTTGAGTCATCTGTACTGTAGATTTAATCTGTTTGTCATACCTATATATATGCCGTGACAAAATATAATTTTATATTTGTATATAAAGTCTATATATATATATATACGGGCAAGAAGAAAAAATGAAGTCGTGAATATTGTCTGTTAACTGTACTGGTTATATTATGAATTTGCAACTTTTCCATTCAAAGAACAGGGATTTTTTTTTTTTTTTTTTTGAGTTTGTTTATTATCACTGTTTAATTACTTTGGTTTTTAATCGATCAAGAAACGTTTCTGTACATGATAACTAATTATGAACCGACCACTACTTAGCTAAGTGCATATAACAGTAGCTTGCTAGCCACTAAATGGAGAAGACATTAACGATATTATATTTTAGTCTGGCAAAGGAAACAAAGTATCTATACTATATAATATATAACATATATGTTGAGGTACTAAATTTATAATAATAGAAATTAAAAGTACTTTCAATACATCAGAAAAGGACCAACTTGTCTGGAAACCACACTAAAAACCGAATATGCATATATATATATATATATGTACACCCATAAAATTTCGTTTATGATATTGTATAGTATCCGGCAACGTAAATTTCAGTTACTAAGAATATAAATTATTCATGCAGAAGAAAATGTAATTAAAATTAAGGTGAATTCCCCTCATTTTACATTTTATTCTGTGTGGATTTACATTTCTAATAACTGAAGTTCATATTCATAATAACTAAAGTTCATTTGTAAAATGCAATAGGTAACTACTAAACCTAATTCAGGTATTTCACCAAAAATTCAACTGATTACCACACAAGCTATTATCTTTTTTTTTTTTTTTTTGGCTTGAATATCAAATTAGTTTTCTGACTTTTGTTTATGTTCATCAGTCACCAAAAAAAAAAGATAAAATAATGAAAGACAGAAGTTATAAGTCGATAAAAGGTCATGTCATACTCATATATAGCTATATTAAAACCACATCAATAAATCTTATATCAAAACGTACAAGTAAATATAAACATTAAACATCATATCCTTGTTTACTAAAAACAAAAAAAAAAAACAAAAAAAATCAGATTTTTTTTCCAAAAAAAAAAATAATCAAGGAAAAAGAAAACAGCGGATCCTTTTCACATGTGTAGAATTTAGCAAAATTTTCAAATTATTTGCATTAAAAAAATGAGAATTTTTTTTTAGCTTGCAGGCATACCATATTCAAATTAAAATTGAATTAATTATTTTCTTCTTATGTGAGGGACTCCTTTTGAGTCCTTAAGGTACTTCTGTTTATATTGACGCTCTTTAAAATAATTAAGGCAGCTTCCTTTAGCTTTCATACATTTAAGAAAAGTCAACTTCCCAGTTTAACGTGGTTTGATTTAGTTTCTCAACACCTAATTAATGAGATTACCCACTAAACCTCTGCTAAATTATATCTTAGATGACCTTATTTGTCTTATATTATTTATGCATTTTCTGTAAAATCTGAATCACGTTTGTTCAAAAAATAAAATCACTTTTTCTTTTTTAATATTTCCAGTCTGCATTAATGAGTAATTAAAAATTATTGTGATATTATCTTTAGAGACTCTCCTAATTAAGAACTTACATATTTTTAGGTCTGCATTTCATTGTCTGACCGGCTGATGGAGATTTTATGATTTTCTGAGAAATAAATATTCCAACAATCTCTTCCCCCAAATAATAATAAATGTAATAATCTGTCTACTAGTACCATTTTGGGAGGATTCAAATATTTAGACAAATTAAAGAACAAATCAATTAAAAACTTCAGGCTAAAGAGATTAATTTCCTGTCCATACTTAATATACATATATATCTATATTTAAAACATATGTGGAAAATAATACCAAGATCATTGAGTGTGCATGTGTGTGGAAATGGAGGCGTAGCAAGACGGTGTGAATCGTATGATCTACAATAGGACCTCCAACGGTTAATTGACATCCTCTTTAATATAATAATTTTGGTGATTCTAAGGATCCATACGCATACGTAACAAGCGCATTTACATATATATATATAGATATACATGTATTTGTGTGTATATATAAGTGTTCTAAGATACTGTACAGTATGTGAATGTGAGGATATGGTTTTGTTATCGACTGCTAAAGATTTATATGTAACGTCGTGGTTGTGCATGATATGCATGCAAAGTATTTCGATAAATAATTGGGTAATTTCAGCATTAACACTTCCCAAAATTTTTATTTTAAATCCAAAATCATTTTTCAATACTTTCGTTTCTAGTATTAGCACATTAGAATTTATAGGTCCCACCCAATGTACATTATCAAAGATATCCTCAGCAGAAACTCAACATCAATTTCCTTTTTTTTATTTTTTTATTTTAAATTTCATTAATTACACTTTTCAATATTTTCTTTTATAACATTGACACATTAAATTTTGTGGATCACACATAATAAAATTGTTTTATATCTTAGAGTTTTCAACTCAAAATCCATTACTAGTAATGATAACAATTACCAGTAGTAATTATCATTACTACTCATTTAGTAATTCTGATAATAACCATTGATAATTTTGAGTGAGACTAATTTATGATGTGTTTCTAATTGTATAGGAATAATTATTTTACCTATATTCATTTTTTGTCTGTTAATTTTTTCATTTGGTTTCTTTTTAATTACATCTTCTTTCTTTTTTTTTTCTTCTTTTGTTTTTCCTTTATAATTTGTAGCTCGAATGATAGAGTCTCATTGGTAAAGGTCCTAAATTATACTTTCGGTCTAAAATTTATAATTTGGGAATGATCAAGTCTTAGGTTAGTAGTTTAGCCTCCTCACTTATAGATTTTTACTTATAAAGTTATATTAGATATTTTGAGGTTATGGTTATTATAGTCTTATGATAATTGCAAGTTTTTAACACAATCGATAGAGAAAGAAGACTAATTATAAAAATGGCCTTAAACTATGAAAACTGACATACAAATTCCAAAAGCTTAAAATTTTTACAAGAGCACCAATGAATAAAGTTTAGTTCCCCCAACAAAATGATGTAGCCAAAAGAAAAAATAGATATCTCCTAGAAGTAGCCCCATCTCTCATGTTCTCTACACATATACCAAAATAGTATTGGTTGGAAGCCATACTCACCGCAACCTATCTCATAAATAGAATGCCTTCTCGAGTCCTAAAATTCTAGATCCTATGTCAGATCCTACTTAAAACACACCCAACCACACATCTCATATCCTCCATTCCTCTCAAATTGTTCGGCTACTCCGCTTTTGTCCATATCCATAGACAACACCGAGGAAAACTAGATCCTAGAGCCATTAAGTGTATTTTCTTGGGGTATTCTTCTCATTAAAAAGGGTACAAATGTTATTCTCCAATTACAAGAAATTCTATAGCTGCATGGATGTTACGTTTTTTGAACATCAGCCATATTACCCCAAATCTGGCATTCAAAAGGAGAATAGTTTCACACAAGAATATCAGCTTTGGGACATCAATATGGAGATCAGTGACCTAGATATTCCCCACATTTCATCAAATTTGGTCAATACCTAGATAGAAACTGTCCCTACTCACCAAAATGAACCCATGTCCCATATCTTGACTCACCTGCTGAAATGCCCCAACTTACAAATGCTTCTTCCTCAAACACTTCTTCTTCTCCAACCATTGTTCAGCCAAACAACACTTCCTCTTTTCTAACTATTATTCAACTAAACAAAATCCCAAGTCTCCCTAGTCTTCGTTCCCCATACACTACTCGATCCAAAAACAACAAAGACCTTATCACCTTTTCTAGGAGGAAAAAGAACCAAGGGGAGCTAGAGAACCAAGGACTTAAGCAGATCCAAGAATTGGAACCGGACTCGAGATCAAAAGATCCATGAGGTAACCCTAATCCCAAGTCTCCCAAAGATAGTGATCTTCATATTACAAAAAGAAAGGGTGTTAGAGAATGCACAAAGCATCCAATCTATAACTTTACGTCATATCAGGGGCTATCTAATAACTAGAGGGCTTTTGTGGCAAGTCTGGATCAAACACGGGTTCTTAAATCCATACAAAAAGCTATCATAATACCGAAATGGAAGGCTACTGTTGAAGAAGATATCTGAGCACTAGAGAAGAATGGAACATGGAAGATTATTGAGCTACCACCTGGAATGCGTCTTGTAGGCTGCAAATGGGTTTTCACAATTAAGTAAAAGAATATGGAAGTATTGATTGATTCAAGGCTCGACTCATTGCAAAAGGATTCACACAATCTTAAGGAATCGATTACGAAGAAACTTTCACTCCTGCAGTCAAATTGAACAGAGTTCGGGTTCTCCTATCTCTGGCTGCCAATCTAGACTACCCACTTCATCAACTGGATGTCAAGAATGCTTTCTCAATGGAGACCTCGCGGAAAAAGTTTACATGAGCATCACTCCTAGATTGGAGTCGCAAGCCACAATCAACAAAGTTTGTAGGCTGAAACGATCATTATATGGAGTCAAACAATCACCAAGAGCCTGATTTGACAGATTTACTAGAGTAATCAAGCAGCATGATTATTACAATGTCAGGCGGATCACACCCTATTTGTTAAATGTTCACCTCAAGGGAGAATTGCCATCCTTATTGTATACATGGATGACATTATTCTAATAGGAGATCATATGCAAAAGATAGGCATACTCAAGAGTTTACTAGCCAAAGATTTTAAATCAAAGATTTGGGAAGTCTCAAGTATTTTCTTGAAATGGAAATAGCTCGGTCAAAAACAGGAATCTCAGTCTCTAAATGAAAACATGTTATGGACCTTTTGAAAGAAATGAAATGCTCGGATGCAAGCCAACAGACACTCCCATGGACTCAACAATCAAACTAGGAATCAAAGAAGATTGTGCACCAGTTGATAAAGGCAGATATCAGAGACTCGTGGGTAAGCTCATATACTTATCCCACACAAAACCCGACATTGGCTTCTCGGTTAGCATAGTGAGTCAATTCATGAATAATCCAAATGAAAAGTATATGGAGACAGTCTATACGATCCTGAGGTATTTAAAAGTAATACCAGGAAAGGGCTTGTATTTCGGGAAATCAACAAACAAAAGCATTAAGATATACAGTAATGTTGATTAGCAGGATCAGTAGTAGATTGAAGATCAACTTCCGGCTACTGCACATATGTATAGGGAAACTTAGTTACATGGCATAGTAAGAAACAATCTGTTGTGTCAAGAAGCAGTGCATAAACCGAATTTAGAGTAATGGCACATGGTATATGTGAAGGGATGTGGCTACTAAGACTCTTCAAGGAGTTAAGGATCGTTGTTGAAGAACCTATAAAGATGTTCTATGATAATCAGTCAGCTATTAGTATTGCAAAGAGCCCAATACATCATGATAGAACGAAACACGTGGAGATTGATCACCACTTTATAAAGGAAAAGATAGAAGAGGGAATAATCAAGTTATTGCATCTGCTAACTAGTCTTCAAATAGCAGACATCCTCACTAAGGCTCTACCAAGGAAGAACTTTGAAGATTTAAACTCCAAGCTAGGCTTAATCAACATCTACAATCCAGTTTGGGGAGGAGTGTAGAATATTCTTATTTCCTTGTATAGTTACAGTTGTTAATTAGCTAATTAGTCTTCTAGGATATTTTTGAGAATATGGGGTGCTATTCCTCGATTCTCTTGAGATATATATATATATATATATATATATTTAGTTGTTACTTTTTTTTAAGGAGATTTGATAAGTTGTCTTTCCTTATTTTCTAGATGTGTCATCATCTATAAGTTAGGTCTGTACAATACGTTTTGATTAAGAGAAATAAAAATTCATCTTCTCCAATTTCCTCATTTTTTTATCTTAAAATGGTTTATAAATATTTAGTTTTCAAATATTTATATTTTGATGAGATCTTTAATGACTTTATGGTTAAAATTTCATTTGCATATGTTTAGAATTTGATTTATTTATGAAAATTTTATTTTGAACTAAATTTATGGTGTATATAAACTTTATTGCGTTTTTTAATATATTTTAATAATAAATGGAGAATAGGATGGATACGAGGAAAGCCCCTCCGATAAAAAATTTATGTCCGCTTTCATTTAAGCAGAAATGGGGATAGGGATATGATTTTTGAACTTGGGGATGGGACGGGAAAGCATTCCCCATCCCCACCCCACCCCGTTGCCATACGTAAGTGGGAAGAGCAAAATCATAGACGATATATATAGACTGGTGTAAGCAAAGATAAATATCTTGGTGGCCGTATAGATGGCTTGCCAAAAGGCAACTTTTTAAGCCTTCATTTAGTGCTGGGAATTCGGGCCGCCCGGCCCGAGCCCATCGGGCTATTGCAAAAATTCAGACCGGGCCGGCATGGCCCGTTGAAAATTCGGGCTGGGCCGGCCTGGCCTGAATTTTTGAAATATAAGCCCGGCCCGGCCCGCGGGCTTAGAGCTGGTCGGGCCGGACCGGGACTAATTTTTTAAAATTTTATTTAATTTTATTTTTTTGTAATTTTTGAATAAATTTGTATATTTTTTATAATTTAATAATTTATCTTAATATTTTATCTTAGATAAAAAATAAAAAAATTTGATACTTTGTTAAAAAAAATTATTATACTATTTCTATTCATTTTTATATTTATATTTATATTATAATTACTTAGTTTATACTTAATAATTATAATTTTAGCACATAATAAAAATTATATATTTTATTAAAAAATAAGGATACAAAAAAGAAAATATAAAATTGAAATTTAAAATTTTATTGATGTCATGATTGCCTCATTAAAAACTTTACTAAGTAAAACCCATTGGGATAAAATCTCAGTAAAGAAAAAAGAGTGCAATCTTAATTCATATTTATAATTTTACAATGAAGAAAATATATCAATCAGCATCAGCAATCGGAAGAGGGAGCCGTAGGAGCATTGTCAATATCATTGTCATCGATTATGGTCATTTCGTCAAAGTGTTGGAGTATCTCTTGATCTTCTACTGTATATTGCAACCTTTTATCTGCATGTTCCCAATCTTTTAGGCATGTAAGCACCTCGACCATCTCAGGTGTTAATGAGGTCCTCTGATCTTCAATTATCCTTCCAACTGTGCTGAATGCTGATTCAGAAGAAACTGTCGAAACAGGAATAGTTAAGATATCACGTGCTAAACGGGAAAGCACTGGAAAATTTGTCGACTGCAACCTCTACCAATCTAAAATTTTGAAATCTTCAGTATTTGTAGTTGAGTCTAGCAGTGAAAAATCTGTATCTAAGTATTTTGTGAGCTCCGAGTGTGTCGTAGTCGTGTTAATTGAACTTGCTGAAAGTGGACGAGTAACACTCGAACTTGATGAAGAGCCCGATCTTGCTGGAGCAGAGAAAAAACCCAAAACTTTTTTCTTTTTTCGATGACCAGCAGTTGGAAGAGTTTCTTCGGTTTCAACGTTAACTTGCTGCCCGAATTTATTCTGATAACTTGCAAAAATCTCAAATAACTTGCATTTAGTGTTATTAAATGTTAAAGAATACGTTGAAGCAAAATCTACATCCATATATTCAGAAATATGAGTAAGACCATTATAAAGACCATTTAATTTAACTATAGGATTTAAAACAATGGCAAGGCAATATAATAAAGGCATGTTATTATGATCCCAATATTTCATAAACTTTTTCTCTATTTTTTCTACTATTAGTTTAAATAAATCATCATTTCTATATTCAGAAAATAATGAAGAAATAAGCATTAATTGGGTGAAAACTAGTGGAGAAGTGGGATAATAAACACCAGACAATACAACAGTAGCATCATAAAAAGTTTCTAAAAAATAAATCATTCTTTCAGCAATAAACCAATCAACATCAGATAATAAAATCATATTATGCTTTGTATTATAAAACATAGAAATAACATTCTTATATTCTATTGCATTTTTCAACATTAAATAAGTTGAGTTCCACCTTATCGGCATATCAGTCCTAAATTTCTGAGATTTTAAACCTTCTGCTTTGCAATACCTCTTAAATTCAGCAATGCGAGGATTTGAATTATGTATCCAAAGGAGAGCATTACGAATATTTTCTATGTTACTACTTACCAACTTCATACCTGCTTTTACAATGAGGTTGATTATATGATATGCACAACGTTGATGTAATAAAATTCCACCAATATATTCTGATAAGTTTCTCTCAAGAAAATGAATTGCAGCGATATTTGCCGAAGCATTATCTAGGGTGATTGAAATAATGCAATTACTAATGCCAAATTCATTTAAAACACTCATAATATCAGTAATATTTAAAGCATTGTGAGAATGATCAATAAGTCTAAAGCCAATAATTCTTTTTTGTAATTGCTACTGAGGATCTAAATAATATGAAACTACGTTAATATAATCTTGGTTTGACCTAGCAACCTAAATATCAGATGTCAATGCAATACAAAATGTGTTTGTATTCATGTAAGATATTAATGTAGTGCGTATTTTACTATAATAAGATATAATATCACTCCTAATAGTTTTTCTAGTAACGGCTTTAAATTGTGGATAAAAGATCTTTGAATATGCTCTTCATAAAAAGTATTTTCACCAAAACTAATAGGTAAATCTGTAGAGGCAATTAAACGAGCTAGAGATTCTCTAGCTACCATGGGATCATAAGAAAAAGTACCTATTGAGCCATCGGAGTTGAATTTTAGAGTGCTTTGTGTCGGCTCCCTTCACTTATAATGTTTCTCAACACATCTTTCACTATGGGCTAATAAGTAGCGGGTCCCACTTGAGTTGTTAACAGTCAATGTTTTTTGGCAATACTTACATTTTGCTAGTCTTGTTTGTGTTTTTTTGCCGTCGGGCCTGAAGACCTCTTTCTACACAACATCGAAGAATTTCCAAGCACGTGAAGTGGTTTTAGTAGCAGTACCTTTTGGCTTTTTTGGTGGACAACTGGTGCTTCCCGAACTACTTCTTGATGGTGCCAACATTGGACTTGGTGGTATTCGTCCTATTGGAGTACTGAAACTCCTACGTCTGATCTCGGGGACATTGTCGCCAGCCTCCATATGGGAAATCTCCACTTCTTCGATGTCGTGGTCATCCATCCCATAGTAATCATCATCAATATCAACAATTGGTTGTTGAACATTTGGATTTGGATCCATTTTGATTTTTTTTTTTTTTTTTGTAGGAAAGTAAGTATTAGAAATTTAAAATTTAGAAATAATGAGTATGACAATATGAATTATTAAAAAATATAGAAATAACAAGAATGAGGATTATAAAAATAATGAGAAAATGAGTTATTGTAAATTTAGGAGATACATACAAAAAAAAATTGTAGAATATTAATTATTGAATAATGAGAATTGAGAAATTGGAAATAAGAGAATATGGAGAAAGAAATTAGAGAATAAGAAATTGAAAGGAGAGATGAGAGAAGATGTATGAAAGAATGAAAAAATAGAAGGGTATTTATAGAATGGGAGAATGAAATTTTTAAAAAATAAAAATAATTAAAATTTTATTATTATTAAAAAAAAAAACCTTTATAGCCGTTGGGACCGGACTAGCCGTTGGCCCCAACGGCTATATACTCATTAATTAACTTTATAATAGTTTACTATTACTATACACTATACAGACTCTTTCTTTTGGACCAACGGCTATAATAGCCGTTGGTCCTATCTATTTTCCTTTTTTTTTATATATATAATATAATATTAATATTTAATATATATAATTTTTTAATAAAAATTTTAAAAATAATTAAAATTTTAATAATAAATAACGGGCGGGCCGGGCCGGCCCATTGGGCTTAAATATTCGGGTCGGGCTGGGCCGGCCCGTCGGGCCTAAAATGATAGCCCGGCCCGCCTCTTAGTATCGGGCCGAGTTTTTACTGGGCCGAAAAAAGCCGGGCTGGACCTGGCCATGGGCCGGGCTTAAATTACAGGGCCGCGGGCCGGCCAGTTTGGCCCGGCCCAAATTAAGTGACCCTACCTATCTACACATCCAAGTTGGCTTATTAAATTTAATTTACACTCTTGAAAGCTGAGCACTTCAATTTCTTAATGAATTTGATTAATAATTGCAATTATTTTTATGGGGGTGTTAATTAAAAGGCAGCTGCAGGAGGAGGAAAAAAAAAAAAGGCTTTTTTATCAATCACACACTGTGTTTTGATAAACATAACCTCGAACTTCATCATTAGTCAGGTTAAAGAAATGATAGAATTTGACTGCCAAACACAAAAAAATATAATATAACACTCCAAAAGTAAAATCAGAGTGTGATTTTATTATTTTTTATTGATATCTCTAAGCCGGCCTTTGTTTAAACCTCGCAAACCACCATTTCATCTCTATCTCTTCATCTTCACTATAAAATATTCAACAAGATAAAACCCAAAAAAAACTTTGATGTTTATAAAAACCAAAAAAAAAAAAAAAAAAAAAAACAAACAAAAGAAAGAGGTTTCTCCCATTTAAAAATAACTCCATTCCTCACCAAATAAAGAACTCATCAACAACAAAAAAGCTTTATGTAGCCTCTTGTACTTCAATCTTCACTCTTCAATGGGTTTCAAACAAACTTGAACCCCATACTTGGGCTTTATTGTAAGGACAATGACCGGAGCATGGCGATAATTATCGGATATGGTGAAGCTGAACCGGGAGATTAGCATGGCGAGTATTGTCTTGGCTTCCATCATGGCAAAAGCTTGACCAACACAATTCCTTGGACCGGCCGCGAAAGGGATGAACCGGCCGGGGATGTAGGACTTGGAAGCAAATCTTTCGGGGTTGAACTCATTTGCATCTTTACCCCACAATTCTTCACTGTGGTGAATTGCAAGCACTGGAATCCATATTGATAGCCCCTTTGGGATATGCAGATCCCCTAGTTTTATGTCCTCAAAGGCCATCCGAGGAAGCACACTAGCCGGTGGATATAGCCTCAATGACTCGTTTATTACCATATTTAACTGTACAAAAAAAAAATTACTCGCAATAAGTTAATTTATAGAAAATTAACAATCATTGAGAGGTAAATTGGATGTTACGATTGTTCAATCATAAATATATAATTATAGTAATATAAACACCAAGTTTCGTGCAAATTTAATAATAATAATAATCTATTTTTTAATTTTAGATGGCTCCAATCCAACTCCAAATATACTATACAACCAACATAGGCCTTTAGACCCGCCTTTACACTTATTTGACTTCCATTTGTTTTAACAGCTAAGTTGCACCAGTGGAGTATTCTTTTTTTTTTTTGGGAGGGGTGGGGGGTGCTGGATTTCTATTTGTTTTTATGTCTTTTCTAATAAAACGATATTTAAAATCCTGAAAATGGGCAGCCACAAACTTTTTAGTTCTAGAGTTGACGAGGCTCCACAGCTTTTCCACGTGGCGAATGATGTTTCTCCACACACGTTTTTACTTTTGAACGGCTTGATTTTTGTTGCTCCGTAGACAACAAACTAACCAATCTAGCCAAAACCAAAAGCTACAACCTTATACGCACGAGTTTAATTATTTATTATATCATTGTAGGTAATTTCACTGTGCCTAAATGTTTTCTTTTTTAATTGGGATGGTTTTTTTATTTGGGTTAGAGTTATTCCGTCTCTTACCTTTTTTTTTTATTAAAAAAATTATTCAAGTTATCAGTAAAAATGAAAAATATATAATTCAATTTTAATAATTTTTAATACAAATTACAAGCCCAAAACTAAGCTTGTGTTTGAAACATAAATTTGAAATGTTATTTTCAAAAGGAGTCTGCAACTCAAAATTGAGAATCTTTTAAGATAGGTGTTTGGAAAAAAGAAAAAAAAAAAAAGATTGTTTTGAATTTTAAGTGTTTTTAATATTCTTTTTGAAAACAAAACTTTTCAAGTCTATGTTTCAAACATGTAGGTTAAGTAGGATCTGGTAGGTAACCATGTTTTGGAAGCATTTCTTAGTGGCAAATATCCCTAGAAACTCACTTTTGGGTATTTTCTCCACTCCTCCATTTGCCTACCCTATACACCCTTAAGCCTCAACCCACTTTCTCTAAAATAAAAATAAATAAATAAATAAATAAAACCCAATAAGATTTTGTTGCATATTTTATTACACATGACAAAGAAAATTAAAAAAAAAAGAAAAGAAAAGAAAAGAAAAGGAGTGATAATTAAAAAGAAAAAATGAAGTTTGGCTTACCAAGGTGAGCTTGGGGAGATGATCAACAGAGGGAGGTTCACCATTGCAGACTTGCTTGATCTGAGCTCGAACCTTGTCCTGCCAAGAGGTATTGCTGGCCAACAACATGACGGTCCAGGTCAGCAAAAGCGCCGTCGTTTCGTGACCAGCAAAGAAGAAGGTTTTGCACTCGTCCATTATGAGCTGCAAATTGAGGCTAAACCCATTTCCTAATTTCTTTTGCTTCTGCATTTCATTGAGAAGCATCCCAAGCAAATCATTCCCATATGAACTGCTTCTTCCAATCTCCACACAGTCCTTTCGGCTCTGTATTATCTCCATTAAAAGCCTCTCCACCTCCGATTTCAGCGACTTTATTTCCCTATTATACTTGCTCGGAAAAAACCTTTAAAAAAAATTAAAAATTAAAAATAAATAATTAAAAACCAAGCCTGGTGAAAAAAGATTGGAATCTAATAAAGAAAGCTGAAGAAAAATCAACCCAACCACGTAAAAGATATTTCTCCTTTTATAAAGAAAGTAGAGAATCCCAAAAATTAGAAAGAAAAAAAAGAATGAATGAAATAAAACCAGAATACCGGGTCAACTAATTAAATGTGATCATATTCTATGACGTCTTTCTTTATCAGTTAAAAAGTCCAGCAGTAATTTCAAATTCATTTGGTATCATTACCGGCTTCCTGGTACGCACAAATGACGACTGGCTTGGGCGCAAAGATTCTGCAAGACGTTGAGGAGATGGAATATCTGCTTTCCTTTTTCATAGCTGCTGTCGAACTCCGTCCTCGAAATTATGTCGGCGGTGAGCCGGGTCATGTACTCGCCGATCTCAAACTCAGTCTGACCCGACCCGACCTCGCTCTCCAGTGTTTGGAGCATCTTCTTAGTGCATTCCACCATGTACCCCGCATAGCTCTATTAAAAAACCAAAAAACAAAAAAAAAATAAATAAATAATTTGAGTACAGTAAAATCTGAAAAGTCAGTGATAAAAAGAATCGACCACGATAATGATAAATGATAAATGATAAATGATTAAGATGATGATGGTGACGATGATGATCATGATAATGATAATGATAATGTCAAAATTCATAATCAAGTCTTGTCAGAGATTTATAAATACCTTCAGCTTGTCACCCATGAATGCAGGAGCAACGATGTGACGCTGGTGGTACCAATCCTCACCGTTGGCCATCAATAATCCACGGCCGATAAAGTGCTTACAACCTTGCTGTTGAAGCCACGATTTTCCCGATATATTACTATACTTTGACAATAATTCCTTTATCAAGTCTGTTTCCGTCAAGCACATCCTCGGCTCTATTCCATTCCAATATACAAATCTCTTCCCTACATACATAAAAACAAAACAAAACAAAACAAAAAAAAAGGTTATTTCTTATTTATGTACGATTAGAAAATTTTAATCAGGGGAAAAAAAATTAAGGGAATGGTGGTGGTACGATACCGTATTGTTTGGACCAGGCGACGTAATGGGGGAGGAGGCGAGAAACGACGTCGTGGGTGATGGAGTTCATGTCGTGAGAAGTGGATTTGGAGACGAGAGAGGCCATGTCGAGGATGTTGCCGATGAGAGGGCGGGGTTTGGGGCCACGCACGCCTTGCCGTTCCATGATTTTCTTGATGCGTCTCGGGGTTAGCCAATAGCAGGAGAGAGTGTCGTATGCGACTCTCAGGACCAAACTCAGGACCACCACCAACACGGCCGTTACCACCACCACCACCGCTGCCATAGCTGCAGGCTGGGTGGTGAATAATATTGTCGGACGACAAAGACAGAGAAAAACAAGAGAGAAACTAGAGAGAGAGAGAGAGAGAGAGAGAGAGAGAGAGAGAGAGAGAGAGAGTGAAGCGTTTTGAGGTTTGTGAGAATTGAGAGAGTATTACGACACTGCCTGTGAGGAAGGAAATAAATCAAGAGATTTGGTGGCTGTGGTTATGTGTAAGGAGAGAAAGACACCACTCCATTTATAAAGAGCAAATGTAGGCCTTCTTTTTTGTTTTTTAAGAAATTCAATTAAGAAATAATGAGAAGATTGCTGTGGGCACACACACACACATAATTAAAAATAAAAAATTCTTTTGGGTAAATATTTTCTAGGGGTGAGGACTACGGCACGAAAAGAGTTTTGTTGATACGATATACACAAAAAATGTGATCGTCTTTTTTCACTCGTTGATCAGTGTGATGGTTTTGACATTGATGGATTTTATGATATGGACAATAACGGACAAAAATATACACTTTGATGATTTTTTTTTTTTTTTTCAAATTGAATAATTTCGTTTTCTTAATCTTACCCAAATTGGAATTATTCACATGAAGATGACAATTTATTCTTTCAATTTTAATCGGCCAGCTGAGGATGGCATGGAATTAACTTTCAACGGCTAGGAGTGGAAGTCGCGTGCTTTGAGTGTTGAAGGTTATTGGTTAAAATATAATCCAGGGTGAATTAAATTTTCCCTAATTATTTATTATTGTTAAATGGGGAAAAAAAAAATTAAACGGAATCCTTTATATTGGGTATCTCATTATTTACAAGAGAAAGAAAATACATGCCCGAATTTTCAA
Organism: Ficus hispida; assembly: GCA_025413025.1. Lineage (NCBI taxonomy): Eukaryota > Viridiplantae > Streptophyta > Magnoliopsida > Rosales > Moraceae > Ficus > Ficus hispida. The sequence continues at coordinate 24,225,513 of CM046365.1, forward strand.
TCAAGGACTAGGTGGCAATATCTTAATCGGATTTTATTGGGAAATAATATAGCATTATATTGAATTTTTGATTGGTAAGATTTTAAGTACTGTTTTTTTTTTTTTTTTAACTAGTCATAGTTTTCGAAATAATTTTTATAATTTTCAAAAAGAGAAATGTATATATATACAGAGTACTATTAAAATTTTCACTTTAAATTATCTCGTCTGGATCAGTGGTCAATATAAACAAAATTATAAAAATTTACTGCCTAAAAAAAAAAAAAAAAAAAAAGAGGAGGAATTCAATTCGAATTATTTACCTGGCCATACTAACCCCGAGTCATGTCCCTTTTAGAGTCTGAACGAAGTTCCATTTTATTTTTATTATTATTATTAAGAGAAAGTTAGCACATATCCATATTGTGTATAATATTTTAAACAACTAATGATGGTGCCATCCCCAGCAAAGACGAAGGGAAAAAAATTGTTCCATCAAATACAAAACATTATCACAAGAGAAAACTACTCATGATTAGCTGAGTTTTAAGAGCATGAGATATTATTTATTTCTAAACTAACTATATGCAAAGCACATCTCATTATTTTTTCCCCTAATTTTAAACTAATAAATTTCCCTCTACCGTGTAGTGTAGGTCACCTGACCTCGTTGGATTCTTTTATTAGATCAATAGAAAAAGTAAACTTCTCTTTTTTCAAAAATATAATCGTATGTCAATTTTTTTTTTAATATAAACATCAATATTGCTGATTTGAATGACCTCGTAATAAATGAAAACTTAATTATTGCTTATTTGAATGACTAGATAATGCATGAAAATTTAATTTCAGTTACAGACATATTTTATTATTAAAATTAAATGGAACGCAAAACAGGATAGTAACGAGAAATCAAAAAGACACGCTTATTATCGAGCATATATATGGCTCTCTTAAGTAATAACAACACTATTACAATAAATGACGATTAGCTCCAATTGATCAAAGCCAAGAGATCTTTAATAAAAAGATCATCTCCAACATTACATAGAAATAACTCTAGTGAAAATTAGATAAAATCACACTTTTAAGTAGGAAATGTAACTGAAATATCAAGAATAATTGTTTTTTTTTAATTTTAATTTTTAGAATAAGAATGCTTGTTTTATTTCAAGTAATTAAACATTTCTAAAGATAAAAAAAAGTAATTAACTATTTCTTTTAACAGAAGTTCATAATTATTCATTCCATATGGAAAAGCTATTATATTTTTGGGGTTGAACCCTTAATAACTTTCTGAAACCTAATTAATAAATTTCCTACAATTTATTGATCTTTTCTCTTCTTTTTTTTTTTAATTTTATTTGAAACTAAAAAGATCTAAAAATAAAAATAAAAGGCGACATATTAAATTCAAGTTTCGTTGTTTGCAATATCGTAGGCTAGTAACCAAATTGCCAACGCAAAACTATTGCTGTTTAATTTTGTGCCCTTTTTTTTTCTTCTTCTTTTTCTTTTCTTTTATGAATTTAAAGGAAAATATTGCTCAAAGAATGGAAAATAGTATATAATAATAATAATTATTACGTCATATTACTTTCAGAAGTGGGGGGAAAGTAAAACAACAATTTGAATACAAGCATGCATTTGATGGATTTGACATATATCCACATTGATCGCGAGCATTAAAACATGCGGGCAATATAAATGCTATGCGTGTACAAAAGCACCTCTACTCTACTGGTACTACTCCATGATGAGCCCTCTAATTTTATTGCCACATATACATAGCACTACTAGTACTCTTATCACATTTGTTCATTCCGCCAAATTACTCTGTGCAAGAGTAATATTATCAATTTCTCGAACATATCTTCTTTATAAATTATGCACCCTTTTATTTGTATCTTATTATAAAATCAAATGTAAAATTACTATTATATCATGTTAGGTATAGATTTTACATTAATTACCATTTGTATCGTATCTATAAGTACCGTTACTTACACAGAATGGTTAATACGGATAGTGAGAGGTGATGGAATTGAAATCTAGAGAAATTAGATAAGCATTGAGATGTTGTAAATAAAGAAAATTCCTTATATTTAATCACCATTAGAGAAATTAAATGCCTTCTAAAACAACGAGTTTCCTAATTCATATAGTTTCTCAGTATCTCAAAAGACCTCACCTGTTTTTTCCTATTTGAATTAAGGCCATTTTTTAGACCCAAAAAAAAAAACGCAGAAATGGAATTTGGATATAATATTTCATGTTAAATTTTGATGATCTGTACTCTTTAAAGAGAAAAGAATCCAGCCGTCCAGTTTGTCCAATTAGAGGTGCTCTCTTCCATTCCTAGCTGGCAGGTTTTGTTGCCCAATCCCGTCATCCTGTTATCTGCTTGCTGTTGGGAATGTGTATCTATATATATAATGACACACACAATACCGGTGTACGTATTTAATGTTTTCCAAAAACAGGAAAATAAAATAAAATCATTATAGTGGTTTTTGGTTTTGCAAGGAAATGTTTTAAAAATGTTAAAATTTCAGAGCATTTATAATTTTCTACCTTTTTTTTTCCCCCTTTTTATAATTTAAAAAAAAATGAAGAAGTGAAAGCATTACCCAAATGGTTATTTAATTTTTAGATTTAAGGGAAGCAATAATAGTTATCTTTTATTGTTTCTGGAATTAGACATAATAAGTAATGATTTGAATTATGTGAGGGCAACGGTATAAATCTGGTTAGTTACTATATGTACTCGTGTTTGCCATATTTGGCGAGCGTCAATCTGATCACTTGGTTGTAACTTTTGATAAAATTATTGGAGGTTCCTAAAAGAAAATAAAAGAAAATAAAAAGCTTAAGAAGAAGAAGAAATAAATAGATTTAACAATCCGAGGTTGCAATATGAAAATTGAAATGTATTTCTACAATCTAGTGGAGATTCTATCGGAGCAAAATATAGAGGAGTTTTCTACTTTGCTGCCCACATAGTAGTCAAATTATGTTATACTCGAGGGGGAAAAAAAGGGTTATCCTTATTGTAAAAATGGCTTATAAAAAACCATTTTAATGGTCATTTTGAGGATTGAATTTGAGCAGGACCTACTTCGTATTAGTGTTAATTCATGGTGAATTCATGTTCTTCTCCGCAAGAAGGTCAAAATTAAATATTTATTCGCTCAAAATAATAAAATGGTGAATGAGAAATTAACTCATAAAATTGTACCGATGAAGTTGGAAAAATTAGAGAAAGGAAGTGAGGAAACTCTTGTCCCATATGGGAAAGATGTCGCACTAAATTACTAACTCCACGCATGCTTCATTTTGCTGCACGATTTTAAATTGGTTTTATTTTTTTTTTTCCAACTTAAATTCATAATTGATTGCTATTATTCCATGGAGGTCACTGTTGCTAACCTTTAAGCCTTAGAAAATATTTCTAATTAATAAGAATAATACCATGATTAATTCCAAAAGCATGAATACGTTTGTGACAACTTGTAACAGCCAAAACGTTTGGCTTCTAGCAAGTTAAAGCCATTATAACTAGCTGAAACATTTGACTTCCAGCAAATTAAGCCATTGTAAATGGCTGAACCGTTTTATTCCTCACATGAATGCCTATAAATTGGTATCCATTCTTAGTCCAAAAGATAACCATGAAAATACAATGTTTTATTTGCCTATAAAATGGCTGAACCGTTCTAGGTGTCTTAAGTGATAGAGTTCAGGCATTTTTCAAGTTTGTCGAAGGCTGAAACGTGGTACGACGTTACCGCTTGTGAATCATTATATCCTGGGAAGCAGACACCGATTGATCCTCGAGCACCGACGCTGAGGAGGTGAATTTGTTTTAAAAAAAGAAAACCGTGTGATATATGGATCTCAGTGTTCATCTACAATTTTGAATTTTATTGTCATGTAAATTTATATTGTAGAAAACCAAAAAACCAATTTGGGAATAAAACAAAGTTAGGGTTTCTTATTACAATCAATGAATCAAAATAATACATCAAAAGAGGTTTATATAGGCTAATTAGAAAAATATAAAAAGACTAATCTACCTTTAACTATTGAAAAGAAGGAAACCTAATAATAATAGGAATCAAGCTAGGAAACAGGCAATAAAATATATAAAAACTATATCATCTAACATCTTCCCTCAAACTCATGATGCTGCTACAAGAAGTATTGAGAGTTTATCAAATAAGAAATGAAAATGCATAGCGGAAAGCTCCTTAGTAAACATGTCAGCAATCTATATGGAAGAAGAAATGAAATGCAATGTGATTGTGCCAAGTTGATAGTGATGTCGAATGCATAACAATCAATCTCAATATGTTTAGTCCCTCATGAGTCACTGAATTGCAGGCAATCTAAATAGCACTCTTGCTATCACAATATAAGGGAGTAGGTCAATAAAGGAAAACACCCATATCTGCAAGCAACCAATGCAACCAAACTATCTCACAAGTTATAGAAGCCATAGCATGATATTCTGCTTTAGTGGAGGATCGAGAAATAACATCTTGCTTTTTACTCTTCCAAGAAATAAGAGAGTCACCCAGAAAGATACAAAAGCCAATGGTAGACTTATGATCTGTCGGATTACTAGCCCAATCAGCATCAGAGTAAGCACATAGCTCTAAGGATGAAGTAGATGGAAGTAAGAGACTCTGAAACTGAGTGCCTCGAAGATGCCTCAAAATACGTAGAACAGCAGCCCAATAAACTATAGTAGGTGCACTGACAACTGACTAACTATATAAACTGCATGTGCTATGGCTGAGTGATAGTGAGATAAACCAAGCTGCCAATAATAGTGCGGTATAAACTAGGATTCGGCAAAGGAGGACCGTCATAAGGAGTATATCTAGCATTAGTCTCAAGAGGTATATCAGCAATCTTATTATCAGTAAGACGTGTACGTACGCTTAAATATATTAGCTATATACTTTGATTGGGAGAGAAGATAACCTTTCGAAGAAGAGGCGACCTCAATGCCCAAAAAATAACGTAGTAAGTCCATATCTTTTCAAATCAAAGCTGAATCATGATGACTATAGCGAAAGCCAAGCGAAGTAATCACCGTAGAAAACTTCTTAAACCAAGCTCGGGGTACTTGTTTAAGACCATAAAGAGCTTTTCTAAGCCGACAAACTTCACCAGGTTGATGAGAAACACCAGGAGGCGGTACCATGTAAACTTTTTCATGAAGATCACCATTTAGAAGGCATTTTTTACATCCATCTGAGCTATGTGTCATTGTCAAACAGAGGCAACTGCAATGAGAGTGTGAACTATAGTCATTTTTGCAACTGGGGCAAAAATCTCCTCATAGTCCATACCATACTCCTGAGAGTAACGTTTAGCAATAAGTTGAGCTTTGTATCTTTCAATAGAGTCATCAGACTTCATTTTGATTTTATAGACCCAACGAGATCCAATTGGTCTTTTACCTAGTGGCAAAGGTACCAAATCCCACATATGTATCTGATGCAAAGCACTAAGTTTCTCAGCCATAGCATCCTGCCAAAGTGGATCACAAACAGCCTCTCTATAGGACAATGGCTCAGAGAGACGATGAATAGAAGCTAAAAGGAAGTGAAAGAGCTAGAATAATAAGAGTAAGTAAAATTTAGCAGCTTAATAGACTCACGTGAACGCGTAGAGTGATGAAGAGGAGGAGGAGGAGGAGTCGCAGTCTCATGAGGTAATTAGTCAGCCGTAAGAGAAGAGGGAGCAATGGTTGCATCAGGAATCAGAGTACTAGAATCTGCTGAGCTATCAGTAGGAACTATGTAAGAAACTCTATCTAAAACTGGAGCAGATGCTTGTGAAACAGATGGTGAGACTGTGTTAGTGTCAAGAGTGAAAGGATCAATATGTATGAGATCAGACTTGGTCAGATTATGAGAACTAGCAGGAATAGAAAAAGAATAAGATATGTTCTAAAAACACAATGTGATGAGAGACATATAATTTTTGCCTAACTGGCTCAAAACAACGATATCCTTTTTGACCTGCACCATAACCCAGAAAAGACACACATAATAGACTGTGATGACAATTTACTACGCTCGACATAAGGACGAAGGATAAAACAAGTGCAACCAAAAATACGTAAGAAAGAATAATCAGGAGCATATCCATACAACTTTTCAAATGGTGACAAACCTGAATTGTGTGAGGTTGGAATCTTATTAATCAAATGATCAGTAGTAAGAATTGTTTTGGCCCAAAATTCACTAGGAACACTAGAAGATCATAAAAGAGAACAAGCAATTTCAATCAGATGCCTATGTTTCCTTTTGGCAATACCATTTTGTTTGGGAGTATCTGTACATGAAGTTTAGTGAATTGTTCCATTAGAGGCAAGCAAATTAGAAATATCATTAGAAGTATATTCTCCTCCTAAATCACAACGAAAACACTTTATGACAGCCGAATGTTAAGTTTTTACAAGAGCTCGGAAGGTATTAAAAATACTAAGAAAATCAAAACGATGTTTCATAGGATAAACGCAACAATATCGAGTGCAATCGTTAATAAAAGAAACATAGTATCATAACCTCCCTTTTGTGATAATCGGAGAAGGTTCCCACACATCAGAATGAACAAGATCAAATGGAGTAAAAGAAAAAGCAAACATTTTTATAAAATGGTAAAATAGAAAATTTTGTCAGTTTCCAACCACTACAATCAGAAATATCATGAGGCTTTAAATTTCTTAATGCTCATGTAGAAGCTAGATACTGTAAACGAGATGCCAAAACATGGCCAAGACGAGAATGCCATAAATAAAAATCAAAAGACAAACGACTCAAACGAAAAGACGATAGATCCATACTAGAAGCTGCAACTTTTGGTACTTTGATCTGATCCAAAATATAAAGTCCCCCTTGCCTATGACCTGTCCCAATCAGCTTCCGAGATAAGGGTCCTGCACATAACAAGTGGAAGAAGAAAAAGAGGTTAAGTATCCTAACTGACACAATTGACTAACAGAAACAAGATTTAAAGTAAGATTAGGAATGTAAAAAACCTCCGAAAGAGATAGAGAAGGTGTGACGATTGAACCAATACCTACTAATGGCATATGAGTACTATTAGCAGTCATAACTGACATAGAGGAATTGAGAGATAAAGAAACAAAGGATGATATATCAGGTGACATACAATGAGAAGCTCCAGAATCTAGGACCCACAAGGAAAAAGATATACCTGAAGGACTAGAGGATGACAAACCTATATGAGAGGAGGCAAACATATCTTGTGACTGTGTAGCAAGGAACTTATGAAACTGCTCAAATAGTATACTAATTGACTGAAGAGAATTATCTTTACGTCCACTCATGATGAGAAAGTAAATAAAACAAACCAATAATTACTAAACAAGATAAAACAATACTGCGATGAAAAATCAAACCAAGAAACAATCAAGACGTGTATAAGCGAGTAATTGTACGGACAATCCAAAAAGTGTATGGACAGTGACGGCGAGGTGTACGGACGGTGGCGGTTGTACAGACGTCAGCTGTTGTATGGACCTCGGCTCTGGTACCATGTAAAAAACCAAAAAACAATTTGGGAACAAAAAAAAGCTAAGGTTTATTATTCCAATCAATGAATCAAAATAATACATCAAAATAAATTTATATAGACTAATTAAAAAAATATAAAAAGACTAATCTATCCTTAACTGTGGAAAAGAAAGAAATCTAATAATAATAGAAAATAGATAATAAAATATATAAAAACTATATCATCTAATATATAATTTTGCTGCCGATAAAATTCGTGATTATTTAATTTTTGCTTGTTGTCTTTTTCTTTATATTTTGCTAACAATCCTCTCCCTAAAAGAAGGTCCAATTATATTTGAAAAAAAAAAAAAAAAAAAACGTAGTCCAATTTCAAGTCTCTATTTCCGAGGGAAAAAAAATTATCCAATTCTCTTTTCTAAGAGACGTACTCACTTTTGGATATTTACAGGGGGAGAATTCGGAAAAAGTAAATAGATTTAGTCATTGTTTTTTAAGAATTGTGGCGCTTTTATTTCCTAGACTTTTAATGAATTGACAAGTTGTTTTTATAAAATTTTAATTTCGATATACTATTCATTGATTTTAAGCCATAACTATGTCAAGTATATATATAAAAAAAAGAGATTAAATATATATATATGTATATATTAAAGTTATTTAATTCACAAACACCCAAAAAAAAAAAAGTCTTAAAAAAAGTGAGATAAAAAAATATCATTTTCTATTGAGAATAATTGCATCTTCTAGTCTTTGCATGTTTAATTTGTTTGAATAAGATATTATTTATTAAGAGTGATTTTTTTTTTATTAAAAACATAAAAAAATAACACTTTAAACGATTGAAAAATACAAAATATATATTCTTGTTTTTATTAAAAAAAAAAGGAAGATCACTGCTAATAGAAAAGCATTCGACTTATATATCCCTTTATTTATGTATCAATTGTATTCATCTAGTAAAATCATGACATATCAATCAAAAGTTTCATTTTGATTAAATTATAAATTATAACATCATATTGTTAATTAAAAATCTATGTTAATTAAATATGTTTCATTTTGTTATTAGAATGACACAAATAACGAAATATATCATCAGTCAAATTCAATCAGGAACCTTTTTGGGATCAATCTATCAAGCTCTTAACGCGCAATTAAGAGATGCCTTTGACTTTCTAAATATGTGTTTCTAACGTTAATTTGGCATTAGTTGCAGCGAGTCAACAAGGTGCTCCTCCAGATATAATGAGGGGATTATTCTTTGCGTAGTTAATAAGATTTCAAAGACAAATTGTTCTTATTATTAATTATTTTTTGGTGGAAGACAAAAGCTTTTAATTAATTAGTTAGTGGTTTTTACTCCAAAAAAAAAAAAAAGTTAGTGGTTCCAAGCAAAAAATAATAATAATAATAATAATAGTAATTGACCTAAATGGCCCCTGAATTCTTTAAGAAGTAATACTTAGGTCCATGTTCTTTTCTTTCTTTTTTTTTTTTTTTTACCGTGCTGAATCTAAAATCTCTAAAAAGATGACGGTTCGGTCCTTTCTATCCACATCAATTAAATTTCTAACAGAATATTACTGAAATAATTATTTTTTATAAAAGAACTAAAATACTCTTCCCTTTATCTCCCTACCCCCCTCCACTCTCTCTCTCTCTTTTCGCCCACCACCCCTCTCTCTTTCTCTCTATAGCCCCTCTCTCTCTCTCTCTATCTCTCTCTCCTCTAAACCCCAACTAGGTTGGCCCCCTACTCCCCCCCCCCCCCCCTCTCCCTCCCTCTAAACCCCAACCAAGTTGCCCCCCTACTCCCTCTCTCAATTTTGCCAACCCCTCCCCCGCAGTTTATTCATCCCCCCCCACTACTTGGTCCCCCCATCCCACCTCCAATCGCCTCCCCATCCCCCTAACATTTTTGCAACCCCCCCCCCCCCTCCCCCCAATTCACAATCTGGGTTTTTGGGCCCCTCCCCTATTGCGAAGCTTATGCCCCCGCCCCTCTCTCATTCTAATTTGGTTTGCAACCCCCACCCGCCCCCCCCCCCCCCCTAATGTCGTCGCCAACATTGAACTCAAGTCCCCTCTCTCTGTCGCAGATGCCCCCCTCCCCTCCCCCACCCGACGCGAACTAGGTTTTGAGAAAGAAAATAAGAGAGACATAAAGGAGAGAGAGAAAGAGGAGAGAAAGAAATAAAATGATACTTTTTTATTTTTTTATTTTTTGTTAAATTAATTAATATTATATTACGAAAATATCCTCATAAATTAACGGATTTGAACATAAATGATCATAACGGTCAAAAAATAAGAGTTTATGATCATCTCAAAAATAAAAATAAAAAAAAAAGAGATCAAACTATCACATTTAAAGAATTTATGAATTATCGAGATCAATTATTCAAAAATTAATTAATTAGCGGATGAATTGGGATTTCGTAAGTGCACGTGCCTGTATTTCAAAATTGCGCAACTTGTGAGAATTTTTCTTTTGTTTTTATTTTCGGTGGAACAATTTGTGAGACAACTTTTATAGATACACGCAAAACATTTATACTTACATGTAGATACATGAATTCCATCACAACTATATATACAGTATTGTATAACACCAAATTAATTATAACACTCTTACTGGTTATGCTGTCCATTCCTTTCTCACTTTGCACACGCACCCATGCACCCATCTTTCTTTAAGATCTATCATCTGTAGAAAAGTTTGTAATTTTATTCAATCGTACCTTTTTTTAAAAAAAATTGGAATAGTCATTTTTTCATTTTAATGGTTTATTTTATATTTTAGTTTAATTTCAATTAAACTGTACTTTTTTAGTTGAATTTTGGTTTTCTCTTACAAAGTTAATAAAAATTATAATTAATTTTTAAAAAATCAACTAACTACAACTTAAAAATTTTAATTTTAACTGACAGTTCAAACAGAAGCTTAAGTTGAAAAAGGAAAGAAAAAGAAAGAAGAAGAGTGGTGAGGGAAATTGTCACATGGTAGCACATCTATACGTGGATGTTTTTATAGATGTATGTACACACACATATGATTTGACACTACATTGGAGGATTGGAGAACTTTTTGTGCTCAAATCTCAAAGGTTAGAAAATTAGCATTATGATATGATTACAACGAAAATGGTATAACCAGAGCTAGATTAACTTACACCCACATCTATATCTTAGAATAAAGCTACTAATTAAATAAATTAGTTGTATTTATCACTATATTTCACCCACCAACAAAGTCAACATTCTACTTTAATGGGGCGAACACTAAAGTTTTAAAAATAAATAACATGAAAATTATATTTAAAAAAATGGGTTAAGATTAATGAGTAAAGTTTTTAGTGTGGACTTATATGGTGATAGTTAATTTTGAATGCGGGATTATATAGAGAAAAGTAATATTGACTGTGGAGCAAAATATGAAAAACATTGAAAACTTTAAAGTGATTTGAAAAAAATAAGGTAATGAAACCTTATGAAAAACATGAACACTTTAAAGTGATTTGAAAAAAAATAAGGTAATGAAACCTGCGGTTTAAAAAAAAATAATAATAAAAATAAAAATAACAAATATTATCCATTTGATTTCGCAACTTGAACCACAATTAAAATCTTTGTGTTACGTACAGTTTTTTCCCCTAAATATTTGACTCTCTGTTCAAACTTATGTACTATCACATCAAATGGGCTTAAAGTAAGAGAATAAAATTGCTTATCTTATCTCTGTCCAGAAAACAAGGAATCTGGTTTTAAGAAGCTCGTGTGTTACTCTAGTTCCCCTCCTTCACATCTCTCTCCGTCTCTTTGACGAAATCAAGTGTTATACCCGACAAATTCAGGTGACATTTAAAATTAATATATACATATATATTTTAGCCCGAATTCTCAAATTTTTGCTCAATTTCTGTCATTTTATGTTATTTGATTAATGCTAATTTGTCCAAGAATCTGCTGACTTCATATTTGAATTCTACGTTTTTTGGCATTGTGTACGTGAGAATCTGCTCGTCTCTATACACATTGTTGGGTTTTATTCGTATATAAACTTATTATAATTATTGGATATTGACAACTACTATAAAAAGTCTCACACATGGGAAAAGAATAAGAGTGTTGAACACTCTATAAGTCTTTTCCACCTAAAAGGTTAATTTAGTGACATGTAGAAGTGCCTGTGGTGTCTATGGGGCTTGCACAAGCACACGTGGCATTGGCAGTGAGGCTGTAAAGGTGCTTTTGGCAATTATTAAGCACACTTGGAGTGATACGTGACTTTTTGTGATTAAATTACTATTAAATAAATTTTAGATTTTTTTTTTCAAATTTAAAATTGAAAACAGATGTACTCTTTAGAATAGTTGTATTTTCTCATAAAAGATACGTTTCTGAAAAGATACATTAATGATAGTTGTTTCTCAAAGGGTATCACCAAAAGTAGACAAATTTTTATAAAGAATTATAAAAAAAAAAAATCAAATTTTAACAACAAAAATTATAATTCTCTCTCTCTCTCTCCAATTGTTATTATTTCATAAATATTGTGTTTTTTTTTTCTACTCACTTTTGCTTAGTGTTAAAATTCGTTCAAAGGCTTGTCATATCCTGAAAGTGATTTTCTATTCAACCTGAAGCAATCTCATTTCAAGAGAGAACAAATAATGCTTTAAGAAAAACGTATACGTTACCTGTTTCAAGTCTCCATTTTCAAAAGTTTTCCGACACAAATTCTCTACATTTACCTTCTTTTTTTTTTTTTTTTAGTATATATGTAGGTATCTACCTTTTAGAAAGTTTCTTGACTGTTGACTGAGAGCATATTTTATCTATATATGTCTGATTTTCCGTAGCGTGTACAAGCTCAATTGACATACCATTTATATGTGCATATACACTGTGTTACTAAAAAATGTTCTACAATTTTCCTTAATTTGTGTTAAATGTCTATGTCATTAGTAAAAAAAATGTTTAAATAAAAAACTCAACCAGATATATATGGTGTTATTTTATGCATTCGAATAGCAAAACCAATTGCAGTCTCCGTACACTTAAAAAAAATTTTTGAATACAGTTTTCAGTCACCGATTTCATAAAATGATCATAACAAATTAAAACAGAAAAACGAAAATGCAAACCAAATGGGGAAACGATATATATTTGCGGGAACTAATTCCTGGAAGAAGCTATCCGGACGAAAAGAATTACCCATGGAGTAAGATCTGCTTGGAGTGTGTTTGAAGTTTGAGGAAGATGGACGGAGAGATGATCATCATTAGAGGCGTGTCGGTTGTAATAATTACGGGTTTCGTTTGAGGGAGTATGCCAACAAAAGTTTCACATAAATTAAACATGAAATTGAAAATATGTTCAAAAGGGCTTGAGTGTAACTTTTTGGGATGAAATCATAAGATCCCAATAAACGGGAAGGAGGGAGTAGGATATCACCTAAGTAAGGGAAATAAGAAAAGAGAGAGAGATATATAATTTCTTTTATGATATTTCATATGAAATCCATTCAATAATCTCGTAAATTTATAAAGAGATTAAAAATTGTACTGCTTTGAAAGATCTAGGATCCATCTATAACCTCTTTATTCATGTTCTCACCTATTAAACAACCATAAATATCAAAATGATCCTTTCATTAATCCTCTACCATTTTCCTTTCTTTTATTTTTCTCTCTTACCAAACAATTATGAATACCAAAATATTTTTATCAATTATTCTGCTCTTTTCTTTCCTTTGACTTTTCTCTCCTACGTGCATAAATTAGGGCTTTTCACAGACAGAAACATTAGATATTTGGGGGGTATGTGAAAAAGATTAGTGGTAGATTCAATGATTTCATTCCATGTGCTTTGCTAGAAATCTATCCCGAAACACATGCTTTGTATACATGAAGTAATAATATGAGTAGTAAAGCACCACATGGCTAAGCAAATTGGAGTCAAAAATCTTTTGACAATTTGTGTTCAAATACAAATTATGCATGCATGCACTAAACATGCTTCTTTATTTATTTATTTATTTATTTATTTATTTATTTGCATTGACTGGCCCATATAACGATGCGGATCAACACAAGCAAGAATGGACCCAAAACCGAAAGTAAAAGCGAATCATGGAAAATTAAAAATATTCAAACTCAATTTAGACTTGCTATATAGGATAAAGGAGAGGTTAGTTCGCCAGAATCAGTCTCGAGAATCTCAAACTTAAACCATATCATGATCATCTTTGAATATGTTCCATATCTCTACTTAAAATTGCATTAATCCCACGCTAATCATTGGTGAGACGGTGCGTTAAACTTAAACCCATCCAACATTATAGTAATATTTTGGTATTAAAGTTCTAGTATCCACAAACCACACCACCCCCCCCCCCCCCCCCCCCCCCCCCACAAACCAAAAAAAAAAAAAAATTTCCCTTTCTTTATAAAAAAGATGTTTTACAAAGATATGAATTCGGCAGTTAAAAACTTCAAAAAGAAACCAACTATTAAAAATGTCATAATTGGCGGAAAGGACATATGGAGAATCATGATCTTCTAATCATTAATAATGCCCCTTTTTTTTTTTGTAGAATTTTGTGTTTCTTTTCTTTTTTTTTTTTTTTTTTTTTTTTTTTTTTGTAATATGAAGATTTGAAATTCTTTATTTTGAATTGAATGAATAGATGAGTCAAAAAGGATGGGAGAGGAAGATGTATGCATATGAGTCCTTTAGAGAAAGCAAATAAAAGAGAGAGGAACATATTCTTCTTCTGGAGAATTGGCTAACCTTGGTAAGGGCAGTAGTGAACGGTAGTGCCCCACAAAATAAAGAAAGAACAGATTAAAGACAAAAATTTCAATTCTCGTTTTTTTGCAACACAGGCATGGCCAAAAGTATAGATGCCCACCCGTACGGCCGGAGTTTTACTATTATAACTCGCAGAAAGCAGGGACATTTTTTGTTTTTTGTTTTGTTTTTTGTTTTTTTGTTTTTTTGTTTTTTTGTTTTCTATTGCCCCACATGAATGCCTTAAGTACACAAATAGATAAGTTTGATTAAGCATTTGTTTTTACTTTAATTAATCTTTTTATTTATTCCTTGTACTGGCAAAGAATAGAACTCTAGAAGACCATGGGCATGGGGTGGTTCAGTCATTTTTCACTTGCATATCCAGTTGATTAACCTTGGAGTTCATATTCAATAAGAAAAAAAATGCACTTCATGCAAATCTTGGGTTAATTAAATGAAGCTGTTGCTCTTTATGAGTGACTTAACTACTAGGAAAAGAAGAAAAAAAAAGGTCAAATTACAATATGAAACTAATTTTTCTTTTTTATAGTATAATATGGAGATTATACACATGAGGCGAAATCCGTGTAGTTTAAATGAAAGGAGCAAGTGAAGGCAATTTTTCTTGTTGGCTGGTACGGGAAGATGATGAAAGGAGGGAATTAAGACACTAATACGTGCAAAAGGGTCTTGAGACAAACGTCACAAAACAGATCTTATTGTAGGTTAATATATATTATGAGAAAAAAAAACTTATGCAAAAAAAAAAAAAAAAAATGGCCACAATAAATCGGGAATAAACAGGTTATTATACCAGTACCGACGTCCTTTGTGCCAGTGGTAGTCTTTAGTATTACCTACTCTAACTGTCATATTACTAAAGGTAATCCGCTGTGGGACCTGAAGTATCCGCCTGTGATAGTGTTATTGGTGGTCGTTCATCATATTACCGACAGTAGTCTATTGAACTACCGGCAAATCTTATGAAATACTGAAAAACTAAATCAGCAGAGAGGAGGCGAGGGGCGTGCTACAAAGGAGGGTATATCGTGCAGGTGAGATCCAAGCATGTAGACCCCCACACGAAGAGATCCAATCGCAGCGGCCTACACATAGGGGAGATTCGGTTGTGGTAACTTGTGTAAGGCGAGGTCTCGCATTGGCACTCTTGCACTAGGAAGATTTGATGTCAACAAGGTTAGAAAATTAAATCCGACTTGGAATGGTTCTCTAATTGGGACCTTTTGAGTACTCCTCATCGGCAACTTTGTCGACTGTCTTTTTCCATGACCTCGTCCTTCACCACCCTCCCAATTCAAAAACCTTCGAGAAGATCCTATGGTGTTTTGAACGTTAGTGCAACAATGATCTCAATGGTGCCCATGCACGGTATGAAGAGAGGATGTGGGACAATAAAATAAAATAAATAAAGAAGAAAATAACTCAAAAAATTCTCAAAATAAAAAAAAAATTCTGAACTATCTGTAAATTTTTGGAAAACTATGACATTTAACATATATAGATTTAAGTTATAATCTAGTGGTAACTCAGTATTTGATTCTATCATAATATATAATTCGAATATCTACCCCAGTTCAAATATATCTATATGTGTTTAAAAACATTAAATCATGGTAAACATCATTTTAAGAACCACCCCTCAACCCACACACACACACACAAGCATTTTCTACAACTTCTCAGTCTTTAGACCATTGGCAACAGCCCTCGAGGAAATAGAGGAGCTGGATCTTTTTTTTTTTTTTTTTTTTTGGGTCTCAAATCCAACTTTTTTGGGCCTGGAGTAGACATAGGTAAGATTCAAGTTAACCCCTCTTCCATACCTTGTGCATTTGCAAAGGGCCCAAACCTCAGCGCAACATTGTTGTGTGTTTTATATTTGTAGGATTGCCCTTCAAAATTCACATATTTGCATTATTAACTCAGTTCTAAAAACTTCATTTTTGTTCATTTTTTTTTTCCCAATTAAACTTCCAATATATAAGTATGGAGGATCCAAGATTTAAACAAATATTGGAAAAATAAATTTAATATGTCTTTTTAAGGTTTATTTTCACAATTTTCTCTTAGCAG
Organism: Ficus hispida; assembly: GCA_025413025.1. Classification (NCBI taxonomy): domain Eukaryota; kingdom Viridiplantae; phylum Streptophyta; class Magnoliopsida; order Rosales; family Moraceae; genus Ficus; species Ficus hispida. The sequence goes on from CM046365.1 coordinate 24,241,943, forward strand.
ACTATAGTTTAGTTACTTTAAACTGTATTTTTTTTATATATATGCTAGTCTTATTCAATATGTAACAGTGACACACCAGATTAAGTATCATGGTCCAATTGTTTTTTCTTCAACTTAAACTGAAACGGAAGGTCCCAGTTGGTTTTGATGGTAAAATAACATTATTTTATAGTTTCAAAAAAGAAAAATCCAAGGAGAAGTGCTACCAGCTAAAAACTAGTTAAAACAATTGGCAAAGCTCTTTACTAAAGTTCAATTTTTAAACGGAATGCGTAACCATTATTTCCAAGCTGTGTAACTAGAAAGACTTTGGACTTTAAAAGAGTTTTGTTAGTAGAAGGGAACTTTAACACTCCGTTTGATAAGAGGGAAAGAAAAGATTAAGAAAAGAAAATATAGATGGAAGAAAAAATACGAAAGGAAAAAAGAAGTTCTTATTTATTATTATTGTTTTTTAAATCTTGTTTGATATGATATGAGTAAAGAAAATAGGCAATAAACTAAATGACTATTTTATCAATTATTTAATTTAAAAAATGAGGATAAAAAAATAATTTAAATATTTATGCAAGCCAAACAACTTTAAGCCTTATTATATAATGATTAATGATGGAGTCATATGTATATATATATGTTCAGATGAGGTGTGAAATAAACCAAGATGTTTGAACTGAGGCGGAAACACAAAAAATGATTCATCATCGTTTATGTATTTATATAATTTATTTAATATTTATTTATTTTGAATTTGGGGTGGAGAAATTTGAACTCTAAATTTTATAGTGGAATCAAGTGCTAAATTATCGTTAGATTATATTTACAATCACATATTAAAAATAAATGAAGTAAGCTTGAAACAGAATTTAACATAATTGTGAAATTATAGTTCAACAAATATTGAACTTATATGATAACATAATTCGTTTTTTTTTTTAATTTATTTGAGATACTAAATATCAATTGTATGTATTTAAAAATCAAAACAAAAGATTAAATTAAAAGTATATATGTTAGTTTAAAAAAAAAAGTATGTTAAAAAATTATGAAACATTTCAAGGACACACATAAAGGATATGAAATTTAGAGGGATTAAAAGGAGAAAAAAAAAATAAAGATGAAATTGAAAGTACATCTAAAAATTATGAAAAATTTCAAGGACATGAATTAATGATATTAAATTTAGAGGGATTAAAGGAAACATTTTAAAAATCCAGGGTGGTATATGTCCTCCAAGCCTCACCTCCCTCTGACATGCTTAACTAGATGTACTCGCTTTTAGTTGAATGTTTTTTCTTTTGATCCCTTATTTAAACTAGTACGAGGCACGTGCTTGTGTAGTTACATTTTTTTTTTCTTGGGGTTAAAGTCTATAATTTTTTTTTTTTTAGGTGAATTCTTAAAGTCGAATGCTTGTTATTGGCTATTTTTTTACAGATGTCCCTAGAATTTTTGAATTTGATATTTAATTGAACTTTTAATTTTTGGTAATATATATATATATATATATTGTTCATATCCATTAATATTTAGACAGTTTTTTTCATATGACTTGCACATTTAACATAAGAAAGACATTATTGATTGTTTTTACTTAATTTCAATACAAATTTCTTTTATCAATTGTTTGGAAGTGTAATCAGTAGTTTTATTAATGGGTTACTAGTTTTTCCTATTGAGTCTGTGGTCAATTTGTCCATGAAATGTGTATTGTTTGTCTTTGTGTTTTTATTTAAAAAAAAAAAAAAAAAAAAAACACACACACACACACACACAAATTTCTTTAACTTTAAATTTAAGGCTACGTTAGGTAAACCAATTTAAATTTAAATTTTTCATCTCAGTTTTATCTTTTTTTTTTTTTTAAAAGTCAACAAACTCCAACTTAAAAATTTCAACTCCAACCGTAACACCAAACGGAAGTTAAGTTTGAGTTATAATTGAATTATGTTAAGTTTTCGAAGAAATTTAAATTGAAATTAAGTAAAAATAATCAACAATATCCTTCTCAGACTATAATGTGCAAGTCACATACAAAAAACTGTCCAAGTTTTTAATGGATTTGAGCAAAAAGACTGATAATGCCAAAAATCACAAATTTAGAGAGTTGATTGCCAAGAAAAAAATTTAACTAAATTGCAAAATTCAAATAGTTAGGGACACCACATGTTCAAAAAAAAAAAAAAAAACAAAAGAATCTTAAAGTTTGTTTGGCTCTTAGGTTTGGACCCCAAAAGTTTATTTTAGTGTTTGTATTCTTCTGAAAAGTCAATAAAAATTTTAACTAATTTTTGAAAAATAAAAAATTTCAAACTAAAAATTTCACTTTAAAATGGTGCATCAAACGCAAGAGTAAGGGCCCGTTTGGAGAATATTTGGAGATAGTGTTTTAAATGTTGGGCTAGAAATATGTGTTTGGGGGGCGGAGAATTTTTGAAAAAATTATGTAATATAAAAAATAATACAAAAATTTAAAATATGTTGGGAAAAATAATACAAATAGATATTCTCTTATTCTTCTCATCGTTACGAGTATTTTAATATAAAAATAACCTCATTCCGATTTGAAATAAAAAATTTGAGTTTTTTAAAAATAAAATAAAGTGAAAATTTAATATAAAATTGATATTTTAAAATGTAAATAGTGTTTTACTATTTTCATATTACGTCCAAAACTATTATAATATAACATCATAAAACATGAATAATCATTTAGAGTTATAATTTAGAGATGATATTATGCTTGCTTGCTACGGTCCTTTGTCGTCATTTCACCACAAAAACAGAACCAAATGATCAAACAAGTTCACAAGTTCACCATGCCTAAGTAGCCTCACCTTCATTAACTGCATCCCAAATTTAAACTCTCTTTTCGTTTTTGCCCAACTCTTCCTCTTCAACCATTCATTACCAAAAATAGAAACAGAAAAAAAAAAAAAAAAAAAAAAAAGACAAAAAGAAATTCACTCCCCCGCACGTGCTTTGCACGTGTAAACTATCGGCTTCATTGTCCACAAATCCGATCGTTGTCTCTGATTTGATCGGACGGTCCACATCTCTCAGAGTCAGAAGTAGGTGGATGAGAGAAGTGTAGCCTCACGTACTCTCTCTCTCTCTCTCTCGCCCTAAAGCTGTCTGTGGCTGGTCCGTCTGCTCCTCTTCCAAGGTCTCCTCTTTCTTTCCTTTCTCAGATCTGTTGTTTGTCTATCCTCTCCTGTTCTCTGGTAAAATTCTCTCTCCTTCAACCTCAATCCCCTCTAGATTCTCTTTCTCTCTCTACTTTTCTCACCATATCTGTATATATATATATACACATATATAAATTTCAGATTTTGCTGGCGGCTGTTTATCAATTCTCTCTCCTAGGGTTCGGGTTTCGATCCTAATATATATATATATATATATATTTAAGGTATATTCCCTAATTCTCTCTCTTCTTTCTTATCCCTTTTTGGTGATCTATCTGAAATTTCTGTAATTTAGGTCAATGGTTTCTTTCTTTCTTTTTCATTATTTTTATCTTTATTTTTATTTATTTTTTTTCTGAAATCTAGCTCTGGTATGTTCTTAAGATCTGTCCTGCGTTGGATTTGAACAAAACGATGTTATTTTTTTTTGTTTTTGTTTTTTCGTTCATTTCTTGTTTCGTTTAAAGTTTTTTTGGTTTACTCTGGAGCTTTGAGTTGGTATCCCTAATTGTTTTTAAGAGTTTAACTACTGTGCGTAACTAGGGTTGCTAATTTGGTTCTTGAGAATGTGTTTGGCAGTTGCGATTAAGATGAGGGTCAGTTAGATTTTTTCGATTTTGAGCTGTTTTTCATAACTGGGAAGTACTTTTTGAAGAAAAGGGGAAAAAGAAAACGGATTAGCTGTTGATAATTTTATTTATATGTAAAAGTTGAACTCTGTGTTGCAATTTTGTAAGTTCAATGATGGGATTATCTTGGCCGTTTATTATTTCGGTTTAAATTAGATAGATGCTGTTTTTGTTGTTTGTATAATAGTATTATGCATTGGTTGCTAGTAAAAATTTTTTGTTTCATTTGGCATGAATTAATTTGATATTGTCATCTCCGTGGCGGGTCTTCTTTAGATTGGATTGGCTTCTCTCGAAAAGTTGAAACCAAGGCAATCTGTTGATATTTTAGGAGAAGAACCGCGATGGTAGCAGGTGCACAGCAACAGCCACAACCACAACAACAGCAACCACCGGTTTCTGCCGAGGAGGAGGCTCTGAAGAGAAACACTGATTGCGTTTACTTTCTTGCTTCGCCACTCACATGCAAAAAGGTATGTTGTCTTTCATAATGTAAGTTTAGCAGACGTACTAGTCCTATAGATAGTAATATTTTGGTATTTCCATGTTATGGACGTTTGGATTCTTTGAGTTTTATATCCTTGCAAAGATATGCCAGATTGGTGGTGGTTGGATTACACTAAAGCGGTTCCTTTTTATCTGTTGTAACAGGGAAGTGAATGCGAGTATCGCCACAGTGAATATGCCAGGGTCAATCCCAGGGACTGCTGGTACTGGTTGAACGGTAATTGCTTGAATCCAAAATGCGCATTCCGACATCCGGTAAGTTTGTTCCCCTATTCAAGGTTGAACATGTATTTTTTCACATTAGAATATTGTGATTGACTTTAAATTGACCATAATTTTGCATGTGAAATATGTACATGTTGTGTGAAACTGTTTTGACCTCTAATTTTCTTTTTTCAGCCTCTTGATGGTCTGTTAGGAACCCAAGCAGCACCTGCAGTGGGATCTGCTCTGCCCTCATCCCAGGCTACGCCACAGGCTACAGCAGTGCCTGTAACACCTGTAACGCCTGCTACTAACAACTCCAGTAAACAGGCTGTCCCCTGCATATTCTTTCAAAAGGGGTTTTGCTTAAAAGGTGATAGATGTGCCTTCTCGCATGGACCAAATCCCCCGACCAGTACTAAAGTCTCGCAGTCTTCAGCGGTGACACACAGTTCCAAGCCATCAAATGTTAAGAAAGCTTTTGGCGGCCTTCAGAAGTGCACTCAAGAGCAAAAGATTCCACAGGCAAGTATCGCAAAGGAGTTTGGAGTTGCTTCTCAAGCTAATCCTGTTCCAAAAGTTGAAACTGCTCCACCGAGAAATGGAGTTAACATTGAGAGGAGCGTGCCATCAATCAAGTCATTTGATGATGGGGCTCTCAGATCCAAGGCAGTGAGTGTTCCTGTTATGAATGGAATCCCAACCACTAGGCTGAACCGCTCACACCAAGTTAATGTTTCAGAAGATCTTGGCTTTCAGAATGGCAAGGATGCTGATGACTTTCTGAGGGAGTCCTCTCCTGGTTTTGATGTTCTTGTGGACGATGAGCTCAGAGATCCTGATTACTTTCATGGCGAAGACCAATATGGCAGAGCAAGAGGTCATGATGGAAGAAACTTGACTTCTGTTGATGAATATGACATGGGTCAGTCTGCTGGTTATGGTTCGGCAGCTGATGTTGATCGAGAACGGTTTTGCGATCCACATGGCTATGACTCTTATGATCACATGCAAGGGCAGTATGCCTGGGATCAGCACAAAGCTTCGCCAGAGAGAATGGTAAGTGGGCCTACTCATTTCGATGGAAGGGGTTATCGTAAATCTCATAGTCCAGATAACATTAATGAGTCTGATCTAAGACATCGGTTATCTAATCAGAGAAGAATAAATGGTTTGAGATCTGTCATCAGTCATGATTATGCACATGACAATCATGTTGATGACCGAAATTACCGTGGTTCTTCTCGAAGAGATCCACACCAAAAGCCGCTGCAACATGAGGTCCCCATTAGTAGTCGCCTTCGAGGTAGAATAAAGCTTCCAGGAGGACCTTCTGCCAATGATGGTGATTTGCGCCATGACAGGGAATTTGACAGTGGGAGGAGTCGGGGGAGATTGTCACCAAGCAGGCCTCAAATCTCCACCCATCAAGGAAGGTTTCGAGACAGATTAAAAGGCAGAGTGCAGGAAGACTACAATAATGAGGGAAGAAGTTTCAAAGGTTTGCGCCCGGGTAGAGAAGCTATGGATGACGAGGGTATTGATTTTGCTCGCCCAAAACGTTTGTTGGAACTGAAAGCGGAACATAAGGACCAATCACACCTTGGAAAGCGGAAAAGTACGAGGATGGAGGTTTCTCAACAATCTGAAGGTGATCTTTCGTTTGAAGGACCGAAGCCTCTTAGTGAGATTCTGAAGAGGAAGAGAGGAGCTGAAGCAGCAGGTTCGGGGAGTGAGAAACCAATCAGCGAAACACAAGACAGTTCGTCAGCTCTTGCCAAGGAAGAAGGAAATGGCACTGTGGGTGGCAACAAAGATGAATCGAAGTCTGCAAATACCGATGTAGTTGGGACAGAAGATGAAAAGTTAGAGGGTCCCTATGGGCTCTCTTCAGAAGTACCAGACGCCAATGATCTTGAGGTTGAAGACGGAATGATTTATGATGAAGCAGTTGATGATCAGGAGCTTGATGCCGAAGATCAGACACACGGGGAGTACGATTATGAGCAAGGTGAGGAGGAAGGAGATTATGATGGGGAGAATGCTGAGGACGAAGAGGAATGCCTAGAAGATGAGGACGGCGATGATGACTTTGCTAAAAAAATCGGTGTGGTGTTCTCGTGAAAGAGGGGAAAATTCCATAGAGAAGACTTACTGCTGCTATTTCCATGGTCGTTTTGTGTGGAAATTCAATTAGGTGGCACGTTTTAATCAAATATAGCGTAGTTACCATGGATTTTCTTTTGTAGAAGTTAGAGATTTCGAGGTGTTTTTTTTTTTTTTTTCCCTTGTTCTTCCTAGTAAAACATTTTCATTTGTATTTAAAATTTTAATTGAATGGAGATTTTGTTTATGCTCGAGGAATTTTGCTGTGCCCTCCTGTAATAGTTGAATGACAAGTGCACGGTTGTAACAGTAGAAAGTCAATAAGAAGATGGCTATTTACTGTTCTATTGCTTTCAACTTCTCTGTATTACTTGTTCGTTTTTCCGCTTCTTGATTGAGAAACGAACTATTTTAGTAGTTTATGAATTTAACTAGAAAAGACAACAATTAGAAACGACAGGCATGGAAAACGAGAACAATAAGGTGAAGAATAACAGGCAAAAAAATTTTGATAACCTTTACAGGACCAACAAAGTGAAAACGACAGAACATTTTTACAACAATAAAAAGTACAAACTTTTTTTTTTTTTTTTTCCCTTTTTCCCTGAATGACCTAGAAAGCTTAATATAAGGTAAACCGAAGCAGCCATTAAGACAGCAACCATGTCGACGACGACTTGAAAAACGATGACCAAAAAAAAAAAAAAAAAAAAAAAAACGATGGCGACCTTAAGACGACAGTAAAAATTGTAAACCATGTCGACACAAGACAGCAACCTTTAAAACAACAATGAATTAAAAAAGACGACAAACATTAAGATGGCAACGGAAAGTTGGAAACAACAATGAAAATGAAAACGATGTACCTTATAAACGATGAAATAGGGAGAAAAATTACTACAAACAATAACTAGTTGATTCCATTTTTTTTTTTTAAAACAAAGACAATAAAGAGTGGAATGATAACTGTGTCGCTTTTTCATAAAATACTTTTACACTTGAAAAACTAAAATATATTTTTAGACACCATTTCGTTTGTGCAAACAAAAAACATGAAAAAATAACGCAAGAAAGATGAACAAAAAAAAAAAAAAAAAAAAAAGAACAAACAAACAACCAAAAGAAAGTAAAACAATCAAACAAAGAGTATCTATCTGAACCACGTCTATGTATGTATAATACCAAAGAATTTCTTTACGGAAAAAAAAAAAAAATCCCCAAGAATTTAAACCATCTAATTTGCTATCTAGTATATAGGGTTGGTTTTATATCAGGTACAATATGACCTTCAATTATTGTGAATGTGAACTTCAGTTATTAGAAATATGAATTCATGCAGAAGGAAATATAAAACAAAGGGAATTCATATTCACTTTTAATTACATTCTTTTTTATATGAATTCACATATTTACTAACTGAAGTTCACATTCACAGTAATTGCAGTTTATGTTAACAGATACCATATGGTACCGGATATAAAACTTAGTGCAAGTACATATATGCATATATATAATAGATTTTTCTTATACGATTTTCCTATTTTTATTTTAAATTATGCAGCAACTGTTTTTTTGTTTTTTTAAGTAGCTATATACATTGACGTATAAAATACTTCCTACTTAAGGGAAAAAAAAAGGATAAATTAATGATATTAAGATGGTTATAAAATTAAAGAGTAATTAGCCTAAGTAGTCATTGAACTCTTTCAAAGATGATGCTTTGATCCATGTTCATTTTTTTTTGCCGAGATGACCCTAAACTCTTATTTTATGGCCGTAATGGTCCTTTTTATCGAAAACCGTTAAATTTTTGACGAAATCTTATTGAAATGATTATTTTTATAATCAAATGACTAAAATACCCTCCATTCTCTCTCTTTCTCGGTCTGGCCCCCATTCCGAGATTGGGTCCCCCTTCCCACTTCTGTTCCCCCCTTCCCCCACCCACTCTCTCAGTTTGGTCCCCCCACCCTACCTCCTGTAACGACTCGACTTTTCAGACCGTTAACCAATTTACTTATTTTTAATTTATTTATTCGTAACACTTATTTATATTAGGTTCTAAAAATACGGATTTTTTTTTGTTTTTTACATATAAATTATATTTGTACTTGAAAAGTTTAATAAAATAAAATTTTTAACTGAAGAAATTAAAAATCTTTAGATAATAAATATCCTATTCAAATTTGCACTTAGATGACATTTAAATGTAAGTTAAAAGAAAAGGTTCTAAAGTTTTTTTTCTCATAAAGTGCTCATACTAGTTGAGTAATATTAAATATTATAAACATAATTATAAATATAACTGATATAAAATAATTTAAGAAGTCTAAATGCGGAAATTAAATTCGTGGTGGTATCTCACTCCTTTCCTTCATCGCCCTCGCATAGTTTCGTCAATCCATAAAATATTTAGATAGCAGATTGTTTACCCGCGTTACCTACAATACGAACACACACGTATGAGCTTTTGCTCAATAATTATAAATAATATTTTACAAAACATTTTCATAAAATCATATCATCACACGTAACATCAAAAATGTTCAAAAATACATGTGATCTATGTGTGTTCAATTATGCTTCATTATATACATGTCTTATCTATTTAATGGCTCCTATGTCGTACTCATATGCACGTAACCAATTGGAAGTTGGAGGAACGACCCTCCAACAACCTCCAAGGTCATAACTTATAACTTTCATTCTTATCATATCCTCTCACTAATTGGAAGTTGATATAACACTTAATCCTATATTTCATTAACCTCATCCTTATTATTTGTAACAATATGTATATTTACATGTCACTGTACATCTATCATTACGGCATACATATCTGGGAGGCATGTCAATCATTACAGTACAAGAGAAATTATGCACGTCAAATGTTTAATTAACGTAATACATATGGCTCATATATTCATCACTTTATCAAAGCAAATCATAGAAAACATATAACATCAACAATGAAAAATATTTTGTTTCATACTGTATGTGAGGTTTATACTTACTTATCTTATGTGCTTAAACATCCGGAGTTATACATCTTACTACTCAAATTTGAGAAATTGTCCTGAGTTAACAATATATCATTATTGGATAGAAACGAAGTTATATAACTTTATTCTTTTATTTTTTAAATTAAAGTTAGCTTAATTTACTTATATCATAATTAATCTTAACATTTAATTCAAATTAATTATTAAGTGTTATAGAAATTTCTACTATTATTATTTAATTAACTTAATTTTACTTAATTTAATTTATTTGATTAATTAATCAATTAATTAATTAATTAATTAATTAAGAAAGTAATAGTTAATTATTACTTTATTTAGGTGTGTAATTATAATTTAATCACATAATTTTAATTGACTAATAAATAATTATATCGTTAATAATTTAATTATGCTACTTAAATATTCTTTTTCATATAATAATTATCAATTATTAATTCTAATATTAATAATTAATAATTAGATTATTCTAATAATTAATATTCGATTAATCTCTAATTAATCATCCATAGTTATATTAATAATTATATCAATAATTAATTATTAATTAATCATGTATTATAATTATGTAATTACTTAACATAATAAACTTATTTAAACAGTTAATTATCACTTACTAACTCTTATAATTAATTAATTAATTATTTTATTAATTACTAATTAACTTTCTTAGCATAATTATATGTTGTTATATCTTTATAAGTTTATTTATTTATTTATTTATTAATCAATCAAGGTGATAAGCAGTCACCTAAGTATATATATTTCATCTAGTATTAGGCTTGTAAGGTCTAATCCCATTAATTATGATCATTTAGTTAGGCTAAGGTAGTCTCTTGGTATATACCCAGTAATCATCTAGTGTACTTTATCTTAGCCCGTTTAAAACTTGTGATTTAACTTTATAAAGTTATGATATTTTACATTATTTGATCATACACTTAATATCAACTCATTTCATAACTAAATATGTCCATATGTTATGACTTACCCTTATGTCATATTTTAATATTTAATCATTTTATCAGTGTAGGATTTTAATTTTAAGATTTATTTAAATTTAAGTATAATCCCGTTATGGATAGCTGATAATTCGTTGGAAAGTTTGAAGTATCTAGTTTCTATCTTTATAATTTGTTTTCCAAGATTTCAGCGTTTCGAACATTAATGTGGGCGTATTCTTAAGTGTCTTATGGTGAATTCTCAGTTTAATATATTATAATATAATATTATATGATTTATTAAAATTTATATAAATATCCGTTTTAAATGTATGATATCTCATTTAGAAGCTTGAGATTTTTACTTTATAGCCGTATAGTTCTTTCATTTAGTATTTGAAGTTTTCATACCATAAACTTAGGTTTTGTTACTGTTGGTCCCACATATGTACCATAAGTCCAGATTTATGGGTAAATTTAAAAAACTCATAACAATTCATTTACAAGCTTAAATAAGGCAAGAGATATGTCATTGGAAAGCATATGATGTCTAGTTCATGTATCAAGAAACAATTTTGCAAAAATTATGTTTTACTGACCCAAAATATATAAAAATCTTGGCTAGTGCACGGTTTCAGCAAAGACTTTCAGTTCATAGTCTATATTTGTAAAATTCACCAAAAACTACACATTTATCAGTTTGAGACGTATGACACCTTGTTGGAAAGTTTAAAGAATCTTGTTTTCAGATCTATAGCTTATAATCCAAAATTTTGAAATTAAAGGGTTTAGAGTACATAAAACCCGTGACTAGACTGTACCCAAAGGTTTACTTTCTCTCTAGTTTTGTGTCACAATTTCAAATGCTCATAACTTTAGACATACAAAAGTAAACTAAGTGATTCCAAAGCCTAAAATGGAGTTTATCTTCTATAAAATCTTATCATATAGTTTATTTTTTATACAAAATTTCTAATATATGCTATATTACCATAATTACTACAAGCTCTAACGAAGTTCGTAAATCTTACCGAAATACTCCGTAGATCTTTTAAGATTTTGGACCTCCAAAGTTTTTCTCAAAACCTTTTTGTAGGTAAGAAGAAGTATAACATTCAGATTCCAACTAAACATCATACTTTAATTCTCTAAAAATGACTAAAATATAAAGAATACTACTAGGCTACCTCTAGTAAAATGTTCTCTAACTCTGCTTCACACTTCTTTGAACTTGGTAACGGAGTTTCTTGGAGCTTGAAAATGGAGGGAGGAGGCTGCTAGAGGGGTGTTAAAGATGAAAAATAGTACTGGTGTTTTTTTTTTTTTTTTTTTTTTTTTTTTTTTTCCTGTTTTGAGCTTGGTGGTGGCTAGAGAAGCTAGGGTTTTTGAGCTTAACTCATGTGAGAATAAAATGAAATGTTAGGGGCTTGTCTTTAGCCAACATTTACTTTAAAGAAGCTGTATTTTGAGGGGTAAAAATGAAAAATTTTTGGCTGATCCTCCCATTGTATTGCCGCTACTTATGGGAGAATGTTGGGGTGAAAATTTTGTTCAGAAAAATGGAGACAAGGGGTTACTTTCACTTCTCTTCTTTGGGTCAACTTGTCAAAATAAACAATATCATCTCTTACATAAGGTTGCATGCATGCACCACTTTCCTTTTTTTTTTTTTTTTTTTTTTTTTTTTTTTCATTTATTCAAATCTCCTCTTGTTTTTTTACCAGAAAGAATCCGGATCCCCCCTTTTGTTTTCTCATTTTTATTTTGTTTTTTTTTCTTCCAATTTTCCACCATTGATTCAAGGTTATCATTCTTATTCTCATCCATTGGATCTTCCATCATACCAATCCTTATCTTAAACTCTCATTGGCCACTTATCATTCAAAGCTTGGCTATTGATTTGCGTAGGATTCTTTAACATAAAATCTATACCATTGATTTCAAACTTAAGCACAATTCTTGATCAATCTTCTACCTTTGGATTTTCTAAAAATAAATCCTAATTATACATCTTCTATCTATGTGACACATTAATTTCCCAATCATACTCTAAAAACTTAACTATTGATATGATCAAAATAAATACTAGGATCATTAATTGACATACTAATAAAAATCGGGATTTTTCCCAAAATTAATATTTATCTCTCTAATACGACATAATAATTTTTTTTTAAATATAAATTTATATGTCATTTAATCTCATCTTCTTTGTATCTAAAATTTCTCATGTAAATAGAGAAACTCAACATTGCTAGTCATCGACATCATCATATTGAGATTTTGATTTTGAAATTTGATATTTATTAAAATAATTCATTAGAAGTATAGTACTGAAGTAAACTCATGATAATAATTCATAAATCAAGTTTATGAATTTCTAAGATGTTACACTCCCTCCGTTGGTTTTCCTCCCTCTCGCTATCATTCACCCCCCCTCCCCCCGCCACACTACTCCCTCCCTCAGTTTGGGCCCCCTGTTGTCATTCGCCCCCCATTCCCTGCCTCGATTTCGGCCCCCCTCGAGTTTACTTGATTTGGTTGGCTCCCCGCCTCCCAAGAAGTGAGAGAAAGAGAAAGAGAGAGAGGAGAGGAGAGGAATTTTTTTTTGGTTTTTTTTTATGATTGTTTTAAATTTTTGTTAAATTAATTATTGATATATGACTAAAATACCCTCACAAATTAATAAATTTGGACGAAAAGGACCATAATGACCAAAAATTAAGAGTTTATGGTTATTTCGATAAAAAAAGTATACAGACTAAACCGTCATTTTTAAAAGAGTTTATGGATTATTCAGGTTAATTTAATGACATTGATACAATAAAAAATTAAAAAAAATTGTGATTTAGCGAATGGAATCCCTAGGAGATGCTTTGCCGTTAGGCTTAGAATCATATCACTCAAAAAAAAAAAAAAAAAAAAAAAGAAGAAGAAGAAGAAAGTAAGAAAGTAAAAAATTAAAAATTAATTCAATTTCCTCAAGCCGGCTACCATCCAATAGTAGTGAGATACGCACTATTCAAATCCCAACTTTCCACATGGAGATTCCTAACTTGAGGGCCTATACTTATTACAATAGATATCACTGTAACGTGATCAGACCCTTGCGTCTGAAAATTTTATTATATATAATCAAGAACAGAGGACTCGCCTGCTTCCAAGTTGTCCTTTTCGTGCCGGGTCGGATTCCTCTGGTCGACTAAGATTCGCCGGCGGCAATCGGTGATCGCAGCTCGCCGGAGAGTTCTAAGTAAAGTAGTTGCAGTTCGTTGAGGAAGATGAAGGTTTCTGTGAAGACACTCAAGGGTACTCACTTCCAGATCGAAGTGAAACCCGAAGATACGGTACACCATATCTCTCATGATTTTCTTGTTGATTGGATGAAATTTCGTGATTTTTCCTGTTTAATTCGATGGGAATTTGATATGGTTTGAGTGATTAGGTTTTTAGGAAATTGAACAGAGTCGGTTAGGGTTTTTCGATCGTGTTTTTGGAATTGTGTATGCGCGGGTTTCTGTTTATTGTTTCTGGTAATTTGTTTTTCTCAATAATATATGCGTTTGAAGCGTTCTGATTTATGTTTTGAGTTTTTGGAATGTGTTTATATGATTTTGGTTCAAATATTGTGGTCGGAGATGGTGTGATTTCCAGAAGTTCACTTTTGGTGGAAATTTACTCCAATGTTGAAGCTTTATTTGGCGGTTAGGCATGAAAAAATGATCAATTTACAATTTTTGATGTTTTTTTTGGGGGGTTCCAATTTGTGGATTCAGTGTGCTTTTCTGGATGTTCAAATTTTTAGTTAAAATTGAAACCGCTGTCGAAACTTTTATTTGGTGATTAGGGATTGAAAAATTATCAGTTCTAAATTCTATTGTCATTTCTTCTTCCAATTGTGCACTTCGATTTTCTTTTTGTTCTTTTAGCGGGGTTGAGCTCATTGCATCAATTTGTTCTAATACTTTGTTTTTGTGTCCTTTCTAGGTTGCGGATGTCAAGAAGAACATAGAGACAGTTCAGGGTTCTGATGTTTACCCTGCTTCTCAGCAGATGCTTATTCATCAGGGGAAGGTTCTTAAGGATACGACTACTCTTGAAGAAAATAAAGTTGTTGAGAATAGTTTTATAGTGGTCATGTTGACTAAGGTGTGTGTTTGCTCTCCTGTGTGGTACGCTTTTCTTTCTAGTTTTTGTCTGTGAAAAGATGAGAAAGAAAATGCGAGCCTTCTCGTTTGTTAGTTTTGTTATGGATAAAGCCTTATCAGCACTTCTCCACATGTAGTTTTGCACATATTGAGTATTGTGATTGGTCACAGTATTTTTTAACATATGTATATTAAATAATTGTAGAATAAGGCTTCACCAAGCGGAGCCTCAACTACATCAGGTGCAGCCACAAGTCAGGTAAATAAAAAGTTCTGTTGAAAGCTTTTACAGTCAGTTTATTTTGTTAGCATTGCATATTACAGAGGCTTCTCTTGTAGTTTATGATAAGAACTCCTTTTTAGCATATAAGTTGAAAAGCCTCCCAGGCGTAAAAAGAAGAACTTGTAACATTTTCTATAATTGTGCCCAACTATCAAGGGAAAAAAGTGATTCAAATCTGAGTTCTATTTTTGGATGTGTTTGTTGGTTTAGTAGACGTGGACCATCTAATATCCTATACAATTATGTTGTAATTGGAGATGAGAAGGTAGTTTCCATGGTGCGTCATACTTTGAATCACTTACTTGCATCAAGGTTGGTTCACTTAACAATGCTATGTAAACGTCATTGGAGACTGGTGCTGAAATATAGAGGGCACAGAAAAATGTAATGGATTATAATTTAGGTGGTCCTCTGAGATGACTAGCTGACTATATGATGCCTTTGCCCTCTGAAAGATGGAGTCCATACTTATAAAGCCATTTGTTTTTGTAGGCCCAACCTGTAAGCGCTTCTCCTCCTATATCGTCGATACCATCTACAACATCTCAGACTCCCGCCCCTGTGGTGGCACCGTGAGTGTTGTTCCCCTGCTTAACTTGATTCTATGTGGCTCCCTCAAATGTTAAATAACTTCCTTTTTCTTCCTTTTGTCAATCGTGTAGACCACAGTCTGCTCCTGAACCTGCTCCTGCACCAGCTCCTATTGCTTCGTAAGTGATTACTGTTAATATTATTGTTATTATTTTTTGTTGCTCGTCTTGTTCTTGTTCCTATTTTCATTATTGTGATTGGGTTTTTGCAGCTCTGAATTGGATGTATATGGCCAAGCAGCATCAAATCTTGTTGCAGGAAGTAATTTGGAGGCCACTGTTCAGCAGATACTGGATATGGGTGGGGGGAGTTGGGACCGGGATACTGTTGTCCGTGCTTTACGTGCTGCTTTTAACAACCCTGAAAGAGCTGTTGAATATCTCTACTCTGTAAGTGCTATTAGTGTTTTTCACTCTTTTAGTGTTTGTTACTGTCCACCCCATTATTTGATCTAGCATGTTCTAAATTGAATATTGATTTTTTACTTTGTGCGTGTTTGTGTGTGTGGGCATAATACTCCATGGTCCATAATGAGCTTTTAATAGTTGGAAATACTTTTTGCGATGTATCATCCAGTACGATAGCAACAGTTTCAATCTGGCTTGAGTTGATCGTTTGAATCTTTGATAAAAGCTTTTATGCATCGTATGGGGGACAAATCGTGTCCAAACAGAAAGATAATATCTTTACAAGAAAGTGAATTATTTGGCATGTGGGATGAAAATGGTGAGGTACCATGCTATATGCCATATTTTTGGAGTCCTTTGTACTTGTGAGTTCAGGCCTTCATACTACTTTCAACAATTTGCTTAATTGTATTGAGTGACAATCTTCTGGTGAAGGTTTATCTTTCCCTAATAAGGTTTTGTCATAGGATCAATAAGTTAATGCAATATTCTAATATATAAAAATAAAAAAAAGCTAATATCATATGAAGCAATATGCCTTGTATCGTGTTCTAGCTTGTATCTGCTCCATATATCTGTGCTCCAGCCTTTTATTTTTATTTTTTTTAAAAGTATTTCAGCTTGTATGGATTTACTCAAATTTAGTTATAAGTATGTTGTTTAACTCGTGTGCAATATCACTTGAAAAGAGATGCACATAACGTTATTTGACTTATATTTTGTGGTGAAAATTTCCATTTACTATATGTATGTGTATATATTTATTCAGTATATGTATATATAAAACTATATTTTTTGTTTCAACACAGAATGATTGAGGTGGTTGCAAAAAATAGTATAATAACATTGTCAAACTAACATGAATGTCATGCATCAGGGAATTCCTGAAGAAGCAGAAGTTCCGCCAGTTGCCCGGATTCCTGCTAGTGTCCAGCCATCAAACGCTCCAGCTGTCAATCCTCCAGTGCAGCCTTCACAACCAGCAGCACCCGCTGGTGGTCCTAACGCAAATCCTCTTGATCTCTTCCCTCAGGTAGATACTCTCTTACCTGTTAACTTTGGACTTTGTTTTTTGTGGTCAAGCAATGAAATCATATTCATCTTGCTTGAATCAGGGCCTTCCAAGTATGGGCTCCAACGCTGGTGCTGGCAACTTGGATTTCCTCCGAAACAGTCAACAGGTATACAAATTTTGTTAACAATATGTAATCTTGTTTGTGCAATTGCATTTTCTAAGTATTTTTTACCTTCACTGTAGTTCCAAGCATTGCGGGCTATGGTGCAAGCGAACCCCCAAATTCTGCAGGTTAGCTTTTGTCTTTAAGAACTAAAAAAATCTGCTGGTTGGTTGGTTGTTTTGTAACGGACAGCAATTAAGTACTCATACTTATCTGATGTTATTGCAATGCAGCCCATGCTTCAGGAGTTAGGGAAGCAAAATCCACAACTCATGCGTCTGATCCAAGAGCATCAGGCCGACTTTTTACGCCTCATAAATGAACCCGTTGAGGGAGGAGAAGGGTATGATGAATCCATTTGATTGATTTTGTCAGTAATTGGATCTACCATACTGATTTTTCTTTTTGTTCAATTCATTGAGCAGGAACATACTTGGTCAGCTGGCTTCAGCAATGCCACAGGCTGTGACCATTACCTCCGAGGAGCGAGCAGCCATTGAACGTGTATGTTAGTCCATTCTTTTTTTGAGTTTGTTCCGAGTTGAATCACTTTTACGACAAAAAATCGGATTAACTCGGGTCTCGAGCTTTATCATTATCGTCTGTTTTTTTTTTGGCTATATATATATATATATGTATAATATTTTGTTTGTTGTTGTAGTTGGAAGCAATGGGATTTGATAGAGCGTTAGTATTGGAAGTATACTTTGCGTGCAACAAGAATGAGGAGCTAGCTGCCAACTATCTATTGGATCACATTCACGAGTTTGATGACGACCAATAGTCACAGATTGTTAATATGTCTTCTGCTATCATTCCTTATCTTTTCTTCTACTTCTATAATTCTCTCAACAGATTGATATTTATGGTTTTTTTTTTTCCTTCTTTTTTTAAACCAAAGGGCGCATGAACTTTACAAACGATGGAATTTTGGGGAAGAAAAAATAAAATATTGGACTGATAATTTTGTGTGTGCGCTTTTTTTTTTTTTTTAAATACCTTTTTTTAAGAGTGCATTATATTTTAGAGAAAAAATATTGAAAGTAGTAAAATTTTACGACAAATTTTAAGACAATCCTTTCGAACGACCACCAATCCTTGCCTTGGATGTCTTTGCACTTTTGGTGTCGTTACATATGCACTCGTGTGGGCTTGAAACGAATAAGTTGTCATTTTTGACGAGCAGATTGCAATATTTTAGACTTAATTGACGTCATAATGTTTTAAAAATTGGTATGCAAGTTTGTGTCTAATTATTTATTTATTGTTAACCAGTCACAAATCACATTTAACTGAAACAAGTTTCTTCACAAGTTACCATATTAATTTGGGTTGATTATATATCTATTAGAGGTTCAACTTATTGTAATTTCGAATTATTAAGTTGCTCCATGTTAAACACTGTTAAAAAATGGATTGTACTATGTGAAGATCAAAAGTGCAAGCGTGCTAGTTAGGGTTAATTTGGTCTTTTTTTTTGCTCCAGAACTTTTTGATAAAATGCATTTCAAGTTTGAAAGCTCTAAATTCCCAAAGCACAGTTGATTATAAACTCACATGATCTTGACGTGGTAGCTCCTATTCATTTTTTAACAATGATTTGAACAAAAAGACTCTTATGCGACAAAATGATAATATAAGAACTAGTTGCGTGAGGTTTTAAAATTCAAGAATTAAAATGAAAATGAACCTACAATTTATGAACTAAATATGAAAATCCAATCAACATCTTACTTTTCTTGAAATTGAAAATCCAATTAATTTCTATCTCTTTGATTCAAAAAAAAAAAAAAAAAAATCTCCAACTTATCTAAAACTACCGTAATAACTAAAAAAAATTCCTATGAAATTTCACTAAAAAAAAAAAAAATTGTCCAATGAAATTCTTGCTGCAATTACCTAATAGATGCTCGATACGTACAAACAAATTCCCATCCTTTCCGTGTGGAGATCTTTATTTTTTTTAGAACATAAAATTCTGTTATTATAAATAGTACGCGTCTAATACAATAACAGTTTCTATAAGTGGAAGTGAATCCTCCAACCAAATAAACTCATATCTATTTTAAGAACATAAGATGTCAAAGAATGGACACCTCTACTAGCTTCCCCATATACATGACATATCTTAGCTCCTGAAAAAAAGATAATAAGCTAGATATATCTGATAACAAAAGTCCAAACTCATTAAAATAAGAAGAAGAATTCTTCAAAGCTTGGACTATTGTTAATGCATCTAACTCCATATATTAGAGATTTTAGAGATTTTAACAAGATCTCTAGTTTGTTACTTCAAATGTTCCTTAAAGCTTGAATCCACCACCTCAGTCATTGCCTTACAATATCAATATATGAAAGATTAGTTATCTTCAAAATCTTAAAAAAAAAAAAAGTGAATATGAAGAGTGTTTAGGTTTAGACTTCTTCCCTTTTCTGAAAAATTTTTAGATACGCTCATTAAGATACATCGTTGTCACTTAAGTAAGGAATGTCCGTACTATTGTCAGGGCTTTTCATTTCAAGTATGCTAGTGGAAAAAATTAGTACTAATCTTATGAAACTTTTATAAATAAGAGGCTACCACCAAAATCAAATAATTAAAACACTTATAAAGAGATATATTTGAAACTCATAAAGAGGGAGTCATAACAAATAACTAATTAACCTCTCATAAAGCTAAGTAAGCAATTTTTACCTTACAAGTGAAAAACACATATGACAGTTAGTAGTAAATAATTACTGTTATTAACTTAGGAGAATTAAAAACAACATTGCATGAATATTAATATTCCGATTTGTTGGTATTAGAGTCTTTGGTAACCGTCATAGTGGAAAAAGTAACCAAAACGTAGACAGTTAACAACTATAATTGTAAATTGAACAAAAAAGAAATGTAAATAAAATTATAAACATGTGTAGAAAGTTTAGATTACTCAACAGTTCACCCGCAGTTTATGTAAGAGATACTATTTAGAATCATGAAAATGAGATAAACTCTTTTGTGAGAGTAATAAGTATCATGTTAAAAAAGACTATTGAGACTCTTAGAAAGAGACTTTTGAAACTCTAATAATAATAGAGACTGTTGAAATTCTTATAGAAAGGGACAATTGAAACTCTTATAAAAAGAGACTATAAACAAACATGTATAGATGAATGAGAGATTGTCATAGTCCTAGGGAAGAAGTCAAGGAAAGTGCGTATAGCTGTATATAATGAACAAATTTTTGAAAAAAAAAAAAAAAAAAAAGCCCAACCAACAGTTATCAATAAAACAAAGCTGTATATAATGAAAAAATTTTTGAAAGGAAAAAGAAAAAAAAAAATAACAGTTATCATTAAAACAAAATTATTGATAAAAAAAAAAACTACGGTTTTTATTCTTGAAGTGGGCGACGTAGGATTTCAATGGTATTGATAATTACTCTATATCCTCACTATTAAACTTTATTATAATGAACGAGTTTTAGAGCTTGATTGAGCGTTTTTGAGCTTGCTTATGCTTGTGGCTTTTTGTGGAAGTGGGAGATCGAGGAGCGTGTTGGCGGGGAGTTGGTGTCGGTGGATATGGTGTCGTCCTTAGCTGGTCTGATAACTGGGTTTTAATGAGCTTTTCTCTGCTTTGGGCAATGTTCTTACTGGGTTTCATCGAACTCTTGGAGGCTTTTAATAAGCATACACATATAATTGCAAATATTCGTGAATTAAATTCTGAATACAAGAGGAAATCATCTAAGAAAATCTTAGATTTCTTATTCAGTTTAATTTTTTTTTTTTTTTTTTACTCCATAAAGAGTTTTGAATAGTTACTACCCAATATCTTTGGATTCTATTCTTAGAATCACTATAATAAGTATTTATCTAATTTCTGATTTATTATTTTCTATCCTTGAATCAAGAAGATTATGGGTTGATTTGTAGTTTTCAACTCCTATACTAGTTGTATTTTTATTTTTCTTCCTTCCTTTCGTACTGTCAACTGAATGAAAGTTGGAAGAATTGTCCTATTCCTACCTTCCTTCTATAATATATACGTATATATGTATAGATGTAAATTATATTTATGGAAAAGAAAGCATTTTTTGTCTGTACACCATTCTTTTACTTTCAGACAAAAAAAAAAAAAAAAAAAAAAAAAAAGAAGAAGGGTGAAGAAGAGAGAGTTATTAAGAAATCACACACAATTTTTCGTTCTTTCTTATCTCTAGCTCTCTTACCTAGCCACAATTGTCATCATCCTTCCTTCTCTTTTATCATTTGTTTTTAAAGAGCACAAAGACAATTCTATTGGGTAAGATATATATTATTTTTGTTTACTGTTATTTGATGATGGCTTTTATTTATTTATTTGTTGTTATTGATGGTAAACAATTATGTTTTGTTGGCCTTGATGTCTCCGATGGAAGTTTTCAATATTATTGGTTAGGAGATATTGATTATCATGTTTAGATTGATATTTTATCTATAGTGATAGTGTACTATTGGTTTGAGATTGAAATTAAGATTGAGGTCTGTGAAATTGATTGTATTTTAATTTCTATTTTTTATGCGAGTTCATGTCGATAATGATTTAATCATTTGATAGAAACGTATTTTATGGTTTTTCATCTTTTAATTCATGATTTTGTTGGAGTATTAATTTAATGATTTTATATGTTAAAAACATGCCTTAGGGTTGTATTTTGCATGTATTGAGTCATGTACGTTGTGGTGATGATTTTTTTATATTTTTAATAAATTTTATTTGTAGAATTTTGGATTTGACCACTACTAGAAATTTTTAGGTTTTCCGATAAGTATTCCAAATTGTTTTTGAGGGTACAAATAGACTTTGTTTTTAACGGATTTATTCTTGCTCGAAAGCTTTGGACGTCTACTTTCGTTTAAAATTGGTTTAAGTTCGCTTGGTGGCCTGTGTGAATTTTTATAATTTTTCGAAGGGGGCAGAGGTCTGGCTGCTAGTTTCTATAAAATTTTATGATCAGATTTGAAACTGTTTTTGAGGGTACAAACGGTCTTCGTTTTTTAACAAATTAGGTACGTTCAGAAGTTTTGAATGTTACTTTCTTTTAAAATTGGTTTCAGATATTTGGGACCTGTGTGAATTTTTATAAGTTTTTTAAGAGATAAAGGTTCGGTTGACAGTTTTTGCAATGTCTTGTAGTTTTATGTAATTGCTGAATTTTTGCATGTTGATGTTATTGGATGATAAAATAGACCTTTTTAGCGCCGTGATAATGTGATGGATATGTTTGATAAATTATTACGGCCTTTAGATAATTTAATTTGTATTTATTATTTATGGCATGTGATGGATGTATTTGAGGAATTATTACGACCTTTTGATAATTTAATTTTTATTTATTATTTACGGCATGAATACTTCTAAGGCAACCACCTGAGACCTTTATCACATGTCAATGTCGAAACAGTTTAAAAAGGTTAAGTAAGATATGTATGTAAGCACGTTCTCCCTTGTAACGTGAATTAAAGAATTTAAAAATTTATATTATGATGTTGATTATGATGTTATGATGTTAATATTTCTGTAATGATGATGACGTTTTTGATGAAAAGTATATATATATTATGTATATGTATTTTTATGTTTTAAAATGACGTTGTACACCCTTGATGATGATTGTGACTAGTGAGCGATTTTTTGTCTAGTGAGAGGACTTTCTGTCATTGTTGGTTTGGGATTTGCTATCCCACTCTTTACATGACTAGCATGCTATGTTGTTATAATGCCAAGCCTAATATATAACAGTTTGAAAGTTAAAAAATTTTTAAATGATGTTATGTTTATGATGATGAAATAATACATTATATTTATTTGGTAGGATTTAAGTGTTTTACTAAGCCCTTAATTATATAAGTTAATTCATGATGCTGATTATGGAAATGGTAAGATGCAGTATTGAAGTAGCTTGAAGCGAAAGCATGGTGATATGTGGTGGGAAAACCAGAGAAACAATTGTGGATTTAAAAATTTTTCTGGATTTTAATTTACGATTATTTTTATATTTTGGTTGAAGGATATTTATAGACTTTCTCAAATTTATTTCATAATATTAACTTTAAAATTTATACTAGTTATGAAGGTTATTTTTGATAAGGTTAAAAAAAAAGTCCTAAAAGTTTTTTTAAAAAATTTCCCAATAAATTTACCAATTGGTCAAGGATATTATTTAAATTTAAATTATATTCTATATTTTTATAAGAGATTAAAAAGAAAAATTAACAGTTCGTGAGGATACATCTGTCACAAGAAGAAAGTGAAAAATGAAAACATGGGAAACTGGCATATAACAATGGAAACAAAATCGAAATAAATACATCGACAATGTACTTTCACGACAAGAATCAAAACGACATTTAAAAACATGGAAACGATAGAAACTTTAAAATAGTTGTAATAAGGTGTAACGACAATAAAGGAAACAATATCGAAAGTCAAACAAACGACAGTTTAAAGAAGAAGGAAAAGACAACTTATAAAAGACGGTGAAAATGAAATTATAAGAAAGTTCGGGAAGCAAAAAATTTGGTTTTTCCCTTTTCGGAAAAAAAAAGAAGAAAAAGAAAAAGAAAAAGATAAGATAAGATAAAAAGTTATCACTCCATTTCTCTCTATCTCTCCTTCTCTCTTTTGTGTACTAGGTTTTGCGCTATTCGTATTTCTCTTTTGGAACCAGAGCCTGATGTCGCTTCCTGATTGATTACTGGACTACCAGTCCTAGAGAATATGCTTTGGACTCCATGACGATAGTTTTGGTAGGAGGGATGACTTCATAGCCGGATGAGATGCGTTTTGGTTTTTTTGATCATGTTTGTTGGCTTGTCACTAGAGGTATTATCCATGATATTTGGGGTTTTTCTTATTTTTGTTATAGTTATTTGTTTAAAATAAAGGCGATGATATTTCTATTTGTATTGTGTTGGTATGTTTTTGTGTTTATTTTATAATAACGGAGGTGCTCTCCCTACGCTATTGTATTGTTTGGGTGTCCTATCCGCTAGAATTAATTCGATGCCGTATTGGGGGTGATCTTTTTGCTATAAGTCTCTTATTCCCGATCGATCAGAGTTTTCTATCGATTGTGCCGGTATTATTGAAAGAGTCATCTGTGTGATTAATGATTGATGTGCTTTTTTGATTTCCTATTATTAGATTTCGATACGCGTTTTACCCTCTTATGCATTTTATTAGAATTTACTGGTAAAACTGATTTGTAATTGGAGTTAAGTTTTTTTGTGTAATGATGGTCATTCAAAATATTAATGTTTGTATTTTATTGATTTGAAATACATTTATCGTTTCAAAAAAAAAAAGTTAGGGAAGCAACGACGTAGGCGACCGACAACAATGAAAGAAAAAAAGAAATTTAAATGCTAACTAATCATACCCAGAAGTTATTTTTCAAATTATACGGAAAAAAAAAAGAGACAATTTTCTTGAATATTTTCTTTTTGGTTTATTAATGTCTTTTTCAACAATGAAAGGAAAATAATAATAATAATAATAAAGAACGAGTAAGTGGGGGCGTGTTTTAGAAAACATTCATCGAGGTCACAGAATAAGTTCTCCCCCCTACAAAAGCCATTTCCTCAGTTGAATGTCGTGCATGCTTCCGGGCAATGTCTCTACATTTATCAGCCAACCTCATTAACTCCACGCCAAAATATTGCCGCCCTTTACAAGTTGAGCTTCCACGTAGGTGCCGGCCGAGACTTTGTGTGTGCGTGCGTGTGTGTATATATATATTAATGATATGAATACCGACTTTAATTTTAACTTTTAAATATCAATTTATATATTATATTTTTATTGGTAGATATAATATATTAATGTGATAATGTTTTAAACACTTAATATTAAAAGCACAATAATGTCATCGAAGCTTTCGCGGTAGGAAATCGGCTTGCCGGAGACTAACAAGTACGGTAGTTTGCGTCCATAGAAGAAGATGAAAGTTTTCGTGAAGACACTCACGGGTACTCACTTCCAGATCAAAGTGAAACCCCAAGATACGGGACAATCCAATTCCCTTACTTTGATTGTTAATTGGATGAAATACGTTGATTTTTCTTTTTTTCTGCTTTCTTTAATACTTTTTAATGCTAACTTTTGTGGGTTTCAGCTCATTGCATCTATTTATTGTAATGTTTTGTTGATATGTCTCTTATGGTGACAAGAAGGAAAAAGCATGTGGGGGCGTTGTTGTTGTTTTGTTAAGAGGGACGCCACCTAATCTGTTCCTTTTCTTTTTATCATTGTTATTTCATCATTTCACGGTTGATCAATGTCGTTTTGAACATATTGAATATGGTCATTATAGACTAAGGCTTCACCAAGTGGAACCTCAAGTACATCATCAGGTGTAGCCAGGCGAGTTCAAAATGCCCTTGAAAGTTGAAACATCTTTTGGTTAGATCATGCTGTAAGCTTGGAATGAATTATTTTGCATCTTTCTATACGGAGCATGGAGGTCTCTCCTGAAGTTACTTTTTCACGTATAAGACTGTGAGTTAATCTGGATATTGCATTCTTAAATTGAAATAAAGGTGAAGATAACATGAAAAGAAGTTGAATTTGCACATCTAACAAAATAGTTCTATTCATGGATATGTGTTTATTGGTATTGTAGACGTGGACCATCAGACATCTAACAAAATTTATTGGACTTGGAGTGATAAGATACTTTCTAATTTCCTTGGCGCTTGGTACTTTTGAAGCATGTACCTGCATGATATTGCCCTTCACTTATGTATGTTTGGTAAGAAGGGAGAGTAGGAAGGATGGATAGATTTGGATAGTTGGAAATGTGAAGAATGGAGAGGTTAATAGTAACTTTTCAAGTTATTTGATAGGCGGGAGGAGTTGAATGAACGGATGACAATTTTTAGCCTAGTTATTATATTACCAGCCCATTACTATTTTGTTAATATTTTTTAGAGGGTAAAATAGTTTTTTTTTTTTAAATTTTTATTGATGTATTTCTTGAATTCTTCCACAGGAAGGATTAATTTGGTGGGCCGAAAGGGAGAGTTCATTCCACCACCCGCGTCCCTTCCTCCCTAATGCAAATCCTCCGAATATCTTCCCACGGGTCGATACTCTTCAATCTGTTAACTTTGGACTTTTGTTTTTTTGTGGTCATGTAATGAAATCATATTCATCTTTGCTTAAATCAGGGCTTTCCTAGTATGCGCTCAAATGCCAGTGCTGGTAACTTGGATTTCCTCCGGAACAGTCAACAGGGTATACAAATTTTGTTAACAAAATGTAATCTTATTGCTAATTTGTGCAATAAGATTACATTTTGTTAGTACTTTGCTAGTACTTTCAACCTTTGTTATAGTACCAACAATTGCGGGCTATGGTGCAAGCGAACCCCCGACCTCTGCAGGTTAGTTTTCGTCTTTAAGAAACTAAAAGATCTGCTGGAAGCTTGGGTCGTTAATTTTGTAACCGACTACAATAAGTACTGATGCTTCTCTGATGTTATTGCAATGCAGCCCATTCTTCAGGAGATGGGGAAGCAAAATCCATAACCCTTGCGTCTGATCCAAGGGTATCGAGCTGAGACTGTTACTGCCGAGGAGCGAGCGGCAATTGAACGTGTATGCTTGTTATTCCATTTCCTTGTTTGAGTTTTGTTCCGAGTTGAATCACTTTTACAACACAAAATCATATAAACTCGGGTCTCGAGCTCTATCTTAATGGTCTTTTTTTTTTTGGGCTATATATATATATAATTTTTTGGTTCGTTCTTGTAGTTGGAAGGAATGGGATTTGGTAGAGCAATAGTATTGGAAGTATGCTTCTCGTGCAACAAGAATGAGGAGGTAGCTGCCAACTATCTATTGGATCACATGCAACAGTTTATGGACGACCAATAGTCGAGATTCTTCATATGTTTTCTGCCATAATTTCTTACCTTTCCTTCTACTTCTGTAGTTCTCTTGGCAGATTGATATTTACGTTTCTTTTTCTTTTTCTTTTTCATCTTTTCTAAACCAAAGAGAGCATGAACTTTACGAACGATGGAATTTGGGGGGAAGAAAAAATAATATTAGACTGATAAGTGTGTGGGTGTGTTTTTCTTTTTGGTTAAAATACCTTTTTTAGAGTGCAATATATTTTAGAGAAAAGATATTGAAAATAGTCAAATTTGACTACAAATTTTAAATCAATCCTTTCGAACGACCAGCAATCCTTGCCTTGATGTCTTTGCGCTTTTGTTGTCGTGACATATGCACTCGTGTGGGCTAGAAACCAATAAGTAGTATTTTTTCACCAGCAGATGCAACATTTTAAATTTCTAGCCAAAAAAAAAAAAAAAAAAAGATGCAAGATTTTAAATTTAATTGACGTGATAATTTTTTAATAATTAGTACTAAAGTTTATGTCTCTAATTTTTTTTTTTAATTTTTTTAACCAATCACAAATCACATTTTAACTCTAACATGTTTCTTCACAAGTTACCATACTAATTTGGGTTTATTATATATATATATATGAATTGTCTCTTATCCGGTACAGGATGGTATCCGGTAATATGAATATCAGTTACTAAAAATATGAATTTATGCAGAAAAAAATATAAAATAAAGAGAATTCACATTCACTTTAGTTTCATTTATTTGCATTCCTGTTAGTTGAAGTTCATGTTATCAGTAGCTAAAGTTCATATTGCCGGATACCATATGGTAACGGATATGACATTATACCTATATATATAGGTTCAACTTATTTTAGTCCAAGAACTAATTTTTGAACTATTAATTTACTACACATTAAACAATGACTATATTTTCTATATAAAGATCAATAGTGTTTGTGCCTTAATTAGGGTTAATTTTGTCATTTTCTCATTCCATAACTTTTTGATAAAGGACCCGTTTGGCCGAGCTTTTACTTTTACTTCTAACCAGTAGAAAAAGAGAAACAAAAGCTATGATTTCTCAGAAAGTGTTTAGAACCAAAGAGCTTTTGAAGTCAAAATGATCTCAGTATTCTAATAAATACTAAAAATATTAAATGAAGTTTATAATGTCTAATTTAAATTTTGTTATAAATTTTAAAGTCTATTCAGAAGAGTTTTTGTCAAAAGTCATATTTTTTTGGCTTTGACAGGAAGCACTTCTAGAGACTGGAAACTCTTCTGACAGATCATTCAAACACTTACAAGAGCTAATTTTGGACATGAGAAGCCAAAAGCAGCTTTTAGGAAGTACTGTTAAACAGGTCCAAAATGTGTTTCAAATTTGAAAGCTCTAAATTCTCAGAATGCATGTAATTTTAAACTCGCATGATCTAGATGTGGTAGCTACTATTCATTTTTAAGCGATGTTTTGAACAAAAAGACTCTTGTGGGAGGTTTTAAAATTCAAGAATTAAAATGAAAATGAACCTATAATTTAGAACCGAATATGAAAATCCAATTAATATCTTCTTTTTCTTGAAATTGAATATCCAATTAATTTTCTATCCCTTTGATTCAAAAAAAAAAGAAAAAAACAGAAAAAAGAAAAAGTCTCCAACTCATTGAAAACTGCCGTAATAACCAACGGAGTAATTTTCACAAAATCCTATGAAATCTCACTTAAAAAAAAAAGTACAATGAAATTCTTGCTGCTATTACGTATTAGATGCTCGACATGTACAAATAAATCCCCCTCCTTTCCACGTGGAGTTCTTTATCTTTTGTTTATTTGTTTTGTTTTTTTTTTTTCTTTTGTTTTTAGACCATAGAATCTGTTATTACGAATGGCGAGCATCTGATACAATTAACAGTTTCTATAGTTGGAAGTGAATTCTTCAAACTATAAGCTCATATATATTTTAGAGCACAAGATGCCAAGCAATTATAAATAGCGCTATTAGCTAGCTCCCCGTTACACATGAAATGGCTTAGCTCTTGAAAAAATATAAAAAGCTAAAACATCTGATAAAAAAAAGTCCAAACTCATTATATTAAGAAGAAAAATTCTTCAATGCTTGGACAATTGTCAATGCATCTGACTCCATATATTGGAGATTTTAATAAGATCTCTAGTTTGTTACTTCAAATGTTCTTAGAGCTTGTATCCATCACCTTAGTCATTGCCCTACAATATCAATATACGAAAGATTAGTAATCTTCAAAATCTTAAAAAGAAAAGAAAAAAAATGCAAAATATATAGGCGATTTCTTTAATTTTTTAAAAAAGTTTTAGATACACTCATTAGGATACATCATTATCTCTTAAGTAAAGAACGTTAGTAGTGTTGTCAAGGCTTTTCGTTCCAAGTCTGTTATGGTGATGAGTGAGATTTACTCATGAATTAGGTACCATTTAAGTTGATATTTAGTTGGTTCTCAGGATTTTATTTGAGTTTTATTTGTGTTTTCGTGTTTTGTTTGTAGGTTAGGGAAGTTGATCATGTGAAGGTTTGGAGTGATTTGGAACAAATTGGATGGTATTTATAAAGGAAATCCGGTTGAGGGCAGAACTATCAGCGCTTAAGCACCAATTTTGGGCGCCTAGGTGCTCAAAAAAAGCATGTTAGGAAAAAAATGGCAGAGGACCAAGAGTGCCTAGGTGCTGGGTATGTAGTCCTAGGCGCTATAGATGGAAATTCTTACAGAAAACCAAGCGCCTAGGCATTGCACCGTGAGAAAATTGTGTTTTAGGTTGATTTCATGGGAAACTTACCCATTTTGTACCTCCAAGTCTCAAAGCTCAGAAATAGGCAGTCTTAGGGCGAATTAAGGGGAATTTTTGGCCGATTTTGAGTGGAGAAAAAGATAGAGAGAAAGCTTGGAGTGAAGGAGAAGACAACGGCAAAGTCGGGAGGCGGAGTCGTTTGTCATCAATTTCCATCCTAGTTCTTTCTTCTCTTTCTTATTCATGTTTAAGATGATTAGGATTTTATTTTATTTCATCATGAACTAATTTTCTTATTCTAGAGGAACAATGTAACCTTTGCGTGATATTATGTATTTTATTATTTAATTTATTCTATGAAGTTTTCTATTAGTTTATTTATATTATCATGTTCTTAATGATTTTAGTTTACTGATGATAAATTAATTGTTTTAGTATTTAGAATCCAGTACTCGGGAGAGTGGATTTTAGATGAGGGTATTGGATAATATAACCTAGGATTTTATAGAGTTCGGGATGCCTATAATTCCTTTTAAGTCAATAAAAGAACTAGAACATAATGAATTTTTAATAATTGATTTTTTATAGGGATGTCGAAATATAGTAGAAATATTTTTAACCTGGTACTCGAGAGAGGGAGTTGAACACATTAGGGTTCTTGGCTTATAAATTAGGAGAATTAATTAGTAATAAATTGGTAATAAAAAGGCATAGTTGATGGCTATATGAAATAGAACTTCTAGAAGCTTTTTCCATTGATTGTTTCGTCTAAAGTTATTTAATTTTCTTTTTAACTTTAATTTTTATTTTAATTTTTGCAGTTGTTTGATTTGATTATTCTAAATAAAATTAAGATTATTCAATTACGGTACTTAGTATAAATCTGATAACAATCTCTATGGGTACGATAACCTTTCCTCATTATTTTACTATAAAACTTGACCCATTAGCGAACATAGGGCAACCCCCGTAGCCGGGGGGGGGGGGGGGGGGAACTAATACGATGAAACTCTAATAAATGAGAGACTAACATGAAAATCAAATAATTAAAACACTTATAAAACTCTAATAAATGAGAGACTAACATGAAAATCAAATAATTAAAACACTTATAAAGAGACATATTTGAAACCCTGAGTCATAACAAATAACTAATTAGCCTCTCATTAAGCTAAGCAAGTAATTTTTACCTTACTTGTGAAAGAGATAGATGACAGTTAGTAGTAAATAATTACTGTTATTTACTTATAGGAGAATAAAAAACGACAATACATGAATATTAATTTTCCAATTTATTGATATTAGAGCCTTTGGTAACCGTACGTCATAGTGGAAACGGTATCAAAATGTTGACAGTTAATAAGAAATATAGTTGTAAATTGAATAAAAAAAATTGTAAATAAAATTATAAACATTTGTAGAAAGTTCAGATTACTCAACATTTTACCCATAGTCTTATGTAAGAGATACTATATAGAATCATGAAAATGAGAATATGAAACTCTTTTGTAAGAGTAATAAAGATCATGTTGAAAAAGACTATTGAGACTCTTAGAAAGATACTTTTGAAACTTTTATAATAGTGGAGACTGTTAAAACTCTTATAGAAAGAGACGGTTGAAATTCTTATAGAAAGAGACTACGAACAAACATTTACAGATGAATGAGAGATCGTCATATTCTAGGTAAAAAGTTAAGGAACATACATATAGCTGTATATAATGAAAAAAATTTTGAAAGAAAAAAAAAACCTACAGTTATCAATAAAAACAAAATTTTTGATTAAAAAAACTACCCTTTTTATTGTAAATATAAATTAATTAAATAATGAAAAATGGTTTTGAAAATTGAATTTGCCACAACTATCCTTGTATATAAAATAATTACACGAAAAGTCCATTTTTAGATTTTTATTTTTAATATGTCCGGTTTTTTAATAATATTATATATATGTCTTTTTTTTTTTAGAAATAAATATTGGTAGTGCTTATTTTACTCTTTTAATATAATTGATATCATTTCAATTTTTATACTTTTTTTTCCTTTTTTGTTTTTTGACATTAATGATAAATATTTTGATGAATTACCATTAATAAACCCAATTTAGTTTTTCCCTCATCTTACTGAATTTTGAATTGATTCTTAAATAACCTCATTTATGTTTTTTTGTGATATCCATTTCTTCATTTTTCACCTTTTGTGTTTTGCATTCCCGGTATGTCAAGAATAATCAATTTTTTTTAATGAAAATGATTATTTTATTCTTCCTCACTTTTGCAATGCATGAATATTTATTTGTTTTATATATGTTAACATGTAAAAAATGAGCTTCATCACTTGATTATGAATAAAATAGTTTTTTGTTTCCACATATTAGATGAATATGTTTATAGAGCAGTTCACATTTTTCTTTTTTCAATAAGAAATCATACTTCTCTATCATAATGAATTGAGGGTATGGTTTAGTTTATTTTTATTCTTAACTCTTTCTATGTAGTTTATTTTCACAACCTTTACCTACTTTTTTCTATTTCCTTATGTTTACTATATATTGTTTGTAACTTTATCTTAAGAACAAGTTCTTTACTTCAATGATGGTTTTATAACTTATATCTACTATGAAATCTGATGACGATATCATTTTTTTTAATCATTGTTATATCTTTATCTTAATAATGAATTCTTTATTATAATGATTGCTTGTTAGAATGTTTTAAGTTTTTTATAAACATATTTCTTAAGCATAATTTTTAGTTCCTTAAAAAGAGTTTTTTTTATTATATTTAAAATGCTATTATGATAATTTTTTCTATTTTTATTGGTCTTGTTTAGTAGTTAATTTCTAAGATTTAAAGGTGGTTTAAAATTGCTTATTTATTAATGACGATTACTATATAATTGTGATGTTTTTTTTTTAAATGTCGTATTATTTGTCTTTATGATAATTAATCTAACATGTTTTTTAGATTTAAAGTGTTTTCTATTTCTTTACAATTTCAATATTTTTTTTATATTCGTTATGAACTTTATCATAATTAATGATCAATTATTATATATATATATATATATATATATATTACATACTTTGCCATACAACTTATATCTGATGTCGTTATTTTTTCTTTGTATTAAATCAAGGAATCTCGGTTGCAGGCTATGGTAGCTTCAGAGGTGTACAGTTCTAGTCGACTGGTTACGGTGGTTCGGTTGACCGGTTGTCATTTTGAAAAAGTTCAGGGGTAAAAATATAATTTATCAAAAATACTTTTAAAACTTCAAAAATATAATTTTGAATGCAGTTCAATAATTTTAAAATACAATTTAGTACACTAATTAATCCAACTTAGTATTATTAATCATGATTAATTCTAACGGGTGTTACATTAAAAGTATATGTTATTATATTGATGATGATGTAATGATATTGTTAATATTTCTTTAATGATGATGACGTTTTAAAGAAAAGGATATGTATATGTATGTATATGTATTGGTATGTTTTAGAATGGTGTTTGACACCCTTAATGCTGATGTTGACCGATGATTAGTCTTTTGTCCGGTGAGTGGACTTTTCGTCACTGTTGGTTTGGGATTTGATATCCCACTCTTTTTGTGACTAGTGCACTATGACGGCATAACATCAGATCCAATATAATGGTTTTGGAAATTAAAAAGTTTTTGAATGATGTTATATTCATGTTGACGTTTCTGATGATAGAAAAAAATGTTTATTTAGTTTGTGAGATTTAAGTGTCTTACTAAGTATTTATTTGTATAAGTTAAGTTATGTTGCAGATAAAGAAAATGGTAAGATGTAGTAATGGAGGAGCTTAGAGTGGAAATGAGACGATATGTGATGAGAAAACATGAGAAACTATCATGGAGGAATATGTTTAATTTTAAATAAAATTTTCAGAATTTTAATTTATAGTTATTTTAGTGTAAGGATTTTTATGGACTTTCTCAAATTTATTTCATGATATTAATTTTAAAATTTATACTAGTTATGAAGGTTATTTTTGATAAGGTAAAAAAAAAAAAGATCCTAAAAGTTTTTTAAAAAATTTTCAAGTAAATTTATTGATTGATCATAAATATTATTTAGTTTATGACATATTTATTTGAACTTGCATTGTTGATATTTCATTTTTTTTTTTGTACTTTTAATAATAATTTTAAAAATTAAACTAGATAGATCTTAATATTGAAAATATGTTACGAATTTTTTTTTTTTTTTTTTCCGCACATTGCTTATTTCAAATTGCGTTATCAATTTTTTATACATACATATATATGTGCTCAACCTGATCAACCCATCAAACCCAATCCGACTTTAATTAAGTGGGTCGATTCTAAACTTTGGGTCGATTAGATGGGTTAAAACTTTTTTCAATCCACCAAAACTTATTTGCATGGATTAAAAAACCCCAAAATCCCACCCAACCTATCCGATGTTCACCCCTTGTTAATTTTGTCACATTCATATTCCAAAACTTTTTGTTAAATGGATTTCAAAAAAAAAAAAAGTTGGAAAACTACTTAAATAACCATAATTTTCTCATACATTGATCAACATGATATAAATTCCTCACTCTTAACCATCATGACATAAATTTTAATTAATTTTATTTTAATTTTATGTCAAATGATCTAGTGTTAATTTTTTATGTCATATTAGTATAATAGTCTTTACATTTGTGTCATTTAGGTGCTTTCCCCTTTCAAGTTTGAAAGGTCTAAATTCTCAAAACACATGTGATCTTAAGTCTTGTTTAGGGGGGTATCTGGAGACGGTATTTCAAAGATTGTATTAGAAATATATGTTGCAAATGTCTGTGATGTAAAAAAATAGTATAAAATTTTAAAATTTGTTTGAAACAAAAGAAATCTTGCCTTATTCGTCTCGTTATTATAAGTATTTTGACATAAAATCATCTCATTATGATTTGAAATGAGAAAGTTATGGATTTTTAAAATTGAATTTTTCGAAAATGGAAGAAAAAGAAAGTTTGATGTAATGTTGAGATTTTGAAATCCATATGTTTTTTTACCATTTGGAGATGACATTCCAAACGGACCCTTAAACTCACGTGATCTTGACATGGTAACTATTGATACTTGTTTTTGTGTAAAGCCTTCTCTTAAGGCCCAAGCCCAATAATTGTATCACGCGATGCGAATTGGCTCGTTTTGTGGACCCAAGCCAGGCTTAGAGAATTCATGTGGGTTGTGGTTTGATGGGCCATAAGTAATCAAATAGGTCTATTTATCCTTGGTCGAACTTTGGTTTTTTATCCTACTTTGGAGGATTTCAAATTGACTAATCAAGATATATGGATGATGGAAAAATACCCAAGAAAACCCATTTTCTTATCTTAGGTAGATCAAAGTATATATTTCCACCATAAGTGATAGCCCCAAAAAGGTTATCTTTTCTCTATAGTGGCCCAAAAGAACTAAAAGGTTGGTTCTAGAAGCTTCCATAGCTAAGTCAGCCACTCTAGAGACCAAGACATTATTTGACCAGTCTCTGGAGTAGTCTCTAGTCTGACTCCAGAGATCAGATGCTTCTCCACATTTGCTATGGCTACTTGTTTTGGACCAGTTCTTGGCAAGCCATCCATTTTAGAGATGGAAAAGCTGCCTGTAGAAGCTTCTAGGCTTTTGAAAAGTAATGTAACTTTAACCATCTAATGTTCATTACTTCCCATATTTAGTGTTCTTTGAGGTCCAAAACACAATCGTCATTCATTGGATGCTAGAAATAGCATTGAGTGTGCCAAAGGCACTCAATAGCCCTATAGTTCCTCTGTTCTAAGCTACCTCCAAAATGACTCAAGGCTTCCCCTATAAATAACTTCCCCTTCTCCAGAGCAAGACATTACGACACAACCACTCTCATCCCCTACACAACTCAAACTCATTCAGACCTCCACAATATAGTCTCTCCACCTCAAACGGAACTCTCTCTCTCTCTCTCTCTATTAGAAAACCACCGAAAAGCTAATCTTTCAGAGCTAGAAACTTACAAACTCCATCATTAGCATCAAGTTCTTCATTTCTGGATCATTTTTTACCAAAGTTTGTCTCCGAAGGCAACTCATGTTCATCTTTGGAGCGACCTTGAGTCAAGAAACAGTCCAGAGACAACAGCCTTATCTTCGACTTACTTTAGCCGAATCTCCATCAACTATTTAATTACTCTTCCCACATTTCTTCGATCTTACCAGTTTCTTTTAGTCAATTCTCTTATGTTTTATTATAGGTTCTTTTCGGTGATTTGGCAACGGAGAACATCCTAAGAGCCATCATTCTTTGATTTCCTTTGAGCCTAGTCGGACCCAAATCATGATGGAGGCCCTATCCTAGTTCTTTGCTCCAACTCTTCAACGTTTCTAGCCACGCCGGAGCCATCACCAGCCAGTCAGAGATCGCCACATCGACGCCCTCGACATGTCACCCGCTAGATCTACCAGGCCCCATCAAAAGTAACTACAATTCATTTTTTTTTTTAGCAATGTTTTGAAAAAAAAAAAAAAAAGTATTGTAGGACAAATTGATAATTTAAGAACTAGTTGTGTGATGATTTAAAATTCAAGAATAAAATTGAAACCTAGAATCTAGGAACCAATTATTAAAAATATCTTCTTTTTCTGGAAATTGAAAGTCCAATTATTTCAAGCTCTTTGATTAAAAAGAAAATCTCCAACTTGTTAAAAACTATCTTAATAACTAATGGAGTAAATTCCTTAAAAAAAATAAAAAAAACTAATGGAGCAATTAAGTCATTGGGGTTAGCCTAATGATGAGAAATGAAGTGTTTGAGATCTAGGAGTCATGAGTATAATGTTGGATGCCTGACCGGCGTAAAAAATTACTCACACGTACAGAAGTCCTGTGAAATTTTTCACAAAAAAATTGCAATGAAATAATCCAATAGATTTTCGACACGTACGAATAAATCCCAATGCTTTCCACGTGGAGATCCTTATCTTGAGGTCGTTCCGTTATAAAGTAGATGTCACTATTACAGGATCAGACCCCAGCATCAGAAATATAAACGAGAACAAAGGACTCTTCTCGCTTTCCGAAATTTTCCTCTTCTTTGGCGACTCGGATTATTCTTTGGTCGACGAAGCTTTCGCCGGCGGCAATCGGCCATCGCAGCTCGCCGGAGACTAACAAGAACAGTAGTTTCTGTTCATAGAAGAAGATGAAGGTTTCCGTTAAGACACTCAAGGGTACTCACTTCCAGATCGAAGTTAAACCCGAAGATACGGTACAATCCCATTCCCTTACTTTGATCGTTAATTGGATGAAACAGGTTGGTTTTCGTGCTTAATTTGATGGTAATTTGGTACGATTTTGAGTTATTACGGTTTTAGGAATCGACGATGGTCAATTTGGGGTTTTTCTTGTTCTTGTCAATTTCTGTTTATTGTGCTAGTAGTTCGTTTCTCTCGATTATGTATGCGGTTGGAAGATTGTGATTTATGTTCCGATTTTGTTGAATGTGTTTCTTTAGGTTCGGCTCAATTTTGGTTGCGTAAACGTTTGTGCGTGTAAATTAGTGGAATTAGTGTGTAAATTTTGTGCGGAGTTGGTGTGGTTTTCCGGGCGTTCCGTTTTGATGGAAATTGAATCCAATGTTATATCTTTATTTGGCAGTTAGGCGCGAAGAAACGATCAATTTACAATTTTTATGTGATTTTCTGTTCCAATTTGTGGATTTAGTGTACTTTTTTGGTATTCACTTTTATTTGGCAGTTGGGCGTGGAGAAATTGTCTACTTACAATTTTGACGTGATTTTTTTGTTCCAATTGTGCACTTCTCTTTTCTGCTTCCTTTGATACTCTTTTATGCTCACCTTCGTGGGTTTCAGCTCATTTCATAAATTTGTTGTAATAATTTGTTGATATGTTTTTTCTAGGTTGCCGATGTCAAGAAGAATATAGAGGCAGTTCAGGGTGCTGATGTTTATCCTGCTTCTCAGCAGATGCTTATTCATCAGGGGAAGGTTCTTAAGGATGCCACAACTCTTGAAGAAAATAAAGTTATTGAGAATAGTTTTATTGTGATCATGATGACTAAGGTATGTGTTTTCTCTCTTGTGGTGACAAGAAGAAGGAAAAAGCATGTGGGGCATTGTTGTTGTTTTGTTAAGAGGGACGCCACCTAATCTGTTCCTTTTCTTTTTATAATTATTAATTTAACATTTCATGGTTTATCAATATCGTTTTGGACATATTATGGTAATTGCTCAGATTTATCTTTAATTTACGGATATTTATAATTATAGACCAAGGCTTCGCCAAGTGGAACCTCGAGTACATCAGGTGCAGCCACAACTCAGGTAAGTTCAAAGTGCTCTTGAATCCTCTTTTGGTTATTTTATGGTGTAAGCTTGGAATGAATTTATTGCATCTTTCTACATGGAGCATGGAGGTTTCTCCTGAAGTTACCTTTTCACAAATAAGACTATTGAGTTGTCTGGATAAGGCACTGTTAAATAGAAATAAAGGTGAAGATAACAGAAAAAGAAGTTGAATTTGCACCTGTTTGAGTAGTGTTTGAAGCGTTTCCCACACATGAAAAGAAGTTACATTTCCTGTAAGGAAACCAAAAAAAAAAAAAAAAAGTAAAGAAAAGAAAAGTTGTTCAAAAGTGTTCCATACATGGATATGTATTTATTGTTATTGTAGACGTGGACCACCAAACATCTAACAAAATTTATTGGAATTGGAGTGATAAGATACTTTTGATTTCCTTTGCGCTTCATACTTTTGAAGCATGTACCTGCATGATATTGCTCTTCACTTAGGTATGTTTTGGTAAGAAGGGAGCGTAGGAAGGATGAATAGATTTGGAAGTTTGGGAATGTGAAGAATGGGGAGGTTTATAGTAATTTTTCAAGTGATTTGGTAGGAGGGAGGAGTTGCAAGGACGGATGATAATTTTTAGTCTAATCAGTATATTACCAATTTTTTTTAGACTAAAATTGTCGTCTTAAATTTTTACTGATGGATTTCTTGATCCTTGATTTCTTGATTCCTTCCACTAGGAAGGATTAATCTAGTGGGCCCAAAGGTAGGGTTTATCTCTCCACCCGCCTCCCTCCCTCCCTCTCCCTTTCCAACTAAACACACTAGTGTGTGATAGATGTCATTGGAGACTTATGTTGAAACATCAATGGCAAAAAAATAATAATAATAATAATAATTAAAATAAGGCAGTGCCTTTTAGTTTAGAAATGGTCCTTTCTGTTGACTGGTTGACTATACAATGCCTTACTTCTGAGAGATGAAGTTCGTCTTAACAAAATCACTTGTTTATGTAGGCCCAACCTGTAAGTGCTGCTCCTCCTGCCTCATCAACTCCATCTGCAACATCTCAAACTCCCTCCTCGGCTGTGGCACCGTGAGTGTATTTCCCTGGTTAAACTTGATTCAATGCGGCTCGTCATTTATTAATTAACTTTCTTTTTCTTCCCTCTCATTAAATCACGCAGACCACAGTCTGTTCCTGAACCTGCTCCTGCAGCAGCTCCCACTGCAGCTCCTACTGCAGCTCTTACTGCTTCTGAGTACTTGTTTTACTTTTTTATTTTTACTTTCCATTTTTTGCTAAACAAGTACTTGTTTTAATTGTTGTCTCATTATATCTGGGCTGCCCTTGTTTTAACTAGTGTGATTGGGTTTTTGCAGCTCTGTATTGGATGTATACGGCCAAGCAGCATCAAATCTTGTTGCAGGAAGTAATTTGGAGGCTACTGTTCAACAGATACTTGATATGGGTGGAGGTAGTTGGGACCGGGATACAGTTGTCCGTGCTTTACGTGCTGCTTTCAACAACCCTGAAAGAGCCGTTGAATATCTTTACTCCGTAAGTGCTGACACTAATGTCCCTCATTGAACATTGTGTTTTGTTTCATATGTATTTATATCTCTGTGTCACGTATTACACCGGCAGCAGGTTCCATCTAGTATGAGTTAGTTGTTTCAATTTCTTAATAAAAATTTTATTTGCTTAAAGAAAAGATTTAATATCTTGACATAGAATAAAGTGAAAGTGAATTAATGGTGTGTTGGATGAAAATGGTGAGGTACTCATAGAATATGCCACGTAATTGGACTTGCGAGATAGAGCCTACAAACAACTTTCTACTGGTTGCTTTATTGTATTAAGCAGAACCTTTCTGTTGTAAGCTTATCCGCTTGTATATGCCCTGTCTATCCATGCTCTAGCCTTTTCTTGTTTTGTTTTGTTTTTGTTTTTGTTTTTGTTTTTGTTTTTTTTTCAGCTTTTAAAGTATTTTAGTTTGTATGGAGTTGCTCAAGTTAAGTGTGTTATTTCATCACATGCATATATTTCATTTCATGAAATATATATGAGATAACATTTGACTTTGAGATTTTGTAGTTAAATTTTCCCTTAAGACACCATTGCGATTTTTTTATTATTATTATTTTTTATTTGACAGAGATTGGTTGAGGTGGTTGCAAAATTATATTTCTTGCTTGGTAAAATTGTTAAGCTAACATAGTACGTCATGCATCAGGGAATCCCTGAACAGGCAGATGTTCCACCAGTGGCCCCAGTTCCTGCTAGAGGCCTGGGGGCAAACCCTCCAGCGATCAATCCTCCAGTGCAAGCTTCACAACCAGCGGCACCCGCTGGTGGTCCTAATGCAAATCCTCTGGATCTCTTCCCACAGGTAGATACTCTCTAACCTGTTAAATTTGGACTTTGTCTTTCGTGGTCAAGTACTGAAATCATATTTATCTTGCTTGATTCAGGGCCTTCCGAGTATGGGCTCAAACGCTGGTGCTGGCACCTTGGATTTCCTCCGGAACAGTCAACAGGTATACAAGTGTTATTGTCAAAAAGTTGTCTTATTGCACGTTAGTTTTCTAAGTACTTTAACCTTATTGTAGTTCCAAGCGTTGCGGGCTATGGTGCAAGCAAACCCCCAAATTCTGCAGGTTACTTTCTTCTCTAAGAACTAAAAAATCTGTTGGTAGCTTGGTAGTTTTGCCAGGCATGATAATTAGTACTCATGCTTCTCTGATGTTATTGCAGCCTATGCTTCAGGAGTTGGGGAAGCAAAACCCACAGCTCATGCGTCTGATTCAAGAGCATCAAGCCGACTTTTTGCGCCTGATAAATGAACCCGTTGAGGGTGGAGAAGGGTGAGTATGATGTATCTGCTCGATTGTTTTTGTCGGTAATTGAATCTACTGTACTGATTTTTCTTAATGTTCAATTCATTGATCAGGAACATACTTGGTCAGTTGGCTTCAGCAATGCCACAGTCTGTGACTGTTACTCCCGAGGAGCGAGCAGCCATTGAGCGTGTATGTTTGTTAGTCCATTCCTTTCTTGAGTTTTGTTCCGAGTTGAATCTGGTTCACAAGACTAAACGATATAAA
This sequence comes from Ficus hispida, assembly GCA_025413025.1. Taxonomy (NCBI): domain Eukaryota; kingdom Viridiplantae; phylum Streptophyta; class Magnoliopsida; order Rosales; family Moraceae; genus Ficus; species Ficus hispida. The sequence goes on from CM046365.1 coordinate 24,283,229, forward strand.
CGCTGATCTCAAGCTCGATCTTTATGGTCTTTTTTTTTTTTTCATTAATTTTTTTTTTCTTTTGCTTTGTAGCTGGAAGCAATGGGCTTTGATAGGGCCCTAGTACTGGAAGTATACTTTGCGTGCAACAAGAATGAGGAGCTGGCTGCCAATTATCTACTGGATCACATGCACGAGTTTGACGATGATCAATAGCCGGGTGTTAATATGTTTTCTGCGTCATTTATTACCTTTTCTATGACTTGTATGAAACGCGAACAGATTATTGTTATAGCATTTAGGGTGTCTAATTCCTCCTCCTCTCTCCATACTCCCATGCCCTCGTCTTTTGGATATAGCATCTTTCGAATTCTGTCTAAAATCTTTGTTTCGATTTTACATTTAATTTTTCGTTTGAATGTCAAAGTTGTGCTTCACTTTCTTCAAACTAATTATTATTTTTCAAATCTTAATTCCATCCACTACGAATGGAAATAAAAATAATATCTTCAAGAGATGAGAATCGGTGTGAGATGTTGTAGAGACAAAGTTGTACGACAGATGTGGTACCATTGGCGTGCGCGGATTAGTTTGCGGACAGAACATTGACAACTCTTTGCAAGTATTGTTTTATAATTTTTATTTTGTTTTTAGTAAATCGGACAAATTGATCTGTCCTGGTGATCCTGAAATCCTTTAATTCAATTCTAGTCAGTGTTTAATGCTTCATTAATGTGGGGAAGACCTGAGTAGATTCAATTGGAAATTTGCAACTTTTTCCTTCCATGGGCACGGGAAAGTGTTGTCTTATGCCTTTGTCAAAACATGAACCACAGGAGTAACGTGAATTCCTCATTCCTCTAATTTATTGTTGAACAAGCAAAGGACCATGGACCATAACAAATGGAATTATGCAGACCACACCACCAGTAATTAGGGTATAAGGGCTTTTCTTGGACTAAGAGCTTGTTCAGTAGGATGAAGAGCACCAGTACTTAGGGCTTAAGGGCTTTTCTTGGTCCAAGAGCTTGTTCAGTAGGAGGAAGAGGTGTGGGGAGATGAGTGAAAGGATTTTGGGACACGTTACCAAGACTCGTTACTATCATTGAAAAAATGCATAATACGTCGACATCGTTACTCGGTGAAATGACGAGGCCATGCCAACTCAAATTTACTCAAACCCTATTAATGGATGAAATTAATAATGATATTGAAATCACGTTAGTCTATACATGAATGCCCTTGAAGTGACTGTTTGCAAAAATTGAGCGAGATTTCTACGGATTTTGAAATATTGGCCAAAAAGTGATTAATGGGTTTTAATTAGAACAACAAATTTCAGACTTCCAGCTTCTTCTTCTTCTTCTTTTTTTTTTTTTTTTTTTCTTTTGGGGTCCAAATGTGTTAACTTGAAGTACCTTTCAATGGGTGTTAAAAATATCATCAGAAAACGCGGACATTTGCCGCCATACATCAGTTTTGTTTCAGACCATTGCATATTGGATTCTTCACTTGGAATAGTTTTTTATTAGATTGTTAAAGGAGATTAGACAAAGAAATTCCATAACTGGATTATGAAATTGCAACTAATATATTTTCTCAGTGAAGTAGGTGCAAAAACAGTTTATGTGCAAAAGCTTTCTTGTCTAGTTAAGGAGTCGTTTTCCGTTGATAAAAACTCTCTATCAAACTAGAAAATCAATGGAATTCTTGCAAATGCACAAATGGATTTGATATTTAAAATAATTAAATATCTGTAACATTTGAGTTTTATTATCCTTGATTTTATTAGCTTGCTTTTTTGGTGATACACTTAAAAGAGCGGCATATAATATCTAGTATTTTTCAATATAAATCAACAAAAATCAAGAGGGAAACAGATATGGGCAAGAAAATGGATGCTCTGCTGGGAAAAGGCTTCAAAACTGCCAAATTCAAAAGATTAGTAGAGCTTGTTTCATCGAGAATCGCGGTTATAGAGAAGCAGCACCGTCTCCGGTGCATGCAAGCACAGTCTGATGTCGTTGCTCTCCTCAAACTCGGTCACCAAGAAAGCGCTCTTCTTCGCGTAACTTCTCCATCACCACCACCGTTATCACTATCAATCTTGTCTCTTCCCGTCTCTCACAAGTTATGCGGTGTTTTTACTATAATTATTTTTCAGGTTGAGCTCGTAATCACAGAACAAAACACGTTGGACGCGTATTCCATGATAGAAAACTTCTGCAATCTTCTAGAAGAAAGAGTGGTGCAACTTGAAAATAATAGGTTTTTTATTGCCTTCTATTCTGAATCGGATTCTGGAGTTTCTCAAAAACATTTTGAATTTTATATTATAATGTTCACATTTAATGTCCATAGAGAATGTCCCGATGAGCTCAAGGAAGCGATATCAAGCTTGATATTTGCAGCCTCAAAATGCGGAGAATTACAAGATTTGCAAAAGATCAGTGGCATGTTCGCAAAAAGATTCGGTAAGGAGTTTGCAACTAATGCTGTTGATCTATGCAATAATTGTGGAGTTTGTCCAAAGGTAGAGCGTGTATATTATGTAATAGTCACATTAATTTGATTATTTTCTTATTATATGTTTTTTAATTTTCCAATCTGATTATCTATGTTTTTTACAAGATCGTGTCGAAGCTTTCGACCCACAGGCCAAACACAGAAAGAAAACTGGAAATGCTGAAGGAAATTGCTCTTGCAAACGGGATCGATCTTCATCGTGAGCGAGATCAAGATCGGTCTCATACAGTTCCTGAAGTAAGGAAATAATTGGAACACGAAATCTCATTTGAATGTTTCTCCAACTTCTAATTTCTGACACTTAGTTATGTTTCTAGGAAATGAAACAAGACTCAAAAGATTGCCATGAACACCGTGCTGGTCGTTTGTCCACGGAGAAAAAACAAGATGAGAAGAGCCAAGAACAAGTTATGGAAAGGAGTAAGTACAAAAATTTCAAGGCTGCAGCTCAAGCGGCATATAAATTGGCTGCTCATGCAGCAGTGGCCGCGAGAGCAGCTGTTGAATTATCGCAGGATTTGGACAGAGATCATGATGATCCGAGGAAACCCACCGGTGACAGACACTTGACTCATTTTGATGATCAGCCTTCAAAATCAGGAACTTCGATTCAAGAGGATGAGAATTCGGAGATAGAGAATGGATTAGAGAGGGGTAAACTCTATTCAAAAGTCATTCCTACCTCCAGTCCAAAACATGAAAAGATGGTAACAAACACTGGAGGCCATCTAAAGGAGGACTAAACTGAACTAGTATTCTGCCCCCAGAAAATTCGACGTCAGTATTGAGCGAGATATAGTCATATAGCCGACTACCGATACTCTATCACGTGCATGAGAGATTTATTTATTTACTTATTCCATTTTTTCTTAGGGGGATCTAAATTATTTTGCTACTGTATAGCTTCAAAACTATGAATGAAAATATGGATCTTTGTAAATGAAATTGCTCGATTTTGAAGGTAATGATTCATATCAAGAAGTAAAAATCTTATAGAGCTAAGACCTCGTAAAATATCTTAATGTAAGGTCACAACCGAAAGTTACAAGTACCGCAAGGTGATGTGGTACCGCATGCGAGACTTTTCTAATATATATATATATATATATAAATACACATATATGTAGATGCACATGGGAAACAAGGTGGAAACTAATGGAACTCTGACCCTTTATAGGAAAGAATAGTGGGATAAAATTCAAGCCATTAAAACCAGAATTTCTTAACCAAACGACCCATCAACAACAAGGATAGGTGTTTCCGTGTGGGTACCAGATTCATGAACTATTTCTACTTGCGGACCCATTCCTTGTCATTTTTTTAGTTTATCACAAGACTTTTTGTGTTTGTTAATTTGTTTTCCTACAATATAACATAATCTCTTTGAATTAGTCTTCCTCTTAATGGTTTGATTTTTATTAGATATGTGGGTCCCCCCAGAGTGCCCTTCTCTTCGGATGTGTGTACCTGCATTTATTAATACTTGTTTACGTATTGTTCTTAGCCATTGACCTTTCCTTCATACTAGTTACATAACGCGTGTATAATAAATAAATAAAATAAGTAATAAATGTGTGTAAAATAGATAAATAAAATAAAAATAATTATAAAAAAAAAATTTTCATGTAAAAAGTATTGGAGTCTTCACGTAACGATTATTGAAACATGGATGAAAAAAGTATATTCGTTCTTTTATATGTAAGTATAAATGAGCTCTTTTGCCTTTGAAAATATAGTCGTTTTGGTAGTTGTAAATACTAAATAGAGGTCTCACCTGACCGGGAAATGACCTAGTTTCTATGTAAATTCTTCCAGAAAATGTTTCAAAAAATAAATATTATATATGCGTGTATATATATGTACACACGTATAGCCGTCACGACCGAATGTCTACACCTTAGGCCATTTCAAAACGTAGAAATTTTGCTTCAAACGAGGGCCCACATTTTAGTACTTGTAAAACCCCACTTTGCAAATAGAATGACACGTGTCTTTTCCCAAGGTGTCCGTGACAACAAATCACCACAGACACCTAGCATATTGTAATCTATATAAGCAAGTTTTTTTGTTGTTGTAACTCAGAGCTAATTCAAAGCTTGTTGTCAAGATACTTGGCAGGGCAAACATGGGGAGGAAACTGGACGCCTTGCTTGGAAGGAACTTCAAGGTGTCCAAGTTCAAGACCCTTTTGAAACTCGCCGGTTCTAGGCTTGCTATCCTCTCCAACCAACACCAAATACGGTTGTCGCAGGCCCGGTCTGATGTTAAACAGCTCCTCCTTCTCGGACAACAAGACCGTGCTATGCTTCGCGTAAATTTCACCTCCTAATCTCTCTCTCTCTCTCTCTCTTTCTCTCTCTCAAAGTTTTGTTAATGACATGCTGTTCTGATCTTTATGTTGAATTCTTGAACAGGTTGAGCATGTGATCAAGGAGCAGAACATGTTGGACGCGTTTTCCTTGATAGAATTCTTCTGCCAGCTCTTGTTGGAAAGGGTCAAGCTCATCGCGCAGAGCAAGTTAGTTGTTTTATCCATTTTAGTAATTAAGTGTAACATAAGAAATAGTCACTGTCGAAGAAAACCGGTTCATGTTTTTTGTATTGTCATGGTGTTATAGTTGGTTATGGTATTGACATATAATATGCATATGTGTTTCTAGAGGAGAGTGTCCAGAAGAGCTCAAAGAAGCAGCATCAAGCTTGATATATGCAGCCTCAAGATGTGGAGACTTCCCAGAGCTTCAGAAGATTCGCGAGGTTTTGACAGCCAAATTTGGGAGGGATTTCGCTACTCGTGCAGTTGAATTACGCAACAATTGTGAAGTGAATCCTAAGGTAATTTAGAAGTCGGACTATATATGTCATATGATTGTGAAGAATTTTCCCAACTATTTTTTTCTTGCCTTTTCCCCTTGTTCCTTTATATTAATTACCTTGCGTTGCTTGCTACAGATTGTACAGAAGTTTTCAACACGGCGGCAAAGTCTTGAAAACCGATTGAAATTTTTAAACGAAATTGCTTCTGAAGCTGGTGTAACTCTGAATCTTGAAGAATATGCTCCCGTTATGGATAAGGTAGGAAAATTTTTCTCACACAAAAACAACTGTTTGAAAAAGAATCCAATTTTAACCCGCCTCCTAACAGCTTAAGCTTTTAGGAGAATTCGTGATAATCTATATGATATCAAATTTGGAGCTCCCTAGTTCAAGAACCATGTTTTTGTTAATCCACCAACAAAAACCTCTATTGGTCAATGGATTTTGAAAATATCAACTTTAATGGCTGCAGGAGAAACTAGATGTGAACCAGAAGCAAGAGCATACTGAGCCTCCTAAATCTTTGAACTCCAACGAAAAACATTCGAACTCCGACGAAAAACATAACGCCACTTTTCTTGAAGATGTAGAGCAGGTGGAGAAATTTTCTGAATCTATGAAACTCAGAAGGAAGTACACAGACGTGGCAGATGCTGCTCAAGAGGCTTTTGAATCAGCGGCTCATGCGGCGGCAGCTGCAAGAGCTGCCGTCGAGCTCTCCATGTCTAAATCAATGGAAAACAAAGATCACCATGATTCAGAAAATCAAGGAGGGACTCTATCTGATATAGACATTTCTTCTAAAATAAAAGCTCTTACGATCACCAATTCTGCAGCCTCAGATAAGATTGAGCAGTTAGTCAATAGACTAGGTTTTGAAAAGATCCAGTTGGCTGAAGACCAGGGGAGATCGAAATCAGAAGGTGAAGACGACCTAGCATATGAAAGCCTTCATGATACTTGTCCCGAAGAAGAAGCGGAGAATGAAAAGAAAGCCACAGAAAGGAAATCATCTGCTTCGATTACTGATATCGAGGAAAAGAACAGAAAAAATTGGTTAGAGAACCTTCCAGTTAACGAGAACAAGCACAACGGATTGTCTAATGCAAGCATGGATGATAAACTATCAAATAAAGACGGTATTATCAAGCGTTCCTCTCAATAGCCGTTTGGTCTACATTTAAAGGAAGAAAATAAGCTCGAAAAGTTTTCGGGTTACAATTTTGCAGGCATATTTGACCTGAATTTTTTCATTTCTTTGTACAAATTAGCTTGCGTCGAGTGAACTTCAATATGGGGATTCAATATTTTTGTTTATTTATTTATTTATTTGATTAATGAGATCTTAATTATTGAAGAATATTAAGCTTGGGACAAGATAATAATCTATAAATTGGGTATTGTTATATATAAATAGGAAAAACATCATTATTGAGAAAAGTTTAGTTTGTTATGGATGAAATAGTGCCAAAATAGGTATAGTTCTCCTGTTTCTTATTTCTTCTGTCGTCGTTATTGTTTTGATTTTGTTCTACTTATCCATTCAGGCTTGATCTAAGTATTCAATGTCCAATATGAAAGTCTCACCTTGATAACCCTTCAAAATCTTGAATAGTGGTTATGGTACATGCAAAACCTATTATAATAAATTGGTCACCAAAACCTGAGCATTTTTTATGTCCATATCCAAAGGGACCAGGAACTGAAATTTAAGTGTTAATGCATTTGGATGGTAACTTGGTCAAGATTAACCAGAAGATGAAGAAATCACAGAAGGAAAATCATGAATCCTTTCTCAAAACAACCTTAGAATGAATGAATAGAGCAGAAAGGTAAAAATACACACAGCAAAATTTGAGTCACTGATAAAATACCAAGTTCAATACATCTATAATACAAATTTCATCGTCAGGAAAATCATACCAAGCAATTTTCGACGAAACTGATCTCTTGAAACATGATTGTAGAATCACCACGCGAGTACAAAACCAAGATTTGAACGAAATTTCAAGAAAAGGAAATAAAACTGCTGACAAATAAAAGAAAAAAAAAATCTAAATTGAAACTTTAAGACAGATTGCCTCCACTCTGCTGCCACAAGTTGATGATGTCTGTAGCCTGATTGAGAAGAATGATCATCTGTTTTTGGGATATCCAAGGCTTGCTCTCTAGAAGAACCTTGAGCTCTTCCCAAGCATCTTTTCTGGGCCAAAAGTAGTAGGGACTTAGTGGGATTGTCCCATGTCCAGGTATCATCTGGTCAAGTGCAATGCCGATATTCTTCTCCATCCAGATGAATTTCACCACCAGCCTTGGCTTCTCCAATGGCTTCACAACCACTCCAAGCTTCTTTACCATCAAACAAAAATCTTAATAATAATAATAATAATAACAATAATCAGGAAAAAAGAAATGCCTTTACACCAAAAGCTATTTACTTTATCCACAGTAAAAAAAATAAAAAAATTTTAAAAAAGGGACAATTTTGAAGTGCCCATTAGAAGAAAACTAACTATGCATTAAAAAGGAGCAAATTTTTTGAGTGCCCTTTAAGAGAAAACTGATATAAACACTAACAGAGTATTTGGTTTGGCAAATAAGCCCAAATTTACAGAGAAAAATCAATAGCAAACAGAAGAACAGAGAGAGAAGGTGATAAAAACCTCAGTATCTGTATCTGTGTCTTCAACAGTGGACTCGTCGTCAACAATGGCATCTTCGGCGGCGACGGCTGAAGCAGAGAGATCGGGCTTTCTGGAGCGGTGGTGGTGAGTGGGTGGCGATTTCAACTGGGACAGTGAGCGTAAATTCATGTCGGAGAAGCTCCTCGGCTTCTTCGAGAAGAGCGAGGTTTGGAGGGAAATCTTGGGATTGTGGAAGTGGGTTTTGTTGGGAGGCCATGTGGAGGGCTTGAAAGAAACGTTCCAGTTTGCTTGGAACTGAAGAGCCATCGTCTTCTCTCAACTCAAGTTAACTTGCATAGAAGAGAACAGAGAGAAAGTACAGGGTTCTGCGCTTTTGCTATTTTGCTTACGGTGCCAGCGACAATTCAGGATAAGGCGAGTCCGGTAGTCGGAACTCCATCTGACTTCGACCCCATGGTCTACTCTGCCGGCCCACCAATAATTGGGCTCCTAGCCACACTAGCCCCAGAGTGAGGCCCAAAGTGATCTTTTATTTTTTAAAATAAAAAAAATCAGAAAACAGACACTTATATAGATATATTTCTTATTCTTTTGTAATTTCTTAATGCTTATTTGAATTTTGACCCTTTCAAATTATCTAATTGAAAGTAAAAACAAAAAACAAAAAACAAAGCACAAAACAAAACTATTGGTGTTTGAGTTTGAGTTAAGATTTATAAATTTAAATAGTAATTTTTGTTGACTTTTTCAGAAAAGACAAAAACTTTTTTAAAAAAAGACAAAAATTGAATTGATGGGTGTAAGTTTAAACTTACACCCCAAACAAGCTTACTAATAGAATTCTAATACAACTAAGGTAACCTTTATTTAATTTCTTACTTTCAAGCAAAAATTAAAGCTTACTGAAAAAATACTAGAAATGCAAGAGCTTACTCAATATGTTTCTCTTTTCAAAGGTAATGAATCACGGTTATGTCATCCAAGTGAGGCAAACATTGTTTAAGAAGAAAAGATATGAATCCGCTTGCCAATCCATTAGCAAAATTGGTACATCGTTTTGGTTCTGTATTTATAAATAAAAAATAAAAAAAATAAAAAAAACCCCCTTTTTTCCTCCTGAAACAAATTCCACGTAAGTGCAATTCAAACATTTCTGGGACTACTAAACTCTACGCCTGGCAATAGAAGCTCTATACCACCAACCTACAACCAAAACCAACTATAATTCAAATGACCATCGAATTTAAATGCCAAACTGAATCTTGACCGAGTACGTCAACTGCATGGCTAAGAATTCTTGTTTTCTTATTTGGCGATTCGAAGTCATAAATATTTCAAGCAAATGTCTAAGACCAAGCTTCTACATGGTACTTGCCAGCCTTTTCCAGTGCCCTAAGCCATCTCACAGCAGCTTCTTTTGGAAACCCACTTTCTTTGGAGATGATGTCTTCAAAGGCTGATAACACATCCGAGGGCATTTTAGTTGAAGAGCCGGCAACATAGACAGCAGCCCCCTCACTCAGTAAGCTCCAGACCTGATGGCTGTGTTCGCGTATCTTGTGCTGCACGTAAACCTTCTGCGGCTGATCTCTCGAGAAGGCAACGTAAAATCCGCCACCCTTTGTTTCGGAAAGCACCCCACCATTTCGGGTATGGGACAACCAAAATTCTCTGTACAAATAGTCATTTTCCTTGTTTCGGCAGCCGAAGAAAAATAAAACTGGAGCAGTTTCACGGGTTGCACTTTGGATGGTTCTCTCCTCCACAAATCCCCGAAATGGTGCGCACCCGGTTCCAGGTCCAACAAGAATGAGAGGAAGTGATGGTGGCGGAGGAGGAAGGGAACCTTTATTGAACCAAGCCGGAACATAGATGCCTGTTTGGGAAAATAAATAGATAGATTAATACCAGATAGAAAGTTGTATGGTCACCGATCAATTATGTACTTCAAAAGTCTTGTTTATGCCATACATTGTTCCGGATCAAGCTCGCTAAGCCACGTTGAGCAGAGACCTGAACGTTTCCTTTTCAAAGGTGTAGTCCATGACACCACGTTTACGGTTAAGTGCACTTGGTTTGGGACGGCTGCCAGGGAGGAAGCTATGGAGAAGGCTCTTGTTTTCAAAGGAGGAACCAACTGCACCAGCCATTCAAATGGCATTTGAACGGAAGGGAAATCTTCTAATACCTGTTTCACATGAAAAACAGATTATGGTCTGATGTCATGACAATTATAAACAACTCAGCTGGCGTATAGGAAACTAGTTGATTTATTAAACCCGTGAAACTATGGATTAATTTGTGCATTTATATTTTACATAAAGGCTTTGGCATGGAAAAACAGAACGTTTGGAACCCCTATGAAGAACAAAAAGAACAATCTGCAAAGAAAATCATCACTAAATAATGTGACTAACTGACTGAGGGGGGAAATGAACCAATTAATTAGACGTCACCTCGAGAACAGTCCTTCGTTCTTTCTGATTGTATTGGTATAGGTCATCTCGTCCTTCGGGTGATGCAAAATATTGCAGTTTTTCCTTTTCATGAGGCGCTGTAGCAAAATAACTCAGGACCTGGGAAAAATTTTTTTTTGAAATCAGAATTCCAGACCGACAAAAAGATCCAGGCATCGAGCAAAAGCACAATATAAGAACTTTTAGACTTGAATGCCTATGTTTGGAACATGTCCGTGATTTCAGTTATTGATGAAGTAGGATGTGATGCGTTTATGGCGAGTATGTTTTTCTTGCTTGCCAGATAATTTAGCAGTGACAATCAAGAGCACATGGGAATACTTATACAGGATGATGAGAATTAACAAATAGCCAGTATAGCATATCACTTATATTGTGCAAGTTCTCTCTAGATATTGCAAATAGAAAAACAAGAGGCGAAAACATACTGGATCCTTGCCTCAAAGAAATAGCGCCGAGGTGAAGCTGATACGACATCCATTGTCAAGCTGACAAAAGATTTTAATTTGATAGGTGTTGCTATGGCATTTGCATGAGCATCAAGGTAACTCAACATCTCCACAGGATGAACCTAAAATTATATAAGAAAAACAGTAAAGGCAGAGAATGGTGAAAAGTTTTCTGTATATTCCTCAGTAATTATATAAACACACGGTTTCTCTCTTATGTAAGAGAATACAAGAATAACTAAAAAGGAAAGAACTAAGAAAAAGGAAACTGATTTACAATCACTAGCTAGCCGTCCTAGGAAGTTTCCTAATTTACATAATGGACTAATTACAATATATTTACAGCTAATAAAGAGTCCTTGATTTCAGTAATACCGAAATCTCCTCTTTTCCAACACTCCCCCTCAAGCTGGTTTGAAGATATCCTTCATACCCAGCTTGCCAATTAGCTTGTCGTACTGTCTTGTAGGAAGTCCCTTGGTAAGAATATCTGCAACTTGTTCATAGGTAGGCATGCAAGGCATACAGATCAAACCTTCTTCAAGCTTTTCCTTGATAAAGTGTTTGTCTATCTCCACATGCTTAGTTCTATCATGTAGTACTGGATTGTGAGCAATTGAAATAGCAGCTTTATTATCACAGTATACTCTCATAGGCAACTGATTAGAGATCTTTAACTCCTCCAAAAGTCTCTTAATCCACAATACCTCACAAATTCCATGAGCAACTGATCTAAATTCGGCTTCTGCACTGCTTCTTGCTACCACATTCTGTTTCTTGCTACGCCAGGTGACCAGGTTACCTCCAACAAAGGTACAGTATCCTGAAGTTGACCGCCTATCTGTGATACTCCCAGCCCAATCTGCATCAGTATAGGCTTCTACTTGCAAATGCCCATGATTTTTGAACAATAAGCCCCTACTTGGATTTCCTTTTAAGTACCTGAGAATCCGATAGGCAGCATCAAAGTGTTCTTGACCAGGTGAATGCATAAACTGACTAACCATGCTAACCGCAAAAGCTATATCTGGCCGTGTATGAGACAAATAGATCAACCTTCCAACGAGTCGTTGATACCGCTCTTTATCCAGGATTTCTTCAGCTCTAGCCGGTTGGAGTTTCCGATTGGGTTCAATAGGAGTCTCGGCTGGTTTGCATCCTAGTAGGCCTGTCTCACCAAGTAAATCAATAACATATTTACATTGGTTTACAAAAATACCTTCTTTAGATCTGGCAAACTCCATTCCAAGAAAATATCTCAAAGCACCCAAATCCTTGATCTCGAAGTCAGCTGCAAGTCTCTTCTTTAGTCTCTTCAGCTCTTCACTATCATCACCTGTCAAAATTATGTCATCCACATAGACAATTAAGATAGCAACCTTGCCTTCTCTACTATGTCTGTGAAACATGGTATGATCAGCTTGACTCTGACAGTAGCCATAGCTCTTCACAGCTTTCCCAAACCTCTCAAACCAGGCTCTGGGAGACTGTTTAAGACCATATAAAGATTTCTTTAGTCTGCAGACTTTCTCTCGTCCCAATTTACCTTCAAACCCAGGTGGTAGATCCATAAAAACCTCTTCCTCTAAATCACCATTCAAGAAAGCATTTTTTACATCTAACTGGTGTAATGACCAGTTGAAATTCACAGCTAGAGATAGTAAAACCCTGATTGAGTTTATCTTAGCAACAGGTGCAAACGTTTTTTGATAATCAATCTCAAAGGTTTGGGTGAACCCCTTTGCTACAAGTCTCGCCTTGTATCTTTCTATACTACCATCTGCTTTACACTTGACAGTAAAGACCCACTTGCAACCCACTGTTTTTTTCTCCTTAGGTAAATCTACTAACTCCCAAGTACCACTTTTTCTCAGAGCATTCATCTCTTCCATCACTGTTAGCTTCCAATTCGGATCATCAAGTGCTTCCTGAATATTTCTAGGAACAAATAGGTTTGACACTTTTGAGGTGAAAGCCCTATAAGAGTGAGACAAATTTTCATAAGACACATATTTGGCTATGGGATATTTAGTGCAGGTTCGAATACCTTTCCTAACGGCTATAGGGATGTTAAGATCTGAAGACTCTAGGTTTGGTAAAACTGAAGGAACCGAAGGAAAAGAGTTGGTTTTAGAGTTACCTGTGATTTCTGTAGTTCCAGTTCCCGAGGGTTGAGATTGATCAATGCCAAGAGAGATAGATTTACTTTGACTCTTAGGATGAATTTTTCTCCGAGTATAAACCAGAAGCTCAGTATTAGGTGGTTCTTCACCCTGTTGCAGTGTTTCTCCCCCTGTTTCAGATACACCAATATTTGGCTCTATATGACTAGGATTGTTTTTATCAAAATGAGTATCAGTGTTTGGAGTGACAATAGGAGAAGAAGAAGAATGAGGTCAAGTAGTCAAAATGGTATTTGGTAAAGGAGTAGGATTTAAGTCCCAAAAATTTTCTTCTACCTCATTCTCCCCCTGAAGAGAATTTTTGTGAAAGTATGAGTTTTGTTCAAAGAATTTGACATCCATACTAACATAAACTTTCTTTGTTTGGGGGTGGTAACACTTATACCCCTTCTTATTAGGAGCATATCCTATGAAAACACATTTAATCGCTCGAGGATCAAGTTTCAACTGAGTGTTGTTGGGTAAATGAACAAAAGCAATGCAACCAAATATTTTTAAAGGTAAATCCGAGAAAAGCCGAGAGAAAGGAAAAATATTTTTAAAAAATTCCAATGGCGTGCTATAATTTAAAACTCGTGTTGGCATTCTATTAATCAAATAGGAAGCTGTTAAAATAGCATCCCCCCAAAGATATTTTGGAACATTCATTGAAAACATCATAGCACGAGCCACTTCAAGTAAATGTTTATTTTTTCTTTCGGCAATTCCGTTTTGTTGAGGGGTATCCACACAAGTAGACTGATGATGAATGCCCTTTTCCCTTAAAAAATCACCTAGAACTTCATTAAAATACTCGGTTCCATTATCAGTATGTAAAATACTAATTTGTTCTTGAAACTGAGTCTCTACCATAGTATAAAAGTTCTTAAAAAATTTTGCAACCTCAGATTTTTCATTCATCAAATAAACCCAAAGACGAGTGTGATCATCAATAAAGGTAACAAACCATTTTTTCTTAGAGAGAGTAGTGATTCGTGAAGGCCCCCAAACATCACTGTATATTAAGTAAAATGGTTTTGAAGATTTATAAACTTTTGGCACATAAGTAGTACGATGACTCTTAGACAAAAACAACTTTCACAATAAAGTGATGAACACTCCAAACCTTTAAATAAATGAGGAAACAAATGTTTAAGATATGGAAAACTAGGATGGCCAAGTCTTAAGTGCCAAAGCATTATTTGTTCATAAACAGAATTAGAACTAACACTACTGAGGCCCTGAGCCTTTTTATTATTGGAGAAAACATCATCAAAGTAGTAAAGACCATCTATCAACTTAGCACTGCCAATCTTCTTCCTCGAGTTCCGGTCCTGAAATTCACAATGGGAATCATAGAAAACAACACAACAATTGGATTCTCGGGTTAATTTACTTACAGACAAAAGGTTACAGGCTAATTTTGGAACATGAAGAACTGACTTAAGGTCGATATTTTCCGAGATTTTTACCATCCCTTTCCCTGCAATAGCTGAAAAACTACCATCTGCTATTCTAATTTTTTCAAAACCAGAACACGGAGAATAGGTGCTAAAAAAATTGGATAGGTGGTCATATGATCAGATGCTCCAGAATCTATGATCCATGGAAGATGGAACGGAATTTTGACAAAAAGAGAGGGTGTGAAGTGCACTACCTGTTTGTGCAAGAGAAACACTAGGAATACCCGATGATGAATTGGATTTTAGCAGCTTTAGAAGATGATCCATCTGCTCCTTGCTAAAGGGACTCGTCTTAGCTTCATTGGCAGTGGCTGTAACTTGGCTGCTTCTGTCACCAGGCTTACCATTCTTCAAGTGGGCTGGTTTGCCGTGGAGTTTCCAGCAGTTCTCCCGAGTGTGTCGTGGTTTGTTGCAGTAATCACACCAAACCCGTGGCTTTTCCCCAGGTTTTTGCTGAAAACCGAAAGCTTTGTTGGCAGCAGCAGCCTCTGAAACAAAGAGGGCAGAAGTCTCCACAGCCCCCCCTTGTGATTTCTTCCCCAACATCACATGTCTGCGACTTTCCTCCCGTCGGACTTCAGCGAACACTTCAGCAATTGAGAGGAGTGGAGACCTGCCAATTATCCTACCCCGGACTTCATCAAACTCCACATTAAGACCTGCAAGAAATTTATAGATCCGATGATCTTCCACAATTCGTTTATACAGCCTAGCATCTTCAACGGATTTCCATTCATAATCGCTGAATAGGTCCAAGTCTTGCCACATACGCTTCAAGGAATTGAAATACTTGGTGACCGAATCCTCTCCCTGCCGAATATCACCAAGTTTTAAGGTCAATTCATAAACCTGAGACTGATTACCAAAATCAGAGTACATCTGATTCACGTTGTCCCAAAGTTCTTTGGCTGTGGAATAACACAAATAGTTGGAGCTGATATCCTCCTCCATGGAGTTCACCAACCAAGTCATCACCATTGAATTTTCAGCATCCCACGTCATGTACGCTGAGTCCTCTGGTGCTGGAGCCGGTTTATCTCCTGTCAAATATCCAATCTTACCACGTCCCCTGATATACATCCGGACTGATTGAGACCACCGTAAAAAATTATCACCATTGAGGCGAATATTGGTGATCTGAACCGAGTGAGAATCGGGCTGGTTGGGCGGATTAGCAGGGTGTGTAGGGTGGACTGATTGGGTTGCAAAGGTCGGCGTTGCAGAAGAAATTTCGGACATGGTTAGGGTTTTTTAGGGCAGGCTCTGATACCATATAAGAAAAACAGTAAAGGCAGAGAATGGTGAAAAGTTTTCTGTATATTCCTCAGTAATTATACAAACACACGGTTTCTCTCTTATGTAAGAGAATACAAGAATAACTAAAAAGGAAAGAACTAAGAAAAAGGAAACTGATTTACAATCACTAGCTAGCTGTCCTAGGAAGTTTCCTAATTTACATAATGGACTAATTACAATATATTTACAGCTAATAAAGAGTCCTTGATTTCAGTAATACCGAAATCTCCTCTTTTCCAACAAATTACGATAGTGATCAACTTCAATATATAGAATATTCCTTATAGCAGAAATTGCTCTGCAACATTTTATTTAGAGAAAACTTAGGAAGTTAGGATTAATAAAAATCTCATTAACCATGTCGTTCAATCTCCTATATGGTGGTTATACCTGATTTGTTGTACTTTCTTTTTTTTTTTTCTGTTGGTTCCTATAAATCTTCAATTGTATTGGTAGTTTTATCCTTGTTCTGAAAATTCCCTATATACTCCTCTTAAATTTCTCACGTAAAGTATACATATAAGAAAGGGGATCTATCTCACTAACAGCTTATAGTCAAAATAAGGGACATGCAAGTCCTAGAATACACAAAAAATTAATGTTTTTCATTTTGTTAAAAAAATAAAACATTAATTTTCAACCCGGTCTCTACACTCTAATTTTTAAAGAATCTCATGCAGTAATTATTTTTCCAAGGAATATCTACGGATAAATGTTTACTATGATTGAGTATTATCACCCCCACAAGGAAGAAACAAAGAAACTACTTACAGTTATAAATGCTTCAGGATCCAAATTACAACGTTGTATGAAAGCATCTACTAAAGCAGGATCCTGACCAGGGAGAACTTCAACGTTGTCACCAACTTCATATTCAACAACCTGTTTGTAAAATTTAAAAAATAAAAAATCCTGATGACAACAGAAAAACAAGATAATTTTGCTTGAACACGGCCGGTACCGAGACATGGAAATTATAGCTCCTAGTCAAGGAGATAGACAACTTACCGACAAAACAAATTCGAATTCAAAGTGGCGCACATCTCTTCCACAACCTTCTTTAGTTAGTAGTTGATTTTTTACCTATAAGAGCAAGCGTAGAAAACTCACATAATGCATGAGAGAGAGAGAGTCCATAAAGAAGTTCCACCAACGTTATTATTATTATTATTATTATTATTATTATTATTCTTGTAAACCAAGATTCTTATTCCCATGTTTAAGGTGCTGAAGGATTTGGTTGACTTCTACCAAACTTTTAGTATACTATTATAATAGACTCCTCTGGATTGGGATCAACAATGGGCCTTTTCAGCTTGTTTTTTGAGCCAAGATACGATTGATTCAACACCAAAATCAAAATGCTATATTCTTATTCATATATATATATATATATAAGATCTAAATTTGATATCCCTGTAAAGTGCGAAAATATTGAATTATAGCAAAACTTGGTAACTACTATGATAGAGAATGCAATAATACCAATTTAAGAAAGCAGTCCGGCCTACTCTTGTCGCGTGAAAATTTTGCAGGAGACATTCTCCGAGCTGTTGCAATTTGCATTTCGGTACATTTTAAATCTGAAACTAACACTGTTATTTAGTGGACAGAGATGAACCAATTCTATACAAAATAAACCACTACACCTCTTACATACTTTTAAAATTTTGAATAAGCTGGGTGTATTGTCGTAACTAAATGAAAAAGCAAAGTAGCATAAATGACTAGGAGAGTACTCTAACGAATTACTAAAGAGATATGAAAGAAGGACTGTAGTGTTCATGAGCACTTAAAAATATTTTACACAATTTGAAACATTAACTTGTTGTGACTACACAAAGTAGAGAAATCCACAGATATAAATTACCTGAACTATATGAAAATTGTGAATCAATCTTGTCTATGGTATGATATGTTATCTGAAATTTCGGTTGCCCAATTGACTGCTTAGATGGAATAATATAATTTGGACCATTTGGGAAGAATTTTGGATTGATCTTATTCAACACGTTCCACAAAGATGTCATCCATGGATCAAGAGCAGCCTCATACCTATCAATAAAAATTCTTGTCACGGTAAACTCAGGTACATAGCGAAAAGAAAAACGATACTTGGGAATTATATAGACACTTCTCTGTTGCAAGAATTGCTAATTATGCATGTGAAATCTAAATAAAAGGAATCAATTTTATCAAAATTACACTCCGGTATGGTACTTTCTCATCTTTCTGTTTGTTAATGCACAACTTCTTGACAATTTACTTTTTACTGAAATCATACCCGGAAGGGTGCTGATCATCTCCCAAACCTCTTTCCACAATGGCCACTGCCCCAAGATCTGAAAGTCTCCTGTCAAGCTTCTTCGCAACGAACTGAAAACCACGAGAATAATTTTTAAGTTCCGTGTATAATTAGCAATAAACTCCACAATCAGATAAAGCTAAAACCGATAAATTCTCAGAAAACATATTCTTGAACTAGACTCCTTCAAAATCCTTGATCTTTATCAAAGCAACAAATGACCATGAAATTTCTTTTACCAAATTCACCACATTTTTACACAAAATTAAGCAGAATTCTAGAGAGAGCAAAGAGATATCATTACATTGTATTTTTGGTAACCAGAATCACCCAAACCAAACACGGCATAATGAACTCCTTCTAGCCAACTCCGACCTAGATTTCTTTGCAGAAGGAACTTCCAAAATCCCTGCATATATATATATATATATATATATATATAAATGGTGATGCTTATCCGTAACAATTATAATATTCATCGTTAATAGAGCAATCAAAACAGATTCCAAACCTACCTTCATCGAATCCGGAGTATCTCCCTGGCCAGTCGTGGAAACAACAAAAATTACAGCACCCATGTGTGGCAAGGAAACCTAAAGAACAAAAAATCAACATTCGTTATCCCTGCCTCAACGAATTACTGATAAGGAAATGATTCTTCTCGGAAAACAGGCATTAAAAAAGAAAAAAAAAAAACTGAGGCATCAAGTGAAGGCTTACGGCGTCGAATTCGTCCAAGGAAAGAAGCTTGACGGAGCAGCCTCTGCGGTCGGCCTCACGCGCCACCTGCTCAGCCGCGTCCAACGCATTTCCGGTTTGAGTCGCGTACAGAATCAACAGCTTGGGTCTCTCTTCCATGGCGAAATCCGGGAAGAATTTCTTTGATATTGTCAGAAACAGAGCAAAAAAATATCGAAAACCTAACAGAATAAACAGAGACAACGAAAAGATCTCTTGCTCGAGGACTTGTCGGGCGGCGGCAAGCAGCTCCAGCTCGATCGTGGCCCCTCCGCGGTGGGATCAAAAACGTAAGACCGACAAGTTACGAATACTTTTCTTTATTGTCGTTTGTCGTTTTCCAATTGTTGACGTCGCCGTTTTATTTTTACTGTCGTGTTTTGTGTATCTTTCTTTTCCCAATTGCTCTCGCTCAGTTGTCGTGCCGCTTTCCACTTAGGTGTCGTTTTTTTTCTCTGTCTTCTTTTTTTTTTTTTTGTCGTTCGTATTCTCCCCCTGTAGTCAATTTCACTCGGGATTTTGATTTCTCGTCCTGTCTATTTGTTGTCGTTCGACGTTGTTGGTTTCGTTTTTCTTAGTTGACGTTTCTCGTTGTTGCCATTTCTTAATATTGTTACCTTTTCATTGTCGTATGTTGTTATATGTGTCGTCTAAGATTTGTCATGTGTTATATATTCCATGTTAGAGCAGGCGATCTTAACTAATATAATATTGATATAAACAAATACATTAGAGATGGTCTTACAAAAATCCTTTTTTTTTTTAATCGAAATGTTTCCACAGTCACCTTGAACCATGCAAAACAATACTCAGATGTTAAAAACAAATTTAAGAGGATAAAATGATATTAACTCAACATGGAGAAATGAAGGCTAAACCGGGCCAAATTCAACAACTCCAACTCTACGAACAAGATAAGGAGACTAACAACACAATAAAACATAAGATAAATTTCAATAATAGCATTACTGAAAATTTTAATTTTAAAATTAGTATCATTTTTCGATACTTCCATCTATAGCATTGCCACATCAGATAATGAGGGAACCACATACTTGCATTACCAAATTTACCCTTTGAAGAAATCTAAGATGAATATTCTTAATTTTCCTCTTTCTTCTCTTCACCATTTTTTCTGCCCCCTCCATTTTCCCTCTCTCTCTATCTCTCAAGCCCACTCGACTGAGAGGTAGGGATGACGTAACAGTGGCTGGACTCAGTACTGGGTGGCAGACGGAGGCTCTGGGTGAGGCACAAATCTAGGTCTCTATTGACGTGAGAGGGGTTGGGTGGAGAAGGTCTCTACAAATGGGTTGTTCTTGGTTTTTCATTGGAAGCTCGCTTGTTGCTCTCTTATGAAATCAGCGTTATTGCCTTCCACTGAAATCAAACCAAAATGAAATCAAATATGATTTTTGATCTACAAACGGGGTTTGTATGAATTTCTTGTTGGAACTCTTTGGAATGGTGGAGGAGGCAACCGAGGTAGTCTACATAGAGGATTTTTGTCCCCGACTCTGTTTTTGTTGTTTGATTGACTTGTTTTATATATGTGTGTGTGGCGTCCTAGAAATTCATCAACTTGATTCATGAATTATAATCATAGATTTCCTTTATTAATATACTTCTAATGAATTATTTTGATCAATATCAAATTTCAATATCATAAATGATTGTAGATGTATCATCAGTATAATGATATCGATGATCTAACAACATTGAGTTTCTCTATTTAAATGAGAAATTATAGATACATAGAAGATGAGTTGAACGACATATAAATTTATACAAAAAATTGATTATGTCATAGTAGAGGGATAAATATTAATTTTTAGGAAAGAATCCCGATTTTAATTAGTAGATCAATTTGATGATCTTAGTATTTATTTTGGTCATATCAATAATTAAGTTTTGAGAGTATAATTGAGAAAATTAATGAGTCACATAGATAGAAGATGAATAATTAGGATTTACTCTTAGAAAATCCAAAAGTGGAAGATTGATCAAGAATTGTATTTAGATTTAAAATCAATGGTATATGTTTTATGTTAAAGAATCCTCAACAAATCAATAGCCAAGCTTTGGATGATAAGTGACCAATGAGAGCTTAAAGTAAGGATTGGTGTAATAGAAGATCCAATAGATGAGAATAATAATGACAACCTTTGATCAATGGTGGAAAAATTGGAAGAAAGAAAAATAAATAAAAATGAGAAAACCAAAAGAGAGATCCGGATTGTGTGGTCAAAAACAAGAAAAAATTTGAACATATGAAAAAAAAAAAAAAAAGAAGTGGTGCACGCATGCAACTTCATGTAAGAAATGACACGGCTTGTTTTGGTAATATGACACAAAGAATGTACAAGTGAAAGTGTCCATTTGTCTCCACTTTGTTAAACATAATTTTCACACCAACTCCCTTCCTTAAGTGGCAGTAAATCAACTAAAAATTTTTCATTTTTACTCCTCAAAATACAGCTCCTTCAAATAAATGTTGACTGAAAACAAGCCTCCAAATCTCATTTTATTCTCACATAAGTTAAGCTCAAATACCCTAGCTTCTCTAGCCACCACCAAGCTCCAAAAAAAAAAAAAAAACCACTAATACTATTCTCCATCTCCAATACCCCTCTAGCACCCTCCTCCCTCCATTTTTAGCTCCAAGCAACCCCGTTATTAAGTTCAAAGAAGTGTGAAGCGGAGTTAGAGGACGTGTTGTTAGAGGTAACCTTGTAGTATTCTTTATGTTTTAGTCATTTTTTGGAGAACTAAAGCATGATGTTTAGTTAGAATCTTAATGTAAGAAAAGATTTTGAGAAGAATTTTGGAGGTCCGAGATCTTAAAGGATCCACGGAGCATTTCGGTAAGATATATGAACTTTGTTAGAGCTTGTGAAATTTGTAGTAATATGGCATACATTAGAAACTTTTGAATGAAAAATAAATTATATGATAAGATTCTATAGAGGATAATCTTCATTTTAGGTTTTGGAATCACTTAGTTTACTTTTGTATGTCTAAAGATATGTATATTTGAAGTTGTGATACAAAACTAGAGAGAAAAGGAACCTCTGGGGTACAGTCTAGCCACGAGTTTTATGTACTCCGATTAGTCTCAAAATTTTGAATTATAAGTTATAAATCTAAAAACTAGATTCTTTATGCTTTCCAACAAGGTATCATGCACCTCAAATGGATAAATGTGTAGTTTTTGGTGAATTTTAAAAATTTGAACTACGAATCGAGAGTTTTTACTAGAACCCTGTACCAACCATGGGTTTGTATATTTTGAATTAGTAACCCATAATATTTTATAAAATTTTCTTAGTGTATAACCTACACAGTATAATCTTTCCAATAACATATCTTTTGTCATATTTGGACTTGTAAGTGAATTATAATGATTTTTCTAAATTTACCTATAAATCTGAATATATGATATATATGTGAGACCAATAGTAACATAACCTAAGTATACAGTATGAAACACTCAAACACTAAAGGAAATAACTTTACGGCTATAAATTAGACATCTTAAGCTTTGAAATGAGTTATCATACGTTTAAAACGGATATATACATAAATTTTAATAAATCACATATTATTATATTGTAATCTGATAAATTAAGATTTTACTATAAAATACTTAGGAAAACATCCACATTAATGTTTGAAACACTTAAAATCTTGGAAAACAAATTATAAAAACAGAAACTAGATATTTCAAGCTTTCCAATGAGTTATCAAGTGTCAAAAATAAGATTATACTCAAATTTAAATAAATCTTACAAATTAAAATCTCACATCAACAAAATGATTATAAATATTAAAATGTGATATGGGGGTAAGTTGTAACATATGGACATATTTATTTATGAAATAAGTTGGTATTAAGTGCATGATCAAATAATGTAAAAAATCCTAACTTTATAAAGTTGAATCACAAGTTTTTAAATAGACTAAGATAAAGTACACTAGAGGATTACTGGGTATATACCAACTAAATGATCATAACTAATAGGAAAGCCCAATACTAGATGGAATGTATACACTTAGGTGACTCCTTGTCACCTTGATTGATTAATTAATTAAAAATAAATAAATAAACTAATAAATATATAACAAATTTGATTATGCTAAGAAAGTTAATTATAATTAATTAATTAATTAATTAATTAATTATAAGAGTTAATAAGTGATAATTAACTATGTACGTAAGATTATTATATTGAGTAACTACGTAATTATAATACATGATTAATTAGAGATTAATTGATCATTAATCATTGATATAATTGTTAATATAACTATGAATGATTAATTAGAGATTAATCAAATATTAATTATTAGAATAATCTAATTATTAATTATTAATAGGAGAATTAATAATTGATGATTATTATATGAGAAAGAATATTTAAGTAACATAATTAAATTATTAACAATATAATTATTAATTAGTTAATTAAAATTAAGTAATTTAATTATAATTACTCAACTAAATAAATTAATAATTAACTACTACCTAATTAATTAGTTAATTAATTAATTAATTAATTAATTGATTAATCAAATCAATTAAATTAAATTAAATTAATTAAATAATAATAAGTAGAAATTTATTTAACACTTAATAATTAATATGAATTAATTATTAATGTTAATTATGATATAAGTAAATTAAGCTCACCTTAATTTATAAAATAAATAAATAAATAAATAAAGTAATACAACTATGATTCTATCTAATAATAAGATATTGTTAAATCAGGACCATTTCTCAAACTTGCGTAGTATGAGATACAACTCCGGAAGTTTAATCATATAAGACAAGTAAGTACAAATATCACCTACAACATGGAACATAATATTTTTTTTTTGTTGATGCTCTATATTTGCTACGATTTGCCTTGATGATATGATGAGTATATGAGTTATATGTATTGCTTTGATTAAGCATTTGACATACATAATTTCTTTTATTCTAATATGATCAATATGTCTCATAGATATTTATGCTATAATGATAGATGTATAGTGACATGTTTATCTTCACATTGTCACAATTAATAATAATGAAACTAACAAAAATAGGAATAAGCGTTGTACCAACCTATAATTAGTGATATGATAAGAATGAAAGTTATAAGTTATGACTTTAGAGATGGTTGGAGGGTCGCTCACCCAACTCCCCATTGGTTGCGCACATATTGGTACGACATAGGGGCCTTTAAATAGACAAGACATATATATAATGTAGCATAATTGAACACACATAAATCACATACACTTTCGAACATTCATGTTGTTACGTGTGATGATATGATTTTATGAATTTGTTTTGTGAGGTATTGTTTGTACTTGCTAAGTGAAAGCTCATATGTGTGTGTTTGTACTGTAAGTAATGCGGGTAGGCAGCCCGTCACTTAGATGTTTTCTAGACTGACGAAGATGTGCGGAGACGATAAAAGAAGGGAGTGGGATGCCACCCCGAACTTAATTTCCGTATTTAGACTTCTTAAATTATTTTGTATCGACTATATTTATAACTATGCTTTTAATATTTTGACACTACTAAACTAGTAGGAGTAGTATTTTACGAGACAAAGACTTTTGAATTTTTCTTTTTAATTCACATGACGATTATAACTTTTTAAATATTATCTAAATATGAATTTGAATAAGATATTTATTATTTTGAAATTTCAATTTTCTTAGTTAAAACTTTAGTTTATTAAACACTTCAAGTACAAGTATAATTTATATGTAATATATATATATATATATATATATATATATTGTTTTTGGAACCTAACATAAATAAGTGTTAAGACTAAATGAATTAAAAATAAGTAAATTAATTAACGGCCCGAATAGCCGGATCGTTATAGTGTGTATGTGTGTGTGTCTATTGCCAAGTCAAAAAATGAAAAAGAAGTTGGTATTTGTTTACGTTTATGTTCTCCTTTTGCTGTAAATTTGAAGAAAACTATTGAGGAATTGTTTCTGACCTAATTTACCAAATACATATTTGGCTCAAAATTGTTCGAGAATTAATTATGGGTTGCCCCAAAGTAATTTGTATTTGCAAGACAACTATGTTTAATTTGTGTTATAAGATTGGTATTTAGTACATGTGTTCTTATTTATAACAGTATTTATATGTAATTAAATTAATGATCAATTAGTCATTTTCATAATGACTATTTCAGGACTTAGTTTTATTTATGCATTTGAAAAAGAGTTTTGTATAAATGCGATTCACCCTAATATTATGGTTGCAAAAAGCTTCACATGCACCTTAAATATAGTTTTTATTTATTTATTAATATTGTGTATATTATAAATGACCAATGAGTCATTTGTATCATGACCATCCCCGGACTTAATTTCATTTATGGATGTAAAAAAAAAAGCTTTTAAATGCATATATACGACTTATCCTAACTTATTTCTAACATCAAAATAATTATTGCAAAAAGCTTGACATTCGCCTTAAATAAAGATTTTGGATTAATAATCATTTCCAATCGTCCCTAGACTTAGCTTCATTTTTTTTTTCCTTTTTAAGGTTTATGTTAGTATAATGTTTTCGTTTGGTTTTAAAGTGATGTTTGAACTATCCAAAAAATCATAGCACTACCAAATAAATGATAAATGCAATTACAAAATCGTGTTAGTTGAAAAATATAATAATAAACAGCTAACGAAGTAACAAAGAGAAAACCATGCCGGAAAAAAAAAATGTTTGGGTTGTGTTTCTGTGGAGACGAATTCATCATTTTTGTAATTTGAATAATATGATTTTATTTGCATGTATTATGTTGTGAAATGATTTTTTTTTTTCAAGTAGTAATTATAATATTAACCGATTTCTATCAAACGCATTTAAGCAACATATTTATAATAGCTCATTTGTTTTGAAACTAAACACATGTACTTACCATTAGTGCATATAAAAATACAGCTGAATAGCAATCAGATATATTCTAATTCATAACTTATGGTAATTATTATAATGATTGTATAGTAATTATAATAATTACCATGAGTCATAGTTGTGACTTATAGTATTTATTATAATGACCGTCACAGTTATGAACATGTAGTAATTATATTAATGATCATTATAATTGTGACTAATATTAATTGAATAGTTATTTTTTAAGTAAAGGATACCAAACGCTCAAAACAAAGGTAAAACCACCATTTGATTAGAGGCAACCACAATATAAAACAGAAAACCAATAAAACTGTGTGATACAACCTTATGAAATGAATCATGATCAATTTATCTACATTTCACCAACCAATAAATCCAACTTTTCCCAAATTACTGGGGAAAAACCCATTTACAAACCCACTTAATAAAAATAAAAGCATATATACAGAAGATCAATTGAAAAGAAACAAAACAACAATCACATAAAAATGATGTTACAGAGCATGAAAATTTCAACCAAAAAAAAAAAAAAGTCTCTTTATTATGATAAACATATGAACTAAAGTTTGAAAAGTTCAATGTTATATATGATTATATTGGATCTTTGTTGCTTGCCCACTCTTACATACCTGGGTTATTTTTCTTTTTTGCTCAAATGCATTCATACACACTAAAAGCTATTAACAAAGACCCAAAGAGAAAACCCAGATCCTTTTTAATTGCAGTAATTGGCAACGTGATAAAAGTTTCTGGGTGTTCTATATATCTTCCATGGAGTTGATGAGACGAGCAAGGAAAATTGATCTTTGGTTAGATGTTAATCGACATTAGTGGAGAGAGTTTTGAAAAGCAAGCTTATGGAGTTTGAGCTTTAATTTGAAAACATTTTGTTTAAAATAAGTGTGCTTGGTTCTATTTATTTTGCCATTGATGAAATAGCACTTGGTGCTCACACACTCACAAAGCAGGTCCAATCTGAGAAGAAGCCATCTTCTGAATTTAAAAATCAGCACCTGTATGAGTATGGTGTTTCTCTTTTAGGTATGTTTTTAACCCATCTCTTAAGGCCAGCCCTTATGCAAATTTGTCCACAAAATGTGTGCTTTTGTTTTTCTATAGAGATGTTTGCGTCTTGTTTTTACTGTTGTTTCTGTTTTGCTTGAGGACAAGCAATGTTTTAAGTTGGGGGTGAGATGACTCTAAGACATTAGAGTTATCCAATGCTTTTCTAGTTCAAATTTGCTTAGCCAAGAGCACTTTTATTATTTTTCTTTGTGTTTTGTTTTGGATTTTTTTAAGTTTTACTTTTGCTGTGGTCAAATTCTGTAATTGTGCTCTTCTTGAACTGAATTGAAGGATCATAGAGCAAATTGAGGGCCAAAGCGTTAAAGTGCTGGTGGTGTGTTTTTCAGGTAAATGCTACAACCATACTGTAGCATTTCTGGGCGAAATTCTGGGTATCGCTGGCAGATTTTGCCGACATCAGACCATTATGTGGAGAAACCATGTGGGATGACTGAGTTGGACATTTGTGGTCAGCTGGTCCCCCACCATTTTTTGCCACATGTGTACCATTGTTGCCCTAGCCTAACAAGAAAACAAAAAAGAAAGAAAAGGGTGCCGCCACACATACACACCATTTTTGGGGATCGAAGGAAAGGGAAGAAAAGAGACAGAGGCTAGTACCCATTTTTGCTTCTGAAAAGAAAACCAGAGAGTACAGCTGAGAGAAGGAAAGCGTGAGCAAGGAGCAACAGGAGAGTGAGAGGAGCTTCCAAACTTAGCTGATTTCTTTTCTCTCTCTTGCTAGATTAATCTTTTTGTATTCTGCTCATGGATTTGTTCATGGATTATTGTTGGATTATGGAACTTGATTTCTCTATTATGAACTAAATTGTTTAGCTAGGACCCTAATGGAACCAAGGTTGTAGGAATGTTATGTTGATGTTGGATTGCTAGATAATGTTCTACTCTTGTTCATTCATGTATGTGTTATGTTTATTTCTATTTTTGACTGGCCATCAACTATAGGAAATCAGATTTAGATTAATACCGGAAGGGTTAATTTAAGGTAAATGCTACAACCATGCTACAACCATGCTGTAGCATTTCTGGGCGAAATTCTGGGTATCGCTGGCAGATTTTGCCGACATCAGACCATTATGTGGAGAAACCATGTGGGATGACTGAGCTGGACATTTGTGGTCAGCTGGTCCCCCACCATTTTTTGCCACATGTGTACCATTGTTTCCCTAGCCTAACAAGAAAACAAAAAAGAAAGAAAAGGGTGCCGCCACACATACACACCATTTTTGGGGATCGAAGGAAAGGGAAGAAAAGAGACAGAGGCTAGTACCCATTTTTGCTTCTGAAAAGAAAACCAGAGAGTACAGCTGAGAGAAGGAAAGCGTGAGCAAGGAGCAACAGGAGAGCGAGAGGAGCTTCCAAACTTAGCTGATTTCTTTTCTCTCTCTTGCTAGATTAATCTTTTTGTATTCTGCTCATGGATTTGTTCATGGATTATTATTGGATTATGGAACTTGATTTCTCTATTATGCACTAAATTGTTTAGCTAGGACCCTAATGGAACCAAGGTTGTAGGAATGTTATGTTGATGTTGGATTGCTAGATAATGTTCTACTCTTGTTCATTCATGTATGTGTTATGTTTATTTCTATTTTTGACTGGCCATCAACTATAGGAAATCAGATTTAGATTAATACCGGAAGGGTTAATTTAAGTTGGAAATAACATGGATGATGCAAGTTCAATATGCTTGTCTAGGTTTATTGATTTGTGAATGGTATAGGAATATATTGTTCATCTTGCATAACCCACAAGACCCGAGCATTAAAATTGCATTCTAAGAGCTGGATTCACATAGGAGTATGTTGAAAAAGGTTTGAGGAATTAGCCATAATAATTCAGAAGATTTTTTATGCATCAAAATGGAGGTTTGGTTAACAGACGCAGAGCATGCTATAGCATTCTAGTAGCATTCGTGTAGCAGACTTGCAACGAAGGTGAAATTAGGTGTCCTAGCTTGTTTAATCCATTGTTTTCCCAAACTCAACTGCAATCCCGTTCTTTTCATTAGTTTTGTTTGCTTTGAATTGTTACATAATTTTTAGTGAATTTCCAATTCAGCTTATTTTATTTCATACCTTGTTTGGTGTTAAAATAGCTTTTACTTGATATTTTTGGTGATTTAATCCTCGAGGGACGATATTCGTACAATTGTGTACACTTTATTACTTGTATGAATCGTATACTTGCGAGTGTTCAAATTGACCAACAATTACTTTCCCCCTTTTTTTCTTTCTTTTTTTTAACCGTGCATACCACATATAAACACACACACAAATAGATATAAGCATAAAATATTATATATATTTGACTAATCAAATAACTTAATATATATATGTTATATATATAAAGACATATACGGTACAATCTGTATATATATATAAAATAAAATATACTTACATCTAGTATATACATATAAACATATACTATAACCGTATAACAATATATGATATTTATATGCAATATATACATAGTACAAAAACATACAACAACATATATATGTATATATTTTAACCGTCACATAAGTCATCACATAACACATAATATTCATCAATTTGGCATGAACTTTGTTCTAGCACATCGAGTCCTCGTCACGTCACCTGTGAAAAATAACTCAACATAACTTTAGAATTAGGAAATTGCTATTTCATCACAATATCTATGTTAATTCTAATGTTAATTGCCTAACGTTATTGTTGGGTGGCATTTATGGTGTTACAATCCCTCTTACCTTATAAAAGTTTCGTCCTCGAAACTTAGAATAATTCTGGATAATTCGTTCTCATAGTGTCTTCTCGCTCCCATGTTGCTTCCTCCATCTTGTGATTACGTCAAAGAACTTTTACTAAGAGAATCTCTTTATTCCTCAAGGTCTTCATCTTTCGATCAAAAATCTCAACTGGTTTCTCTTTGTAACTCATATTCTCTTGAATCTGAATCGATTGCGGTTGAATGATGTGAGATGGATCCAGTACATACTTCTTCAACATCGAGACATGAAATACATTGTGGATGGACATCATCTCCTGAGGCAAATCTAACTTGTATGCCACATTGCCAATACGCTCAATCACCATGTATGGTCCCACATACCTAGGACTAAGCTTGCCTTTCTTCCCAAATCGCATCACACCATTCATCGGGGCGACCTTGATAAACACCAAGTCTCCAACCTTAAACTCTAAGGGCCTTCGACACACATCCGCATAGCTTTTCTGCCTACTTTGAGCTGTAGCAATACGCTGTTGAATCACTTTCAATGCTTCGGTAGTCTTATTGAAGAAGTCGGTTTTCTCCTTAAGTTCTGACTCCGCTAGCTTCTTCTCCCCAGCCTCATGCCAATAAATTGGGGACCTACAACGTCTTCCATAAAGCGCCTCAGGTAATTTCACATAGTGACTTTATTACATGATATAAAACTCGAATCTATCCCTATCCTCAAGTTAAAAAATAAAAATAAAAAATCTCTGAGCGGATACCTTTCTCCTGAAATTTCATAATCTTAGGCTTGATATTTCAGCGAAAGAGAATTACTCAATATCACGTGTGGTGGTCACTAAGTAAATAACTTATTTATGACTGGAAATTGTGTGGACTGCAATGAAGGATAGTGGCTCCTCAATCTTCATGCAGCAATTTGCTGATCCAAGTCGTCGTCCATTTGTTGGAAAAACACAACTCAATTTGTCTATATTGGAGCAACCTTTCCTTTTCATCAATCTGTCTTTTCCTGTAGTCTCTATTAATATCCTTGTTTCTTCTGGGTTAATTAAATTGCATATACTTATGAAAAGACGAAAAAGGGTAAGCTAGACGAAGAAAATTCTCCTGATCAACTCCTTGCCTTGCGCACTTGAAAGGCGCTATGAAGTGAAGAGTTACAAGCAAATAACTACAAGTGATCTCTAAAGATGAAGACAGTTTTAGTTCTTTTTCTAATGCATTCTCTTGGCTACTATTCTCTTCTTTCCCTCTTCAATCCTAGCTCGACAACTGACTACAGGTAGTTTAGCTCTAAAACCAGCTAAATGCTCTATGTCATTTTTCTACTATTTCGGTCTAATCGAAATATCTTAGTATACCTACTGATTTCTATCACTATAATTTTTTTTAAAAAAAATAGGTATATAAAAAATTTTTAAACGCTTATTTAAATAAATGCTTATCTATATAATCAGGCACCATAAAAACGAAAGATCACGAAAAGCACTTAGGATCAAACATGAAATAGACGGTGTATTAAAAAAATAAAAGACGTGTGAAATTTGATTCTTCTAAAAGATTGAGCTTTCATCTTAAAAAGTCAACTTTATTAAGTGTAATGACCCAATACCATTGTTTGTTTGTTATCAGCATTGTTATATTTTTATCACGTGGAACATAGGTTTCTTTTTACCTTTACACACAGCTTTGTCATAGACTTTCTTGCAGTCCACCAAATAAGATGTGCGAGTCTCAGCCATAAATCAATAAGCCCTTTATGTTCTTTCGAACTAAATGGTTTATTGTATTTTGTTTACCATGTATAAAATAAATTTTGCCACACCGATCTTGGTATTTAACTCGAACTGAGTTGTAATATTTGCTTTAGTCGAATGAATATACCGGCTCTGCTTATATGATTATTATTTTTTATAAATTGGTGTTGAGTTACAAGTTACAAGTTACAAGTTGCTCATCAAAATCTTCAAAAAAAAAAAATATATATATATATATATATATTTTGAAAATAGACCAAAAGATGAACAAACCAACTGACATGAGTCAGTTATTTATTTATTTACTATAGACCAAGTACATAACATAGATTAAAACACACTGGCACACTGCAAACTGCAAAGCCTTAATGACAAACCTTAAACCATAATCCAAGCACACGTTTTTTTATTCTTATTTTTGACAAGTATATTACAAATTAAGCAAACACATACTATAGATTGCAGTAGATTTCTCAGCATATGGTTTATCTCCAAATTCAAGGGCTTGAATAATGCAGGCAATTGCGGTCGTACTTCTCATATTTACGTGGCTTTGGTTCCGGGTTGCATTTATATTGATTACCGCGGCCACCAGGGTTGCATACAGAGGTCAGACTATATGCTAGCAATTTGCCCTTATTAATTTAGAGAATACTACTTCACGTACCAAAGAAAAACCTTACGCATGGCCCTGATCCACTAAAGCCTTCCACTCTTTAACCTCTAAATTCATTGGTGCTTGTATGCAAATGGTAGGAAAAAAAAAATTTGGTTGCATATGAAAATGAAGTGTGAAAACTTGTCAACAATTATTTTATATTTATTTTTCTTTATTATTATTTTTCAGATCATTTATTTCTCAGAATATAGTTTCAGTGTATGCCCCAATTGAGTTCGAAAGCCCAGCTCCGCGCTCGTGTGATTCACGTGAACCAGAAAAGAGAGAGCGATAGCAGCTCCATCTAGAATTAAAGAGGGAGAAAAAGTAACAAGAGGGAGAAACTATCTTTTCTTCCATCTTGACCAAATTTTAGTATTTTTTTTAATTATGAGAAAAACAATAGGAGACCATTATAACTCTGAAAGTGAACGTCAATTTTCCTGCCCGCTTTTTTCTTTTTTCTTTTTCTTTTTTCGTTTTTTAGTAGAGAAAGCATTAATTAATTAAATGAAAGAATGAGAATTGTTAGTGTTGCAAAAACTTCTTGAAATTTAAATTATTTTTTAATCCGAGATTCTTTAAAGATTGTAGTGTGGCTGCTTATTTATTTATCTCAAAAACAAATTATGAGTGATGAGCTATGTGAGATATCAGAATACTTTACGACTTTGTTCGAGTTGTTGCATTCATACATCTTTCAGGAGAAAAATTTGAAGTCTTCGGGTGAAGGCATTTTAGCTAGTAGTTGGAGGGAGTTCAATGTAGCTAGCAATTGGAGCTCGTAGAATAGATTCATTACATGATTTGATTTAAGACGATCAGCGGCAATAAGGAGAGGAAATCTTCAGCTTATATAAGTCCATTAGTGTTACAATATGAGCATCAAATGTCTAAAAATGATTTCAAGTAAAATATAAAGAGATGTGGTCTTACAAAAAAAATGTACAAGCCGACTAACATTATAAGTCAGAATTTATTTATTAGCTATATATATAGAGTACATCATTACACATGGTTTCTACTACAAAACATATGGATTACAACGTACCGCGAAGCCTTGACGACAAACCTTTAACCCATAATCTTACAACATATTAATTTATTCTTATTCTTAACAAAATACCGGCTTACACGATAATAATACTTATTAATTAAGTAAACACATGGTTTTTTATATAGTAGCTAACAGAAGTTATCATATGGTCATGACTTGATATGCCACAGCATATTATTGGTTTAGCATTCATTTTTAGTGACCAAGTCCAAGTCTTCGTCAATCTGTTTGTTTCCTCTGGTAATAATTAATCAGCAAGTCTTCGAGAAAAGCGATGTATATTCTGTTGGGATCTATATGTGCCCTAAGGATAGAAAATCAATATTAGGGATTTTCTGTAAATATGACATTTTGATATTAATAAGAGGAGGTTATTCATGTTTAATAAGTTGTGTCCTATTTACTTTCATTTGTTGATTGTATGGTTATTTGAGCAAACATAAAATACTCCTTGGCTGTTGGTAATATATCGGATTACCATATGTATATTGGGTATACATAGAAGATGTGGTAATTTGATAACAATCGAAATAAATAGTCCGCAATCGATGGAATAAGATTTGGGAATCTTATTCATGATAAGATTGTAAAGGTTGTCTACTTCCTTGGAGGAATGGTTTGTCTTGACCATCGGATAGGTTCCGAGTGGAAACTTTAATGTATATCAGTATTAAGGTATGACATTGGATTGGACCTAAAGTGTTAATTAATTCGGTTTAATAACTCCGTTTATAAGAATCAATGATGCTTTGATAATCGTCCTGTATTAATCTTAATCCTGAAATGATTACTTGAGTTCGTATCCATGACTTATATACTTTAATGCACTACATGTGAGACACTGTTATTTCATGGCCAATATACTTGTGTTTTGGGTGCATGACTTATGGATGGAGAAATCAAGATTCATAGATATGGAATCTATAGCTATCTTAACGATAGTACATGTTATCTACTTAAAGGCATTATTCGAGGATTGAAAGATATTATAACATGATCTTGGCCATCTGTTTACTTTGTGTTCTCTGATGGTTTACCAATTGTATGGTTTTACAATTGGTGGTTCTTTCAATGGAGAATAATAGAACTTTAAGTTAAAATGATTGAAAAGGTAAAACGGAAAAAGTCCTTAATTCAATCATGGATAACATATGGGGATTAATTAAGCGATGAATAAATCATGGAAGAAGCACTACGTGAGAGAGCTTTCGTAATACGGTATGTAAACAGGAGTTCAGCTTCAAACTTTTAGTGGAATAGTTTTAAAGTTGATAATTGATGAATAATTAATCTGGGATTAATTTTTCACAATTATAGGAGCCTCTTTACATATTTCCATCGGGTCCTTCTATTAGCTCATATAGTTCCATATAGCATCTCGGGATTTGTTCCTAATGAGATCGGTAAATTTAAATGGAATTGTGTAATGTCTATTAAGACATGATACTCTCTAACATGCAATCCGAAAAAGGATTGGACATGTAGGATTTGTGTAGACAAATGATATGATTTGTCAACATGTGATTGGTTAATTTGAATTTTGGAAATAAGATTGTGTTTGAATTATTTAATTTTGGAAAACAAAGTTTTTCTCTCCTAATCTAAATGTAGTGTACAGTTTTTAGATAGGTGGAGAGTAGAAAATTTTGTTTCAAAATTGTTCAAATATATTCATAACATTAAATTATTAATTGATTTAAATAATAGATATTATTTGATGAATTTTTTTTCCTTTAAAATGTTGTGGACGGTTTTGAAAGGAGAAAAATTTCAAATATTCCATTTATTTAAATTAATAAATATGGTTGATGTTTGAGGAAAATATTTAATTCAAACAAGTGAATATTATTTAAATTCGAAAAGGTTTAAAAGTAATTTAAATCTAGATAGGACTAGGATCTTTTCACTAGTCTAGATTCTTGATTTAAAATTTGAACCACCAATCTAGATTTATCCTTTAGTGGCCGAATTTTTTAAGGAGATTCTCTTCTTGGAAAAACGTTTTTAGGTTCAATGAATCTAGCCCTAAAGTTATATGATCTTTTGGTTCAAAATTTATCCAGAAAAATAATTATTAATTATTTTTCAAGAAGGAAATAAATTTTGAAAAGGATTAGACCTCTATATAAAGGCTAGGAATTCTTGAGAAACTAATTTTTTTGGTCATTCACTAAGGAGAAAAATGTTTTTTGGAGAGAGAGAGAAAACCAATTGTGGTTTCTTCTACTTCATAAAATTCGGCTATCTTGTGAGAAAGAAAAAGAGAGAAAATTCCATTGAATCAAAACTGTAAGGAAGGTTAAACCGAGTGATAATTTTCATATGAGGTTAACCGGTTCCTGTTTTGTAGTTTTGAAGAAAGAAGTTAGATCATATTCTCAACGAGGAACATCGGAATTGAGAAGGAGGGATCTAGACTTCGGAAAGCATTACCGGTCGCTTGGATTCATAGAACGTGTGCCCACACACACTCTGAGACGTGGAACTCGAGAATAGTAGAGAAGACACGTTGGTCAAACGCTCTAGTGATTCCGGAATCCGAGAAATAAGGTACGCTTGATCATGAATTTAATTTATTGTTATATGCATCATGAGATTTTTTTCGAAACGGCATAAAAATTTTAGAACTTTCGCTGCGTCGTAACTCTGATATTGGATCCGTTTTTCCCAACATATTCATCTAGCTTTTCAGTCTCTGTCGTTTAATATTGTTGAAATTTCATGAGAAAACGACAGAGACGAAAGCAATTAACATCAATAAGGCTTTTCTTATGACAGTCAGCATTCTTCTTGCTACAGTTCTCTTCTTTCCCAAAGGCCAAGAATTGTTTGCAAGCGAGAGGACAATAGCCAATGCATGAATTGCCATTTTCTTTCTTAGTCGATATATGTAATTTTACTTTTCAATATAGCTACAATGAAATTTGATAGTATTTTATAATTATAGATATAATTTAATGGTAATTTCACATTGATTTTAAGACTTAACATTATAAGTTGAGTGGTTCTATTTGCATAGCTTACTTCTAAATATACATCCCTCTAAATTCTAAAATCAATAAATTTATTCATTACACACCCCTCTGTATTCTTAAATTACGAATATTACTCCACTACTTTAAATATCTTTTGATGCCCAGCATATTATTTATTTATTTTAATTTATATCATCTATACTCTTTAACATCTACAAAGAAAAATAAAATAAAATTAGTAGAAAAAGTACTATGTTGTAATTTGTGATCCACTCCTATAAAAGAAAAAAAGAAAATCATATTTTGACCAAGAAAGAAAATCATTATAAAAACAATTTTATAATACAATCAGAAATGGAAAGTACAAACCTCACCGACATTATGGAAAATAGTAAATACTATTTCCAAGTATGATATGTGTTCATGTATACTATAATGAGCCATGTTATGCTATGATTTATGATAATGCCATGTCTATGTTTCACATGTAGCATGATTGGTAAGATCACGCTTAAAGATTCTTAGTCTTGGAAAATACAAGACTAAGACTAAACCCAGACAAGTTAAGTGTCATACCAACCTCCTGTTGATGCGGGAGGATCATGTATGTTCAAGAAAATTATCAGACCTTCCGTTGATGTGGAAAGATTATGTTTCATGATTTCCAGAATTGTTAGGGATATTGCAAACCTTAACTTTCTGTGGAATGCGCGCAATCAGTACGTACACAAGGGGCCCATATGTTAAGCAAAGATTATCAGTTCATAATTAATCATAAATGGATCATGCATAAGTTATATGATGATTGACGTGTTTTGTGATATACGTTTGTACTTGATGAGCGTTTGCTCATTAGTATATTTTATACTGTAGGTAAAAAGCCTGCAGATTAATTGATGGGCGATGCGGATGATGCGGCAAGTGAAGGGCGGTGTGGGATACCACTATGCAAATTTTTCCGCAAGTTCTTTGGAACAAAAATATATGTATATGTCTATATATTAGAATAAATTGTGTTATGTTATATATATGAAGTTTGAAGACTCAAATTAAGTATAAAGCTTATGTATGAAAAACAAGTATGTGTATGTACAGAAAATCTTTTTATATTGACTAGTCTATTTAATTATGTTTAAAAAAAAAATTCTCTCAATTTCAAATAAGTTTAACTTATTAAAAACCAATGTTTAGTTTATGTAAGTATGGTAACGGCCCCACGTAGGTCGGGGCGTTACAATAGGAATATATTGTAATATCCGAAAATTTATATGGACTCATGATTTCCTTATACATAAGAAATCTATGTTCATATTATGTGTTTTTGTAATGTTTCATGAAAATTATGAATATCAATACGAAATTCATAATTTTAATTAGTAAATGTTTGAGTTCTCATTTAATTAGCTATGAAACTCAATAAGCAATTTGCTTAGCCAAGCAAGTAACCTTTTTAGTAAAAAGGGGTACAAAAATGTTATGATTTTATGTTGGTCAAAGCTTGACCAAGAAAGTCAATGTTGACCAAGGAAGTCAAGGTTGACCCGATAGGTCAAAGATTGACTGGACAAGTCAACTACGTGACGATAATGAAGTATGATGAGCGGTATAGGAAGTATACTGTGAAAAAAACCATTTTTCTGATAAAATGGATCATGTTATTTTTAAAACCACTATAGAATAAAATCAAGCACATTAAGTAGGTAATTAAGGGCCTAAGAGTTCTAAGCGAAAAGAGAATTTTTCGTACAGTTCATTTTTAAACAGATAAATTTTGGACTGCAGTTAGCAGCCAGTACTGTGGATTAAAGACCACAGTATCAACAATATCTGTTATGGCATTTAAAGGATTGTTTACTAAGGAAAAAAGGCCAAACAAGGCCTTAATGATGATGTCACCTAGCTTTAGAATTATGACATCATAATTAATTAAGTACATTAGGAAAGTATTCTTTCCTTGCCCACCAAGGGTTGGCCGGCCACCTAAGGCACCTTTTGTGCAATTTTAAAAAAAATTGAAGGACTCTTTAGCAAGATGGAGAAGTTGTCTTCACCTATAAATAGGTGGAGGGGGGTGCCATTTTATTCACAAAATTTGGAAACATAACTAAACTCTGCCCATTTTCTTCTTCAAAAAAATCCGACCCTACGCAGCCAAGAAGGAAGGAAAAAAAAGAGAGAAAGGTGTTGGGAGCTAGGGGGGAGAGACCGGATTTAGTGATTTAGGCAACCAAGTGACAAAAAAAAAATTGTTGGAACCATAGTTAGGAGAAGGCCGGCTGCTGTGGGAACCAATTGGCTGGAAATTTTTGGAGCCATTACTAGGGGAGGCCGGTTGCTTGTTGGAGTCAAGTGGCTGGAAAATTTAGGGAGCCAAACCAACCAACTTCTCAATTGGATTAAGGTATAATCCTCTTGAACCTTAAATCTTTCAATTCAAGCTTTAAATTGAAGATTTAAATGTATTTCCAAGATTGGTTGTAAGAGCATAAGCTCAATTTATTTTGTTGCCTTAGTTTAGGATTTAAAGTTTGTGCTTGATCTAGAACTAAGGGTGGTTTGATTTTGACTGCATGCTTGCTCTTAATTTTGTGATTTTGCATGCTAAGTGTTTGTTGTATGGCTAGAGTTTTATATGTTGATGCATGATGTAAATTTTAATTTGCATGGTGAATATTGGACGTTAGAAAACCGCTGCATGTGTGTATTAGGGCTCCCGCGGTGGCTGGTCGAGCTAGATTCCACGTCTAGGACATAAAACAAAAATCGAAACCAAAAACTGCCATTTCGGGTAGAAATTGGCCAGTCTCGGGAAAATCAGATTTTGAGGCCTTTAGAGGCCGAGTTTGGAAAAAATTAAAACACAAAAGTTGTTCAGAACAGTTTTTCCTAGAGGGCAACTTGAACGGATTTGAAAAATGAGGCTCCAATGGCCTCCGTTTTTATGAAAATCCGAGGCTAATCTGCCCAGACCTAGTCTACACGTCCAGTAAGTTTCAAATTAAAACTGACAAGAATCCAAGCAGAACTGGGTTTTTCTTAAAACATGAAAGTTTTAGAATTTTTCAAGAGCAAGAACTTTCGTGAAGACAAGTTTTTCAAAATCAATCTGGATTTTTAAATACAACCTGAACTATGAAAACTGTGCAGAGAGCAAGAAATTCCTGCACAGGATTTTCTAAAAACATGCAGAAAAACTGTATTTTTGCATCAACACTCCTGTTTTGACTATCAAAACTGTTTTAAAAGCAGTTTTCAGTCTTCAATAATTTTTATAAATTCTTATTTTGAAAACCACGAATTTTGAAGTAAAACAAAAGATTTTCTAGCCAATTTTCCAAATTGGATTTTAAAAGTCAAAACATATTAACAAGACAATGACGAATGGTAACCGGGAAGGATACCCGAGTTACTAAAACTTAGGCTCGATAATAAGAATAATCTAATACGGGTTTAATACCCAAGGTTATCTCAAGTAATCTAATGGGTCAAGACGGCTAACCATAATCTCTAGGGTTACGATTAGTAACCTAATAAATGATCAAGGTATGTAAGGAGAACATATAACTATGATGCTGGAAAGGTTACCAACGTTTGATAGGATCCTTATCCTATGTTCTTTCTAATAGCAGGAAGTAACCTGCAATTGAGATCAGGGTGGAAACAACAAAGCCTGGAATATAACAAATCAGGCAAGTATCGAACCTCACATACAGTATGAAAATAGTAAATACTATTTTCATATATATTATGTTAAACTATACTAGTTACATTACATGTTTAAATGTACATGCTATGTTGTATGATGTTATGTAATGCTATGCGATGATGTGCTATGACATGTTACATATTATGCCATGTTTTCTAAAATGTCATGATTTTAAAAATGTCATGACTTCAAGAATGTCATGATATTGGAAATGTTAAGTTTGAATATGATATAGTGACATCATGAAGCATGTTCACTAATGTTAAATCACATGGTAAGATAATCAAGTAAGGTGTCGTACCAACCTCCCGTGATCGTGGAGGATACATGTTTAACACCAATTGTGATATTAACCTCTCGTTGATGCGTGAGGGTCACGTTATGATTCCCAGAACTGTTAGGGCCTTGCAAACCCTAGCTTTATCTGGAGGCTGCGCGCTTTCGGTACGTACACTATGGGCCCACATGTTAAGACAAGATAAGTTAAGGATTGAGTCTATAACGAAACATAAGACATTCAATCAATCATAAAAGGTTCATGCATAAGCTACATGATGATGGACATGTTTTAAGATGTTTGAATTATTTCGTGAGATTATGTTTATACTTGCTGGGCGAAAGCTCACTCTTATATTTCATACTGTAGGTAAGAAGCCTGCAATTTAAGTGATGAGCTTCGCGGACGATGCGACGGGTGAAGGGCGGTGTGGGATACCACTACGCATAATTTTCCGCATCCAATTTTTCAGAAAATATGTTAATATGATAAAAGTAAATGATGTTTTGTTATATGTAAAGAATTTGAAGACACGAGAAGGTATTTTCAGTTTGGTATATATGAGTGACAAGTTTTCTCTACAAGGTAACTTATGAGAATATGTTTTAAAAAAAAAATTATTCTCAAATTTTTAAGCAAGTTAAGTACAAGTAGTATGGTGTCGACCCGGCTTGGGAAGTCGGGGCGTCACAGTTTGGTATCAGAGCGGTATCCTGCCAGCCTACTTCACTTCGCCTCACATCGCTTCTGCAACGGCCCAAGTAAGTTATGTTATTTTCTTACGATTAGAATTAAGATTTTATGTGCATAGTAAGCATCTTTCTTCAACGGCCATGCTGGAGAATGTTGGATACAGGGATGACGTTGGGTGGTATCTTGGCTTGGTAGTGGCAACTAAGTGACGTACGGAAATGATGGGAAAGTTTTATATCTTCCCCAAATGTTATATGTACTCCTGTTGCGAAGGAGATACAAACAAGAACATGATGAATTCAGATATGTTCATGTTATGCTTTCATATGGAATGAAGATTATGGTTCTATATAAAAGGCATGATTTCAAGAAGCTGAATTTATTTCCTTATTTCCGTACAGAACCATGCCGCCCAAGCGTAGAAGAGTACCAACCCAAGACATCGATCTTGCGGCTCAGTTGAATGAGCTAATGCAGATGATGTTAGCACAACAGCAGGAGATAGGAGGACTTAGAGCTCAGATAGCTCAACAGAATCAAGGACCTCCTGATGCTGGGGTACCACCAGCACATGTGAATCAGCCTGCGGCACCGGAAATTCCTGATGATGTTCCGGTGATCCCAGAGAACCCCATAGCCCCTGAAGTACCTATTGCGCCTGCAGCTGTGCCACCAGCGCCTCTGGTTCGAGCTCCAGAAGAACTCTATGACAGATTTCGGCGCATGAAGGCACCGGAATTCGAGGGGTCTACAAACCCAATCGAGGCTGACAACTGGTTAATTGATCTCCAGGTCGCCCTAAATTTCCTCAGACTCAACGATCAGGAGAAAGTCCTTTGTGCATCATATATGTTACGAAAAGATGCTCGCCTCTGGTGGGAAACAGTTCAAATCCGATGAGATGTTACTCAGATGACATGGGAGGACTTTGTGGAGGAGTTTAAGGGAATGTATTTCAATACTGAAGTCATGGAGGCTCAACAAGACGAGTTCGACAAGTTTCGCCAAGGAAATCTATCAGTGGCCGAAGCTGTCAGGAAGTTTGAGCAGCTAGCCCGTCTCTGCCATCACCTCATCAGTTCTGAAAGGGACAAAGTTAGAAGAATGATGAGAATGTTCCGCTCAGATTTAGCAGTGGTAATCAGCAGTGGCCCCCATCCACCACTCACTGTT
Source organism: Ficus hispida (assembly GCA_025413025.1). Classification (NCBI taxonomy): domain Eukaryota; kingdom Viridiplantae; phylum Streptophyta; class Magnoliopsida; order Rosales; family Moraceae; genus Ficus; species Ficus hispida. The sequence continues at coordinate 24,325,132 of CM046365.1, forward strand.
GCTGAATGTGTCAGCAGGGCAATTCGAGCTGAATATTGAGTGGGTCAGAACAAGGAGCAAAGGGCTAAGTTTTTCCAGGAAAAGAGGGAAGAGAAGGCCCAAGCTAAACAGATTCAGGCAAGACCAAGCCAAACTCCGCAACAGAAGGGTCAAGGAGGACCTACGGGTCAGAACAACAACAACAGGCAGTACGACAACAGCCAGCAGAAAAGGAAGTGGAATGCAGGAGGACAGGGGAATCAACAAAATTTACCCCAGAAGAAAAATACTCCTGATGGCAACAGTTATCCCACTTGTCAGAAATGTGGGAAAAAGCACCCGGGAGACTGCCGTGCTGGAAGTGGTCGCTGTTTTCTATGCGGCAGGGAAGACCACTATGCGAAAAACTGCAATCTAAATCCCTAGAGTCCGCAGAATCAACAGAGAGGACAGGGATCTCAACTTCACGCTGCACAGATGAAGCTCGAGGGACCTGAAATCTCTCAAGGCAGGCTGGAAGCTCCGGAACCTCAGGGACGTATTTACGCCTATACAAAGGAGGATGTTCAAGCAGGACCTTCTACTGTGGTGACAGGTCAGCTTCCTTTTGCTCAACAAGATGCCTATGTGTTAATTGATTCTGGAGCTATGCATTCGTTCACATCACCTAGATTCACTAAGAAACTAGGTAGGGCAGGTGATAGAATTGGAAAAACATTTAGGACTACATTACCCTCCGGGGAGATTCTGTTGTCTGATTATTGGATACGTCATGTTCCAATAATTATATGTGGTAGGGAAATGTATGTCAACCTGATCATCATAGACCTATATGACTACGATGTCATCCTGGGTATGGATTTCTTGGGGAAATATAACGCGATGATCGATTGTCCACGACGAACGGTCACGTTCAAGCCAGTTGGAGACGAGGAGTTTATTTTTAGAGGATCGACTCCAAAACAGCCGAAAATGTTCATTTCTGCGTTAAAGGCTAGAAAATTGTTGGCAGAAGGATGTAAGGGATTTCTAGCCAACATAGTGGACAAGACGCAAGAGACCGAGAGCAGGCCGGATGAAGTACCGATAGTCAAGGAATTTATAGAGGTTTTTCCTGAAGAGTTACCAGGACTGCCACCAGAACGAGAGATCTCCTTTGAGATTGAGTTACTTCCTGGATCAGCACCAGTATCCAAGGCTCCGTACAGGATGGCGCCTGCCGAACTTAAAGAACTGCAGATTCAGTTACAAGAGCTTCTGGATCGAGGATTCATTCGTCAGAGTTACTCGCCATGGGGAGCTCCAGTTCTGTTCGTCAAGAAGAAGGACGGCACTCTTAGGATGTGCATTGACTATCGGGAATTGAACAAGATAACTATCATGAACAAGTATCCCTTGCCTCGGATTGACGATCTGTTTGATCAGCTGAGAGAAGCTTCAATTTTCTCGAAGATTGACCTACGGTTCGGATATCACCAGCTTCGAATTAGGGAAGGAGACGTTCCCAAGACAGCTTTTCGAATACGATATGGACACTACGAGTTCCTCGTTATGCCATTCGGGTTGACAAATGCTCCAGCAGCCTTTATGGACCTGATGAATCGAGTATTCAAGGATTACTTGGATAAGTTTGTTATCTTCTTTATAGATGATATCTTGATTTATTCAAGATCAAAGGAGGAGCATGAGGAGCATTTAAGGATTGCTTTACAGATTTTAAAGCAAAATCAGCTCTACGCTAAATTCACAAAGTGTGAATTTTGGTTGGAAAAGGTCCATTTCTTAGGACATGTGGTCTCCAAGAACGGCATATCTGTAGATCCGGCTAAGATTGAAGCAGTAAGTGAATGGCCAGCTCCGAAAAACGTCACCGAAGTACGTAGTTTCCTCGGCTTGGCGGGCTACTACCGACGTTTCGTTGAAGGATTTGCTAAGATTGCAGCGCCACTCACCGCACTTACACGGAAAGGAAAGAAGTACGAATGGACTGCAAAGTGTGAAGAGCACTTCCAAGAGCTGAAAAACAGGCTGACTCGTGCTCCGATTCTCACAATTCCGAATATGGAAGAAGGAAACTTCGTGATATACAGCGATGCTTCTAAAATAGGATTGGGAGCAGTGCTCATGCAAAATGAAAAGGTGATCGCTTATGCTTCACGCCAGCTAAAGGACCATGAGAAGAACTACCCGACGCATGATTTGGAACTTGCGGCGGTAGTATTTGCGCTCAAAATCTGGAGACACTACCTTTACGGCAGTAAGTGTGAAGTCTACACAGATCATCAGAGTTTGAAGTATATCTTCACACAAAAGGAGCTTAACATGAGGCAAAGAAGATGGCTCGAATTGGTGAAGGATTATGACATAGACATCCGTTACCATCCAGGGAAGGCTAACAAAGTAGCTGATGCCCTTAGTCGGAAGTCGTCTTCCGCATTGATGTCCATACAGTCGCTGATTGAACCACTTCAGAAGGAGCTAGTGGGAGCCGGAATAGAGCTCATCACAGGAAGCTTAGCTGCTCTAACCTTCCAACCTACCATTTTAGATGGTATGAAAGAGCGACAAGAAGGAGATGCCTCGCTGCTCAGAACAAGGGATGAGGTCTTGGAAGGAAAGGAGTCGGACTTCAACATATCGGATGAGGGCATACTCTATCGGAAAAATAGATTATGCATTCCTAACGACGACAAGTTGAAGGAACAAATTATGAAGGAGGCTCATGAGACTCCGTATTCTGTCCATCCAGGAGCTACAAAGATGTACCAAGACTTGAAGGAAAGCTTTTGGTGGCCTAGAATGAAGAATGACGTTGCTACATTCGTCAGCAAATGCCTTACATGTCAAAGGGTGAAGGCAGAACACCAACGTCCGGGGGGAGAGTTGCAGAAAATTTCCATCCCATAATGGAAATGGGACCAAGTGACCATGGATTTTGTAGTTGGTCTACCCCGAACTTCCAGCGGCAACGATGCTATTTGGGTGATTGTCGATCGATTGACGAAATCCGCACACTTCTTGGCCATCAAGCTTAGCTTCTCAGTGGAGCAGCTAGCGGACCTGTACGTCGCGCAGATCGTTCGCTACCATGGGATCCCCAAATCGATCATCTCAGATCGTGATGGTCGTTTCACTTCTAAATTTTGGAGGAGTGTACATCAAGCAATGGGTACAAAGCTTACTTTTAGTACAGCTTTTCACCCACAGACAGATGGACAATCAGAGAGGACCATTCAAACTCTAGAAGATATGTTACGAGCATGTGCGATGGACTTCAAGGGAACTTGGGAGAAGAAGCTTCCTTTGATTGAATTCTCGTACAACAACAGTTTCCATGCTTCGATTGGAATGGCTCCTTATGAAGCTCTCTATGGAAGAAAGTGTAGATCTCCAGTCCATTGGTACGAAACAAGAGAGAAAGAACTTGTGTCTACGGACTTTATACAGAGAACCACTGAGGCCGTGAAACTTATACGCCGACGGATGGAAACTGTTTTTAGTCGACAAAAGAGCTATGCCGACAAACGTAGAAGGCCTCTAGAATTTCAAGTAGGAGACTTGGTTTTCCTCAAAATTGCTCCATTCAAGGGAGTTATGAGATTTGGAAAGAAGGGGAAATTAAGTCCACGATACATAGGGCCATTCGAAATACTGGAAAGAATTGGTAATGTGGCCTACAGGTTGACTTTGCCTCAAGAATTAGCATATGTACACAATGTATTTCATGTGTCAATGCTAAAGAAGTACATCTCGGATCCATCCCATGTACTAGACCACGAACCAATTGAGGTTCACGAGAATCTGACATATGAGGAGAAACCGGTCCGAATTTTGGCACGAGAAGAAAAGGTGCTAAGGCACAAAGTTATACCTTTAGTTAAGGTTCTATGGCGAAATCATGAGGTTGAGGAAGCAACATAGGAACGAGAAGAGGATATGAGGAAAAGCCACCCTGAATTATTCTGATTTTCGAGGACGAAAATTTTGTAAGGAGGGTGGGTTGTAATATCCGAAAATTTACATGGACTCATGATTTCCTTATACATAAGAAATCTATGTTCATATTATGTGTTTTTGTAATGTTTCATGAAAATTATGAATATCAATACGAAATTCATAATTTTAATTAGTAAATGTTTGAGTTCTCATTTAATTAGCTATGAAACTCAATAAGCAATTTGCTTAGCCAAGCAAGTAACCTTTTTAGTAAAAAGGGGTACAAAAATGTTATGATTTTATATTGGTCAAAGCTTGACCAAGAAAGTCAACGAAAGTCAATGTTGACCAAGGAAGTCAAGGTTGACCCGATAGGTCAAAGATTGACTGGACAAGTCAACTACGTGACGATAATGAAGTATGATGAGCGGTATAGGAAGTATACTGTGAAAAAAACCATTTTTCTGATAAAATGGATCATGTTATTTTTAAAACCACTATAGAATAAAATCAAGCACATTAAGTAGGTAATTAAGGGCCTAAGAGTTCTAAGCGAAAAGAGAATTTTTCGTACAGTTCATTTTTAAACAGATAAATTTTGGACTGCAGTTAGCAGTCAGTACTGTGGATTAAAGACCACAGTATCAACAATATCTGTTATGGCATTTAAAGGATTGTTTACTAAGGAAAACAGGCCAAACAAGGCCTTAATGATGATGTCACCTAGCTTTAGAATTATGACATCATAATTAATTAAGTACATTAGGAAAGTATTCTTTCCTTGCCCACCAAGGGTTGGCCGGCCACCTAAGGCACCTTTTGTGCAATTTTAAAAAAAAATTGAAGGACTCTTTAGCAAGATGGAGAAGTTGTCTTCACCTATAAATAGGTGGAGGGGGGTGCCATTTTATTCACAGAATTTGGAAACATAACTAAACTCTGCCCATTTTCTTCTTCAAAAAAATCCGACCCTAGGCAGCCAAGAAGGAAGGAAAAAAAAGAGAGAAAGGTGTTGGGAGCTAGGGGGGAGAGACCGGATTTAGTGATTTAGGCAACCAAGTGACAAAAAAAAATTGTTGGAACCATAGTTAGGAGAAGGCCGGCTGCTGTGGGAACCAATTGGCTGGAAATTTTTGGAGCCATTACTAGGGGAGGCCGGTTGCTTGTTGGAGTCAAGTGGCTGGAAAATTTAGGGAGCCAAACCAACCAACTTCTCAATTGGATTAAGGTATAATCCTCTTGAACCTTAAATCTTTCAATTCAAGCTTTAAAGTGAAGATTTAAATGTATTTCCAAGATTGGTTGTAAGAGCATAAGCTCAATTTATTTTGTTGCCTTAGTTTAGGATTTAAAGTTTGTGCTTGATCTAGAACTAAGGGTGGTTTGATTTTGACTGCATGCATGCTCTTAATTTTGTGATTTTGCATGCTAAGTGTTTGTTGTATGGCTAGAGTTTTATATGTTGATGCATGATGTAAATTTTAATTTGCATGGTGAATATTGGATGTTAGAAAACCGCTGCATGTGTGTATTAGGGCTCCCGCGGTGGCTGGTCGAGCTAGATTCCACGTCTAGGACGTAAAACAAAAATCGAAACCGAAAACTGCCATTTCGGGTAGAAATTGGCCAGTCTCGGGAAAATCAGATTTTGAGGCCTTTAGAGGCCGAGTTTGGAAAAAATTAAAACACAAAAGTTGTTCAGAACAGTTTTTCCTAGAGGGTCACGTGAACGGATTTGAAAAATAAGCTCCAATGGCCTCCGTTTTTATGAAAATCCGAGGCTAATCTGCCCAGACCTAGTCTACACGTCCAGTAAGTTTCAAATTAAAACTGAAAAGAATCCAAGCAGAAATGGGTTTTTCTTAAAACATGAAAGTTTTAGAATTTTTCAAGAGCAAGAACTTTCATGAAGACAAGTTTTTCAAAATCAATCTGGATTTTTAAATACAACCTGAACTATGAAAACTGTGCAGAGAGCAAGAAATTCCTGCACAGGATTTTCTAAAAACATGCAGAAAAACTGTATTTTTGCATCAACACTCCTGTTTTGACTATCAAAACTGTTTTAAAAGCAGTTTTCAGTCTTCAATAATTTTTATAAAGTCTTATTTTGAAAACCACGAATTTTGAAGTAAAACAAAAGATTTTCTAGCCAATTTTCCAAATTGGATTTTAAAAGTCAAAACATATTAACAAGACAATGACGAATGGTAACCGGGAAGGATACCCGAGTTACTAAAACTTAGGCTCGATAATAAGAATAATCTAATACGGGTTTAATACCCAAGGTTATCTCAAGTAATCTAATGGGTCAAGACGGTTAACCATAATCTCTAGGGTTACGATTAGTAACCTAATAAATGATCAAGGTATGTAAGGAGAACATATAACTATGATGCTGGAAAGGTTACCAACGTTTTATAGGATCCTTATCCTATGTTCTTTCTAATAGCAGGAAGTAACATGCAATTGAGATCAGGGTGGAAACAACAAAGCCTGGAATATAACAAATCAGGCAAGTATCGAACCTCACCTACAGTATGAAAATAGTAAATACTATTTTCATATATATTATGTTAAACTATACTAGTTACATTACATGTTTAAATGTACATGCTATGTTGTATGATGCTATGTAATGCTATGCGATGATGTGCTATGACATGTTACATATTATGTCATGTTTTCTAAAATGTCATGATTTTAAAAATGTCATGACTTCAAGAATGTCATGATATTGGAAATGTTAAGTTTGAATATGATATAGTGACATCATGAAGCATGTTCACTAATGTTAAATCACATGGTAAGATAATCAAGTAAGGTGTCGTACCAACCTCCCGTGATCGTGGAGGATACATGTTTAACACCAATTGTGATATTAACCTCTCGTTGATGCATGAGGGTCACGTTATAATTCCCAGAACTGTTAGGGCCTTGCAAACCCTAGCTTTATCTGGAGGTTGCACGCTTTCGGTACGTACACTATGGGCCCACATGTTAAGACAAGATAAGTTAAGGATTGAGTCTATAACGAAACATAAGACATTCAATCAATCATAAACGGTTCATGCATAAGCTACATGATGATGGACATGTTTTAAGATGTTTGAATTATTTCGTGAGATTATGTTTATACTTGCTGGGCGAAAGCTCACTCTTATATTTCATACTGTAGGTAAGAAGCCTGCAATTTAAGTGATGAGCTTTGCGGACGATGCGACGGGTGAAGGGCGGTGTGGGATACCACTACGCATAATTTTCCGCATCCAATTTTTCAGAAAATATGTTAATATGATAAAAGTAAATGATGTTTTGTTATATGTAAAGAATTTGAAGACACGAGAAGGTATTTTCAGTTTGGTATATATGAGTGACAAGTTTTCTCTACAAGGTAACTTATGAGAATATGTTTTAAAAAAAAAAATTATTCTCAAATTTTTAAGCAAGTTAAGTACAAGTAGTATGGTGTCGACCCGGCTTGGGAAGTCGAGGCGTCACATATATTGTCTTCTTGTACAACCCATTAAAATTGGTGCTTAATTTTATGTTTGGAAAACTGAGATGTATAGGAATATGTTGATTTTGGTTTAAAGAACTGAAGGCATAAATCTTTCAGAAGAGGATTGTGCAGAATTTTTAGTTGACTGGATAAACTTTGCTACAGCATTCCTACAGCATTTGCGGTCAGATTTGCAATTAAGGGGAAATCAGTAATTCTAGCCATTACCCATCATTGATTCACAACCTAAGCTTCAGATTTTGTCACGTTTCACCTTTTGTCTGCATTTTTAAATACACCCATTCATTTATATTCAGTGTTTATAATTTTAGTATTCAAATCAATTTCTAATTTGTTTTAAACTGATTGTTTTCTATAATTAATTTTTGGTAATTCAATCCCTGTGGATACGATACTCTACTTACTATTATGTTACTTGTTCGATTACATGCACTTGCGTAGTATTTTTGCATACATATTTGTGGCGAACAATTAAGTTTGTTTATGAGATTTATGTGTATTTTAAGCAATGGATTGTAAGAGCATAAGCTCATGCTTCTTATGTTATGGTTTTTGAGGATTGGTTATGCTAGATCTATGCTTAGGGTGATTTGGTTGATAGATTTAAGCATATGTTTGATTTTTATGCTCTAGAATGAGTTTATGGTTATGATTGCTTACCAAGTGTTTATGAATATGCCTTTACATGCTTGAATATGGATGGTTTGTGAATGATGGTTATGTGGATAATCTAAGTATGATGGTTATGGAATTTAACCTAAAAACACAATTTCATAAACTAGAAAGTTATCAAATGCTGTGTTTTTCATGAAGATGAATAAGTGAGTTATGGAATGTTAAGGATGAATCCAACATGCTGCATGTTGATGCAGGCTCACAGCTGAGACCGTTTGAGGTAGTGTACATAGATTTTTAAGCAAAAACCAACAAAAAAAATGAAAACTACCAATTTTCGGATTTAACTGGATAGTGTTCTGGAAGCTGAATTTTGAGGCCCTTAGAAGCCGAATATGGGAAAAGTCAAAACTGCAAAGTTGTAGAAAATTGGAAATCCTAGGGTCATCATGAACAATTTTTGAAAATAAGACTCCAAAAGTCTATGTTTTTATCAAAATCCGAGACTGGCCTGCACAGACAGTGTACATGGCCATAATTTTTCTAAAGGATAAACGACTAAGTTAAAGGCATATTTAAGTTTTGATCAAAAGACAAAAGTTATAGTTTCAATGAGATCTACAATTTCCGTGAAGTAAGTTTTGCCAAATTCTAAATCTATTTAAAGATAAAATGGGATTTCCAAAACTGTGTAGGGTATAGGAAATTCCTGCACAAGACTTTCAAAACTGTGCATGGTACATGAAATTTCCAACACACATGCATTCCAGTTAATTAAAAGGATGCTTTAAAAATAGTTTTTAAGGTTTTATAATCTCTTTAAAAAAGAGACTGAGATTTTATGAAAATTGGTTCAAAAAGGCAATTTCAAGTATTATGGTAAGAAATACTTGGTTTATAAAGTTATGATATTTTCAAAACATAAGAATATGGTAACAAATATATGACCAATGGTAATCGGATGGGATACCGATTTGTTATGTTAGGGTTTGTATCCATGATTACCAATGGTAACCGGATAGGATACCTGTAATAACTAGAATTTTTCAACGTTACGATTTCTTGTATAGAAATTTGAGTTGCACCATGATGGTATTTATGAAAAAGCCCGATTTAGGGTTTTTATTGAGTTTTATAAGTTCTTATGATTTTATAAGACTCAAAAATGATTGCTTAGCCAAGCATGTGACCCTTTGAGTTAAAAAGGTAGAAAAAAACTCTATGATTTTATGTTGGTCAAAGTTTGATCAAGAAAGTCAAAGTTGACCAAAAAAGTCAAAGGTTGACTAGAAATGTCAAATATATGACGATACTGAAAGGCAGTTTCTATCTTTAATAGTTTTTACAAGACCCACTCATAAAATTTCAAATTTTGATAATATGAACAAGGATTTTTGAAGAATAAAACCTTAAGTTTTTCTAAAGCAAAGAGAAGTTTTGAATAAAGTTTTGGAGAACAATAACCGGGAAGGATACCGAGTTATTGGATTGGACCCGAAGCCCAAGGGTTATCCAATGTAATCCAATAAAACATTAAGTATGTTGGTTGGGCGTAAAAACCAGGGTTACTTAGAGTAACCTAATAGGATGTGTTTTAAAAAAAAAGGCTTAGGCCCAAGGTAATGGTAACCTAACACTCTTTACGTATGTAAGGCTTATTAGCCAAGGTTACTTTAAGTAACCTATCAAGTTATGCTCTAAGAATGATAGACCCTAAACCCTAGGGTTATCAGTGATACAAAGAAATTATCAAGCGTTGTTTTAGGGGGACATATAACTATGATTAAGTATGAATGTTGGTTAAGTTATCAACATTTTATAAGTACAGAATCCTTACGCTATGTCCTTTGGAATAGCAGGAGATAGCCTGCTGTGGTATCATGACTTAGATCAGCACATCTTTGGACGTAGTGTACGAGGTAAGTACAACTCCGCCTACAGCATAGGCTTTTGTTGTGATACTTACCAAAGTATGTTTGATGTATGTTATGATGTGTGATGTGATATATGTTAGAATTGTTTGATGCTAAGTTATGGAATAATGTTGCTATGTTATATGATATGGCTATGTTATGATATATGATATATCAAGTTCATAGTTATGATATGATGCTAAGATACGATTATGACTTCTGTATGTGTGACATCACGAGGCATGTTCACCAATTCTTAAGTAAGAATAAGATCAAGTATGAGATCATGAAAAGCAAGTATGATGGCAAGCGAGCTTGCCTATGTCGTATCGACCCGCTCATAGGTCGGATTTGGTCTATGGTGTGAGTTGGACTGGGCTGGCCACCTCAACCACTCCATAGCTGCGCGCCACGATACGTACGCTTATGTTAAGGGGCCCATAAGCAAGTTAAGTAAGATAAGCTATGAAAGCATGAAAGAATAAGTAAGCATAATGAAGCATAACTGGTTCATGCATATTCTATCAGAATAAGCTGTGTTATGTCGAAATAAGTTATGTTTTGTATTGTTGTTGTCGCGGACGTTATGTTGTACTTGCTGAGCGAAAGCTCACGTCTTACGTCTATGCTGTAGGTAAGCAACCTACGGGCACCTATTGATACAAGATGGTGTGCGTGGCAGGGCGAACTGTGAAATGTGGGAATGATAGCCACTACACGTTTTGTTCTCTTATGTATATTATTCGGTATTCGTACATCGTTTTTATATATTGCTTTTCGTTCGTACGTGCCGTATAAAAAAAAAATTTTCCGCTATTTATGCTAAGTAAGTAAGTATGAATGTATGTATGTATGGTAACAGCCTGTGCTCGGCGGGTCGTTACAATACCGGTTTACTACGTTAAGGTACCAATGGTAATCGAATATGATTCCGGTTTACTATAATAGGATTTGTATCTATGATTACCAAAGGTAATCGGATTGGATACCGACCTAGTATGTTATAGTTTATAGTAAGATAGAACGACTCTTATCTTACGCCTTGTTTGAAACAGGGGTATAACCTGCTGTCGCGCTGTGTTTAGACGATAGACCAAGAGCGTAGGACGACATGTAAGTACAACTCTGCCTACAACATGGGCAAAAATGTTTTTATTGCTTTGCATGTTTTTCAAAAACTTATGCATTGATTTAAATGTTTTTACTGCTTTACATGTTTTTCAAAGCATCATGTGTTAATGTATGTAATGTATTTAATTTATGTTTTATTATTGTGACATCATGTAAGCATGCTCACTAATAATAAATCACATGACAAGACTAAGACTAAACCAAGACAAGTAAGGTGTCGTACCAACCTCCCGTTGATGCGTTGAGGATTATGTATGTTTAAGAAAATTCTCAGACCTTCCTTTGATGTGTGAAGGGTTATGTATATGATTCCCAAAATTGTTAGGGACCTTGCAAACGCTAACTTTATGTGGATTACGCACATTTGGTACGTACACAAAGGGCCTATATGTTAAGCAAGATAATAAGTTCATAATGAAAGCATAATTGATTTATAAGAAAGCATAATTGGTTCATGCATCATCAATTCATACGTTCTTTTACCAAAATATTTTTGCAAAAAAAAAGTTATACTTACTGAGCGAAAGCTCATAACTTGCGTTCATGCTGTAGGTAAGCAACCTATCGGCAATGCTTGATGCAAGACTGTGGAGAGATAGCACTATAGACTGTGAAATTTGGGTTAGACATCGCCACGCGTTTTGAAAAGAATATGTTTGTGATATGTCATACTAATTTGATGGCACTAGTACTTAGTACTGGGACAGTGTTTACTACTATGATAACTAGTATGATTTGTAAAAATGTGGTTTGAAAGCTCGGTACTCGAGTGAGTATATATATATAAGTACAAGTATAAGTCGAGTTTAAAAAGATATGTTTAAAGAAAAAAAATTTTCCATATTTTTACGAAATACGAGAGTATGTTTAAGTATGTTAAGTATGAAGTAGCGGCTACGTAAGGTGGGTCACCAAAAGTTTTGGTATGTAAGCACGGTAACGGCTCTATATAGGTCGGGGCATTACACCCTTGGGTTAAAACTAATCTAAATTCCTTTTTGAGAAAGGAAGTCTCAAAGTAATTTCTTGCTAAATATGGTTATAAGGTCATGGTATACGTGGAGTCTCAAAAATAATTCTATTTAACTTAATAGAATTTAAATTAAAGAAATTAATCTCATTTAACTTTGTACCAAATCAATAATACTCTATAATTTTGAGAACCCATAAGTTTCTTAAACCTGTAGAATATTTCCTAACTTAAAAATCGGGTTAGAAAATCTAACTCCGTTTTTCTAACTTGTGTCAAAATCACTATTTAGACATTCTATAATTTGAAATTCCAAATCTTTTAAAGTATAGAATGTCTCTAAAATTACATAATTTAATAAAATCTAAAATTTCTCATTCAACTACATAAAAAATGGATTAGAAAGATCTAACCCATTTTTCTAACTTGTTTTAAAATCACCAATTTAACACTCTACCATTGAAAACCGACATTTTTAAAATGTAAACGTTCTTAAAAATATCATCTTAATTTTAGTTTTAAAAATTTAAATTGTTTTTAACACTAATTTTGAAAAGTCATAATTTTCAAATCGTAAAGATTTTCACAAAATATTCTTCACGAACAATATTTATGTTTGAAAAATCTGAAACTTTCATGTTTGTCGACAAATCTAATTTTGCCCATAAAATTTTCGTTTTCTCTAATATTTTTAAATCCGTTGTTTTGAAAACGGTTTGTGATTATTTTACTAGATCGTTGATTTTATCAATCCAAAATCATGATTTTGAAACCATAAATCTAATTAACATACATACACCGTAACTTATATTCCATAATTTTTTCTAAATTTCTCAACAGTTTTCTAACTTATAGAAATTTGTAAACTCTTCTCACTAACATAAACAAAACCATAACAACAATCATAATCTTTACATTGTCAAACCACCAATTCTAAAAGTCAACAGCATTTCTACTTGAATATTAACCCATGGAAATTTAAACTAAAAGAATAACAATTGGAGTTTCGTCAGAAAACTACCTTGACGATTGGAGTTTCCGCTGAAGAACGGAACCAGAATTTCCTTGAAGAGAACTTCTTGAAGGAGACTTGAAGGATTCCTTTAATTCTACAAAGTTAAAAAGTGTTTGGGAAGTGAGAAATTAGGTAAGGAAAATGCAAGAAAGCAAGAGAAAATTTCTTAAGAGAACTTAAGAAAACTTGGAACTAAACTTGAGAGAACTTCTAGATAAAGAATTTCAAGAGAGAGAAATTCTAGAGAGAGAGACAATTGGTTCTTGAGTTGTGAAGAAATGGTGGAGGGTGGATGCCTATTTATACGCATTGGCTAATGACTTTGGGGTTAATTTGCTAATTAAGTCTAATCTAGGTGATTAAAACCTTGTCCAAGAAGGCTATTTTCTTAGCCATTGATCTCTTGATACTTATCCATTTGTAACCATTAGGTCAAAAATTCTTATTTTCCTGAAAAAAAATAATTGAAGATAATTCTGGATATTATCATCAATAGATGAATTCTTGAACTGCTAACTCAACATAACAGTATTTTCTTTTATCTTCCACTAGCCCAACATTCAAGGTCCTCTACTACTAAAATGTTAATCAATATAATTTAGAGCTGTTACAAAATTTGCCCACCAAGTTTTTGGACTGAAAAATGTAAGTACTCAAAATCCTATCTGTTGTAAAACTTGGTCTCCAAGTTTTTGTATTGACAAAGTAACTCACTAAAAAACTTACCAATACCTATCCACTAAGTTCCTGTATTGAAAAAGGAAATTTGTCTAAATTTTATCTGTAAAAGTTAAACATTCTACTTTTCATCTGAGTAAAAGTTCATGTCAAATCCTTGATACTGTATTTTATATGTAGAAAAATAATGTTTCGAACACTCTAAGACTGCTAATTCTCATACAGCTAAAATTGTTGAAATATTGAATTTTGTGATTTGACAACTTATCTACACATACATAAATTAGTCACTTTTTACTATTCACACATTTTGAATAAATTCAAGTGATCACATACTAACTATTAAGTGACAAAAATGAATAATTGTCAAACCATGAAAAAATCATTTCATAACTTTAGGTTAAAATTATAACCTAAACTTTAATTTACTTAAGGAATTTTGATGAATTAATTTATTAATTCACAATAATTCCTTATAAAAAATTTAGCTATTACAATGTGTCATCCAATTTTAAATATTTAAATAATCCCCATTACTACACAATTAATTCATAATTAATTGTTTGGGTAATAGACGAATATTTTTCATAATAAATAATAAAATTAGTAGACACTATTCTTTTTATTTTATATCACATAATTAGTGAGTATAAATTCAATCCATCAAAGTAAACTTGTTCATTAGCATTACGAAGATGGTGTGGAGAACTATAGACCTATAATTTTAAGCTCCACTAAATTTGATAATTAATCAAACTCTTTGATTAATTTATCAACTTTATTAATCCCAAATTTACATCACTAAAAATTTGGAACTACACTCTTTAAATTACAAATATATAATTACTCAAAAAATGGAGTTGTCCATTTGATAGAGCCATTATATATAATTATGCTCCACAAATAATTCATAATTAGAGTTAGATAAAATCCATTAACCTCTCTAATTGATTCCCTAATGAATGGTAAATTTATGAAATTAATCATGAATTGCGTGCTTCTACCATTCAAGTCCCAAATCAATTATTTATCTGCTTCTTAAAAAGAAGGAATGGATTTTATCTAGTAATATTAACATTTCTTGCTATTTACTTCATCATATCTTCAAAATACAAGGGATAAGATTAGATATTTCAAATCCGTACTAAGTAAATCAATAGATATGATTGCATAAAGAGGAGTCTTCTAATAACTTAGAATTAAGATAATTCTATATATGACTATCGGTTGATGTGATTAGAATCTACTATACTTAACGGAAATTATTAACAATTTATATCACATCATGTCCCATGTCCGACATAATCACATTATGCACAGTGCACTTATTAAATGTCTCTCTACATTAATGATTTGAATAAGACTGTTCCATTCTTAATTGGTTTGACATGCACTCATAATAATTAATTAAAGATACCACACTTTAATTGTTTAATCAACTAAATAATTAGTTAATTATTACGGACCATCTTAGTTTATTATTCTTAAATATTATCCTCTTGTATATAACATTTATATACAATATTTAAGATCACATAAATAATCATGGAATTTTATGATACTTTAAGTATCAACCATACATGCATATAAAAGTATAATGATATAAAATATTTATTTATTTAAATCGTAGCAAAATTATATAACATCATATATATATATATATTTTACGAGCACCGATCCCAACATTTTCTTATAAATTAATATATATATATATGTATATATATGTTTTGGAGTGTTTTGATGTATTAAGCGAGGGCTTGTCTTAACATATTCGAGGAATATGTGACGATGTGGCAATAAGAATTTGATTGTTATTCTGTTATAGAGTGAAGTGAAAAAGATGGGGGGGGGGGGGGGGGGGGGGGGGGGGGATGGGGGGGGGGGGAGGGGGGGGGGGAGAGACAGTGAAACAGTAAAACTTGTTGATGGCATAGGTGTGTGTGTATATATATATATATATATGTTTACACACACATGTTTGTATTTAGTAAAAGAACACAATAATATGGTTTTAGTCTTTTATTTTGGTTTAGCGGAAGTTAACAATACTTTGGTTCTGATTTACGTGGCCTTAAGAGGGAATTATCATTTTTTTTTTTTTGGGTCGAAGGAGCTATATGAAGCATGAAGAGGTGGAAAAAAGAATGAGAAAGGAGGAGGAAAAGTTGTAAATTAATTAGCTTTTAAATTCATTTTTCTTGATCCAGAAAAAGGCTCTTAATATTTGATAACCATTATAGGAAGAGATGGTCGATACATGACATAAATCAGAGTAAACATAAATAAAATAGAATATGACGTGACGAAATGACATCTGTGATTGATATCTCATCATATGTGGAAAAAGGCACATGGGTTCGATCTGCTGTTAAACCAGTTCGAAAATTTGAATCAGATTTTGGTGTTTCGTAGAGAAAAAATAAGTAGGGTTAATAGGAACTTCAAAAAAAAAAAAAATCAATTTAAATTGATTTACATGAATTCGAACCCATGTGTCAAACATAGCTTTAGTAAGTTGGGGTATATATATAGAATATTTATTTAGCCATTTTTTTTATTGGTTCTCCTAAGTGATGAATCTATTGTGCATATTAGGTGGGGGACAAAATAAGTGGCAATTCGTCAACTTGCTGATCCCTTACCTCGCTCTCTTTACATTTGCTGGAAAACCAAGTCAATGTGGATATCTACATTTTTCTATTACTCATTTTTTCCACACTATCGTTTAGTGATTTAACTTTTCTGGAATGATTATATATGTGCTATATAAAAGTCCAAAAAAAAAAAAAAAAGCGTTATTAAAAAAAAGGGGGAAGGTCCTCAGCTTTCTTGCCCTTTGGCACGTATATAATATGCCTAGCTATATAAATAAGTGTAGCGTGGGAGAGGTTTTAGAACATGCAAGAAATTAAGAACCACTTTGTTTTCCATAACGATGAAGCAAGTTTCTCTCATACTAACCATTCTCTTGGCTACTCTTATCTTCTTTCCCTTTTCATACTAACCATTCTCTTGACCTATGTCATTTTTAAACATAGGTCATAACGATCATGACCAGGTGGTCATAATAGTTATGACCTTTACTCAAAAATGGCCAAAAATGTTAGATTAAAAGAAAAAAAAAACTTTCGATGGAAGTTTCTCTCTCTAAATGAAAGTTTCTCTCTCTAAATGGAAGTTTCTCTCTGTAGATGTAAAGTTCTCTCTATTATATGAAGATTTGGGTTTCAAAATGGGTGGGGGGGCTAGGCGGAAAAGTGAAAAAACGAAATAAGTTTCCGTTGGGTGGTGACTCTTTCTCTCTCTAGATTTCAGTTTTCTCTCTCTAAACCACTGTACATGGTGGTTTGAAAAACTTTTTTGGGCCGTGCGAGGGAGAGAGATTCTTTAGTGTGTAGGAGATGAGGGTAAACCTGTAATTTGATATACATTAAATGCTACTGGGTCCCACTTTAAGTGCTGAAATTGAATAGAAAAAAAAGTACTGCTGTTTTTACCATTATTTTTTTCAGAGGTGCTAAAAGTGAAATTAACCCTATTTTAAATGCAGTTTAATTATTTTAAAACACATTTTAGCATACCAATTAATCCAACTGAACTTAATTAATCACGATTAATTCTAGTGGACGTTACATAACTACAAATTGTTTTGTCATATTATAACAAAAAAAAAAAAAATTATACATGTGAGGAATATAAGGCATTAATTTCATTCTTTGATTGACACGAATAATGGATCTCAAACGAAGAGTGCAAGTGATTGCCATGTATTCTATAAATAGGTGAATAATGCAGAGTAATGAGTAGTCGTCAATTTCTTTTCAAGTTAGCGTGTAATTTCTCTCGTCGAGAGCAAATTAATTAATAAAATAATTGTACAAAAAGTTTATTTTTAAGATTACATTCTAAAATATATCCATTTTTATAATATTATATAAATGTCTATTTTTTTTCAAAAAACAAAAAAAAACTACTTATAGTACTCAATTTGCCCTTTACTATATTTAACATCATCTCATCATGATAATTATTATTTTTCTTATTTATTCATTATTGTTGTATCTTTATGTTAATGATTAGTTCCTTATATAGTTATTGCTTGTTAGTAAGATTTAGGTTTTTTATTAACCTATTTTATAAGAATATTTAGGTTTCTTATATTTTTTTTTTGATATGATAGATTATTTATAATAATTGTCTTATTTATTATCATTGGAATTGTTTTAGTAATTAGTTTCTAAAGTTTAAATATCATATGAAATCGCTTATTTATTTATGATAATTATCATATTATTATGATACTTTTTTAAATATCATATGTTTTTTTTTTCTTTATGATTACTACATCAATATGATATTTTTTCTTGATGATAATTGCTATATCATTATGGTGTCTTCTTTTGATTTAAAGTAACAATAGGGAAAGACTATCTTTTCTTCCATCTTGACCAAACTTTACTACTTTTTTTTAATAATGAGAAAAATAATAGGAGACCATTATAACCCTGAAAGTGAACATCAATTTTCCTCCCCAATTTTTTCTTTTTTCTTTTTTTTTTTAAGTAGAGAAAGCATTAATTTATTAAATAAAAGAATGAGAATTGTGAGTATTGCAACAGATCAGAAAACTCTTTGAAATTTAAGTTATTTTTTAACCCGAGATTCTTTAAAGATTGTAGTGTGGCTGCTTATTTATTTATCTCAAAAATAAATTGTGAGTGATGAGCTCTGAGATACTAGAATACTTTGCGACTTTGTTCAAGCTATTGTACGTATTCATACATCTTTCAGGAGAAAGATTCGAAGTCTTCAGGAGAAAACATTAGTAGTTAAAGGGAGTTCAACGTAGCTAACAATTGGATCTCGTAGAATAGATTCACTGCATGACTTGATTTAAGACAAACGGTGACAATAAGGAGAGGAAATATTCAATTTGTATAAGTCCATTAGTGTTACAATATGTGCATCAAATGTCTAAAAATGATTTCAAGTAAAAATATAAAGAGATGTGGTCTTCCAAAAAAATGTACAAGCCGACCGACATTATAAGTCAGAATTTATTTATTAGCTATATATATATATAGTACATTATTACACATGGTTTCTACTACAAAACATATGGATTACAACGTACGGCGAAGCCTTGACGACAAACCTTAACCCATAATCTTACAACATATTAATTTATTCTTATTCTTAACAAAGTACCGCCTTACACGATAATAATACTGATTAATTAAGTAAACATATGGTTTTTTTATGTAGTAGCTGAGAGTAGTCATATAGTCATGACTTGATATGCCACAGCATATTATTGGTTTAGCATTCATTTTTAGTGACCAAGTCCAAGTCTTCGTCAATCTGTTTGTTTCCTCTGGTAATAGTCAGCAAGTCTTCGAGAAAAGCGATGTCTATTCTTCTAGCTTTTCAGTCTCTGTCGTTTAATATTGTTGAAATTTCATAAGAAAACGACAGAGACTAAAGCAATTAAGATCAATAAGGCTTTTCTAATGATACTCAGCATTCTTCTTGCTACAGTTCCATTCTTTCCCAAAGGTCAAGAATTGTTTGCAAGCGAAAGCACAATAGCCAATGCGTGAATTGTCATTTTCTTTCTTAGTCAGTATATGTAATTTTACTTTTCAATATAACTACAATGAAATTTGACAGTACTATATAATTACAGATATAATTTAACGATAATTTCACATCGATTTTAATACTTAATATTATAAGTTGAGTGGTTCTATTTGCATAGCTTACTTCTAAATATATGTAACACCCCGGCCATCTACGTAGGGCCGACTACGTAAACGTGGGCCGTTACTTTACTTAACTTACTTCTTAGTTTCTAATACTTGAACTTTCAGAAAATTTCAGAATAATTTTGTTTTAACACAACTTAAATAAAGTTATCCATATGGGTAAACTTCACCATGCCTACCCATTACTTGTTAAACCAATTAAAAGGTCACACCTAAACCTTTTAAACTGGGATTTTGAAACATTACATACGTAACATGGTACATTTTACTTAATCATACATGTACTAGTTCATAATTTAAAGAGTTTCCGGAAAATATCTACGTAGTAATATTCCACACCGCCCTTCACTTGCCGCATCATCTCCATGGCCCACCAAGTAAAGCTGCAGGCATCTTACCTACAGTATGAAATAAACTGATGAGCTTTTGCCCAGCAAATACAAACATAATCTCACAAAAACATAACAAATATCGTCACTACTACAAAATTTGGATTCCACGACGGAGCTTCCCGACCATTTTTAAAAAACAGTCGTAAAAAGTTAGGCAAAAACATGGAGCAGAACATGATTTCCGAAAACAGTTATGGAAGCCGAGGCTTCCACGACGGTCTCCAAAAACCATCGTGGAAGGCTGGGACTTCCACGACGAACTTTGGAGACCGTCATGGAAGCCTCGAAGACCGTCGTGGAAGCACGGTGCTTCCACGATGGTTTTCCGTGCTTCCACGATGGTTTCTAAAAACCGTCGTGGTAGGGTCCAAAAATTTAAAAAAAAGTTTTTGAAAAAAGACCCTACCAGGATGGTTTCACAAAAACCGTCGTGGTAGGGTCTTTTTTCAAATTTTTTTTTAATTTTTGGACCCTACCACGACGATTTTTGGGAAAAACCGTCGTGGTATGTTCATATACCACAACGGTTTGAACATACCACGACGGTTTTCCCAAATAACTGTCGTGGTAGGTATTAAGACGGGAATTTTGAAAATTTTTGAATTAAATTCAATTTTTTGGAGCGTGTATTAAAACCAAAAAAAAAAAAAAACCATCTTTCCCACCCCATTACATTTCGAGCATTTTTCACTTTTTCACTCTCTAATACACACTCTAACTCCATACCCAAAGCCGCTCAATTTCCTCCCTCCATTTCTCTCTCTCTGCTCCCTCCCTACTTAAAATCTCCCAAAACTCTCTCTATCTCACCGCGTCTCCTCTCTCTATCTCACCTCTCAAATTTTTCTCTTGGCTCTACCACTCACGCGGCCTCTTCTACCACTCACGCGGCCTCCTCCATTCTCCGATGGGTCCACCAAGGAACTCACGCAGCTTTCCCTCACTCTCTCGCAGCACTCCGCCCGTACCCATGCTTGACAAGCTGGTAAGTTGTAGTGTATATTGCTTGGGTAATGCACGGATTTGGGAATTTTTCATCCAAAATGTTGATTTTGTTGATTGGGGTTGTTGATTGCGAATTTTTCATCCAAAATCCAAAATGTTGATTTTGTAGGTTGCTGAGTTAGGAATATTCCGTCCAAAATGGCCAAAATCTATCCCCTACATTTTTGGTGATTGTTCATTGTGGTTGTGTTTTAGATTGAATTAAATTGATTGGGTAAGGTACGGATTTGAGAATTTTCCAGGAAAAAGTGTTGATTTTGTGATTTAAATGTTTTTGGAGAAATGAAACGAATTCGTAATTTTTTTTTTGTTGTTACCTACCACGACGGTTTTTTGCGTAGAAGCGTCGTGGTATGTTCTTAAATGTCCATATTTAGGCCCTATTTTTGCCCATTCTACGACTGCTAAAAAACCGTCGTGGAATCTGAAAAATTCCACTATCATGGATTCCACGACAATTTTCAAACCGTCGTGGAAATGTTACCACGACGGTTAAAATTCATCATGGCATCCACATTCTGTAGTAGTGCATATGATGCATATGCATTACTATTTTAAGACTAAGATTCTTTACTTGTGATCTTATTAGCCATGATGCATATGATGCATAAATATAGTATGACATAAAGGTCACTAACATATAATGACTTGTGGTATATTAATAAAGCATGACATGTATATAAACATGGCATCATTGTAAAACATGGCATCATCACAAAACATGGCATGTACATAATCATGGCACATCATGGGATACATGTAAACAAATCATGCTTGAAAATAGTTTACTATTTTTCATACTGTAGGTGAGGTTTGTACTTACAGGTTATGCTACGTTTTGGATTTGTTGCTTCAACAGGTTACAATAACAGGTTACTTTCCTGTTTTCAAAGAGGATGTAAAATAAGGATCATCCTATTTTTTCATAAATCATTTCATTGAAATGCTGGTATCCTTAACCACCATTTACCAACAACCCTAGTTACATGTCCCTCACACACCACAATGTTATCTTATTTGGTTACTAAATGTAACCCTAGGGTACAAGACCCAATTTCAATCAAACAATATCTTGTTTAATTAATTAATGAATTTTGGGTTTAAGGCCTCATCATACTTAGTATCCTATTAGGTTATTATTAGTAACCCTAAGTCATATTTAGGTCAAAATCCTATTCGGCTACTAAGGCCCAATTTTTAAAGTCATGCCCTTTTAGGTTACTATTGGTAACCATGGACTTTACGCCCAACCCAGTAACTTGGGTATCCTACCCGGCTACTCTGTTATTATGTTTTCAAGATAGCTTTGGCCCATTTATATATATTTTTCTCTTCTCTTAACAAAACCTAGTATTTGTTGTCTAAATTTTTCCTTGTATAAAAATCCTTTGTAAACTTTTAATCTTAATCTTTTTGCTAAACTGTAATTAATTTAATTTTTGAGTAAGGGTAATAAAACTGTCAAGTTTTGAAAACTATCCTTGAAAACAGTTTCATAATGCCATTTATCAGTGCATGTGTAGAAATTACATGTTCCTGCACTGCTTTTGAAAATCCTGTGCAGGAATTTCCTGTTTCTTATACAGTTTTTGGAATCCAGTTTTATCTTAAAATCTGTTTTGAATTTGGAAAAGTTTTCTTCATGAAAGTTTTAGATCTTGAAAAAATTTACAACTTTTTTTCTTTGCAAAAAACCCAGTTCAGCCTTTAACCTTCTCATTTTCCTTGTTGAACCTTCCTGGCCGTGCACCAGGTCTGGGCATGACCAGGCTCGGATTTTGGTAAAAACAGAGGCCTTTGGGGCTTGTTTTTAAAAATTGCCCATGTTGTCCCCTAGGATTTTCGATTTTCTACAACTTTTTAGTTTTGACTATTTCCAAATTCGGCCTCTAAAGGCCTCAAAATTCCATTTCCAGAAAATTGCCAAGTTTTACCCGAAAACTGGTAGTTTCAAATTTGGTTGAATTTTACGTAAGATTACGTGCACTCTACCTCAAACGGTCGTAACCGTGGGCCTACAACAAGGATGTAGCATTTAACGTATGGTTAATTTCCCATCATCATTCATTGATTTCTTATCCTTACAAACCCAAATGGTATCTCATACCAATTTAGGGTTTTGGGGGTAATTCTAACCCTCCATTCATCATACATCAACATCATCCTTCTCATTTATACCATACATTATTCTTGAGTATGTGGGGACATATTACAAGCATCTAATAGGCAATCGCACATACCACATGATACCTTAATAAATAAAATCATAACCATAAATCAAAACCACTAACCCTAATCAAGCACAAATCTAAGCAAATTTAAGCTAATAGAATGAGCTTATGCTCTTACATATCCATGCTTGAAATATACTTAAATCCTTTATCAAAACTTAATTGAAAACTTAGGGGGGTAAGAGGATTAACTCTAGGTCTTGGAAGGTGGATCTAAACCTTGGATTGACAAATTTTCTTTCCTTTCTTCTTTTTTTTTTCTCCTTAGGGTTCGGCTCCTAGGTTGGTAGAGAAAATGGGTTGAAATTTGGGCAGAATTTTGGGGTGGAATAGAATAATCCAGCACCCCCCCACCATCACCTATTTATAGGTGAAAAATAATTTCTTTTTGGAATTAATTTTATTTCTAAAATTGCATATCTAACCCCAAAAGTAAAATATTTTCTAAAAAGTCCCATGAGGTGGCCGGCCATTATGGGTCCTTGAAGGCCAAGTAGTATTTTCATGTTCATCCATTTAATCATCCAATCAAAAGCTACCACCAATTTCTACCAATTTTCCAAAAATTCAAAATTCACATATTTATCCTAGATGAGGTGTCCTCCCATTAGGGCTCCGTTTGGCTTTCCTATTAATATGCAGTCCATTTTCATATTAATGCAGATACTACAAATACTGTTTTCAACTAATAACAGTATTGTCATACTCAATCACAATCCAGAATTCATCTGCACTTAACTGGGCTGCGTGTAGGTTTTTCTTAGAATTTAAAGCTACTTAGCCCTTATTGCTCTAAATATTGTGCTTGATTTTTCTAGAGTGGTCCCATTCCTTATTCTTATATTTTCATCTGCAATGACGGTTTTTCATAGTATGATTTCCATACTGCTTACTATACTGCAATACCGTCATAATCATGCCTTGAATCATTCTGGTCAAACTTTGACCAGAATAAAATCATAAATTCTTATTCTGCCTTTTTCCTCAAAAGGCCTTATGCTTGGCTAAGCAAACTATTTATTGAGTCTCATAGCTAATTAAACGAGAATTCAAATATTTACTGATAATAAAATTATGAATTTCACATTGATATTCATAATTTTCATGAAACATCACATAAACACATAGCACGAACTTAAATTTCTTTATATACAAAGAAATCATGAGTCCGTAAAAATTTCGGTTATTACAATGTTCATATTAAAGGATTAATTCACTTATTCATTTTTTGATGTCTTTGTTTTGATTGTCAGCACATGATAAAAACAAAGAGAGCAAGGAAAAACTTTTCTCTCTTTGGAATTCTACTTTTCTCTCTTTGGAATTCCAAAGAGAGAAAAGTGATCTCTAAAGATGAAGAAGGTTTTAGTGTTTCTTTTAATGCATTCTCTTGGCTACCATTCTCTTCTTTCCCTCTTCAAACCTAGCTCGACAACTGACTACAGGTAGTTTAGCTCTAAAGCCAGTTAAATGCTCTATGTCATTTTTCTAATAAAAATGTCTTAGTATACCTACTGATTTCTATTACTATAATTTAAAAAAAATTAGGTAAATAAATGATTTTTAAATGCTTAATTTAATAAATGCTTATCTAAATAATCAGGCACCATAAAAACGAAAGACCACGAAAAGCACTTAGGATCAAACACGAAATAGACGGTGTATTAAAAAAAAAAAAAAAGGACGGTGTGAAATTTGATTATTCTAAAAGATTGAGCGTTTATCTTAAAAAGTAAACTCTATTAAGTGTAATGGCCTAATATATGTTATTATATTGTTAAATTTTTATAATGTAGAACATAGGTTTCTTTTTACCTTTACACGGAGCTTTGTCATGGACTTTTTTGCAGTCGACCAAATACAATGTGCAAGTCTCAGCCATAAAATCAATAAGCCCTTTATGTTCTTTCAAACTAAATGGTTTGTTGTATTTTGTTTACCATGTATAAAATAAATTTTGCTACACCGATCTTGGTATTTAACTCGAACTAAGTTGTAATATTTGCTTTAATCGAATGAATATACCGGCTCTACTTATCTTTTTTTTTTTTTTTAATTGGTGTTGAGTTACAAGTTACAAGTTGCTCATCAAAATCTTCAAAAAAAAAAAAAAAAAAAAAAAAAAAACCAAAACAAAACCAAAAAAAAAATCAAAAGAGAAAGAAACAAAAAAAAAAAAAATTTGAAAATAGACCAAAAGATGAACAAACCAACTGACATGAGTCAGTTATTTATTTATTTACTATAGACCAAGTACACAACATAGATTAAAACACACTGGCACACTGCAAACTGCAAAGCCCTGATGATAAATCTTAACCCATAATCCAACCATACGTTTTTTTCTTCTTATTTTTGACAAGTATATTACTAATTAAGCAGACACATACTATAGATTGCAGTAGATTTCACAGCATATCGTTGGTCTCCAAATTCAAGGGCTTGCATTATGGTGGCAATTGCGCACGTACGTGTTACATTTACGAGGCTTTGGTGCCGGGATGCAAGTACTATATCGACTACCGCCGCCACATACAGGTTTATTAGGGTCTCCTGCTCCTGGTGTCAGTTTGCCTGCAAAGTTTAGATACCCAAATTAGAGGTTAGACTAAAAGACTAATACAATTTTTAGCACGATTTTCCTTGGAAAATCACAAAACAAATCTGCTAAACAACAAACTCAATCAGAAGAAAGACTAATTAAGGACTTGCTTGATAACACTTTTTTTTTTTAGGGATTAAAGGATAATCATTAGTATATCTACATACCTCTTTTGATTTTCAAAAAAAAAACCCCGAGTAGGACCAAATTTACAAGAAGTTGCATATTCTTTAGCTTTAGCGGTGCTATATGAAAATCAAAATCGAAAATGGTTTTCTCTCTCTCTCTCTCTCTCTCTCTCTCTCTTAGCACGTAGCATATGTTGCGTAGTCATAATCGACAAACAGGCGCTAATCACTACTGCTAGAACGAACTTAGCAGAAGGGAAAGTAGTGGTCCTCACCTGCAGATGTAGCTAAGTCTCGAGCTAGAAGCGAAGAGGGAAAGAAGAGAAGGGAAGCCAAGAGAATGCATAGAATAGGATATGCCTTCATCTTTGAAATCAAATTTTGGTTGAATATTTGTGTGTGGTATAAATTTCTCCTCCTTGCTCTTATTTATGTAGCCCCTTCAAGCTTACTGTATAGATCACACGGGCCGGTTAAAATCATTCATTTTTATTCTAATTTAGTTTTCAATTAAGATTGGAGGTTCAAGCAACAATAGAAAATCTGATTTCCTAGTAATTTACAATTAGATAACTGCTTAACCTCTAGTCAAGTCAACCTATAGGTCTTCTCCAACAAACTTTACTATTTTTGGTCTTAATTTGATAAATTACTCATTTAGTCATTAAACTTTTAACCTTGTGCAACTTTGGTCCCTAAACTTTTTTTCGTAGTGAATTACCCCTAAGCTTTTAAAATGTTGTTACAGTAGTCCTTTCCATTAATTTTGGACGAAATCTAATAGTAATTTGGATAAAAAGTAATGCTAACTACGGACTCCATAAAAAAATTAATGGAAATGACTACTGTAATAATATTTTTAATAATTTATGATCATTCCTGCTAGGAGAAAAAGAGCAGAAAATACTCCTAAGCTATTAAAATATTCCTACAACAGTTATTTTTGTTAATTTTTAAACGGAATCTGTTATAAATTTGGTGAAAAAATAATGCTAACTAATGGATTTCATCAAAAAATTAACATAAAGAACTATTGTAGCAATATTTTAAAATTTTAAAGGCATTCCAGCTACAAAAAAAAAAAAGTTCAGGGACAACTTATACAAAGTTAAAAGTTTAGGGACTAATTTAACAATTTACCCAAATTAATTTAGAGAATACTACTTTACGTACCATTAAAATTAAAAAAAAAAAAAAAAAAAAAAAAAAAAAAAAAAAAAAAAACTCTCTAACGTAAGCCCTGATCCACTAAAAGGTTCCACTCTTTAACCTCTAAATTCATTGGTACTTGTATGCAAATCGTAGGGAAAAAAAATTTTGGTTGCATATGAAAATGATATGTGAAAACTAGTCAACAATTATTGTATATTTATTTTTCTTTATTACTATTTTCCATATCATTTATTTCTCAGAATATAGTTTCAGTGTATGCCCCAATTGAGTAAGAAACCTAGCTCCTTGCTGGTGTGATTCACGTGAACCAGAAAATCGAGCGATGGCAGCTCCCGATCCATCTAGAATTAAAGAGGGAGAAAAAAGTAACAATGGGGAGAGACTATATCTTTTCTTCCATCTTGACCGAAGTATTTTTTTTTTTTTTTAATTAAGAGAAAAACAATAGGAGACCATTATAACTCTGAAAGTGAACGTCAATTTTCTTCCCCGCTTTTTTCTTTTTTGTTTTTTCTTTTTTTAGTAGAGAAAGCATTAATTTATTAAATGAAAGAATGAGAATTGTGAGTGTTGCAACAGATCATGAAACTCTTTGAAATTTAAATTATTTTTTAATATGAGATTCTTTAAAGATTATAGTGTGTCTGCTTATTTATTTATCTCAAAAACAAATTGTGAGTGATGAGCTCTGTGAGATATCAAAACACTTTGCGACTTTGTTCGAGTTGTTGCATTCATACATCTTTCAGGAGAAAGATTTGAAGTCTTCGGATGAAGGCATTGGCTAGTAGTTGAAGGGAGTTTAACGTAGTTAGCAATTGGAGCTCGAAGAATAGATTCACTACATGATTTGATTCAAGACGATCGGTGGCAACAAGGAGAGGAAATCTTCAGTTTATATAAGTCCATTAGTGTTACAATATATATGTGCATCAAATGTCAAAAAATGATTTCAAGTAAAAATATAATGAGATGTGGTCTTACAAAAAAATGTACAAGCCGACTGACATTATAAGTCAGAATTTACTTATTAGCTATAAATAGAGTACATTATTACACATGTTTTCTACTACAAAACATATGGATTACAACGTACCGCGAAGCCTTGACGACAATCCTTAACCCATAATCTTTCAACATATTAATTTATTCTTAATGATGACAAAGTACCGGCTTACACGATAATAATACTGATTAATTAAGTAAACACATGGTTTTTTATATAGTAGCTGACTGTAGTCATATAGTCATGACTTGATATGCCACAACATATTATTGGTTTAGCATTCATTTTTAGTGACCAAGTCCAAGTCTTCGTGAATCTGTTTGTTTCCTTTGCTAATAATCTGCAAGTCTTCGAGAAAAGCGATGTATATTCTTCTAGCTTTTCAGTCTCTGTCGTTTAATATTGTTGAAATTTCATGAGAAAACGACAGTTCACTAAAGCAATTAAGATCAATAAGGCTTTTCTTATGATAGTCAGCATTCTTCTTGCTACAGTTCTATTCTTTCCCAAAGGTCAAGAATTGTTTGCAAGCGAGAGCACAATAGCCAATGCGTGAATTGTCATTTTCTTTCTTAGTCAGTGTACGTAATTTTACTTTTCAATATAATTACAATCGAAATTCGGCACTACTTTATAATTACAAATATTATTTAACGATAATTTTATCGATTTTAAGACTTAAAATTATAACTTGAGTGATTCTATTTGCACACCTTACTTCTAATTATACATCCCTCTAAATTCTAAAATCAATAAATTTATTCATTACTCATCCCTCTGTATTCTTAAATTACCCTTACATAAGAAAACAAATATTACTCCACTACTTTAAATATCTTTTCATGCCCAGCATATTATTTATTTATTTTACTTTAAATCATCTATACTCTTTAATATCTACAAAGAAAAAATATCAAATTAGTAGAAAAAAGTATTATGTTGTAATTTATGATCCATATTTTGAGTTTCCTATAAAAGAAAAAAAAGAAAATCATATTTTGATCAAGAAAGAAATTCATTATAAAATCAATTTGATAATACAATCAGAAATGGAATTGTTTTGATTAAAGGCATTATTTGGTTTCGAAAACTGATACTAGCAAAAAATTAGCGAAAGCGCAAGATCATGAACAAAATAAACTTCTTAATTTTTGTTATCTTTCTATAGCCATATTAATTTAATATATAAAATGGTAAAGATGATAATTTTACCATTATCTGATTAGGTTGGTAACTTCAAAACTCCTTTAGAAAGATATCTCACAAACTCGTGAATGACTTATATCCTTCAATACCCTGTTCTTTCACACCTTGCCTTTGTCGCATGACTGAATGAACGTGTAACACCTCCTAGCTAGTTTAGCCTTTAACTAAACTTAACTAAAACATGTCACTAAACTATACATTTATAAAATCTGCTATAACACAAAAACATAATAAAACCAAGATAATTGTATGATAAGATATTAATATAAATATTTACAGACTCTTTATCATAGTTTAGTCAAAATATGAAGAGTTGGTATTACAATGATCATAGATTATTAGTACTGTCTCAAATCAAAACTTTTGTAGTGTAGCCCACAGAGATTTTTAATAAGCATTTTGCAAGAACAACTTTAGCTTAGTATGTACATAGGTTCTATGACATCAGGTTCCCAAATGAGGTTCAGCCCACCACTATGTTGCTTCCTCATTATTTTCTTCCTCGCCTGTGCCATGAAACATTAAAGTGACTAAAAGCCCAATAAGCGGAACATATTTAAATACAAAACCTTTAAAATACAATCTATATTTAAAATACATTTTTCAATGAATTTCAAATCTTCTTATCGCAAATAGAAATTCAAATCAACATTTAAAATATTTCATGAAAAACCCTTGAGATATGGCACAAATTGGGCTTAAGCTACAGAATCATTTCATTTCCTTTAAGTTTGGCCAAATACTTACATTACTGTCATTGGGATCCCAAACATTGGTATCAGTCATGTCCCTTTCGGGACCCATCCATGGGTATTAGTCAGTCCCAATGACACCTTTATAGTGGGGTTACCACATTCTGTAGTTATTCCCATCATTTCCTAGGCCACATCTAGAATTTTGCAAACCTTTAAAACATTATAAACATGTCATAAAACCTTTCAATAAACCATAATTTCCTTTAGCTTTCATACTTGAAAATTATACTCTTTCCAATAAGGGGAAACATTCTATGCATAGTCTCATTTAAAATGTTAAACACTTGTCAAAACATTAAAACATTATATCATATACTATTTAAGTTTCTATGGCATAGTAAGTAAAATTCCTACTTATCACTTTACAGTTGAACTACTGCAGAGAAATTGACTCTAACATTTCGAGGAAGTTGATCGTGCTTGTCCTAAGGTCCATGATCAAGTCATTTTACATTTAAAAGTATCTTCAATCCATTAACACTCATATAAAATAGAAATACATGCATTATAGTATCACTAGTCAACGTTTTAGACCATTTAAGGTCCTTTAGGACAAGTTATTAGCACAAACAAAATTTTACATAGTTGCTGTCCACAAATTCCAGTAACAGAACCTAACTTTTGAAAATTCACCAAAAATCCGTTTTACAATATTTTCATGTGAAATTTTGTGGAGAGCAAGATTCATATGTATACTTTAACTTCACAAAGTTTCAGCTTCAAATACCGAATATAGACAGAGAAACGAAACTCAGAATCCTACTGCTCCGTTATAGAAATCTCAGTTTTCTCAATCAAATATTTTCACAAACACCTTCTATACAACTTCATAAAATACTTTACAAACAGTCAAATCTCTTTTCTAATCAGACCTCACAATGCTTTACATCTCAAATAACATAGAATCATCAAGAATGTAGAATAAAATCAGAAATTACACATTTGAGAGAAAAATCAACGCACACTTTTGACATGAAGCATCTCAAGTAAATCAAATCAAACACAACTTAAAACCTCACATCTCTAGCTATGAATAGCTTCAAAATCCATTAAAAATCCTAATTATAACTGACCTTAGGTAGCTTATAAAACTCGGACCCCAAAAATGGTGACAAACTCCACTTTGAGCTCAACTAGATTGAAAGAAAATGGTGTTTGTGTGGAAATCCGAAAATGAGTTTTTTTTTTTTTTTTACTTCTTTTTTTTACTTTTTTTTTTTTCCTAGGAAAGGAGAAGAGATAGCAAAATGGCCAATTCTCCTACTACTCACACCTATTTATAGGTGAAATTTCCAAATTTCCAACAATTTAATTTTTTTTTTTCCAACTTTCCTTGAATTACATATTTGTCCTTAAAACACAAATTTTTTGCCTTCCATGTCCTCAAAATGGCCGGCCATGTGGAGAGCCTTTACCAAAAAAATCTATTCAAGTTTATCTACTAATGGTCCCTTGTCAACCGACCATGTGGAGGAAAAAGGAAAAAAAACAATAAATCAAAATTGATGTAATTATCTTCATTTACTTGGATAACAAGGTTTATCCTTTAGGTCTACGTTCACCGAACCTTGGTTAGCAAGGTTTATTCTATTGGATAACCATGATGTGGCAACTAATGGATAGAGCTTATCCATAGTTATGATGTGGCAACTAATAGATAGACTTGACAAGTAGCAAAACAAATATTTAAAACAAATTGCATAAAATATCTAAAAGAATTTAAAATTATGCTAGATCCTTGAAAATATATTTTCTTTGCAAATAAGTCCATAGAAAAATTTTAATAAACATCATTTGAAGTATATTTTATAACTTTAAATTTCCATTCTTATACAAACAATTTCATGGACAAAGCACATCAATCAGCTTCACTTCCGGTGATTGTCAACTCTCATCTGCACAGTTATTTTTAAAAAAAATGTAGTTAAATAATTTTTGTAACACATAAATTCTTAAAAACATTTCATATAAAGTAATTAACGTTACTACTAATAAGATACTAAACATAATAGTTAAACTTAGTTATTTTGAATTAATTAAGCTCGGTGTTACAGAACGATTGAATGTTCCTATTGAAGGATTGATTCTTTTTTATGTATGTGTTTTGGCTGTCAGCACATGATAAAAACAAAGAGAGCAAAAGAAAACTTTTCTCTCTTTGGGTTTCTAATGACAAAAAATCTACCAGCCAAAAAGTTATGTTCTATCATGATATAAATCCCATTTATAGAGCAAGGGTAGATTACCCAAAAATTTCATCTTGAATTTTAAATATTCTCAATATTTAAAATCGAAACCAGTTTAAAATTAGAAACTTATTATATTATATTCATAATAAAATTTAGTATACAAATATATATTCTTATAGATGTCACTTATATATATATATATATTTATATATATAACCAATCGCCGTGAAACTTTCTTCAGTTTAACGTTTCTTTTTTTCAATTAATTATTGTAAAAAATCAAAATTTTAATATAAATATTATGATTTTAAACTGGAAACTAACAGATAATAATGTATAC
This sequence comes from Ficus hispida, assembly GCA_025413025.1. Lineage (NCBI taxonomy): Eukaryota > Viridiplantae > Streptophyta > Magnoliopsida > Rosales > Moraceae > Ficus > Ficus hispida. Next base: position 24,357,684 of record CM046365.1, read on the forward strand.
ACTAATAGGTCCCATTCATTAGCAGTAGGTACAAATATAGCGGGTCCAACTCATTATATGTAACAACCCACCTACATAGGCTGTTACATTATTGATTGAACGAAATTTTCACATAATACTTTTTTTAAAATAATTTATCATAAAACGGTGTCACATACTTATTATATCTTAATAATATAATTTTTCATATGACCTTATATGTCATAAAGTTGTATATAATCTCAAAATATAAATAATAATTTTCAAAATATCTTTTGTAGAATAAACTGCGTTGTTATATCCATAGCCCATTCACTTGCTCATCATCGTCATCCGCATATTGTCCACAATGCGCTAAGCTGCAAGTTGGTTACCTATAGTATGAATATAACTACTGAGTTTTCGCTTAGCAATTACAAACATGGATCTCGCATTGCTTAGAAACATGAATGACATGTGTGGATGCATGATCCAATTATAGAATTAAGACACAGTCCAATTATATTTAATTATGGATGTCTTATGTTCCATTATAAACTTATTATCTTTCTCATTTTGGGCCCCTATGTGTACGTGTCGGATCCGCGCATTCCTCAGAAAGTTAGGGTTCACAAGGACCCTAACAATTGGGAATAAATGTAGAACTTTGAACCAGAACTAACATAACATAACATGACATGATCCTAACACTACTAGAATTTATGGATACCACGACGGAGATTCAACGACGGTTTTTAAAAAAACCGTCGTCGTAAATTCGGAAAAACACGGAGCCGGAAAGCAACAAAAAAACCGTCGTGGAAGGACGAGATTCCATGACGGTTTTAAATAACCATCGTGGAAGCTCCTAGATTCCACGACGGTTAACAAAAACCGTCGTGGAAGCTCGGATTCCACGACGGTCTTTTGACCGTCGTGGTTCGTCACCAATCGCGCGGGCGCGCGCCTGGCTCTGGCAGGAGGGAGGCAGAGCGTTCCACGACGGTCTTTTGACCTTCGTGGTTGGTCGCCAAGCACGCGGCCGCGCGCTTGGGCCGGGCGGGGGCGCGCCTTGGCTGCGCATGCGTGGGCCTTGGCCGCGCGGGCGCGCGCCTGGGCGCTTCTTTGACATCCTTCCACGACAGTCAAAAGACCGTCGTGGTAGGTCCTCCCAGAGGACCTACCACGACGGTCTTTTGAGACCGTCGTGGTAACTTTTTATACGACGATGGTTTTTTAAAAAAACCGTCGTCGTATCCATTCTGTGAAATTTTAAAAATAGCCCGGGAAGCGTACGCGCTTGTATGTTGTTCAAATTTTATGTCCTACATATATAAAATCAAATGAAAGACCTTATTTCATACTCTCTGTCTCTCTAATTTTCAGTACATCTCTCCCCTCTCTCCCTCTTTGCTTGCCTTGCATTCTTCATTTACAATAGAATTTTTGGCCTCGCATAGTCCATTCTCTCTCAAATTTTCGGTAATTTACTCAACTTTCTCTCTGAAATTTTCGGCAACTCCACTTTCTCCCTCTTTGTTTGCCTTGCATCCTCCATTCTCTCTCAAATTTTCGGTAACTCACTCAACTTTCTCTCTCAAATTTTTGGCAACTCCCTCAACTTTCTCTCTCAAATTTTCAAATTTTTGGCAACTCCCTCAACTTTCTCTCTCAAATTTTCAGCAACTCCACTTTCTCCCTCTTTGTTTGCCTTGCATCCTCCATTCTCTCTCAAATTTTCGGCAACTCCACTTTTTCCCTCTTTGTTTAAGAACCGTCGTGGTAACACGGCTACCAAGACGGTTTAAGAACTGTCATGGTAGCACGGCTACCACGACGGTTACAAAACCGTCGTCGTAGCCATGATTCCACGACGGTTCTTAAACCGTCGTCGTATCATGGATACCATGACGGTCCTAAGACCGTCGTGTAATCCGAGATACCACGACGGTTTTAAAACCATCGTGGAATCCATATATTTACCACGACTGTGGATTCCACGACGGTTTTTAAACCGTCGTGGAAGTGTTACCACGACGGTTTTTAACCGTCGTGAAATCTGATTTCTGTAGTAGTGTAACTTGTATTGAATTAGTCTTAGCCTTTAACTTAACTGAATTTGAGTATGCATAAATCATAATCTAACTTAAAGTCTTATTCAAAGATGAGGTCTAAGACTTATGTTCCTTAATTCTGATCATATTGGTCATGATGTAATGACATGACATAATAATCCATGGCATAAATTAAAAATCATGGCATACTATAAAAGTGTGGCATATCTATAATTGTGGCACAACATAACATATTATGACATCCTTTAACGTAGCATACATTTAAACATGCAATCACAGGCAAAACATTCCTAGAATGACATGTGCCTAAGACATGATTTGAAAATAATAATATTTTCATACTGTAGGTAAGGTTTATACTTACGTTGCACACAGTTTTTCCATACTTCAAACTACTCGGCGGTCTAAATCTTACTACCTAAAAAACAAATCTGAGACAAGTATTAACATAATACCCCCTTAGATTAAAACTAATATAAATTCCTTTTCGAAAAAGGAAGTCTCAAAGTAATTTCTTACGGAATATGGTTATAAGGTTTTGGTATACGTTGAGTCTCAAATGGGACCAACTTCAAGGATTGGAAAGAGAACGTTATGATTATTCTCAGCTGCATGGATCTAGACCTCGCACTAAGGATTAAACGACTCGCTGACCTGACGGACAAAAGATCAACTAAGGAAAAATGGGACATGGAAAGCTGGGATCGTTTAAAGTGCATGAGTCTCATGATCATAAAGCATGGAATTCCAAAAGCCTTTAAGGGGGCTATGTCCGAAAAGGTTACTACTACCAAGGAGTTTCTTGAGGAAATTGAAAAGCATTCTGCTAAAAATGATAAGGCTGAAATAGGTATGCTTCTGACAAGCTTGATTTCAATGAGATATAAAGGAAAAGGAAATATAAGGGAGTATATCATGGAGATGTCTCATCTTGCTTCAAAACTAAAGACATTAAAGCTAGAGCTGTCTGAGGATTTGCTTGTGCATTTAGTTTTGATGTCACTTCCTGCATAATTTAGTAAATTTAAGGTCAATTATAATTGCCAAAAAGACAAGTGGTCACTGCATGAGCTCATTTCTCATTGTGTGCAAGAAGAAGAAAGGCTAAAGCAAGAGAAGACTGAGAGTACATCTAAGGACAAGAACAAGAAAAGAAAAAATGATAAGGAAGCTACAAGCGGTCCTTCTAAAAAAAAAAACAACAAAAGAACCAAGACGAAGAATTTGGCTGTTACATCTGCCACAAACCTGGACACATAAAGAGGGAATGTACCAAATACCATGCTTGGCATGCAAAGAAAGGTACACTTCTCACCCTAGTTTGTTTTGAGGTTAATTTAGCTTCAGTACTAAGACACATTTGGTGGATGGATTCCGGAGCTACTATTCACATAAGTGTGCCTATGCAGGGTTGCCTAAGTTATCGAAAGACAAATGATGCTAAAAGATTTATCTATGTGGGCGATGGAAAATCGGTAGAAGTTAAGGTTATAGGGAATTTTAGGTAATTATTTAAGACTAGATATTATTTGGATTTGAAAGAGACATATATTGTACCGTCATTTAGACAGAATTTGGTTCCTATTTCAGCTTTGGACAAATTTTGTTATTCTTTTTCTTTTGGAAATAGTCAGTTTAGTCTTTCTTTGAATTGAAATATTATTGGTATCAGTTCTTTATCCTTTTATAATAACCTATATTTACTTAATACAGTTGCCTCATTTAATGAAACCTTGCACGTGAATTCACCTGGTATGAAACACAAATTAACCAATGAGAATTATACTTCATTATGGTACAAGCGCTTAGGTCATATCTCCAAAAGTAGAATTGAGAGACTTGTGTCCGATAGGGTTCTTGACTCCCTTGATTTCATAGACTTTGAGGTTTGTGTTGATTGTATTATAAGAAAATAGAGAAACATAAGGAGATTAGGTGCCAACAGAGCTTCAGACATCTTAGAACTAATTCACACGAATATTTATGGACCATTCCTTACGGCTTCTTAGAATGGTCCACAGTATTTATTTTCGTTCATAGACGATTACTCATGTTATGGCTACTTGTATCTCATTCATGAGAAGTCCAAGTCAGTGGACATGTTCAAGGCTTACAAAGTTGAAATTGAGAACCAACTCAGTAAAAGAATTAAAGGCGTTAAATCTGACTGTAGTGGTAATTACTATGTCAGATATGATGGATCAGGTGAACAACGTCTAGAGCCATTTGCTAAATTCCTAGAGGAATGTGGAATAGTCCCATAGTACACTATGCCGGGATCCCCTAGCATGAATGGTGTAGATGAGAGATGAAATAGGACACTTAAGGACATGGTATGGAGTATGATTACTTATTCCACCTTGCTAGAATCTCTCTGGAAAGAAGTACTAAAGACTGCAGCTTATATTCTCAATAGAGTACCAACTAAGGCGGCAACCAAAGTTCCTTATGAGCTTTGGAAGGCCAAGAAGCTTAGTTTGAAGCATTTTCACATTGGGGATGTCTAGCTGTAACACCATAAATGCCACCCAACAATAACGTTAGGCAATTAACATTAGAATTAACATAGATATTGTGATGAGATAGTAATTTCTTAATTCTAATGTTCTGTTGAGCTATTTTTCACAGGTGACGCAACGAGGACTCGATGTGCTAAAACAAAATTCATGCCAAATTGATGAATATTATGTGTTATGTAATGACTTATGTGACGGTTAAAATATATACATATTTATGTTGTTGTATGTTTTTGTACTATGCATATATTGCATATAAATACGATATATTGTTATACGATTATAGTATATGTTTATATGTATATACTAGATGTAAGTATATTTTATTTTATATATATATATATATATATACAGATTGTACCGTATATGTCTTTATATATATTAAGTTAAATATATATATATAATATTTTATGCTTATATCTATTTGTGTGTGTGCTTATATGTGGTATGCACGGTTAAAAAAAAAGAAGAAAAAAAGGGGGAAAGTAATTGCAGCCGAAGAGGGGGGAAAAAAACGTGGAAAGAAAAAGGGAAACCTTTATCCTATTAATTGACATCCAAATTTCCCATTGACCTATCAGTTATCCTTGCTCAATATTAGCCTTTGATGACAGCCCTTAATTGGTCTCATTATTCCAATCAATTACCCTTCAATTGATTTCCAATTCAAATCAAAAAGTCTGCAATCGTTTTTTTTCAACACTCACTCTTTGCTTCTCTCTTCCTCTCTCTCGCTCTCTCTATTATTTTCACGCACAAACAGAAAAAATAAAAATAAAAAAATATCCATCAAACCTCCAAATTCATCCAAGCCAAAATCAAAAAGATTTCAAGGTATGTTGATAATGATTTTGTTATTTGTTTTAGTTTGGCATTCTTTGAGGGGATAGACGATTTTCTTTATAGATGTCTTCATGTGAGTTGGGAAGATGATAATCATAAGAAATAATTATCGAATAATGATCGAAAGAATGGCTATATAGTTGATTTTGTGAACACGATGAATTTAGTGTTTTTGATTTCTTGATTTATGATTTCATTAGTATGGGGATTGAATAATTTTATGTGTTAGAAAGATGTCTTAGGGTTGTTTTGTGTGTGTGTGTGTGTGTATGAATCATGTATATTGTAGTGATAATTTTTATATTTTTAATGATTTTCGGATTTGACCACTGCTACTGGAATTTCCAGATTTTAAGATAAGAATTCCAAATGGTTTTTTAAGGATGCAAATGAACTCCATATTTAACAAATTTGATATTTTTGGAAAGCTCTAGATGTATATTTTCTTTTAAAATCAGTTTTATATCGTTTGGAGGTATGTGTGAATTGTTATGATTTTTCAAATAGGCAGAGGTTGGACTGCCAAATTCGGTAAAATTTTAATGATTAGATTTCAAAACTGTTTTTGAGAATTCAAACTGTCTCCGTTTTTAACAAATTTTAATTGTTAGAAACGTATAGATGTCTATTTTCATTTGGAATCAGTTTTATATCATTTGGAGACATATATAAATTTTTGTGATTTTTCAAATAGGCAGAGGTCTGGCTGCCAGTTTCTGTAAAATTTGAGAAATCAAATTCAAAACTATTTTTGAGAGTACAAACGGTCTTAATTGTTTTCAAATTAGGTACCATAAGAAAGATCTAGATGTCTACTTTTGTTTAAAATTAGTTTCAGATCATTTGGAGCCCTGTATGAATTTTTATAAATTTTTGAAGGGACAAAGGTTTGACTGGCAGATTCTATTAAGATTTGAAATTTCATGAAATTGTTCAATTTTTGTGTTTTGATGTTATTGAATGATGAAATAGGCCTTGTAGGTGCTGCTATGATATGATGGATGTGTTTGATGAATTATTATGAGCTTTTGTTGATTTTATTATATTTATTATTCATGGCATGAACGGTTCTAAAGACGAGCATGCGAGATCTCAATCGCGCATCACCATCAGAAAATTTGAAAAGGTTAAGTAAGTCGTTTATGTAAGTACACTCTCACCTACAACATGAATTATTGAGAAGTATATGTTTTGATGTTGATGATGATGTTAGGTGTTTTTAAACAATACTTTTCCTATGATGATGTTTTGATGAAAAGTATATATATGGTATGTATATGTGTTTTATGTTTTAAAATGGTGTTGTACACCCTTGATGATGATGACGATGATGTTGTCCGGTGAGCGGACTTTTATCACCGTTGGTTTGGGATTTGCTACCCCATCATTTCCATGACTAGCGCGCTATGATGGTACAACGTCGGGCCCAATATATGACGGTTTTAAAGGTTAAAAAGTTTTTAAATGATGTTTATATTTATGATGATAAAAGCAAAATGTTTATTTACATTTGTGAGATTTAAGTGTCTTACTTACTAAGCCCTTGCTTATATAAGTTAATTCATGTTGCAGATAAAGGAAAAGGTAAGTTATAGTGTTTGAGGAGCTTGGAGCGGATAGCGGGACGATATGTGATAGGAAAACGGGAGAAATGATCAAGAGATGGATATTTTTAATTCCAAATAAAGTTTTGAGACTTTAGTTTATTATTATTTGATTGGATGTTTCATATGGACTTAAATTTTATTTCATGAATTGGGTTTTAAAAATATATATATTAATTATGAAGTTAAATTTTGATATAGTTTTAAAAAAAAATTCTAGAATTTTCTAAAATTTTCTAAATAAAGTTTTCCGTTATGTAAAGATTTTTATTTCAAGCTTAATATTTTCCGCAATTTCATAAGAGATAAATGATTAAATAAGAAGTCAACTGTAACGGTCAATGAGGGGTCGTTACAGATATGGTATCAGAGAGGTTTCCTATTTCCTATCATGCATCACCACATATCCACTTCAAACTTCTCCAAGTAAGTAATTAACTAATTTCCTTAAATAGAAATTTAAGAGTTGTGAGGTGATGTTCTATTTATGGAAAGTTTGAATCCTGACTCGATATCCAAAAAAAAAAAAAAAAAGGTCTCTTATTAACAATTTTACTACTAACAGATGGCTAAGATAAAATGGTACGCGGACGAGGACGTACAATTCGAGGACGTGGTAATGGTCGAGTGCAAGCCGAAGATGAGGTTGCTGTGGAACCTAACTTGGTAGAAGTTATGGCGCAGTTACATAATGACCAACGAAGGGGTCATGGACAAGTCGAAAATGAAGTGGCGGCAGAGCCTAATTTAGTAGAAATGGTGGTTCAACTTCAGAGGCAAGTTCAGGAACAACAAGCTCTCATTAACAATTTGCAAGCTAATGCCAACAAAGTGGAAGTCCCCATTGATCCACCGGCTGCATAGCCAGTGCAAAATAGAGGAGTTCAAGCAGTAGCAAATCATGAGCCTCTGTATCTGCGATTCAAGAGGATGAAACCTAAGGAATTCCATGGTTCAACTGACCCTTTGGTAGCTCAAGGATGGTTGAAGTCGATCGAGTTAGTCCTTAATTTCATGGGTTTAACCGAGAATGAGAAAGTGAAATGTGCTTCCTACTGTTTGATGAATGATGTTAGAATCTGTTGGGAAGGAATAGAGTTGAGCAGGGATATAAGTCAGATGACATGGGAAGACTTTATCCAAGAATTTAACGAGCAATATTTCAACATGTCTATGACCAGGGAACATTATGACGAGTTTAATAACTTCGTCAAGGAAATCTATCGGTGACAGAAGCTGTTAAGCGGTTCAACCAACTAGCATGCCTTTGTCCCCACATGGTGCCAAATGAAGAAGAACGGCTGAGTAGAATGATTGGGATACTGAGACACGAGATTGCAGTGATTGTTGATAGCGGGACTCCTCCACTTACCACCAATGCCAGAATTTTCATTATGACCAAAGAAGAAGCAACTGCTGAGACTTCTACTGTCGTCACAGGTCAGATACTTATTGATAACCAGTATGCTAACGTTATTTTCGACACATGAGCCTCACACTCTCCTTTGTGTCTTGTACTTTTGCTAAGTGACTAGGAATAAATCAGGATATCTTAAGTCAGGGATTCACTATGACACTACCCTGTGGGGAAGTCATTGTAATGTCCCGACCTACGTAGGGCCGTTACCGTACTTACTTAAACTACATCTCAGTTTTAAATACTTAAACTCACTTGAAAATTTGAGGATAAAAATTTTTTTTTTTAACTCAAGCTTAAAAATCAACTTAGTCTCGTACTTATATATTTGTTTCAAAAGAGGTTGCGGAAAATCTGCGTAGTGGTATCCTACACCGCCCTTTACTTGCTACATCGTCTCCATGACCCACCAAGTAAAGCTGCAGGCATCTTACCTACAGTATGAAATATATTGATGAGCTTTCGCTCGGTAAGTACAAACATAATCTCACAAAAACATAACAAATATCATGCACTTATGCATGAACCAATTATGATCAATTATGTATATTTTATGATTAATTATGAACTTGAACTTATTATCTTGTTTAACATGTGGGCCCCTTGTGTATGTACCGATTGCACACATTCCACAGAAAGTTAAGGTTTGCACGGTCCCTAACAATTCTGGGAATCATGAAACATAACCTTTCTGCATCAACAGAAGGTTTGAGAATTTTCTTGAACATACATGATCCTTTACGCATCAACGGAAGGTTGATGTTGATTATACCCTCACGCATCAACGGGAGGTTGATAATCATATACATAACCCTTCACGCATCAACGGAAGGTCTGAATGTCTTGAACTTGAAATATGTATAATCCTCCACGATCTGGCGGGAGGTTAGTATGACACCTTACTTGTCTTATCTTATAACTTAAAACATGTTCTTACCATGTGGTTTAATATTAGTGAACATGCTTCATGATGTCACTATAACGTAACATATAACATAACATAATATTAACCACAACACATGGCATATTATGGTATAACAAAGCATATTAAAACATGTCATATCACATAAACCATAGCATACATGAAAACATGTCATACTTGAAAATAGTATTTACTATTTTCCATACTGTAGGTGAGGTTTGTACTTACCTCTTATGTACGTCCTGAGTTTGTTGCTCCTACTGATCGCAACAACAGGTTAACTACCTGTTATAAACAACGACGTAAGATAAGAATCATCCTATCTTACCTTAAATTATTTCATTAAATGTTGATACCCTAACCAACACTTATTAGTGACCCTAGTTATATGGACCCCACATAAGCTTTAATGATATCCCTTTCGGTTACCAAGTGTAATCCTAGGGTACAGGTCCCAATAATAATCAAACAGTATCTGATTTGATTATTTAATGAATTTTGGGCTCAAGGCCCAATGGTACTTAGAATCCTTCTGGGTTACTATTAGTAACTCTAGGTATAAGCCCAAGTTATGTTTAACTTAAAAAGCCCATTGGGCTACTTAAGGCCCAATAATTAAAGTGGTATCCTTTTTGGTTATCATGAGTAATCTTGGATCCAAAGTCTAACATATAAAGTTTGTAACCCATTGGGTTACTATAACTTGGTCCAATTAAATTTTAGTAATCTTTCCGATTACTATTTATCTTATTAATTTCTATTCTTACTAAACTGGGTTTGAATAACCATTAAAAACTGTTTCGAGCAAAACTGTCTAAGTTTGGGAGAGTTTGCTAAAAACAGTCCCATAATTCCAGTTATTAGTGCATGTGCAGGAATTACCTGCAGATGCACTGTTTTGAAAATCCTGTTCAGGAATTTCCTATTTCCTGCCCAGTTTTTAAGATTCAGTTTCATTTTGAAATCTGTTTGGATTTTGAAAAAGTTTTCTCCATGAAAGTTTTAGATCTTGAAAAACCCTACAACTTTTGTTTTTTGCTCAAAACCAAGTTCTACATTTAACTTATACTTTTTCCTTGTTGAATGTCCCTGGCAGTGCATATGGGTCTGGGTAGTCCGGGCACGGGTTTTTGTTAAAACAAAGGCCTTTGGAGCCTTATTTTTAAAAACTGTCTATGATGCCCCCTCGTATTTTCAATTTCCTACAACTTTGTAGTTTTGACTTTTCTCAAATTCAGCTTCTAAAGGCCTCAGAATACTGTTTCCAGAGTGCTACCCAGTCTTAATCCGAGACTGGCAGTTTTGGTTTCGGTTCGTTCTTACATAAAATTACGCACATACTACCTCAAACGGTCGTAACCGTGAGCTTATGTCAAGCATGCAGCTTATTATCTAACGTTCTCATGATCATTCATTCATTCTCATACATTCAATCATAATCAAACCCGTTTGGTGATTTTCACCAAACTTAGGTTTTCTAGGGTTTTCTTGAACCCTAAAATCATCATACAAGCATCCATTCCATAATCATACATGCAACATTAGTTCTAAGCCTATGGGGACATATAACAAACACTTGATGGTCACACACATAAATCACATAATTTCTAGAGCATGCATTCCTAAACATGCACCAAAACGTAACCTAAGCATACCAAAACCTAAATCAAGCTCATTCTAAGCAAACTATCTAGAACATAAACATAAATAGTGAGCTTAAGCTCTTACATCCAATGCTTGAAATACACATAAACTTTGCTCAAAACTCACTAAAAAGCTTAGGGTTTTGAGAGGGTTATCTCTAGCTCTTGAAGATGAATCACAAGCTTGGGTTCTGAAATTTTTTTCTAGCTTCCCTTCACTAGAAATCCGACCACTCTAGCTTGGTTTTCTCTCTTATAAGGTTCGGCTGCTATGGGGGAAAAGGTGAGCTAAAATTTTGCAAGACTTTTGGGGTAATTTCTAATAAAAATGGACCAAATGTCACCCCCCTCCACCTATTTATAGGTGAATATTATTTCCTTTCTTAATTTATTTTTATTCTCTAAATTGCATATCAATCCTTGAAGCAAAAATATTTGCTCAATGATCCCTAATAGGTGGCCGGCCATTTGGAGAAACTTGGAGACCAAGTTATTTACTTACATCATGCTTACATCATCATACTTACATCATGCTTACATCATCATGCTTATTTTTCTAAAAATTACACTTTGGCCCCTATGGACAAAATATTTGCACTTTAGTCCCTGAAGGTGGCCGACTATTGTGGAGCCACTTGGCTTTCAATTCTTGCATAATTATCCACTTGATTCCAAAAATCCCTTAATATAATTATGCATTCCATTTTCTTACTAACCTAAATAATATGAATACTGTTTTTTTTTTACCAAAAACAGTATTGTCATACTGGACTATAGTCCAGAATTCATCTGCGTAAAATTGGACTGTTTAAAACTTTTTTCATAGGACTTTGAGCTACCTAGCCCTTATTGTTCTAAATATTGTGCTTGATTTTTCTAAAGTGATCTTGAACCTTATTCTTACTATCTTATCCGTACTGGCGATTAATTGCAGTATAATTTTAATACTGCTTACTATACTACAGTACCGTCGTACTCTGATCATAAGTTATTTTGGTTACACTTATGCCAGAATAAAACGTAAATCATGATTCATCATGTTTACCAAAAGGTCTCGTTCTTGACCTAATAAACTTATTATTGAGTCTCATAGTTAATTATACGAGAACTCAAGCATATACTGATAATAAAATATGAATTTCATATTGATATTCATAATTTTCATGAAACATCACATAAACACATAATACAGACTTCAATTCCTATATGAAATCACGAGTCCGTTCAAGAATTTGGTTATTACAGTGATGATATCCACTCATTGGCTATGAGCAGTGCCAATGATAATTGTTGATAAAGAACTCTACAGTAATCTGATAGTGCTCGAGATGTTTGACTATGACCTAATTTTAGGTATGGATTTCTTGGGAAAGTATAATGCATCTATTGAATGCCGAAGACGTAAGGTCGTGTTTAATTCCGAATGACATGATCGGTTTGATTTAATTAGTGATGCGAAGAAGAAGACAAAGTTATTCTTGTCAGCAATGAAGGCTCGAAAGATGCTAGCCAATGGCTGTAACGGATTCTTAGCCAGCATCGTGGATAAGAAGAAAGAAGACAAATTGACGTTTGAGGATGTATCTATCGTACGAGATTTTAGTGATGTGTTTCCAGAGGACTTGCCAGGTTTGCCGCCAGATAGAGAAACCAAGTTCGAGATTGAGTTAGCACCGGGCACTGGGCCAATCTCTAAGGCACCTACTGAATTGAAAGAATTACATGAGCAACTTCAAGAGCTGTTGACCAAGGGTTTTATTCGCCCAAGTCATTCACTGTGAGGAGCTCCAGTTTTATTTGTGAAAAAGAAGGATGGGACAATGAGACTCTGCATCGACTATAGAGAGTTAAACAAGTTGACCATAAGGAACAAGTACCCATTGCCAAGAATTGATGATTTATTCGACCAACTGCAAGGTGCGACTGTGTTTTCGAAGATTGATTTACGATCTGGATATCACTAACTGAAGATCAAGGACGGAGATATCCCCAAGTCTGCCTTCAGAACTCGATACGGTCATTATGAATTTGTGGTCATTCCATTTGGGTTAACCAATGCCCTTGATGCTTTCATGGACCTGATGAATAGAGTGTTTAAGGAGTGTCTGGATGAGTTTGTGATAGTGTTTATCGATGACATTCTCATTTATTCAAAGACTCGAGACCAACATGAGAAGCATATAAGGGTAGTTTTGCAAACATTGAAACGACACTAGTTGTATGCCAAATTCTCTAAATGCGAGTTTTGATTGGATCATGTGGCATTCCTTGGTCATGTGATTTCTAAATATGGCATAATGGTGGATCCTGCGAAGGTTGAGGCCGTTAGTAATTGGAAGAGACCAACCAACGCAAGTGAAATCAGAAGTTTCCTTGGTTTAGCGGGTTATTATAGGAAATTTGTAGCTCATTTCTCAAAACTTGCTATGCCGCTTACGACACTTACCCGAAAAGGAAAGAAGTTCGAATTGATAGAGGACTGCGAAAAGAGCTTTCAAGAGCTGAAGAGACGACTCACAAGTGCCCCAATCTTGACGATTCCGGATGGGGATGAAGGGTTCGTAATTTACAGTGATGCTTCTAAAATGGGACTTGGTGCAGTCTTGATGCAAAATGGGAAGGTAATTGCATATGTTTCAAGGCAATTGAAGGAATATGAGAAGAACTATCCCACCCATGAACTAGAGTTGGCTACCGTTGTTTTTGCATTGAAAATATGGAGGCATTATTTGTATGGAGTCCGATGCCAAATACACACCGATCACCAAAGTTTGAAGTACTTCTTCACACAGAAGGATTTGAATATGAGGCAAAGGAGGTTGCTTGAGCTAGTAAAGGATTACAACTGTGAAATCCTATACTACCCGGGGAATGCAAATAGGGTAGCTGATGCACTGAGTCAGAAGACCCCTGCTATGTTAATGCCCTTGAAGGCGATGTCCAAGCCCCTTCAAAAGGAGATTTTTGATTTTGGGTTAGAGTTAATAGTTGGGCAACTTTCTGCAATGACCTTGTCTCCAACTATTTTAGATGACATTTGGAGCAAACAAGACCTTGATCCAAGCCTTGTGAGGATTAAAAAGGAAATGCTCAAAGGGAAGTGTGAAGGATTTAGTGTGTCTGATGATGGAGTGTTGAAGCTTAAGGGACGGTTATGTATTCCTAAGGATGAGGAGCTGAGGAAAAATATTCTTGAAGAGGCGCACAACACCCCGTATACGCTTCATCCTGGTGTAACCAAAATGTACATGGCTTAAGGCTTAAAATATATATTATAATTATTTTAATCGGTGACAATTTTATTATTTTCACCCTCTAGGTTGTGATTTTGAAGGTAGCAAAATATCAAATCCTAAGGTAAATTTTGTGTACCTCATTTTGTTAATTAGTAATTGAAGGGAATATCTTTCAAAAAATAAAAATAAAAAAGTAGTTGAGTGATAAATGGTTAACCGGTTAATCTTATTTATTGAAGAGAATTTAACGACTTACGGTCGGAATAAAACCATAAACAAAATAAATTCCCATTAAAAGATGTGAAAAAAATGGCTAAAAGAAAATAAGAAAAATGGGCCCAGGAATTAACGTGGTAGTTTGTGGTTTTCTGTTGTTGCTGGTTGAGCAGGAAGCGGCTGGGCATTCTCAGTGGAAGGCATTACCAAGATAGTGACAGGGCAGCTACCGTCTCTCTCCGAACAACAGCTCCTTGACTGCGCCCATCCGGACGCCGATTGCCAGGGGGGCTGGATGACCGACGCCTATGATTACATCATCGACAACCATGGCATCACCTCCCAATCTAACTATCCTTACACTGCCCGCAAAGGCAATTGTGTAACGTCGTTAAGGTCAGTCTATTACATGTAGTATTACAAATTACACGTCTACTTTTAGTCGCTGCAGGTTTTGACTATAATGGAAAAGAAGATCCCGGGAAGTTTGGGCGGCGACCTCTGATTCACGTGCTAGTCATCGGATATTAGTCATGATTGGATTGAATTTTAATCAGATGATGTTGTTGCAGGCCAGCCAGAGGGTTGCGACCATTGGGAACTACAAACGTGTTCCAAGTAATAATGAGAATGCGTTGAAGATGGCCGTAGCTCATCAGCCTGTGAGCGTAACAGTTGAAGCCTTTGGTACAGCTCAGAAGCTATATTTATCTGTAAGCCTTTAACAAACTCCATTTTCATGCCTACTCCATTTACTGAGTCGTTTAAAATCAATATTAAGAGAATAACGTAAAATTTTCATTGGAAATTCTTTGAAATGCACGAACTATAATGTGATGATAAGACTAATGTTTATTTCTTTATTTTATATGGAATGACTTGATATGAGTTTGATTGGATTGGATAAGATACATCAACCTTAATTTTATGCTAAAAATGAAATGCTAAAGAGTTGCACTATATTTGTAATTGTTCGGTGTGAAAAATGAATCATTTTTTTTCAGTTGAGTACTATACATGATATAACATCACTATATATAAGTTTAAGTTAGAAATAAATATGAAGGAAGCTTGTACCTTATTCTTTATCTTTTAATCCGTACTAGGGAATTTTCACCGGTCCATGCGGACTGAACCTTAACCACGCAGTGGTAGCGGTTGGATACGGCATTGAGAACGGTATGGATTACTGGCTTGTGAGGAACTCATGGGGCACTAATTGGGGTGAGCGAGGATACATGAAACTTCAGAGAAATGTGGCTGAACCCGAAGGAAAATGTGGAATCGCAATGCAGGCTACGTACCCTGTTAAGTACAGCGAAACATCGAAGAATGCCGAGATGGTAGCCGTTGCTTTAATCTTCTGTCTTCAGCCGGAGAAGAGGTCGAAGAATGGCGCTTCTGTCTTCGTTTACTATAAGGATGGATGCGCTTTTGTTGTTTATTTGGGTGATTATTATTGTCTGTTTGAGTTGAAAATTACAAAACTGCAATAAGAATAAATAAATAAAATTGTGTTATTGTTGCAGTTCATTGTCATTTCTATTGAATGTTTGGCCTAAATTCACTAGGAAAAATTATGTAATAAATAGTGTGTTATTGTTGTTCGGCACTACTTGCTACAATATAAATAAATAAATTTTTTATTTTATTATGCTTGTATATGAATGTATGTTTGATACTTACTAAATATTATGAAACTCCATAATTATTTATGTGATCTTAAATAATCTAAAACTCCATAAATCTTATACATAAGAGGACGATATTTAACGATAATAATCTAAAATGGTCCGAATAAATAATCAATTATTTAATTGATGACATAATTATATCTTTAATTGAATATTATTTGTACATTTCATTTACATTAAGCATGCAACGGTTTTATTTGAACCATTAAGGTAGATTGACATTTAATAAATGCACTATTCATTATGTGATTATGTAATATCATGACATGATGTGATGTGAATTACTGATAATTTCCGTTAACTATCACAGATTCTATTTACATCAACTGATGATCATATAAAATGATCTTAATCAGGAGTTATTAGTAGACTTCTGTATATGGAATAATGTCTTTTGATTTTGCCGGTATGGATTTGAAGTATGGAATCTCACCCCTTGTATTATGGAGATATAATGATGTAAATAGCATGGAATGTTAACATTTCAAGATTAAATCTATTTCTTCTTTTTTAAAGAAGCAAATAAATAATTCCCTTATGTGTTTGTTAATTTGGGACTTAAATGATATGAGCGCTCAATTCGTGATTAATTTCATGAATTTATCATTCATTAGAGAATCCGTGGTTCTCAAGGATAAAGATATAATTAGAGAAGTTAATGGATTTTACTTAGCTCTAATTATGTATTATTTATGAATGATCAATTTATATGCAATGACAATATCAAATGGACGACTCTATTCTTCAAGTAATTTTACATCTGTAATTTCAAGAATGCAGTTCTAAGTTTTTAGTAGAGTAACTTTGGAATTAATAAAGTTGAGAAATTAATTAAAAAGTTTGATTAATTGACAAATTTATTATACCTTGAAATTATGTTCATAGTTTCCAACATCGTTTTCATTATGCAATTGAACAATTATATTAGATGAATTGAATTCACGCTCACAAATTCTGTGATATCCTAACAATAATACTAAAAGTAAGAGTTGTGAGATGTTTTACCACTCATCCTAAATCGTCTAAAATGATACCCACAAATTCAATTAAACACTCTATTACATGTACCGTATTCTATTTTATTATTGTAACATCTCAATGAAAGGGGTTTATTATTTTATAAAAGTTTTTAATCATTCACAATCTATTTATCTTTCGATCATAACTGTTCAAGACAACTCTATTTTATGAAAAGTTTTAATAATTCATAATCTATTATTTTTTCGGTTGCAACTGTTCAAGGCAACTCTTTTTCATTTAAACAATACTTACAAGTGTGTTCGTGTGTTGTTCAATTCTCAATCATTTAGAATAACTATGGGAGAATCATATTTTTTATTATGAAATTCATATATTTATAAGTAATTAGACTTCTTTGTATAATCCCTTGCTCAAGTAATTAGTAAGCATTAATCTCTCACTCTCACTATATATATATATACACTTGTTTTTCTCTTTAAGGCAAAAATACACTGATACAAATATATTTGTTTAATATAATTCTCTCATGTACACAAGCACATAAAATGCCTTAAAACATGTGTGTGTAGAGAATTAGAGGAAATTGATATTTGCTTACTAAAATTGCGGTTGTTGTTGTTTCACTCTTCCACAGCGAGATTACGAAATGTTTACAACTGTTATTTTTTGGAAAAGTCACTCTAAAAAATGTTAGTTACTAATTATTTTAATTTTAGATCCATACATATATATTAAACTAAAGACTGTTGATAGTTTTAATCAATCTATATTTATTATAAAATCTAAAATATTAATTACTATAATATGTATATAACAGTGGGTTGCATGTATACAGACTAGTAAAATATAAAGGAGAGTATCAACTTTTATCATTTTAAAATCACAAATATTTATTTACTACCTATACAGTCAATTGTGAATTAATTGTGTTATTTAATTAACGTAGATTATTCAAATATTATAATTGAATGACATAATTAATGAGACCTACTGTGTCTGTCCCTACTTCTAGTGGGTGGGACCCACTGGTGTGCACATTTTGATCTATTAATTTTCTATTTTTGAAATAATAAATATTTATTATTTCAAATTAGATTTTAAATTTAATAGTCACGTTATACATATATGTTTTATATGTATTTAATACATAAATAATCTAAAATGTAAAAATACGGAAATGTATGAACTTGCGAACGTGAAAACGCGGTTTCCTTCTTGCAGTTGTATATGTGTGATATATACATGTATATGGAATTTTGGGTAACCAATTATGCTCTATGAAATAATTATTTCATGGCAGAAGGGAATTATTCTGATAGTCAAAAGAAATCTTGGGAGAGAAACGTTCTCTATTGCATTTTTTGTTTTTCTTATGTGTTCAAAGCCAGATAAAGACATTAAAATTGTGAGTATGAGAATCCTTCCATTAATAAAAATACTCACTCATTCGTTTAATCGAGCAACGGAGATTAGGTGTGAAAGAACATAGAATCAAAGGAGTTGAGTCATCTCTAGATTCGATAGAGTTTTTTCAAGAAGTTTAGAGTTAACGACCTAATCGAATGATGGTAAGATTCTGATTCTCTACCTATTTGTTCATTGAATTAAGAAAAATTGTAGCAAATAATAGCATAATTCATTCGTGCTTTTAAAGTTTATAGTATATTTTTTAAAAGAATATAAATATAGCAGATATTTCTGGTACATCCTTCGATTTCCTTGTGTTTTTTAAAATAATTTCGGACTTACGGTTAAATTTTAACAACAAATTTATATGCATAATTTCATGTGAGAAAGAGAGAAGAGGAAAGATAATGAGTTTTTTTTTAGTATGTGATCATAAATTTAATTATGCTATTATTTATTACTATGTTTAAAATTTTATACTGTAGTTTACTATGAGCCTATTTAGGGGAAAAGTTTTTAGACGGCAAAATGCCATGTGGGTCCCAAACTTCCAACTCTAAATCAGACTTGACGTAGGAAGTCTCTCTAGAAGACGAAATTTATTGGCCTAACTTGGATGGAGGAAGGAGCAAGAGCTCCAAGTCCACCAAAAGAAAACCCACGAAGGGAAGGCATAAAGAGAAACCTCTCTGAAAATGGTATTCTCAAAATGCCAATCTCCCATAGTCCCCAAACAACAATACATGGAAAGTTTTTAATGCCATTGGAAAGACTCAAAATGACACATTAGATACACACTCAAAATAAGACACGACACTCCAACATGTATGCTTTGGACAATAAAGGAAAATAAGCGACAAATACCATTTCTTCTACATCAGTTCTCCCCTTCTCAAAAAAGAACTTGTCCTCGAGTTCAATTCAAACATGAGCCTTGAAAGCAACATCCAATGGGAAAACCACAATTCCAAAGCCGATCAATTCATAGTACCACAGAAGTTGGCACAAGAACTTTACTTCCACTGCTCCAAGACACAGGCTCGTTACAAGAAATTTGTCGTTGAAGAAGAGAATTGTCCAACAATGCCCCAATCTGCTCACCAACTCCAAGAACTAAAGAAAGCAAGGATCATGGAGCTGAAAAACTGAAAGTTGAATGGAAATAGAGCTTGACTGCTCAGAACTCAAATTTAGAACCAACGCAAGTAAGTCTCTCTCTCTCTCTCTCTCTTCCCTGTGATTTTGGTAAACTCCAACTGAAAACCCTGTTTTTAACTCTCAAATTCCCACAACTGCAGCAAGACAATAATCACAGAATACTATGTAATCCATAGGGACCTTAGAAAGCCTATTTACCTTGCTGGCGGATACTTTTATTGCAAACATCAATACCTGTCCTCGTAAGTTCCCATTGAAATCAACACATACAGATTGAGGCTTGTAAACAATCCCTTCAAAGTCAACAATATTCAAAAGAGAATGCAACTCCAATGCTAGAAGGTGCAGATCTCAAAAGATCTTGAGATGTAGTAGCTTCAATGAACACACTGGAAATCTGATGCGTGTAGTAGTCATTACACACAAGGGGAGTATCAAAAACGTGTTTAGCTCCTACAGCACCCTTGTTCTTCTTTTACTTCTTTCTAAACTTGGAAAACTTCTTCTATCACGCCCTCTTTTTCATTGCAAATTTCACCAATAGTTTCAAGAATTATAGGTTCCATGACTGTTTTTAACCATGACACTTCATGAACATTTTTTTTTTTTCAACTTCAAGCACGGATGCCTCTTCTTCAATATTCTTGTCACAAACAAACTCATTAGAATTATCAACCTCTACGGCTACCTTTTCCTGAATTTTATAGTGCAAATTAACTGGTTTTATTAAATATATATAATCTCCGTTACTTATCTTCTTACGTTAGAATTTATGATAAAAATAAACACGATTGCACTTAAGGCCTTTCATTTGTTTTTAATCGAAGTTCTAACGAGGACGTAAAGGGTAAGGTGAGAATGAATATAAAGTTGAGGAAGACATATGAGAATGATCATATATAAATCCTTCTATTCGCTATCATCTGACTATGTTTTTTCTCTTTTGTTGTCAGCTTTTTCTCCCACCAGACATGGAGGAGGTAAACGTGAGAACTCAAATCATGATGTTGTTTATTTGATTTCTTCAAGAGTTTAACATTTGATTTTATTGTCTTTTTTTTTTTTTTTTAATTCAGTTTCCATTGCTTCTATTCTTAAGCCAGTAAGAGATCAATCTGATTCTCGTAAGTACTAAATTATGTCACTTTTATAATTTATAGTAATTCTAGTATTTAGTGACATAACGATTCCAAATTATATATATATATATATATATATATATGTATAAAATCCTGAAAATCAATTTTACTTTCACCAGCCTCTTGTTCAGCTAACGCCATAATTGACACCATTGAAGCATTATTTATTCAGATTGCAACATGGTGTATCTCTTAAACTTGGAGTTGGTAGAAAATCCTGGAGATCATGGCGAACATATGCCAACTCGTCCCTTAGTTGTACTTACATACATCACGAGACATGGGTTGACATTAGCTGATGAACAAGTGCCACATGATCAATCCAATCCATCCAACCAGTTCCGCAGTTGGCTGCTCCGCGCGATCCGGTAAATCTTTTCATGAGATGTCTGTGAATTGTCCGATCACATCAAAAGTACTACACGAGAACGGAAAAAGTATACATGTTTATAAGAGTACTTATTTCTATCATTGGACAGATTGGTCGTTGTAGAATATATCCTCTATGTTGGTATGATCTGGTGTATGATGAAGAAGATATAATCGACTGCGTGTATGGAATTCCATCCTCTGGTAGTTTTGATTTTAGACGCTGGGTTCAACGTACAGTAGGTTATATATTTCTATATTCCTCAATTCTTTCGAGCTTTTAGTGATTGAATTTAATTTTAACAGTTTTGAGTGCATTTTGTAGGACATATATCATCCGCCTGCATCCCGAGCAAATGCTCGTATCATGCACGTCATGACACTGGTGGGGCATGGAGTTGACGAGTTTGGATCTCTCTATTGGATTGTGAAGAATATTTATGGACCAAACTGGGGACATTCTGGATTTGCACGGATTGAATGATCTGCAGATAATCCCATTGTCGCAATCGACCTTATGCTTGGGAACGTAGAAGACATGTTTAGGTTTATTTCTTGATCATTTTTTTTTCCTTTCACCTTGATCAATTTTTTGATTGCATATATATAATTAATTTATTTGTTGCTATTAAACATATTGTCAGAACATTTTTTTTTTCAAGTTTGGGGTGGGGGTTTTGTTTTGGTTGTGTCAGGTATAAGATTACCACTACACTATATCTGCAATCATTGTACTAACATAACTTAGTTCTAAAGAAGCGAAAAAGAAAGAAAGAAAGAAAGAAATTGTCTCAAGGAAAAGGAAAAACAACAATATATGAAGATTACATATAAAAACTGTAATATGGGTACATCTGGAGCAATAAAAAATGGAATAATAATCAAATAGTAAAAATGTAACAAATAAATGAACAAACAAATAATCTATCAGAATTATAGGGGTCATTTGGTTATTTGTCTAAGTTTGGTGCAAATAAGAAATATTTGCCTTTTTATTTTTACCATTATTGTTTAGAGAGCTAGAATGGGGTTATAACCAATTTTGTCTGTTTCTAGCCTTAATATACTCTCTAGTTGTTTCCCAATAATCTATCAATGAGAAAATCTCCATTTCTTCAGCAAAACCTCTGAAATGGTATCAGAGCAATTTTTTTCCTTGCTGCATCTGATCACCTTTCCCTCCATTTTCTTACTTGATGGCTCGCGGTGGTAACTCCAATACCGGCAATCGTGCGGTGGTTAACACCCCTTCCGCCTCAGCAATGGAAGATTCAAGCAGCCCATATTTTCTTCATAATGGGGATCATCCAGGTCTGATTCTGGTTTCTCACCAACTCACTGGATCTAATTATAACACCTGGAGTCGATCTATGGAGATGGCCCTCACAGCCAAGAACAAGCTCGCTTTTATTGACGGAAGCCTTCCTCGTCCTCCCATCGGCGATCTTCTTCACGGTGTTTGGGTTCGCTGCAACTCGATGGTAATTTCTTGGCTCTTAAATTCTGTTTCACGAGACATAGCAGATAGTCTTCTCTACTTTGATACTGCATCCAATGTTTGGTCTGATCTTCGTGATCGATTTCACCAAAGTAACGGACCACGGATTTTTCAGATTAAGACCCACTTAGTTGCTCTTAATCAAGGGTCCATGGATGTGAGCACTTACTATACCAAGCTCAAAATTCTTTGGGATGAATTGAGCAATTTCCAGCCCGTTCCTGTATGTAATTGTGGGGGAATAAGAGCTTGGATGGAATTTCAGCAGAAGGAATATGTAATGCAATTTCTCATGGGCCTCAATGAGTCATACTCTCAAACACGTAGTCAAATCTTGATGATGGAGCTATTGCCTTCAATTTCTAAGGTTTTCTCACTTGTTGCACAAGAGGAAAGGCAACGCCAGATTAATTCTGGATCTTCTCTCTTGCCTGGGTCTATTGCTGTTGCAGACTCAAGTTCTCCTGCTTCAATTTCCGCTGCCAATTTCACTCAAAAGGTCAAACGCGACAGGCCACTCTGCACTCATTGTGGAATCCAGGGTCATACTGTGGATAAATGTTACAAACTTCATGGTTATCCACCTGGGTATAAACCTCGATCCAAGAACTCTGAGATGAAGATACAAGCTAATCAAATGTCTGTGAACACAAACACTACTGCTGGACACAATGCTAGGTCTGATTCTTCACCTTTGGACACACTAACAACGGATCAATGCCAGCAGCTGATTGCTCTCTTAAACTCACAGCTTCAAGGCAAATCCATTGCTTCAGCCTCTGAATTGCAGCAGCCTGGTGGGACAGTGGCAAGCTTCAGTGGTATTTTTTCACTTTCCTCTGTCCTAACTTCATTTCCCATTAATTCAGCTTCTTGGATTTTAGATAGTGGTGCCACACATCATGTATGTTGTTCAACATCCTTCTTTGCACAGTCCTTTCCAGCAACAAACTCTTCTGTTGTCCTTCTAAATGGTCAATCTGCTTCTGTCTCTCAAATTGGCTTAGTAAAATTATCCCCTGCAATTATTCTCCAAAATGTGTTGTTTGTGCCTCAATTCAAATTCAATCTATTGTCTGTTAGTAGTCTTACTCAAACCAATCAATTTTCCATTACATTCACAGCTAATTCTTGTGTTATTCAGGACCATACTCAGGCCAAAACGATTGGGATGGGTAGGCGGGTTGGAAACCTCTATGTGTTGGACCTCAATACACTCAATACCAATTTTCCAGTTGTATCTAATTTTTCTACACCTTCCATTAAATGTAATCAAGCCACTCTTTCTGAAAAAGAACTTTGGCATTACCG
The DNA here is from genome assembly GCA_025413025.1 of Ficus hispida. NCBI lineage: Eukaryota > Viridiplantae > Streptophyta > Magnoliopsida > Rosales > Moraceae > Ficus > Ficus hispida. Next base: position 24,381,671 of record CM046365.1, read on the forward strand.
TTTAGGTCATCCATCTTATGTAAAGATACAGAATCTCAGTCATGAATTACAAATCTCTCAATTTCCTAATGATCCAGTTCATTGTTCTATTTGCCATTTGTCCAAACAACGACGCTTACCTTTTATCTCTACCAATTCTTTGTCAAATCTACCTTTTACATTGATACATTGTGATATTTGGGGACCATATCACACACTTACACCTGAAGGGTACAAATATTTTTTAACCATTGTTGACGATTGTACCCGTTTTACCTGGGTTTATTTTTTACGTACAAAATCAGATGTGGGTGTTATTTTTCCAGAATTCTTTAAGCTCATTAACACTCAATTTGGGGTCAATATTAAGTCTGTACGTTCTGATAATGCTCCTGAATTAGCCTTTTCTGATTTTTTCCGCAAACATGGTGTTGTCCCTTTTCATTCCTGTGTTGATAGGCCACAACAAAACTCTGTTGTTGAGAGAAAACATCAGCACATTCTTAATGTTGCTCGTGCCTTGCATTTCCAGTCAAACATTCCATTAGCATATTGGGGTGATTGTGTCTTGACTTCCGTATATCTAATCAATAGAACTCCCACACCTCTCTTGTCCAATAAAACTCCTTTTGAACTTCTTTTCAAAACAAAACCAAGTTTTACTCATTTACGTGTCTTTGGGTGTTTATGCTATGGTTCTACTTTGCCACGTTTTTGCACAAAATTCTCACCTCGGGCTATCCCATCAGTTTTTCTTGGCTATCCTCCTGGTTACAAGGGTTACAAGTTGCTGGATTTGTCTACAAACAATGTTTACATCTCAAGAGATGTTGTTTTCCATGAACAAATTTTTCCCTTTAAACACAATTCAGATGAATCACCTATGACGGATTTTTTTTCTGAAACAGTTCTTCCCATTCCTCCTACTCCATGTGTTGATAACTTTGTTCCCCCTGTGCTTGATTCTTCAAGGTCCAATGCTTCCCCTGTCTCTCCTATCCTTGATTCGTCCATCTCCTCTCGTCCAACTCGTGTCATCAAACCTCCTTCCTATCTCAAGGATTTTCATTGTTTTGCTGTTGGCACAAAACACTCCACTAATCATCCTCTTTCACAAGTTCTCAATTATAATAGATTATCCTTTTCTCACCGCTCCTTTGTGTGCTCTCTTTCTTCTCACACTGAACCTTCCACCTACTCCCAAGCAGCTAGTGATCCAGCTTGGCAAGAAGCAATGGCTGCTGAATTGTGTGCTTTGGAGAGTAACAATACATGGTCCTCAGTTTCTCTTCTACCAGGAAAACACCCAGTTGGTTGTAAATGGGTATACAAAATTAAATATCGGGCTGATGGGACCATTCACAGGTACAAAGCGAGGCTTGTAGCAAAGGGGTACACTCAGCAAGAGGGAATAGATTACCTCGATACTTTTTCCCCTGTTGCTAAACTTGCCACGGTGAAGGTTTTGCTTGCTTTAGCTGCAATTAATGGTTGGAGCCTCACACAATTAGATGTTAATTGTGACGACCCGCCTTGTACAGGCCGTCACTTGACTTAACTTACTTGAACTTAAACTTGTTTTATCCCATTTTTCATCATAAAAATAGTGGGGATTTTTTTTTTTTTTATAATAGCGGAAGCATTATACTTAGAAAATATTTACATACACTCATACACAAATAAAATAACTGTCTGTTTTCTCAAAATAGATATGTTAATTAAATCCTTTTGAGTTGTGAATCCCAACCCGTTCATCATTTCACAGCCACCGACTTTACCCTCCACCATGCAGTTAATTCAAGACAGGCTGTTTACCTACAGCATAAACTTCAAACAATGAGCGAAGGCTCAGCAAGTACAACTCCTATACCGCGAACCAATTACATGAAACATACATAACCTTTTTCATGACATCTTAAACATGAAAACATAAACATGGCATCATATCATCGATTTCTTCATCTTAAACATGACATTCTATTGTGAAATGCATGAACCGTTTATGTCCATTTATGCTTGCTTTCTTGTATCACACTTTATCTTGTTGATTTTACTTGTGGGCCCGTTAACTTGATGTGCATGTACCCGGTGCGCAGCTTAAGGAGATTACCCAAGCTTTCGACCCGATCGTCATCAGGGGGGCACGACACTGGCTCTTGTGGCCTTTTCTTAAACGTTCTGTTTGTAGGTCTTTCTTGACATCTTTTCACTTGATGGATTAGTGAGCATACTTATATGATGTCTCCTAATCTCATGTTCTATCAATGCATGGACAGGCGTACTTTTTCATGTAAGCATAATAACAATACTTGAAACATTCATCATACAGTAAGCATATTGCAACCATCGAGCAAATCATCAATTAACACTTAAACAGTATAAAGTAAACATGTTAAGTAAACATACAACTCTAGCCTATGCTGTAGGCGGCGTTGTACTTACTTTGTCTTCGTTGTTCGCGTGATCGAATTTCCTTTCCCGAGCACGCTCGCAGATCACCTCCTGCCCATGGACGTTTACACGTGAGGTCTCTATTCTAAGATCGTTTAATGTCGGATTAAACCAACATATATATTTTTCGGTTATATGTCCCTCTACTAACACATGTGAAGGGGTTACACGGCGTAACCCACAACGGAATTATTAATTAAGGGTTCATGTAGAGAATCATAATCTTAACTTAAACCTCAATCCGCATGGTTAACTCTGGGCTTGGGCAAGGCCCTAGTAACTCGAAATAATTTTCCGGCTACTAACGCAGTATCTTATTCATTTTAATCTTGAAAACCTTGAACTTGCTTAAAATATCATTTTCTTGTTTATTTAAGTAAGTTTGGTGAATAGCACCCAAACTTGTCTTGAAAATTACAAAACACTTGAAAACATTTCTATAAAACATTTGGGGATCGAAAACCGCCTTTGGAACGGTTTTCGGGTTTGAAAATGATGTTTGCAAGTTAGAAAAACGTTTTTCCTAGTCATTGGTCTAGAAAATCCCGTGCATGAGATTTTGCTCACTGCACGGATTTTGTTTGAAAATTCATAACTTAAAATATAAAACGAATTTGGAAATGCTTTCTTCACGAAAGTTATAGCTAACAAAAAGATCTAAAACTTTCATGTTTTGAACATTTTCTGATTCTGGCTCAATTGATACCAGTTTTCGTTTGAACACATGTGAATCGTTGGAACCTGGTCACCCTGACCAGTTCTCGGTTTTTCTTCAAAACAAAGGCCTCTAAGGACCTGTAAGTCCCACTTTTCCGAGCTGCCGGGTGTTGGACCCGAGAGCAGTTTTGGTGTTAGTCCAAATTTTACGTCCCTATGCGTCGCTCTAGCTCGATCGCCCAATGCGGGACCTATTAACACATGCACGTCTTCTAACGTCCCTCATACACATAAAATTTTAAATCCCGTGTTTTCGGATTCAACTCAAGGCCGAGACCCCTTGGTCCACGGTTTTGAGAGAGAAACATACATACAACAAAGCTCAACCATATCATCATACAAACCCCAGAACATGCATTTAGAAATTTGATAAACATAATAGAGACATGAAACCCTTAAATAGAAATCCTAGCATACATCTCTAGCACACAAAATCATAGAGCATATCTCCAACCAAACATGCAAAATAATCACCTCAAAAACCTAAATCAAGCATAAAAATATAACCTAAGCTATTTAGGGCTAAAACCGAAAATTATGAGCTTAAGCTCTTACAACTTTTTATGCTCGAAAAACACGGTAAAACCCTTGACAAAATGAACCAAAAATTTGAATCAAAAACTAGGGTAAAGTTCGGATTTTTACCTCAAAAATCCGGGGTGTCACTAGCTTGTTCCTAGTCGAGATTTAGCCTCCAAAGTGCACGGTTTGGACTTCAACAATGGTCACAAAAAAATTTGTTAACTTCCTCCCCCAACCAACCTTGGAAAAGAGAAGAAAATGCCCAAAAATCTTACCTTAAAATTCCTTGAACCTCCTTAAGTATCAACTCACAAAAAGGTTGGTTTCTCTTGGATCTAGATCACACCTTCATACAACCCTTGCTTCTAGCCAAAACCCGAAATTTTTTTCTTGGATTTTCTCAACTCCCAAACACTCGGCAAGATGGGAAAGAGAGGGGAAGAATTTTGAACAAATCTCTCCGTTGAACTCACAAGAAAACCGAAGGCTTTAGGGGTTTCTTCACAAAATTTTTGGCTTGAACACTCTTGATCTCCCTAGCTCTCTCTCTCTCTCTCTCTCTCTCTCTCTCTCTCTCGGATTTTTTTTTGGAGAGGAAATGCCAATTGGTATGGCTGAGAATGGGTTAAGGGCTGCTGACTTTTTGGGGTTTGAAATCCCTAAAAATAGTGCCTCTAGCTAGGGAAATCCTAGGCTTTCTTTTCCAAGGCAAATTGGTTCAAATCTTGCTATTTGGTCCTCCAATTTTTGTAAGTCATTGCCCAAAGCGGCTTGAGTGGCCGGCTGATAAGGGGAGAGGAGTGGGGGAGTGGTTGACAACTCATAGATGAGGTGTCACATGCTCATTGGTCCATGTGTGTGGAGGGTTATGTCCTAACTTAGCTTAATTGTGATGTAATTAAGCTTAAAGGCTTGTTTGGTTCAATCTTTTTGAAGAAATTGTGTAATTTCAACACATTGCAATAAATTTTAATACTGAGTTGCTTAAATACCCAGTATCGAAAATTACATTGCATTAAAATTTTCGATCTGTGAAAAACTCGATCGGAAAATCTTTTCTCTAATTTCCGAATCCTTTCGCCCTGAACTCTAACTTAGTATGCTTGATTTTTCTAAGGTGATTTTAATTCTTATTCAAACTCATCTTGATCAAGAAATGAGTTTTTAACAGTAATTTCACTTATACTGCGATCTTAAAAAAAAAAATTCTTGTTTGACGTTTTCGACCGTTTTGGTCTAACTGACTTATTGGTCAACGTCGACTTGTCTTGAAATGTGCAAATACGACCTCCTTCACTCATAAAGGTCTTTTGCGAGTTCATGCAATTTGTTTTTGAGTCTTAATAAATCTTAAGAACTCGTTTTACAAATTAAGTTCTAAAACGAACTTCCTCATGAAATACCGATTACGGTAAATATTTACACGAAATTTCTATAAAATATGAACCGAAGAAATTCGGGTGTTACAACCTACCCCCCTTAAAAAATTTTCGTCCTCGAAAATCAGAACAATTCGGGGTAGTTTCTTCCCATGTCGTTCTCGACTTCCCATGTCGCTTCTTCAACCGCATGATTCTTCCACAAAACCTTGACCATAGGAATCATTCGGTTCCTCAGGACCTTATCTTCCCTATCGAGGATTCTGACAGGCTTCTCCTCGTATGTCATATCGGTCTGAACCTCTACCGGCTCCTGATGAAGTATGTGGGAAGGGTCCGAGATATACTTTTTGAGCATTGAAACGTGGAAAACGTCGTGCATTGATGATAGCTCTGGCGGTAAAGCGAGTCTGTACGTGACCTTTCCAACCCTTTCCAGGATCTCGAACGGTCCTGTGTAGCGCGGGCTCAACTTTCCTTTCTTACCGAACCTCATTACTCCCTTCATCGGAGCAATCTTTATGAAGACTGCGTCCCCAACTTGAAATTCCAAAGGTCTGCGACGCTTATCAGCGTAACTTTTCTGACGACTGAAAGCAATGTCGAGCCTTCGTTATGGACCTTCGAGTGAAGCCTGGACTGCATGTAATTGCTGGTGTTGGGGGTTTCTGTTCGGATAGGGCTGGTACTGCTGCTGTGCGTTCTGAGGACAGCTTCTCGTGTAGTGCCCTTCCTTGCCGCAGACATAGCAAGTGTTGGTCCCCTGACGGCAGACACCCGAATGCTTTTTACCACACTTGTCGCACTGCGGGTAACTATTCTTGTCCCTCTCGTTGCCTTGGTTGTTCCTCTTCTGGGGGAAATTTCTCTGCTGTCCCTGGTTGTTGAAATTCCCCTTCCGCTTGTTCTTTCCGGGTTGTCGGGGACCTTGTGCATTGGGGTTGCTGGCCTGGGCTTGTGGCTTAGCTTCCGTGGATTGACGAGATTGGTTCGTCTTGACTAGAGCTTTTTCTTCTTTCTTGGACTTGTAAAATTGGGCTCTGGCCTCCTTATCTCTGTTGACCCAATACTCGGCTCTCAGGGCTCTCTCAATACAGTCCGACACTGTTACAGGGTAGATTGGAGGCACCCGAGCCACGGGCCAGGATCTACGCTTATACAAGGGGAGATGCAGAAGCGGGCACCTCCAACGTGGTGACGGGTCAGCTTTCTATCGCCACCAATGATGTAATTGCCCTATTTGATTCTGGCGCTACCCACTCGTTCATATCGATGGAGTTCGCTCAGAAGTTAAGCAGAGTCGGGAGTAGAGTAGAGCAAACCTTTTCAGCATCTTTGCCATCGGGAGAAGTTTTGTGGTCTAACTTTTGGATCCAAAATGTTCCTATTAGGATCAATGGCAGAGAATTACTCGCAGATCTCATCGCAATCAGGTTACACGATTTCGATGTGATCTTGGGGATGGACTTCTTAGGCCGTCACAACGCAAGGATCGACTGTCGAAAGCATAACGTCACGTTCAGCCCCTGCGACGATGAGGATTTCAGTTTTCAAGGACAGTCCCGACGTACCACCACAAAGCTCATCTCCACAATGAAAGCTTGGAAAATGATAGCCAATGGATGCCAGGGATATTTGGCTAATTTGGTGGACAAGGAGCAAGAAGAATTGACACCGGAAGGAGTTCCTATTATTAGGAAATATCTGGACATCTTTCCACAGGATCTACCCGGACTTCCACCGGAGCGTGAGATTTCCTTCGAGATCGAGTTGCTACCCGGAGCTGCACCAGTGTCAAAGGCGCCGTACAGAATGGCACCGGCCGAGCTAAGAGAACTCCAAATACAGTTGCAGGAGTTACTCGACAGAGGATTCATCCGACCAAGCCACTCTCCATGGGGAGCACCTGTCCTGTTCGTTAAAAAGAATGACGGATCATTGCGCATGTGCATCGACTACAGAGAATTGAACAAGCTGACGATCAAAAACAAATACCCACTGCCCAGGATCGACGATTTGTTCGACCAGCTTAGAGGAGCAGAAGTGTTCTCCAAAGTGGACTTGCGATCAGGTTATCACCAACTTCGAATCAAGGAGTCGGATGTGTTCAAGACGGCTTTCAGGACGCGCTATGGGCATTACGAGTTTTTAGTAATGCCATTCGGATTGACAAACGCCCCAGCTGCATTCATGGATCTCATGAACTGAATTTTCAAGGAATACTTGGACAAATTTGTCATCGTTTTCATCGACGACATTTTGATCTACTCAAGATCCAAAGAGGAGCACGAGCAGCACCTCAGACTGGTAATGGAAATGTTAAGGCGACATCAGCTATACGCCAAATTCACGAAGTGTGAATTTTGGCTGGATAAGGTTCACTTTTTGGGGCATGTAGTATCAAAAGAGGGAGTTTCCGTAGATCCAACGAAGATTGAAGCGGTTAGCTCATGGCCGACCCCCAGAAACGTTACCGAGATAAGAAGCTTCCTAGGGCTCGCTGGATACTATCGACGCTTCGTAGAGGGATTCTCCAGGATAGCAGCACCCCTCACGGCCCTCACCAGGAAGGACAAAAAGTACGAATGGACTCCAAAGTGCGAGGAAAACTTCCAGAAGCTGAAGAGAAAGTTGACAAGTGCCCCGGTGCTCATCATTCCTAATGTTGATGCAGGAAATTTCGTAATCTACAGTGACGCTTCTAAGATTGGATTAGGAGCCGTTCTGATGCAGGACGGAAAGGTGGTAGCTTATGCATCAAGACAGCTGAAAAATCATGAACAGAATTATCCTACGCACGATTTGGAGCTAGCAGCGGTGGTCTTCGCACTTAAGATATGGAGACATTATCTGTATGGAAATAAATGCGAGATCTACACAGATCACCAGAGCCTCAAGTATATTTTTACTCAGAAGGAGCTGAATATGAGGCAAAGAAGATGGCTAGAGTTAGTAAAGGATTACGACTGCGAAATCCTTTACCACCCTGGAAAGGCCAACAGGGTAGCCGATGCGCTGAGTAGGAGATCGGTAGGCACACTGATGTCCATTGAAGCACTTCCCAAGGCATTGCAGAAAGAGATCAGTAATTATCAACTGGAAATAATCACCGGGAGATTGGATTCACTGACTCTTCACTCAGATTTGCTGGACAGAATCAAGGCGCATCAGGGAGAAGATTCTTCGTTGAGAAAGGCGCGACTTGCTGATCAGGACAGCAAAGATTTTATGACTTCTGCAGACGGAATAATCCACTTCAAGAGACGGATTTGGGTTCCAAAAGTGAAGGATTTAAAGGAACAAATCCTAAAAGAGGCACACCAGACGCCATACTCTGTACATCCAGGAGCTACCAAGATGTACAAGGACCTCAAGGAGACGTACTGGTGGCCCAACATGAAGAATGACGTGGCAGAATTCGTATCAACTTGCTTAACTTGTCAGAAAGTTAAGGCAGAGCACCGACATCCCGGAGGCGAACTACAGAAAATTGAACTCCCAGAATGGAAATGGGAGCAAATTACGATGGATTTCGTAGTAGGATTGCCAAGGACGACAAGTGGGAATGATACGATTTGGGTCATTGTCGACAGATTGACCAAATCAGCCCATTTTATCGCCATCAAAGCCACCTTTTCAGTAGAAAAATTGGCCGAACTCTACGTAAATCAAGTCGTCAAGTTGCACGGAGTGCCAAGATCGATCATATCCGACCGTGATGGGCGTTTTACTTCGCGTTTATGGACCAGCGTTCATATGGCAATGGGGTCGAGATTGAAGTTCAGTACTGCATTTCACCCCCAAACCGATGGTCAATCGGAGAGAACTATCCAGACACTTGAAGATATGCTGCGATCGTGTGTCTTGGACTTCAAAGGAAATTGGGATCAGAAGCTTCCGTTGATCGAATTCTCGTACAACAACAGCTATCACTCTTCGATTGACATGGCACCGTTCGAAGCGTTGTATGGGAGAAAGTGCAGATCGTCAATTAATTGGCAAGAAGTCGGCCAGAAGCAGCTACAAAAGACAGACTTCATCAAAAAGACCTCCGAGGATATCCAGAAAATCAAACGAAGGCTCGACATTGCTTTCAGTCGTCAGAAAAGTTACGCTGATAAGCGTCGCAGACCTTTGGAATTTCAAGTTGGGGACGCAGTCTTCATAAAGATTGCTCCGATGAAGGGAGTAATGAGGTTCGGTAAGAAAGGAAAGTTGAGCCCGCGCTACACAGGACCGTTCGAGATCCTGGAAAGGGTTGGAAAGGTCGCGTACAGACTCGCTTTACCGCCAGAGCTATCATCAATGCACAACGTTTTCCACGTTTCAATGCTCAAAAAGTATATCTCGGACCCTTCCCACATACTTCATCAGGAGCCGGTAGAGGTTCAGACCGATATGACATACGAGGAGAAGCCTGTCAGAATCCTCGATAGGGAAGATAAGGTCCTGAGGAACCGAATGATTCCTATGGTCAAGGTTTTGTGGAAGAATCATGCGGTTGAAGAAGCGACATGGGAAGTCGAGAACGACATGGGAAGAAACTACCCCGAATTGTTCTGATTTTCGAGGACGAAAATTTTTTAAGGGGGGTAGGTTGTAACACCCGAATTTCTTCGGTTCATATTTTATAAAAATTTCGTGTAAATATTTACCGTAATCGGTATTTCATGAGGAAGTTCGTTTTAGAACTTAATTTGTAAAACGAGTTCTTAAGATTTATTAAGACTCAAAAACAAATTGCATGAACTCGCAAAAGACCTTTATGAGTGAAGGAGGTCGTATTTGCACATTTCAAGACAAGTCGACGTTGACCAATAAGTCAGTTAGACCAAAACGGTCGAAAACGTCAAACAAGAATTTTTTTTTTTAAGATCGCAGTATAAGTGAAATTACTGCTAAAAACTCATTTCTTGATCAACATGAGTTTGAATAAGAATTAAAATCACCTTAGAAAAATCAAGCATACTAAGTTAGAGTTCAGGGCGAAAGGATTCGGAAATTAGAGAAAAGATTTTCCGATCGAGTTTTTCACAGATCGAAAATTTTAATGCAATGTAATTTTCGATACTGGGTATTTAAGCAACTCAGTATTAAAATTTATTACAATGTGTTGAAATTACACAATTTCTTCAAAAAGATTGAACCAAACAAGCCTTTAAGCTTAATTACATCACAATTAAGCTAAGTTAGGACATAACCCTCCACACACATGGACCAATGAGCATGTGACACCTCATCTATGAGTTGTCAACCACTCCCCCACTCCTCTCCCCTTATCAGCCGGCCACTCAAGCCCCTTTGGGCAATGGCTTGCAAAAATTGGAGGACCAAATAGCAAGATTTGAACCAATTTGCCTTGGAAAAGAAAGCCTAGGATTTCCCTAGCTAGAGGCACTATTTCTAGGGATTTCAAACCCCAAAAAGTCAGCAGCCCTTAACCCATTCTCAGCCATACCAATTGGCATTTCCCCTCCAAAAAAAATCCGCGAGAGAGAGAGAGAGAGAGAGAGAGAGAGCTAGGGAGATCAAGAGTGTTCAAGCCAAAAATTTTGTGAAAAAACCCCTAAAGACTTCGGTTTTCTTGTGAGTTCAAAGGAGAGATTTGTTCAAAATTCTTCCCCTCTCTTTCCCATCTTGCCGAGTGTTTGGGAGTTGAGAAAATCCAAGAAAAAAATTTCGGGTTTTGGCTAGAAGCAAGGGTTGTATGAAGGTGTGATCTAGATCCAAGAGAAACCAACCTTTTTGTGAGTTGATACTTAAGGAGGTTCAAGGAATTTTAAGGTAAGATTTTTGGGCATTTTCTTCTCTTTTCCAAGGTTGGTTGGGGGAGGAAGTTAACAAATTTTTTTGTGACCATTGTTGAAGTCCAAACCGTGCACTTTGGAGGCTAAATCTCGACTAGGAACAAGCTAGTGACACCCCGGATTTTTGAGGTAAAAATCTGAACTTTACCCTAGTTTTTGGTTCAAATTTTTGGTTCATTTTCTCAAGGGTTTTACCGTGTTTTTTGAGCACAAAAAGTTGTAAGAGCTTAAGCTCATAATTTTCGGTTTTAGCCCTAAATAGCTTAGGTTATATTTTTATGCTTGATTTAGGTTTTTGAGGTGATTATTTTGCATATTTGGTTGGAGATATGCTCTATGATTTTGTGTGCTAGAGATGCATGCTAGGATTTCTATTTAAGAGTTTCATGTCTCTATTATGTTTATCAAATTTCTAAATGCATGTTCTAGGGTTTGTATGATGATATGGTTGAGCTTTGTTGTATGTATGTTTCTCTCTCAAAACCGTGGACCAAAGGGTCTCGGCCTTGAGTTGAAACCCTTAAATAGAAACCCTAGCATGCATCTCTAGCACACAAAATCATAGAGCATATCTCCAACCAAACATGCAAAATAATCACCTCAAAAACCTAAATCAAGCATAAAAATATAACCTAAGCTATTTATGGCTAAAACCGAAAATTATGAGCTTAAGCTCTTACAACTTTTTGTGCTCGAAAAACACGGTAAAACCCTTGAGAAAATGAACCAAAAATTTGAACCAAAAACTAGGGTAAAGTTCGGATTTTTTCCTCAAAAATCCGGGGTGTCACTAGCTTGTTCCTAGTCGAGATTTAGCCTCCAAAGTGCACGGTTTGGACTTCAACAATGGTCACAAAAAAATTTGTTAACTTCCTCCCCCAACCAACCTTGGAAAAGAGAAGAAAATGCCCAAAAATCTTACCTTAAAATTCCTTGAATCTCCTTAAGTATCAACTCACAAAAAGGTTGGTTTCTCTTGGATCTAGATCACACCTTCATACAACCCTTGCTTCTAGCCAAAACCCAAAATTTTTTTCTTGGATTTTCTCAACTTCCAAACACTCGGCAAGATGGGAAAGAGAGGGGAAGAATTTTGAACAAATCTCTCCTTTGAACTCACAAGAAAACCGAAGGCTTTAGGGGTTTCTTCACAAAATTTTTGGCTTGAACACTCTCTCTCTCTCTCTCTCTCTCTCTCTCTCTCTCTCTCTCTCTCTCTCTCTCGGAATTTTTTTTTTTTTTGAGGGGAAATGCCAATTGATATGGCTGAGAATGGGTTAAGGGCTGCTGACTTTTTGGGGTTTGAAATCCCTAGAAATAGTGCCTCTAGCTAGGGAAATCCTAGGCTTTCTTTTCCAAGGCAAATTGGTTCAAATCTTGCTATTTGGTCCTCCAATTTTTGCAAGCCATTGCCCAAAGGGGCTTGAGTGGCCGGCTGATAAGGGCAGAGGAGTGGGGGAGTGGTTGACAACTCATAGATGAGGTGTCACATGCTCATTGGTCCATGTGTGTGGAGGGTTATGTCCTAACTTAGCTTAATTGTGATGTAATTAAGCTTAAAGGCTTGTTTGGTTCAATCTTTTTGAAGAAATTGTGTAATTTCAACACATTGCAATAAATTTTAATACTGAGTTGCTTAAATACCCAGTATCGAAAATTACATTGCATTAAAATTTTCGATCTGTGAAAAACTTGATCGGAAAATCTTTTCTCTAATTTCCGAATCCTTTCGCCCTGAACTCTAACTTAGTATGCTTGATTTTTCTAAGGTGATTTTAATTCTTATTCAAACTCATCTTGATCAAGAAATGAGTTTTTAGCAGTAATTTCACTTATACTGCGATCTTAAAAAAAAAATTCTTGTTTGACGTTTTCGACCGTTTTGGTCTAACTGACTTATTGGTCAACGTCGACTTGTCTTGAAATGTGCAAATACGACCTCCTTCACTCATAAAGGTCTTTTGCGAGTTCATGCAATTTGTTTTTGAGTCTTAATAAATCTTAAGAACTCGTTTTACAAATTAAGTTCTAAAACGAACTTCCTCATGAAATACCGATTACGGTAAATATTTACACGAAATTTCTATAAAATATGAACCGAAGAAATTCGGGTGTTACATTAATAATGCCTTTTTGCACGGTGATTTAAATGAAGAAGTGTATATGACTCTTCCACCGGGTTTTCACCGTGAGGGGGAGACCTTATATGCTGACACTGTTTGCAAACTTCATAAATCCATTTATGGCTTGAAGCAGGCCTCAAGACAATGGTTCTTCAAGTTTTCACAAGTCATCATCCGTGAAGGTTTCACTCAATCCAATGCTGATCACTCACTTTTTGTCAAGACTGATGGTGAGAATTTCATTGCCCTTCTAGTTTATGTTGACGATATTGTAATAGCTAGTAACAATGACAAATCTGTGGCAAATCTCAAAGTATTGCTTGACAAACGTTTCAAACTCAAGGATCTTGGACAATTAAAGTACTTCTTGGGCTTGGAGGTTGCTAGATCCAACAAAGGAATTTCTGTTAGTCAGAGACACTATGCCCTGGAACTTTTGTCTGATGCTGGTGTTCTTGGTTGTAAGACTAGAAATAGTCCAATGGATCCCAATATGAAGCTGTCTCAAACAGAAGGGGAGTTGCTTAAAGATCCTCTGGTTTACAGAAGGATGATAGGCAAGCTTTTGTATTTAACTATTACGAGACCTGATTTGGCATATTCTGTTAACTGATTGAGTCAATTCATGGCTGCACCCAGAGCTCCACACTTGCAGGCTGCTCGTCATGTCTTACAATATATCAAAGGTACAGCTGGGCAGGGACTTTTCTTTTCTTCTTCTTCCACTATTCAGTTGAAATCCTTTGCTGACTCGGATTGGGCTTCATGCCCTGATACAAGGCGTTCTATTAGTGGTTTTTGTGTGTTTCTTGGTGACTCACTGGTTTCATGGAAGTCAAAGAAACAACAAACTGTTTCTAGATCCTCTGCTGAAGCGGAATATCGCTCCATGGCAAATGCTACGTGTGAATTAGTGTGGCTTCTCTCCTTGCTAAAAGATCTGCATATTACTCACACAGGACCAGCTCTACTGTTTTGTGATAATCAAGCTGCGTTGCACATAGCAGCCAACCCGGTGTTCCATGAAAGAACAAAGCACATAGAAATAGATTGTCATCTTGTAAGGGAGAAAATTTTGAATGGCAGCCTAAAGACTCTTCATGTGACTTCTCAGCATCAGATTGCAGATATTCTGACCAAGCTCTTGTTTCCAACTCAGTTCTTCTTCTTGCTCAACAAGATGGGAGTTCACAACATTCACTCTCCATCTTGAGGGGGAGTATCAGAATTATAGGGGTCATTTGGTTATTTGTCTAAGTTCGGTGCAAATAAGAAATATTTGCCTTTTTATTTTTACCATTATTGTTTAGAGAGCTAGAATGGGTTTATAACCAATTTTGTTTGTTTCTAGCCTTAATATACTCTCTAGTTGTTTCCCAGTAATCTATCAATGAGAAAATCTCCATTTCTTCAGCAAAACCTCTGAAATAATCTACATAGCAATTTTATTTTTGTGCTTCTGCCCAGATCACTAGTGTTTTAAATCAATCGAGTCTTGGATCCTCTTCCGTTTAATTATCGGTTTTGCAAATGATTTTTTTTTTTTTTTAGTCATATTTGGGAGATTGTGCATTTTAGACATAGCTTACACTTCTTCTTTTTTTTTTTTTTTCTTTTTTTTTTCCATTTGTTAAGTCTTTCTCACCGGATAATATGGATTATGGATATTAATGAGACTATTATAATAACTTATTTCCAAAAGCGTTATTTCGCTTCTTTTTTTTTTTATTTTTTTCTGGCGCCAGTCATTCGATGTCTTGTGTGCAAAAAGACGGTTCTTTAGTTTTCTTGTTTAATTCTTATAGCCGTTGCGGGTGATCCCTTCTTTTTTTGGATATACATATTGTTTTACCCTTTTTTCTTTTTTTTTTTTTATTATTAATTATATCAGCGGAGGCCTAAACGTGGATGGGAATTGTTAATGGATGGTCAGGTGTCAATCTAATGGAGATACTTTAACTCTTTTATTATTTTAAAAAAAGAAAAAATAATACAAATGGCAAATGAAAATATTTTATTTAACCAATGAAGCATTGACAAGTGTAAAGCCAAAATTAAGTACGGCTCAACTTGGCAATTATCTACATGCCTTGTGACAGAAATATATGTAAAAACAAAAGGCCAAAACATGTAATTCCAAGACAAGAAAAAAAAAAATAAAGATGCGTTTGATTCGTTAATTAGGGTTAAAATTTTTTAATTAAAATATTAAATGAAGACTAATACGATACATAATTATCAATACTTATCAATCTGAGGTCTGATATTATATGATATCGATCGGCCTGCATGGCGGGACCGAGAACATGCCATGCATGAGGCGTCAATCCACATGGGGTTCACGTGAAGTTTAAAGGGGAAATTGGGCCCCATAATTGACTCTATCATCATGGATTCTCCTTGACTCGTGACTCGAGCCTCTGTAGATCACAAATATATATATATATATATATGTATATATATATATATATATATATATCAGTGATATCTCACACACGGCCCAGGACCACAAATCGGACACGTTGTGTTGGGGACGATGTTCCATTGTTTGTCATCTCAACAACCACAACAATTATTTATAAAAAAAAAAAAAAAAAAAAAAAAAAAAAAAAAAAAAACAACCAACAACAATTTCTTGTCACCAAAAAAAAAAAAAACAAAGTTAGTTCTCAAAGTGTTGGTCAAATACATCTCATTTTGGTCTCTAATTTTAAAAAAAAAAGGTCTTAAAACGAATTCTTTATCTATAAAATTGTATTAATCATTCCATCCGTCAGCTGATGTTAGGACACATGATTATAAAGAAAGAAATGTTTGCATCGGGATTTTACTGTTTTGATGAATAAAAAGACCATTAATTTAGGACCACTTTATAGATCAGAGACTAAATTAACGTTTTAAAATTTAATAACTAAAATGGGATTTGACTTTTAAGTTTGAGAGAGTTGAAAAAAAAAATCAACAACAACAACAAGCCACAATTAAGCCTATAAATAGCTGAATAATAAAGAAAAATTCGATAACTATCTGCCTAAGATCTAATTAAGATAAGTACCTAGTCAAGAACACGCAAGGGAAATCTGGATAAATCCTCTAGAATGATATTCTCATTAACCGCATAAATTAAGACCGCATCTAATTACGAGTCTAAAACCCGAATTAGTACTTGTATACAATATAATATTTAGACTGCGATTACAATATATTTAAGAAAAAATAATAATAATAATAAAGACTTAATCGGACTGGCTAATTCAGCACTCCCAAGCTACTTGATATATATTAAGAATTTATTAAAATGACAGGTCTCAATCTAAAGTGAAACCAAAAGAGATGTACTCCAAAAAATAATAATAATAATAATAATAATAATAATAATAAATAAATAAATAAAAACCCCATCTTGTCTCGAGTACGCTATAAATAGAAAGCAATGGCGTTGAAATGAAGTTCAGCCTCAAATAATTTATCCTTATAATATAGTTTTCGTCTATAACTCTCTATTGCATGTTGGTAATGTTCTTCAGTACATGCACTGATGGAGAGGCTGAAGAACATGATAACGGGGATATATATATATATATATATTCGTTTGAAAGATGGAACATATGAAGGTACTTGTGTGTGTGTGTGTGTGTGTGTGTGCGCGCTTCTCCTTGCTTCTGGTATGTCTGTTAGTTCGTTAACAACGTTATCGATTCTGGGTATGATAAAATCACTGACGCAGAAAATATAAGTTATAGAAACCATATCGATTTTATTTTATTTTATTTTTATATCTTTTTCACCTCAACATTCTAAATGTATGTGAAAATATATTCACTCGTCCAAGTTTGCAACCACATGAACCTTGAATATTTTCTTCTCATATTTAAATAAAATTTAATTTCAGAGCCCTCTTTCCTACAAAGATCAGGGGTTTTCTGCTCAATCTCTGTGTCTTATGTTTTGTAGCAAGGAACTCTCCAAGAGCCAGCAAGTACATGAAGTTTTAGATGGAGTACTCATTTGAGCAAGATATCACAACAAACTTGGGTTTTCGAAGGACAACAAGATCGTATGGCTAGAATGCCTCGTCCTCGGACCTTCAACATGGTCAGGAGGCAATAAGTTGATGTCTCTTTATCCACGGCACAAGTCATATGCTATTCCAAAGAACTTGTTTTTAAGTTTTTTAATTACCATTGCTGTTGATATTAAGATTCATTTAAAATTAAATAAAAATGATTTTAAGATCACACTACATATGCAGTAGACTCACCTCACAAAAGATTGTGTAGCATGTGTGATACTCGGTTTTTTTTTTTTTTTTTTTTTTTGGTGTGGGGGAGTGGGGGTTACTTTACCCAATAAACAATGTATAAATTATGTAATGAAGTCAGAACTACTGCAATACGATTGGTCAACTTAAATTTCTTTTATATATCATGTTATAGAGTTATATCACATTAAACTCACATCTCAATTCTCAAATCTCAGTTTTTGGAATTAAGTACACTTTGTAATGCATTTTCTTATTGTACACTGTTGGGGTTCAGACTTCATCTCCCCATTATGTTATGCGTAGGTCAACGTGACCATTGGACCAACGGCGATAAACAACGAACTCTGATCGACTAATTGCTCATTATGTACTCCTAATGAACACTTGGGCTCGGCCCAGCAACAAACTTATCACTTACGAGTGAACACTGAGCATTGAACAATGATCCATTGATCACTTGACATCGGCCTCAATCCCTTTGAAACCCATAAATTTATCAAGTGTTGATCAGATTAACATCTAACCTGACGGTCGATCGCTCAATGCTCGGTCATCTACTGCTCATCATGGGTGATGATTGGTTCGTCGTCCAACATTAATATTTAGCGAACAACAAACAATGAGAGATCAATCTCCATAACCACCAAGCCCACGATCAATCGTGACATTGTTTTACAGTTTCTTTTTTTAACCCCCACTGAAAAATGGAAAAGAAAGGGGTTAATAGGATACTTCTACCGTAGGCATGTTGTTTTGTTGTCCTACTGAGAGAGAGAGAGAGAGGATTCAGCCAATTGCCCTTCTCAATCCTAAATTTGCATCGGACCTACCAATTCCAATCTCATTTTGGAGGGGAAAAAAATAAAAATTCATTTAAAAAAAAAAAAAACAGACAAGGGATTGACTCTAAATTTCCATTCTTAATAAGTACACATGCCATCAATGTTGAGAGCTAGAAAAGATCTCTTGCATTAAGGTGTTTAGATTCTAGTTTGGCTCGCCCTTAAGATTTCTCAAATTCCCAAGTTAATACCAATTTCTTTAGATGACATAAAGAAAATTTAAATGTGGATCTCAATAACTCAAACCACCAAAACTGATACGAGATTTAGAAAATGAATAAAAAAATAAATAATATTTTCTTCATATCAAAATCTCTCTCTATGTTTCAATCAAAACAAAACCGTGCCCAAATTTTCATGGGGTGTCAGAACAAATGAATTTGGAGGCCAATTCTTTCTTTCATCTTTTCCACGATTTGGAGTCATCACTGCTCGTCAGGTGCTGTTCATATTTAGCCAGCGGCTCCATTCTTGTCATCTCCTTTATCCAACGGAGTAGTATCTACTGGTGCTGGCTCACTTTCATCGTCTTAAGTTCTCTTTATCAGCTCCTGATCCTTGCTTACCACTGATCTTTCATTGTTTCCGATAGGATCAAGATCAGATGCGATTTGCTCAGTCACTTCACTCGACCCAGCTCCTTCTTCCTTCTCTTTATTGAGAGTCACTTCCTCCTCTCCCTGATCATGCTGATCATCATCATAAGGCTCAGCAAGACCACTACTAGTTCGGGAGTCTATTGTCTCTTCTACTGCATTTCTGTCATATGGGATACTTCCATGTGAGGCCATTTGACCACCAGGAGTCTCAAATATTACTTCGTCTTCTAGATCCTCTTGGGTTGTGCCACTGGCATCTCTCGTATTGTTGGGGGATTGAGAAAAAGCATCTTCAAATAAATCACTTTCTCTATCTACTTCGGGAACTGAGTTTTTTTCAACAGGGACAGTTTCTTCTGAAATGATTTCTACTTTTGAGTCGACCCCAGCTGCATTTGCAGAGGCAGGAATGGACTGGAAGGCATCCCAATCATCATCGTCCTCCTCATCCTCCTCGTCTTCGTTCTCTTCCATGTTATCATTATTAGAGTATGTTACAGTAGGTGGCGGTTGGAATATCTTCTCTTTACTTTCCCCAGTTGGCAGTGGTATGCGTATCCCCAAGGATGGAGTTGCAGCTTTTGCCTGTATTGCACTTTGATCTTGCGTAACAGAAGCACGGATGACCTCCTGATAACAATAATTGATTTAATGGTAAGGCGAGATTCCATTAATTACCGTTACTGAAATGGGGATCCATTACTTCTCTAAGTTAAAAGTCATAACTAATAAATGTAACCTGCAATGTTTTTGCAGTTGTCAGTACACAAACCTAATTCTTTCTAAAATAGCTATGTGAACGTAAAAAGAAGTTGAATAACCAAGTGGAAAATACAAATCACATTTTTAAAAAGACCAAGTGTATTGTTTTCAACATCATAGTTTAATCCACTGGTAGCAAATAGGTCTAGGTGATCTAGTGATCGCTCCGAAGCCCGAGAGGACAAGACCAAATTTCCCATTTACTCGGAATCTGGCATGTAGAGGAATCATTTTTCTAAAAGAAAGCGCTAGCAGAAGTTACAGCTTAGATCACAGGAAAATTTTCTGAAGGTTCACCTTTTCAAAAGACAGCCGTTATGTTGACCCATAGGACTATAATCTATGTCTACAATGACAGTGCTAATGATGTAAAGCTTCACCTAATAATGATATTAGAGAATAACTGGCACCATATTTTGTCTCCAAACCAAAATAAGACAGCCTGATATTCGTGTGTGTGTGTGTGTGTGTATTTTTTTTTTATTTTTTATTTTTTTTAATGAATAAACACGTCCAAATATACCTGAAGTTGCTGCCGGTGTACTAGAGGCATAGACAATAAGGCATCCTTGAAATGAACTGCTGAAGAAGGAATTTGCGCAATATGAGATACGAGCCTTATAGCAGTGCTTCTTAGATCATTCAACTCCTGACATTAATATGCAAAAGGAGAAGAATTTAATATGAGATCACTTAGGCTATAACCTCAAATGTTCTTGCTGAAGCTATGTAACCTGTGCATAACCATCATTTTGCGCCGTAATAATCATGACAGTGGCTTCCAAGAACAGACTCACGTAACCTCTTTGACAATCAAGATCTTTTGATACAGTTTGAAGAACCACTAAAAGCCTCAAGCACTCGATGGCTATAGCTGCCGATTCTTTAGATACGGGTTTCTGGCATCAAAAGCACAGTCATTCCTTTGGAATTAGAAGCAAAATGCAGAAAGTTTACCAGATTATGGTTCCTGAAAGGAAAAGGCAATGAAGGGAGAGAAAATAAACCTTCAACGTCTTTAGGATGATCACAAAGATATCTTTAACAAGTTCCCCAGCAAAGAACATTAGAAAAGCATTGTCTTCCACATTTGTTCCCCTTTGTGCCATGCCTTTTAGCACCTGCAACCCAATGGCCTGAACCTGCATGGGGGAAAGTTTTTATAGTTGTTCTATGCCTAGAAACATGGATTGCAATAAAATGAATGTTACCCGAATATTTGAATCGGTGAGCGTGGTCTGGAAACATCTAGTGCAATTATTTAACATGGTAAAGTACACAGAGTCATCATCAGTGTGCTCTCCAAGACATTCCATTTCATGAACTAACTTGGCAAATAATAGGTTTTGTTCAAGAGAAAAGGCAAGCTTTGACTGCCATAATGTGTGTAAATCAGATTTACTCTCCAGTAGATGAATTCTCTCGATGCAATCTTTTGATAACGTAGCAATTGCATCAAGACAAGATCCTAGTATCATTCTCATATGAGGAACACCATCATCACCAACTTTATATATATCTGCATCGACAAAATTTCAATTAGATTCACCAGGCACATAAAGAAAATATGATTCCATAATCGAGTAAAAATTGCTAACAAAATTTAGCTAATTCTTTGGCATATAAAATAACAATTTTAATTTGTTCTTTTTCCCACCAATTACATTGTCTTACTATATCATAAAGGATCCTACACTCTATTAACATTTGCTCACCAACATCTGTTAACAAGACAAACCCTATACAGCCAAAAATATAGTGGCACAAACATAAACAGGAAGGCGGAGAAACATAAAACTGACACATAACAAAAGGGCAATGGTTCAAATCATTGGTTAAGGAGATAAGTGAATGACTATCAAAGACCATCTACAGAGAGCATTCGGTGAGAGAGAGAGAGAGAGAGAGAGAGAAGAACGGGTAGTCCCGGGTCATAAACACTCACCAACAAATTTCTTGAGTAAGAGGCTAGTGCACTTGAAATAGTTATTAACTTTGGAAAAGCAAACGTCTGTTGAAGCTTCTTTGATGCACTTGTAACCAATTAGAAGAAAAGCCAATGCTCCTGAGGTCAACTGCTTCTGCAGAAGGTTTGATATGAAAATGACGAGGTAGTAAAATATAAATTAGATGCACGCTTCAGATGAATAAAAATGTATTGGGAAAAAAAAAAATTGAAGAAGAAGAAGCATGCATTAAGTATTAAAAAGCTTGGACCTTTGGCTCAAAATGCTTCACTAGTGTTTCAGCCGTAACAAATAAAGCAGATATTGAATCTTCCCAATTTCGGTGATCCAGTGATACTGCATCAGTACTATAAACAAAACATGAAGTTATAAGCCGACTGGCACAATTCACTTAGAAATCTTTAAGTCAAATATGCATGCTGAAGCTCTGTACCTCTGAAACACTTTAAAGAGATATGCCACACAAAGTTCCATGGCCAAATAAGAAAAATTCTCCGTTTCAAGGAAACTTTCAGGGCAGTTCTGCACAATCTATGAAAGAAGACATAAACATACCGTTCAAACGCCGCCATTACCACTTGATAAAACTTTATAGAAACAAACTAAAATCGAAAGAATAACAAAAAATATAAGCCAAAAATAAAATAAAAAATAAAAAATAAAGGAGTGAACTAACTTATGAAAGGAACCTAATTACGGAGAACTCTGATTGTGCTAATATTTGTCCTTTCTACATTCACACCAAAGTTTCAATACACGGATGGACTTAACAAGCTAAATGGAGTCCAATCACATATTATTACAACAACACGAGAATGCACCAAACACCAGCAGGCTATGTCCAAATACTTGCAATATCCAACAGAACTAGGGATCTCATAATGGTGACATCTCAACCAAATTAAAGCTTTCATGTCTATCTTCTACTTGTTCTTTTGGTATGAATCAAAAGACAAAAGACTGGTAGGAAAAGAAATTAAAGATATTCATAGGTCTTAACATCATATTTATCAGAGAAGACTTTGTCAATATATACCTGTGATAGGATAGACAGTGTTAGGCTGTCCCACGAATTATCCATGTGCATGGCATACGAAAAAACCTGCACCAATTAAATACCAGAAATTAAATTACCTATTACTAGTCTTGGTAGAGTAACATATTAGGCAACATCTACAAGGCATAATTATAAAAAATTAAAAAAATTAAAAAATTAAAAAAAAAAAAACCTAGAAGAGGAACACAGAGATTGGTCAACATCATTCTACAACCTCAAAAGTAAACTTTCAATATTTAAATAATTTTCATTTATTATTGGAATTAAACGTTTAAAGAGACAAAGACGTGAAGGAAACTGCAAGTTTTAGCAAAGGTTTATGATTCAGACGGGGAAATCCGAATTGCAAGAGGTACACTAGTAAATATTTGCTGGCCTGCCATATTTCCTATGCCAAAACCTACGTCATAACAAATTTCTTCTAAACTTTAAAATAATATTCTTTGCTCAATGCAGACCATCTTATACCACAAAAGCCTTTTCTCTGAAAAGAAAAAAAATGAAGAGAGATGAAGAACTACCTGCAGCAGTTCTTTGCATACGTCCATGGTAAGAAATCCCGCTCTGGCAAATCTTTTTGTGGCGAGAAATTGGAACACTGGTAATACAATCTCATACAGGTTTATGCCAGGAGAATTCAACTCTTCAATTGGTGACTGTCCTTCATGGATAGCTTTAGCACTAGGCAACGGAATTTTCAGCTTGCTGACAGTGGGATGCTGTCCTTGAAACAGAACAAGCAAAGAAAATCCCCAAAGAAACTGATATTCTTTGGATTCCAGTTCAACCATACTATATCCAGATAGTAAGCTATTTTCGGATATCTTATCAACAGTGCCTTCAGAATGGATATTCCCATCAAGACCCACAGGAACTGCATCCAGTACAAGTGCTTGCAAAATTACAGGCCAGGATTCTTCTAAACTAGTCCTAAGCTTTGATGATACCAGTGGTGATTGGATTCCACTTAGAAATGAACTCCCCTGGACATGAATAAGTGGCTATAAATACAAGCTTGCAGCATTTTCAAATAAAAGCAAGAAGGAGAACTAACGGCTTAAAATTTTAGCTTACCTTTTTCTTAAGATGCACATTGAGGAAGATGCAACAGTAGTCACGCAAAATCCCTATCCAGTAATTCCCTAGTATTGTTGAACTCTTTGAAAACAGAGGTAATAATGCTAGGTATTCCTCTGGAACCCCACTATGGTGCCTCCGCAAAAATGTATATGCATAGCATTTCAGGGACGCATGAGCGGCTAAAAGTCTTATTTTGATCTGTTTCATCATTTAATTAAATGTAAGAGACCTTCATCTATTGATGTGTTTACTATTTAAGAAAAAAGCACGAGACTTCCATTTTCTCTTAATAGCAGTATATAACATGGAACATAGAATAAATAGAAGAGAATGCAATTTCTCTCTTTAAGTAGAAAAATACTATAAGAACAGTGAAATAGAAAGTACCTTGCATGAGACCCATTCAGCAAATGAGGGATAGTAAAGGTCTCTGAACTCATCCAATGGGCGTGAAATCAACGAAAAAATGCGTTTAACTGCAACTTGATCACCCTTGATTATCCCGTTTGTTAGTATCTGAAAATTGCACATGTCATTTCGTGCATGTGTATCATTAGCTAAGAGATAAATAAGAATAGAAAGTTATATTTGTCTTTGAACCTTAGTAGCCAGCTGCAAGCCTGCCTCCAATAAGGTAGGGCCCGAGGATGAGTCTAATGCAGTTCGGACGGCAGATACTAGTTGGGCCTAAATTTTAGATGATTTTTAGTCAATAAGAAGAGATGGAAGTAAAGGTCTAATATTAATGGAAAGAAGTGAGAGATATACCTGATACTGTTCTAGTAAAAGGTGACCAGGAAGCTCTGGGTCTGATGCCCTTTCAAACTGCCCCATTTCACGATAAAGAAAAAGAAATGATAAAGGAAATCAGAAACTTTTATGCATGAACTTAATCTATTTGATTAAAAAAACAAAACAAAGATTAAACTAAAAAGAAATTGGGAGAACAAAATGAACATGAAAACCAGTAAAATTTCTCCATTACTGGATGGCACCAGCAATGTTTCGAGCAAGTGCTATATAACTAGTGCCCAGTAAGTTAATCTATCCTAGTTTCTGTTTCTGAACTTGCTGTGAGCAATCTAGAACTTCAATTTAATTCAGTAATTTGGACCATTATGCAACCCCCTTACCCTTCACTGAGATTAAAGTGTTTTTGTCTTTCTAGTGAAATTTCTACTTTTCTCTAGAGGTTTGCATCAAAAACACAGCTTTACTACCATCCATCCACCCACCCAAAAAATGAAAAAAGAAGTAGAAAAAAAAGGAGGGGGGGGTTGGTGGTGTGGTTGGGAAGAAAGAAAAATAGAACTACCTTGTCCATGATGGTACTTAGAAGTACGGGAAAAAAAAAAGGGAGAGAGAGAGAGAGAGACGAAAGAAAAATAGAATTACCTTGTCCATTATGGTACTTAGAAGTCTCACACCAATGGGCTGCATGTTCTCAAACTGGATGGTGCTTATCTATGAACAAATAATTCGGGGAAAAAGTCTTAAATGCGGTTTAAGGTTTGAGATGTATCAAAGTACAATAGAAGAAGTAAGAAACTTCACATCTGCTACCTGATATGCAAGTGATATAAGTTCTTGTACATGGCAGACAAGCCAATTACCAGAGGTCCGCTTATTGCTGGGTTGTTCTCTTGCCAAGCAGAGATCAAAATGAGCCGGATTTGTTCCAACAGCTCCAGGGAGATGACTCAGACACCTAACAGTTTATATATACCACAATTATTTGATAGACAAATGTAACATGTGGAAACCCAAAAAGTTGAATCACTTATGCAAGCAAGAAATTTGGATGGATAAGATTATATAAAGAGAGAGAGAAAACACCACATACTCGGCGGCAAATACCCTGGTCCTATATCTAAGGTGTCTTTCTCTGTTAAACAACACTTGGGAAGCTTCAGACGTGTTGCCCACTGGCTTAGAGCTAGAAACCATGTTTTCATCGTCATGTCCAAAATTCACACTTGCATCACCATCTGTACCATTTGAAGGATCATTTTCTACGTCATTCTTTCGTTCAACATCTCTCCCGGTGGGTGTGGCAAGAACCTGGAGAAAGTTTTGATATGCTTTCGATTAGTACTTAAAAGACTGCAGGCTATGTAACAGTTTTGATATGCTTTCGATTAGTTCTTAAAAGACTGCAGGCTATGTAACTTGGATATTCATCATACTTATCCCAAGGCTTCTCCAGGCAAGAACTGGGTCCGGATCCAATAGTTAATTAAAATAAAATTGTACTTATTATAAAATACTGCACCAGAAAAAAATTATAGATATATATACATATATATAGAAGACAAATGTGGAGAGAAAATGAAAAAAGGAGCTTACCACATTACGACATATTGATATCCAATGAGATGGACAAGAAGGGCAAGATGCATAGAGCAACCGCATGATAGTGGCACGCACTAGATCTCCAATCCTAGAAGAACAGAAGAAATTTAAACCCAATGCATGATTTAAAAGAGGGGAAGAACTCCTCTCTATCTATCACTTTCATAGACAAAGTCATGTTAACGTTTCAATAAATAAAGACCAAATATAACTTTCGGTTTTACTTTCCAATACTGGAGGAAAGACAGATTTTATATGTTATAGAAACATATAATCACTAATAGAAGTCTACAGTGGAGAAACTAAACAAGATAATCGGACACAACCAGTTCATAAAACATCCTAACGAAAAATATTTCCTCCTACACATCCTTTTACAGTGACCATTTAAAATGTACAAGTAAAATTGAAGAATAACTAACAATTTATAATACAGTTCACTGAAAGTGTAAAAAATATGTCACGTTTTCATGACCATTTTGGATGTTGGTTACAGGAGAAAGGACAAAGAACCCAAGTAACGTAAGTGATTTTTATCTTTAACGTACTCAGAATCAGTCTCTTCATCCAGCATATGAAACAAATCATCTTCTATTTGCTCGTCAACAATGGATACCTGCAAAGAATAGAACACAATAATAGTACCACTGCTAAAATCCATGACACTAAGATGAGTTATCATTGGTGGAATAAGCAAAAACAGAGCATACTGGATCCTTCTCAATGAGATGTCGTAAAGTGGACACAGCAAGATGCCTTAAAGCTGGCTGTAGAAAAATGGGGGAAAGAAGTAAAAATAAAATAACAAAAGACAAATATATGCAATTTTAGAAATCATCTAATGACCCCATGAAAAAACCTGTCTTGACGCAAGTGTAGGAAGAAGAGTCTGCACATGGGAGTGAACGGATACAGCTTGCGGTGCAAAAAGAACAAGTTGTTGGGTAAAGCGGACATTCCTGCAAGCATGACAGGCTAGGTTATAAATGTCCTAAAAAAACAACAACAATAAAAAAGGGATATAATTTCTTTCAAAGTCAATATGCACCCTCCCATAGCCATGAAAGTTTAAAACAAACAATTGTGGAAGAGAATTTGTATGACATATAAGGAAAAAGCTAATTGGCCAACGTACTCAAGCATTGTTGATGTTTCCTGCCCACAGCTTATCTCCGCAACAACAGACTGAATGAAATAGTTCATCAATGCATAAGGTCAATTGTATCATGACTGAATAAAACTAAACCCAAGAAAGAACTTCCAATGATTCAAATTTGATCATCGTGTCCAAGGAAAGTACATTTCCAAAGATTACACAGGTTCAAACAACCAAAACTATCAGCATTCTAACAAATATAGGTTGAAAAGATGTTAGAAAACCATTTGAACTACCTTACAGCGCGAAAAGAAAATACTTCCTGGTGCAAGCTCAGGACCAAGAACGGCTACAACAGCATTTACCAGGCGGCCAACTCCTTGCGGAAGAGCAATCCATCCATTCTCTTCGGACAAAAGAATGTCCAAAGCAAGGCCAAGTGTTGCCTGCAGATGAAAAGAAACAAGACAGACAGCAATACGATAAGTCAACTAAGACCAACAGTCCATGTAACTGGAAAAATTTATATGATGCTCTATGCTTCACTTGGACAATAACAGATATTAAAGAAAAAGCCAATGTCAGCAAAAGAAAAAGGAACTTCAATATTATCTCCTCACGTGTAAATTTTTCCTAACGAAAAGATTACCTGGACATGAGATACATAGGATAAACCAGCAGCTTCAACAGTTAAAAGCAGTCCATGCAAAGACCAGATCTGTAAACTCGCTATTGAACTCTTAGCCAGCAAAGAGATTGAGCTCACAGTAGCAGGCACTAAAGTTGATAATGCCATGCCTCCTGCACTGCAGGTAAAACATGTAAGAGGAAAGGTCCAAGACAGTCAACAAGTCTCTGTATCAGGACTACAAAACTTAATTGTTATTTTTCCTCCAGGTATTTCTTTTACTTCTGCTGCAATAAGTCCTTAATAAAAGAAATCAGGACATGACGAAATGGAAGCCTTTATAGAATTTATTCCTTCTAAGAAACTGAAAGAAAAAAAAAGGTTTTGAGAGAGGGAAAACAAGCAAACAGATAAGTGTTTCACCTGCGATGAATGCAACCCAAAGCAAGGGCTACCGATCCAGCATAGTTTGGATCTGTTGGCCCCGTCAAGTCACCAAGCAGCAATCTAGTCTATTTATCACCAAAGTAGCAAGTAAGAGTTTGTGCATGTGGTGCAAGCACATTAACACACATGCGTGCACACACAGTGTATGTGTGTGTGAAAACACCTGTCTTATTCATGTTAACTCAATGCCAGCACAAAAGGCAAAGAAAAAAAGCTCTCTGATAATACGGATGCAAAACTGACCATTCTTGCTGTAAAGACATCATTTCCAAGGCGAGCTAAAAGACCAAGACCTTCTGAGGAAGCTCTTCGTTGTGCAGGGCAGATGTCTCCCTCTAACAGAATGCTCTGTCAAATAAAAAGTTAAAATATAAGCACATAGAAAAATTCCAAATCAATGAAACATTTATTAATAGGAAGATTAAATTTTGGCACCTGAAAAATGGCCTGTGCAGAGTTTAGTATGTCCTGTCCCAATGTCAGGGGATGAAGAAAAAACAAAGCCTGAGTTGAGGATGAAACAAAGAGTGAGAGTCAATCATTAAATCACTAGACAAGGCCAAACCCCAAGACATGTTTGAGCTAGAGATTATAAGCACCTTGAATCCAGCAAGTAGCCCCACACAAATATTGGTGACACTGGCTGCATGCCATGTCTGCTTCTTTCCAGCTTTTAGACACTGCTCAATAACTCCAAGAAGTGACAGCATACCACCACTATCCTGGGAATTTTAACTTTGTTAAGAACAAGAAACTCATAACACAGTTGCAAATATTTTACCACATTCCCCTACCTGAGAAGCAAACACGAGTCCGAAACATAGCAGCATCTGGTTCACCAAGGTCTTGTTGATTGGTTCAGGCTTCATGATCAAATTCAATCCTCAGCTTACGAAGATAAACAAGGCAACCAAAAATAAACAATAATACAAAAAAGCAACTGGTTGGGTATGGTCTGGTTGATTGGTACAAACTTCATGGTCTCAGCTTATGAAGAAAAATAAAGCAATGAAAAGTATTGAAATATAAAACTATTGTTGGCTCACCTCCTAACAGCTTAAGCTTTTGGGAGAATTGGTTAACTAACATGGTATCAGAGCAGGAGGTCCTGAGTTCGAACCCCTGTAATTGCACTATTTAACTCCTTTTATTATCATTGTGTGTTGAGCCTTTAATATATTTCAGACTTCTTATAATTTGTGTTGAACTTTCAAATTAATATTTGTCCGCACGTTTGCCCATTGTCTGGACTTCACGTGAGGGGGAGTATTGAAATCTAAAACTATTGTTGGCTCACCTCCTAACAGCTTAAGCTTTTGGGAGAATTGGTTAACTAACAAAAAGTAAACACCAAAACTAAAAATTCAAAGCAAGAATAAATATTGCTAGATATTGGTTCTTTTGTCGGATCAAAGAATTATGGACAGAAGCAACGGGCCAAACTTCCATATTAGCAATGAAAACTAAAGACAAGATTGAGGGCGATTGCACTCTTGCATGATTTTAACAGGTTGGCTAATCCAATTCTTGTGAGTGGAAGGAACAGTGAGAGATGCAGTTCTTTTTCAATCCAGAAGAAAGTATTGAAAGTTGAAACTCCAGCAACGAAGACTAGGAATTTTTAAAATCATCATCACAATTTGATGAATGCAGAAAAGCAAAGGCAGTAAATAGTAAATTGACAAAACCACGCCACGGGAATATTGAAAAGGTGCAGAATCTCTGAGAATGGAAGACTCATCCCTAGTTTATTACTAGCCAGAAAAATTATAATAACCTCGGATTGTGGTCAAATGCAAATAATAATCTCGGATTGTGGTATAATGCAAACAAAACAGTATAAAAGAATTTCATTACTTGAGGAAAGCTGGAAACTTCATTTTCCCACACACAAGGCATGAGGCCATCCTTCCCCCCTTGAAAAGCACGAAGTTCATCTTCAAACCAGTCCCTAAGCAAACAAGATTAAGTAAGAACTATCTCTATAACTAAAATTGTAAGGACACTCCATCATTAGCTACAAAAAGATTCATAACGCTATGCTCCTAAGATTGAAATGAAAGACATTGAATTTCAACAGAATTTAAAAAGGTAGACACCTTCCCGGAACCCAGGGACCCAACCATGCATCTCTTTTGTCTAACAACATCCTCAAGCATGAACTTTCTTCACATCCAGCAGCATCCCTGCTAGGTTAAACCAGAAAGTTTAGGGGGAAAAAGCCAAACCAGTTTCCCTTTCGTATGATATTTAAAAAGACTGGAAACTAAAATCACATTGTCGTCAAAATGGGATGTGAAGAATAGTCTGAAAAATAAAGCAGGAGTAATGCGCAACTAAAACATCCAAGAACGTTACCTGAATGGTGTTGTGCATAATTGAATAATTTGTGGGTGGTCATTTTTATATGCCATTGGATCAGGAAGAGACTGATATGCTATTAACATTCTGATAATAAATATGTCTATGTCGGGCTTCATATTCTTCATATCCTTTGCTGCTATTGCTGAAATATAGGACAAAGCCCTGTTTTGCATCATGCAAGAAAACTTCAAAATTAATTTGGGCACTGGGTTGGATTAAAAAAAACTTGTAAAGACACCATGTGATTTGTGGCAATAAGCATACCTACTCAGATATACAAGCACTGGCTGAAGTAAAATCCCACTATCGAAAGAATTAGGAGAAACAAAGCACTTCAAAAATGATGTAAGAGCATCAACTGCTGCAGCCCATATTCTACCAGAAGATAAATAAATAAAGAAATAAACAATCAGTATAACCAATCCTATTGTAAATGTTCAACACATTTCAAGTCTTACAAGTTTGAATATGGAACAAGGAAATTTCATAAAAGGTCAAAAGAGAGTTTCGTGTTCAGAAGAACAGAATGCATCGGGTCATCAAAAGTAAGGAAACAAAATAGAAATATTCTACACATGTTTACCGAATCTTTGATGTTAACTCTCCACTTTGTTTAAATTCATGCTCTGGACTTCCACTAAAGATGTCAGCCCATAAGGAAAGAATATCGAAAACCTGGTCTTCAATCTCCTGTATAGTTCAAGTACAGCATGTAGGGTTAGGCCTGGATGCCTTTTTTTTTTTTTTTTTTTTTTTTTTTTTTGCCCGCAGAGATATGGTGAAGTAAATTTGGTTCAGGTTTTATGGTATACCTCCTTTGGCATGGAGGCCAGAAGAGATGATAAAAGATACCAGCCAGCCTCTTGTTCAATTGCAGCAGCTACAGGGTTCCGACTAGATTCTGACAGCATTTTCTTAGAAACTTCAAGCACAGAACTGGGCAATCTAAGGACAAAAACACAACTAATTAGCATTAATAATTACCAAAAGAAAAAGAAAAAATAAAGGATCAATATATACGGGCACAGAAGGCTAGGAGGTACTAGATGCGATAATAGAAAACTCAGATATTCAAAATAAGGGTGTAAAGAGAAACTACAGGAAAAAAGTAACTCCGAGAAATGAAAAGGAGAAGTAAAATCAGTTAGTTTTTATTTCTCAATTGTCTAAAACATCTCTGCAGTACGTTTAAAAAAATTAAAAAAAAAAAGATTTTGATATCACAAAATATTGTGCTGGTCTGAAATGCCAATTTGATGTATCTGCTTCACTCCATTCTGGAACTAGAAATATCAGAAGCACCTTCTTTCACAAACCTAAACCTAAACAGTAATCCTAACATGTGTAATCTCTTTTCATAGGGTAAGATCTTAGTGACATCGTATTACACTAACCCAACATAATACGTTATCTGTACTAAGAATATCTCTCCATTAGGAGATAATTCTATAATAAATTATATATTATAAATTTATGTATTCTATTGTCTATTAATATATATAAATATATATAATAAAAATATCTAAATAGAAATAAAAGGAAAAATAGATAGTCTCCAATGTTTTGTTTTGACCGAATCAATGGCAATAGTAAATTGAAGTGGTTTCGCCTTTATAATTAAAAAGGATTCTTGTATCTAATAAATTTAAATTACATAAAGGCATGAACAAATTCATTATCAGGAAGAGAGCAAATAATTACCTAGCCGGATACCCAATTCTCCCAAAAGCTTAAGCTATTAGGAGTTGGGCCAACAATAGTTTTATATTTCAACACTCCCCCTCACGTGTAGGCCAGACAATGGGCAAACGTGCGGACACATATTAATTTGAAAGTCCAACACAAATTATAAGAGGCCCGAAACAAATTAAAGGCCCAACACGCAATGATAATAAAGGGGGTTAAATAGTGCAATTACAGGGGTTTGAACTCAGGACCTCCTGCTCTGATACCATGTTAGTTTACCAATTCTCCCAAAAGCTTAAGCTATTAGGAGTTGGGCCAACAATAGTTTTATATTTCAACAAATTTAAATTACATAAAGGCATGAACAAATTCATTATCAGGAAGAGAGCAAATAATTACCTAGCCGGATACCCAAGAGGTAATTTTGGGGAGATGGACACGAAAGCTGCTAAAACAGTAGCTTGCCCATGCAAAGAGTTCAGATCTGATTGCAAGTTGCTCCCCTAAAACAAAATATGGGTACCACTTAAACACAGATATTAATTTATTTCTTTAAAAAAGAAGAAGAAAAAGAAGTTACAGCTCCCTTTGCCTCAGACCACCAAGGTTAAAAGGTAATAATCAGAGGGAAACTAGTGAAACAATGTCTATTTAGCAAATTCATTTACTAATAATTTTAAACAAGTATTTAATAGTAGCAACCAAAAGTATAGTTCGTATATCCCTAAAAACTAAATATAGGACAACATAGAAACATAAATCATCAGTAACAACCATACCTTCAACTTCTCAGCAATCCAAAGATGGAAATGATCCATTGATAAATAAAGTAAACAAATAAAGATTTGAAGAAATCTAGACTGATTATCATATTATCACAACCAACAAAAGAACAATAAAATGAAAGCAACAATACTAGCAAACTTCACCTTTTCAAAGGGAAGATTCTCCCTTAAAGCATTTAACATGGTGATAACAAATGAAACCAAACCACCAACACAGGTGGGATCAACCTCAGCCAATGCACGCAACGTTAAAGCAGCCTCAATTCGTACCTGATCATAGATTCCACTCCACGTTAAGCTTCCAAAGCCTACTATAGAAACCATAAAAACTAATACTGTTTATTTCCAATAATGAGGTATAAATTAACTCCAAGTATTATCTGGCATCAAAATTAATCTCATTGGAAAACCAAATCATTGAAAAAGCAGATATCAGACCATCTCATATTAAAATTCATATTTCCAATCAAGGAAAGAATAAGACAGGACAAAAAATACGGGCAAAAACCACAAAGGAAAATAATGAAGGAAAAAGAATCAAAACTAAAGAACTTCCTCTCTAAACCTGGTCCACTTAATTTAGACTTCCACACAAACCTGCAAATATATAACTATAGACTCCAGCCAACATCTATAGAACTTTATATGGGAACAAATTATTCACAAAAAAGATCATGCATAAACAAAGGTTGGAGAAAGGAATCTACGATCTGACTACAATTACAAAAGTAAAATCTGACTACAAGCTGACATTTTGATGACCTACACACATCCTTCACTGCAAATTAGAAGTCAGGGATTAAAGTGGGAGAAATTACACAAATACAAAAGAATCTGTAAGATGCAGCAAATGACATTGAAGCATCAAATGACAGAGAGAAGTAATGAGCTTACGAGTTGCGAAGAATGAGATACTGCTGCAACAACTGAATTGTCAAGCATTTCCTTGAATTCAGATGTAACCTACACATGGAAAGAGTAAGCACGACCTAAATCATTCACAGTACAGAAATAGACATTACTATTGCAATGTGTTACCTCTCCTAGTGTTTTCAGGGTATATGACAAGGTACGTAGAGCAGCAATTTTAATGGAAGGAGTAGCGTCAGGTGATTGGAGCTGCAAATTTCATTGGAAAGTTTGATTTAGAGACATCATAGAATTTTAGGCAGCCATCAGAGTATCTGATGTCTGAAACAGTTAAAATACAACGTTCAAAAACTCGTGCTCACCTGTTTTCCAAGAAAAATTAAAAAGTTCCTCTGCGTAGGTTCCGTCATCTGATCAGTGACACCAATGCGAAGTATATAGAGAACGCATGCCTTCAGCAAAAAACGAATGGCCAGTCAGTATCTTCAAAATGGAGATAATCACTAATAGCAACCAACATTTCACGATATTATTTCCCTCCAAAAAAAAACAGTAATGTAGTGTTATTCATTTATAACATACAGACTAAGTTAGTTTACTATCTCAAAATCATAAGAGGTACAAAATGAGATATTTATTCACAAGCTGTCAAAGACACACCACTACAAAACATATAAATTCAAATAGCCACGTCCTCACTCTAAATCAATTAGAATGATATCATTTTTTTATAAGATATTGGAATGCTATTATTATCATTTGATATTTTTTTTCGCTAGAATAAATAGCCTACAGCATAACTGCTAAATCAGAATTATAAATGCACCATTATGTTACAACAGAAATTTAGAGGCTAGCTCAACATTTTGTTCACTTAGCCCTATTCCTGTTTCACTTTCTCATATCATTTGAAAAACTGATGACAACAGATACTCAAGAAAGAGAGTAATCTAATTGAAAATCTATGTATCAGCTAAAAAGAACACTGGTGGAGGGGGGGAGTAAGGGTAAAAGTTTGTGACTTATTGATAAGATACCAGTGCGTGGGAATCAACAGAAGCATCAGTCTGAAGTATTTCCATTACTTGCAAAGCATAGTCCTGGAGCTCAGTATCTGATTGCAGATACTTCAGACGAATGGCCTGCAAGATATTAATACAATGAACACTTGTGAATGGAAATATTTAACCATTAAAGAACCCAAGTATCACTACCTTAAACGTAAGCGTTACAACTATAAGTCACAAATATTTCAAGCCAGCAGCAATGCATCATTCAACAGCATAACAGCTGAAAAGAATATCTCCTTTTCTTATAAGAGACACTAATGAATGTTTATTGAAAAGGTGGAATAAAAAAATTATTAAGTACACAAGATAGGAGAAGCAACTTCAGTAATGAGGATTCCAATGGTTCATCAGAAAGCCTTTCAAAAACAAAGATTTGTTACTCATAGAACAGCATTACTGCTTATGATGTTCTGCTATTTACCCCATATGGTGAAGACAATTGTTATTTGGCCAAGAAAAAGTTGTCCGCATTTACCTGTAAAAAGAATACCCAAGACAAGGTAATGCCAACTCGCACGTCCTTTGACCGCATACCACTTGCTGCGTAATGAACAATTTGTCAAAATAGTTCTGAGCTATGGAGTGTGAATGAGAAGTAAAATAATGTTGACTAGTTTATATAGAGATATATTCATAGTTTGCAGGCAATGTATGTACTCAAGAGTAAAGTAAAATGCAAGCCATTTGCGTACCTATTAGTTGAAAAATTTACGAGATTATTTCAACCATTAATGCCTAAACAATTTAACTAGTTCAGGCAGGAAATTACCTTTTGTGAAGGGCAAAGTTAAATACTTCTGCAATCCACCTTCTATCTTTTTTGCTGGAAGAGGACCTCTTCCCCTTGGTTGAACCTAGTAAAACCAAAAATCTTGAGATTCCAAAGAGGACATACGGAAAGCAAGATATTTAAATAGTTGCAGTAGAACCACATCCAAATCTGACAATACAACAACATATGAATCCAATTATTTAAAAAATCAGCATACTTGCATATTACTTCATATAGGAACAAGAATGAGAAATCTAGCTATTTGAACCCAATTGTTGATTACTTACATCATAACGCATTTCTAGAGAATAATTTCTTATATAGAATATAGTATACCTTAATATTTCAACCATATCAGAAACTTAATAGGGCTGCACTTTAACTTCCAAATTTTATCCAATTATAAAAACATAACAAGAAATTTATTGCACAGCCTGCCTTGTTCTGTACTTTCAGCAAATTGATTAGTTCCTTTTTGTATTTTTCTTTCTTGTTTCTTTTGCATGTGAAATTCCAAACTGTTTTGAGCAAAGTCAGTATAACAATTGGATCTTCAACTTCTGATTGGAAAAAAAATTAAATAATAAAATAGAAACCTGCTTATCAGGATTCATTCCTAGAGCAAGCAAGGACCCTAACGCTTCAGCAAATGCATCCCGAACAGATGGAACGGGATCCTCAAGGGCCTGTTGCAATCATCAGTAGGAAGCAAAAACATGAGATGCATATATGGGAAAGACTCATATTTTTA
Source organism: Ficus hispida (assembly GCA_025413025.1). Classification (NCBI taxonomy): domain Eukaryota; kingdom Viridiplantae; phylum Streptophyta; class Magnoliopsida; order Rosales; family Moraceae; genus Ficus; species Ficus hispida. The sequence goes on from CM046365.1 coordinate 24,418,041, forward strand.
GAAGTAGAAGACTGGAAGGAGAGTAAACTGTTAGTTTACCAACTCTCCCAAAAGCTTAAGCTGTTAGGAGGTGGGCCAACAATAGTTTTATATTTCAACACTCCCCCTCATGTGCAGGCCAGACAATGGGCAAACGTGTGGACAAATATTAATTTGAAAGTCTAACACAAATTATAAGAAGCCCGAAACATATATAAGGCCCGAAACGCAATGATAATAAATGGGGGTTAAATAGTGCAATTACAGGGGTTTGAACTCAGGACCTCCTGCTCTGATACCATGTTAGTTTACCAATTCTCCCAAAAGCTTAAGCTGTTAGGAGGTGGGCCAACAATAGTTTTATATTTCAACATAAACAAAACGTGATAAAGAAGAAACCTGCCTTGACACAATAGGAGGCCGAATTCTCAAGGTCCCCCACTACCAAACCTGGTCCTCCAATGATGGCAAATGCCTTTAAACATCTCGCAGCAGCTATTCTGACTACAAATGATTTATCCCCAACAGCAAATCGCATGATGATACGGAAGGATTCTGTATATGCTGAAGAAGCAGCACCACCACCAGAGCCTTCAAGAGCATTCTGAAGCATGTGCAGAGCTTCTTGTCTCACAAATTCCTGAAGATGATGCATTTGACAAGAATTATAATAAGAAAAGAAATGAAACAAGAAGGGAAGACCAGCAGAAGGCTCTTTGACTTGTTGGAATTCAGGCCAACAAGCTTTGCACAAATCAAGCATTTGACTTTAACCTACTTGACCACCTAAAAATAGCACCAAAACTAGAAAGTAGAAGTAGCACCACCTAGTATGCCTCGAAGAATATTACCCAGCGTTAACTAAAGAGGTTCCTTCTTTTGCTACTTGATCCAATTCATGAAGGGAAAAAAAAAAAAAAGTTCTTTCTCTCACTTTTGTTTCTTTTCTTGCACAGATTTTTACTCACTAAGAAGTAAATTTGCAAATTGATTGGGACTACCTCATGGAATTTGATTAGTTTTGTGGCAATATTAGTTGTTTCAAGTAAACCAGATGTAATTCTTCTCCCAAAATGTCTGTATAGTTCTCCTAAGCATTGCGCAGCACCTGTAAAATCGATTCACAGAATTTATAAATAAATAAATATCAGGCAGAAATGCAATTACAACAATTATTATAGTGTCAACTATATATAAGAACATAAAATGAAAATAGACAACGCCCTAAGTTCAAGTAGTTTTCGACCAACCAGCAACTTTTTGAGGTTCGTTCCTCTTCCCATCAGAGAGAAATCCTTGGAGACTGCTAACTCTTGAGTATATTGAAATGCTATCTCCCTTGGATATAATCTTAGCCATTGCCACAGACGCCAAATGCCGTACCGGCCTCCGAGCTCCGAGAACAAGCAAGGAATAGAGAGCATCTTCACATTTCCTTTGCCACAACAAGATTGATTCCTGAAATTAATTTTGTCCGCACGTGAATTATCAATCACCAGGTAGCTTCCTTCCAGTGCATATGTTCCAAAAATTGATCATTTTAAAACAGTAAACGCTCACATGAACTCATAGACAATGAATCAATCCAGAAAAGGAAGAATATAAGAAAAACGATTAATTTAAGTTGAAATGCACTGAAAACGGGTAAAGGGCTAAGCAATCATATCGAATTTCACATCAACCGAATCGGCATTTCCTCGTCTACACAACAATGGCGGAATTCTACGCAAGCAAAAACTGATCAAGGCAAAGAATAATCCGACTCAAGCAGTGGTTTTCTGAGGAAGAGAAAGCAAAGGAGTAGTTTGAAGAGAGAGAGAGGGACCTTGGGCTCTTCATCAGTGGCGGAGATGAGATCGGAGAGGAGATCGAAGCAGAGGAGTGGCTCCGGCGACTGTTGGGCTGCGGAGGCGACTATGGACTCCAGCTGAGCCACCAACACGCCGAACCGCGAGAGAGGCACGTTCTCTCGCACGTAGTTCCTCGCCATTGGCGGTTCTCCGCGGAAGAGCAATCAAGAAAACTCGAGAATGAAAATTGAAGAGAAATCTTCAATGAAATGAGAAATACTCCATGTTTGAAGAGAACAGGAGGTTCGAAGTTTCGAACTGTTCGTGTTGGATTTGATCTGAAAAAATTAAAGCCAAAAAAGAAACTAAAATAATTTAATCAAACCAAAAAAAAATTCTAGCAAAAAAAAAAAATCCTAGTAAAGAGAAAGTGAAGCGAAAGATTGACTCAGTACATTCGATACAGTTCGTTCGGTTCGCGTAAAAATTTACGCGACACGTGGATGGATGTTACTTCAGGAGTTTGCTTTTTTTTTTTTTTTTTCGCTTATGAGTTAATAATTATTGTGTAATCCTCAATTTTTACTAGTGAAATAAGATATCAGCACCGTTCTATCACGTGAAAATACCAAAAAGCATCCATGTATTTTGTTTAAGTACAATTTTTGCCATTGAAATATTTTTAAAAAGTACATTTCGCCATCAGTAACAAAATTTGAAGCGATTAAATTTTTGAAAATACAAATTTTAACCCTTCCAACCTGTATACAATTTAGATCAAACACTCAAAAAAAATGCAATTTTATTCGATAGTGAAACTAAACTATAAACTAAAATCAATTGTGAAGCTTAAAGAAATTATCAAAATAATTGAACTTTGTCAAGTTGAAATACTTTTATTTGAACATTTTAAATTTTTTTTAATTTTTTAAGTTAAATCATATTTAAAATAATATTTAAGATAGATTAGGATGGATAATTTTGACATTTTAAAAAATCTAATTGCTTCAAAGAATATTTTGTTACTGATATTTCGAACATAACAGGTGTTTGGGCATTACAATAACAAGAGGGATTAAAACTCATTTAAGCTAAACACATAAGATATGATAAAAATAAAAATGGAAGGAGGACTTAAAAATTCAAGTGAAGAAATAAAAAGAGAATAATTTTTTATAATGTATTTGATAAAAAATTTAAAAAGAAAAAAGAAAAGAAAGAAAATTTGAGAGACATTATAACATGAAATTTTAATTGATTTGATATATATTTTTAACTGATATATCACTTTTCCAACAATTAATTTCCTCTCATTTTTATACTCTATGAATATAAGAGAATTAGAATGATCTTTCTTGTTATTTGACAAACATGAGGGAGAGTTGAAATCATATATAAAAAGCTTTGTCTTGGCCTACGTGTTTGTAGAGTGAAAAAGGGAGATAAAGGAAATTAAATGAGGATTTTTAGAGAATAAAAATGAATTTTAGATTACTTGATAAAGGAAAAATTAAGAAAATAAAAAGCTGTAAATCTAAAAGATCTATCATTCCTAATATTTCAATCTTTAGAAAGGAGAGAGAGAACTTTGGTAAAACAAATAAATATTTTGACTTTAATCACTCTTATTAATCTTCTTATTTCAATAAGAGTATGCATTTCTTTCAAACAACATTGAAGAAAATTTCCCAGTTACTCTTTTTTATTTATCCCGACCTTGATATTTTACTTTTCCTACATTTCTATTTTTTAAATCCATTTTACTAACCATTGAATTAACATTTAACTATAGGGGGCAGGATTTCAATTCACACGGAAAAATGGAACTCAATACAAGGGGTTGGATGGCTCTGGCGAAGGGGTTACTCACAGCAAAGGGGTAAGTGACTTAAGCGCGAGGGCACTCGTTATGACAAGGGTGCTCGGTGTCGAGCGGGTGGTCGAGTCGGTGGTCGTTGTGGCTAGCACGACAAGGTGTGAAGGCTGTTTAGTATGTGATTGTGGCATGACATTTAGTTGCATTATGCTTAGGTTTGTGAGATAGGGAGTTGTAGTGTGGTAGTGTGGCCATGTGGGTGCTATGAAATGGCGGTGTTTGGGGGCGTGGTTTTAACCCAAAGTATTGTGAGATTGGCGTGCTCATGTACAGGGTTGGGGTAGGAGAAATGTAGGGTTTTGATGCCCAATTCAAGGCAACTCCTACTCTTGAAATAGAGAAATTGACTCTCTATTTTCCACATAATTTTCCTTTTTTACTTTGTATCCCTCCCCGCCCACCCCTCCACCCCGAAAGTTATCTATTCCTCTTTCTTTTTGGTCAAGTAAGAATCTCGGAATCTTGGACTGCGATGAGAGATTTTACCACGATATTACAAAAAACCGGTTGTTCCAACCCTAATTTTCCGAGTGCAATGTATTTTCTTCTCACCTATGGGAGAGTTTGCATTTGCTCGATGGTCCTCTATAGACTTGAGGGATGGTTGGGAGGTAATCTACCTCTTAATCGTTATCAAATTATTTTTCTTTTCTTTTGATGAAATGTTTAAGTTGAAGTTGGTTAACTTTTCAAAAACTAGTTATAAAATTTTTTGACTTTTAGGAAAAAAAAAACTAAAATGAAAAAATATAGTTTAATTGGAGTTAAACTTAAATGCCAAACAAGCCCTTAATTTCAGAAAGAATAGAAATTGAGAGAATGGTATTCAGAGTGTATATTAACTAACTGAAAAATATATAATTTATAGAATACAAGCTAAGAAACAGATTATACAATCCAGAAACAAATTAATCTATACAACCAATTATCCCAGCTCAATCAATTATCTTGTAAAATCTTCAACAATGATACGACGAAAATGAGAAAAGTTCTTAAGAGTCCATTTGGGGGGATATCTGGAGATGGTATTCTGAATGTCGGATTAGAAATGTGTATTTAGATAGAAAACTTTTGAAAAAGTTCAAATAGAAAATAGTGTAAAAATTTGAGATATGTTTGAAAAAAATAAACAAAATATATTTTTTCTTGTTCGTCTCATCATTACAAGTATTTTAATATAAAAATCATCTCATTTCGATTTAAAATGAGAAAGTTTGGACTTTTAAATTTTGAGTTCTTTAAAAATAAAAAATTTGATATAAAGTTAAGATTTTGAAATCCATATAATATTTTATAATATGGAGAATTCGCTCCAAACAGACCTAATTAATCTTATGGAGGCTGCAGCCTTCGTTACCAGCTTGCAAGCCACGGCCTCGTCACACAATCACCAGATTGGACATCCATCCACGACAGTACTAGAAGGTACCACATGGTTTGCTGAGATCAGCAAACCAAAATGTGTGTTTGGTGAATGAGTTGAGTTTGAGTTGAGTTGAGATTTTTAAGTTTGCATAGTAATTTTTGTTAACTTTTTTAGAAAAGACAAAAAACTTTTTCAGAAAAAGACAAAAAACATGATGAAAAAAGTACAATTTAGTTTAAATTAAGTGTAAATACCAAACACCTCCGTAAGCTTTTTAATCCGTAGGCAATTGAGTAAATGTCATTATTACATTTATTATACGGGGTAAAACTTTAGGACTAAGAAGTTGAAAATATCGTGATACATTTTGTTGCGTTTAATTTGTTTTCTTGAATCTTGTTTTCCAACAATTAGTATGAATGTCAAGATCAATATTTCTTTGCACTTGAACAAAGTTTAAAATAAAAAATAAAAATAAAAAAGAGAGGATGATTTCTAGCCAAAAAAAGAATTCAATTATTTCGTGGTCCAAGAAGGCATATGTGATTACCTTTTGTTGCCTATTCAAAAGCATACTAGTCATACATGAAAGAGAGCAGATCAAGATCTGATCCCTGCTCTCTGCTCTCTCTTTTTTCCTTTTGTTTTTGTTTTTGTTTGTTTGTTTTGTTTTTTTTTTTTTTTGTGGGGTTTTGAAAACCAAAATTTTGGTGGTTGCAAGTGTGTGTATATAAACCAACGGTAATTCAATAACCCTTAAGTTTAAAAAATAAAAATAAAAATAAAAATAAAAAACTTTGTTTGAGTGAATCATCCGAATAATATCATTTGAGATGCAAACATTTGAATGAAAATATTTAAATTGAAACATTTAGATTGTCATCTGAATTAACATTTTGATGTTAATATTTTTAACACAATTTTTGAACATAAATATTCAAATGTGTATTTGGTTAGTTATTGAAAGAGAAAGATTAGAGAGAATGGAGCAAGTGAGAAGCATCTGAATTATTTGTTAAATTTATAACCCACATGTCATTTAATTCATATCTAGATGGATCAAAATTGAGGGGGTCGGGGTCAGGATCGAACTGTGTAAATGATAAATAGACCATTCAAATGATTCATTTCCATTAATCTTATCAAACACAAATTTAAATGTATGTTATTAAAATGAAATTGTCTAATTCAATTGAGAGAAATAATTAATTACATTTTATAATAGCATGATAGCTTGTCGGTGATTTCATACGCGACTCCTAAATTACAGAATTTGAATTCATAATAATTAAAAAAAAACCAATGGTTTTGAACTTTTGTCATCATTTGAACTACGACATGCTAAAAAGTTTGCTAGTATGTCAACCAAAAACACATTTATTCATAACCTCTGTACATGAGAAAAGACAATATATAAATACACACCTCGTGTGTCTGTGTCTATATATATATATATATATATAAACCTATATATACACATACACACCAATAACCATAATGATCAGTTTCCACACAGACTAACCAACTACTGATTTATGAAACTCTTGATATGGGACATCATTTCCTGGGTCCGAGCCTGAGAGGACTGAGAGTTATGGAGAACCTGAAACGCATGACCAACGCCTCTGTACATTGTCGTTTCAACCTTCTTCCCCGCGCTGACCAAGGCGTTGCAGAACTCCAAGTTCCTGTCCCTCAATATATCCGTCTCCGAAACGCACACCATCGTCGCCGGGACCCTCAGCTCGCGCAGCTTTGCCGAGCCACCGGCCAGCGGGTTGCACCAAGGGTGGTCCCGACTCGAGCCCGACGGCAGCGAAAGCCGCCAGTACGTGTCGGAAGCCGACAGCGTCAGCGCCGAGTTAGGCGGCTGGTTCGCGCACTTCTCCGATGCCGTCCTCGTCTCTCCTCCGAAGAAAGGCTGGATCAGAACCAAGCCTTTTAGCCTCAACGGCCTCAAAACGGCGTCGCTAATGGCGGCCAAGCGCGTCGAGACGTGGTAGGCTATGTTGGCTCCGGCGCTGTCCCCGGCCAAGAACAAGCTGGACATGTTGCACTTGCTCAACCAGGACTTGTTTTCATTGGAGGGGTTCGTAGCCTGCTGTTTGATCCACATGACGGCGTTGAAACCTTCCTCGTAGGCCGTTGGGAGGCGGTTTTCGGGGGCTAAACGGTAATTAACCGAGACGACGACGCAGCCCGCTTTGGCGGCGAGGTTGGCGAGGAATTGGTGGTAGCAGCTCCACGCAGCGGAGCCGACGCAGAAGCCGCCACCGTGGAAGTAGACGAGCAAAGGTAGTGACTCGTCGTGAATTGGATAGTAATTACTAGGGACGTAAATGCGTGCCCATAAGTTGGTGAGTTTGTCTATGAAGACGTCTTTTGATGTCACGAGGTTTTGGTCTAGTGACCAAGTGCAAGGGACATTGGGGATGATTGCCGGCCTCTCAATGTGCCCGTCTTTCGAGACCCGAATTAGGCCTTCGATCTCCTCGGCTGTGGCGGCGGCAGCAGCTCCTTGTTCGTGGTGGTTCTTGTTGGCTGCTGTAGGGTGGTGGTTGAACCTTGGATCCAGGGAGATGGCTGCCATTCTTCTAAATTTCATACAGTTGGGGTGTAGTTTTTTTTTTTTTTTTTTTTTTCCTTCCCCTCTTTTGTGGAGTATAGAGGGAAATTGTTGTGTTTGTGGGTTGGGTTGTGATTGTGTTTGGAACTTTGAAGCCCCTTTATATAGAGAATGAGATGGGAATATTAGACCACATGAATGGCCAGTGTGGAAAGAGGTGGTTTTGTAGCTTCTTGAGCTCTATCTATGTGCCAAGTGGGCTATTGAACTCTCATCACTGTATCGTCACATTTGGATTCTCATGATCTGAGATCTTCAATCAGATTTGTCCACAGTCCATCTCAGTAAGTTTTATTCCTTATTGGTCAATGAAGCAAGTTGAATCCATTATCAACATCGCCAAATAATAATAATAATTATTATTATTATTATTATTATTATCCAACATCACACATTAATTAAAAAAAAAATTAGACCCACAAATAACGGAAGGCGGAAACATTACACATGGTTATACACTATTTAAAAAACAAAAAGGACTTGAGACACTAATTGTAATTTCAATTTTTGAGTATCAATTTATGTGACATATGAGTTGTCAATCTTTTATTAATAAGTGTTTAAAGCGTTATCACATTAATTAATTACATCTATCAATAAAAATATGACACATAAATGGATTGGTATTCAACTAACGCTGGTCTTTTTTTTTTTTTTTAAGCAAAATAGACGTACATGGCTATACACTATTGCTAAGACATACATTGCAACTTGAATAATGTCTTATAGTTGTCAAGTGATTGTGTTGAATATGCTTTGAATAGATGCGACTCTTAAATGACAAAAAGGTCAACTTATTGACATGTTGATCCTATTGACCTACAAACAACATACTATATATTCTAACTTCTATATTAGGCGAAGCTGTATAATTCAGATATTACATAACCTACTTTCAGTTTTGAGTAGAGTACTGGTCTGAGAAATGGATATCCTTCAATTTCCAAGTACATGCAAATGGGCATTCAACTTTATTCTCTTCAATTATCCCACTATCTTCTTATTTATCTTTTCTTTTCTACAGTACTTTTTATGTTCACCTTATTCCATCTTCTTAATTTGTCAATTCCATATATTAAAAACAATAATGTACATTTGATTTATAAATATGTGTGTGTGTATATATATATATATATATATGACAATAACAAAAAAGTGAATCCGTGTATACTCCGTGCTATGAATGACCAAATGGAAAGATTGAAAGAAATTTCTTCTCCAAATGTCACTCTTCCGAGAAAAAGGAATTTGTTCCCCAGTATACTCCACCATCCTCACATTTCTTTTCATTTCAAGATCTGATATGTATATGTACAGATCTTTCAAGCTATATCTATATAAAACGATAGTAGGAATAAACCATATTGTTGAAGTCAATGGTTGACGTCGGATTGTGATCTTTGTACTTGCCCAAAAAATAAGATTCTCTACCTTCGGTCCATGATCTTTAATAGACGGCAGTATTCTTCAATATCCTTAGAAAATCTAACATAATTCTATTGAAGTGCAGTACGTAACGTAAGTTATATTAGCCTACGTTTGGAATTACTGTTAGAGTTGAAATTTTTAAATTGAAGTTGGTTGTTTTTAAAAACTAATTATAATTTTTATTGACTTTTGAAAAAAAGATAAAAACTGAGATGAAAAATTTAAGTTTGAGTTGAATCACCAAACAGAGCATTAGAATTTAACTATCCCCCTAATATTTTGTCATATTTTTTAGATGAATTGTCAAAATAATATATTTGGAAGATAGTTAATAAACACGGTAAAATATGCAGTCGGTTGTTGCTATGTGATTTGATGCCCATAAGTTGACTTGCAGTTACGTTTTGCCCTATTCAAGTAAGCAATGACAGCAATGATACTCTGAATAGGTCGTTGTCAAAAGTTTTTTTTTTTTTTTTAATGCAAGATACTTTGCTCTCAATTCATATATTTGATTATATGTAATATTTAATCCATGGTTCAATGCAAGTATACATACGTGTTTTCAAAGGAAGCTAACATGGAATAACACGTGAGAACAAAGTTTACCAATTAAAATCTTACACCTGCGTATCTCCTTGAGACCGGATACTTGAGATGTTTGGAGTGTTGGTTTCGAAAACCAATATTGACGAAAAACCAGCGGAAGCGTGAGACCGTAAACAATAAAACTTTCTCAATTTTTTATCGTCGTTCTATAGCTATATTAATTTAATATATGTAAAAGAGATTGAGAATAAGAATTTTATTGTTATTCGATTAAGTTAATTATATTAAAATAAACTTTTGAACCCACGAACGATCATATTTTTCGAGATCACGTTCTTCCATATTTTATCTTCGTCGCTTACTTGAACCAACGGGTAGACGTACATCTTGAAAGATTGATTCACTCACTCACTTTTAATATCTTTATTTCAACTCTTAACACATAAGAAAAAACAAATGGTACAACGGAGAACTCTTCTAGCTTTGAGTTTTTTAATAACTAAAAATCTACCAACCAAAAATCTTGAACCAAAAGTTCTCATTCTGTTACCTTGATATAAATCATATTGATGGAACAACGCAAATTACCCAAAATCTCCATCTTGAATTTTGAATATTCCCAATAAAATTACGATCAACACAAAATTGAAAACTTATTATATTAGACTCAAAATATAATATAATAATATACGTAAGTATATTTATCATACACATATATAATTAAATATGTGCGCAGGTGTAAGGTTTCAACGAAACCTTTTTATAAATTATAAAATACATAATATATATAAATATATCAATTTATAAATACATATATATATTATATATAAAATCCAGAAAGAAGGAAAATGGTTTTCTTTCTTTCCCTTTCTCTCATGTATACATATCAACATATATATATATATATATATATATATATATCTATGATCTCATAAATAAAAAAACCAACATATATCAATCTGTATATTGGTGGGTCCCACCCACTAGTAATAGGTGTATATACAGTGAATCTTACTATGTCATCCAATTTTAAAATTTAAATAATTATTTAAATAACATAATTAATTGTTTGGATAACCAATAAATGTTTGTGACAATAAAATAATAAAAGTAGACACTATTTTTTATATTTTATATCATACATTTCGTGAGTTAAAAATATAATTCATCAAATATACTTGTTCAATTCTGGTGTGGAGAATAATTTACCTATAATTTTAAACTCCAAAAAATTTGATAACTAATCAAATTCTTTTATTAATTTATCAACTTTATTAATCCTAGAGTTGTTCTATTAAAATCTTTAAACTACACTCTTGAAATTAGAGATATAAAATCACTCAAAAAATAGAGTCATCCATTTAATATAGCCATCATATTTAGATCGATCCTCCATAAATAATCCATTATCAGAGCAAGGTAAAATCCGGTAACATCTCTAATTGCATCTTGATCCTTGAGCACCATTGGTTCTTTAATGAATGATAAATTCATAAAATTAGTCACGAATTGAGCGCTTATACCATTCAAGTCTCGAATTAACACGCAAGAAAATTATTAATCTACTTCTTAAATTAGAATAAATGAATTCCATCTTGTAATATTAACATTCACGGTTACTTACGTTATCATCATATCTCCAAAATACAATAAATAAGATTTGATACTCAAATCCGTATCGAGAAAATCAAAAGACATGATTCCATAAATAGGAGTATGTTAATAACTCACAATTAAGATCATTCTATATATGACTATCGGTTGATGTAATTAGAGTCCGTTTTACTTAACGGAAATTATTAGCAATTCATATCACATCGCGTCTCATATCCTACATGATCATATTATGCACAGTATACTCATTAAATGTCTCACTACATTAACAGTTTAGATAAGACTGTTCCATTCTCAATGGTAATGACATGCACTAGTAATATTCAATTAAAGATTCTATACTTTAATTGATTAATCAATTTAATAATTAATTATTTATCACGGATCATTTAAATTATTATCCTTAAATAGTATCCTTTAGTATATAACTCTTATATACACTATTTAAGGTCACATAGATAATTATGGAACTTTAATGATATTTATTAAGTATTAAGCATGCATGCATATACAACTATAATGAAATAAAATATTTATTTATATAAATCGTAACAAAGCTGTAGCATCACATGCTCTATGGGCACCAATCCCAACATGAAGCAATAATTGTAACCCTAAAAAACTCAACTCATTTTTGTTTTTTTTTAAGTTAACAAAAATTTTAATTAGTTTTCACCTCCATTTTGTATTTAAGTTTAACTCTAACTATATTATATTTTTTCATCTCAATTTTAATCTTTTAAGTGAACAAATTTTATAACTAATTTTTGAAAAGTCGACCAACTCCAACTTAAAAATTTTATCTCCAACTAACTTATCAAATGGAGACTTCGAAAAGTCAAAAAACTCAAACTAAAAAAACTCAATTCCAACTTATGCACCAAACACATACTTAGGGGAAAAAAAAACAAAAAAACAAAAAAACAAAAAAAAAAAAACTCTCAGAATCCCTCCGCAAGTTTTCTTCTTCTCTTTCTTCCCTTCTTTTCTCTTCTTTAGCAGGAGTCAAAAGGAGGTAGTACTACTTTTCTTTTTACCTTTCGCTGAAAAGAATCAGAAATTTTCCAAAACTGGCTTTTCCTAACTTCTTCACCGTCAAACCGCAGCAGAACAATTCTGTTGGCAGCCTAATCCAACGATATTTTCCCATTATAACGCCATTCCAAATCTCAATATCATAGTTCAGATATAGTTCAAAAATATTGACCCTTTTGCAGGCCTAAAAGACAATACTTTCAAAGTGAATGCATAAACGTGCCCTCAAAAAGATAATAACAATATCTCTTTGGTCCCTATTCAGAAGATTTTATACCAAAAATCCAAAACTGATAGAATTTACTAATTAGCCTGAGATATTAAAATTAAAAAAAAAAAAATCTAATCCACAAAATACCAAAATACCTCAAAGCGATATTCAAGTACAAATATATATCTTGTGGGGTATGATATATCACGTTCACATTCACCTCCTTGTACGTACGTAACAACTTTCAGTGACGATCAAAAGTTTAAGATTCTTTTTCATCCTCAAACCCCACTAAGAATAGGAAAATTACAAAAGCCATTTTCAATATATTTGCAAATGGGAATGGGGACGTTTTGCTTCTTTATTCTTTGTAAATATTCCCTTTCTTTTCTTTATCTGTTTTGTCATCCTTTTTGACCAAATGCACCCACCACGCGGGTGCATGTCGTGGCTGAGGGGCCGGCAGGGTGTGGCGGATTCTGATAATATACTTTTGTTTAATTTGCTAGCTCTTGTCAAACCAAGTGGGTTTCAAAAATGGCATTTTCCTTTCTCTACGTGTATCACTTTGTGCTTTTATACATCCCTTTTAGCAATGCACGTAACTATTAACTAATTGCACCAAAATTGCTTGTGTAGAGGAATGCCCTAGTTAATAATGATATTGCGTTAACTAGGGGTGTCAATTCGTGTCACGTATCGGATTCGTATCGTGTTAGAGCCATATTGAATTTTTTCTTCCCTAACCCGAACACGACCCGTGACACGAAAACGATTCAAAACCGCGACACGAACCTGTAACGGGTTGACACGACCCGAACCAAACTTGACCTGCGACACGAAATTGACCCGAGACACGAAATTGACCCGAGACACGAAATTGACCCAAAATTGACATGAAATTCGGGTTGGAACCGGATCATATTCGGGTTGGACCCGAAATTGAACTAAAATAACCCGAATTTGACCTGAAAATTGACATGAATTTGACACGATATTTTATCCGAAATTGATAAAAAAAAAAAAAACGGGTCGTGTTTCAACCCGAACACGACTTGTTTTTTCCCGTGTCAATTTCGGGTAACCCGAATTTGATTCGCCTTCTATTTTTCCCAACCCGAATCCACGAAATTCGTCTCGTTTTCGAGTCGTGTCATTGTGTCATGACATATATTGCCAACCCTAGCGCTAACACTAAAAACTATAGAAAATGAAACTTGCCTTCGTTAAAACCGACAGTGCTCCCAAATGTTTTTCTTTAAGGTATGTTTGGTACAAAAAAGGAGTAATATAAAGTTCAATAATATTTTTTTGAAACATATTTAAGATTTTTATACTTCTAACTATCATGATTTATTTTTAATTAAACACACAACTCTAAATATTCACTCATTTTTTTAATTGTATCATTTTGAAAATTCAAACTGAAGTATATATTCTAAACACCCCCTTGTCGTTGGGGCGAAGAATCCAGAAACCACTGTAGAATCTTATACACAAAATCTTTCCATGGATCCCGCAAGACAAGTAGCAAAAAGGCGAAGTGCGCCGTGTGATTGTGCAGTTTTGAAGAAAACGACAACAAGAATTTTAGGGCCCGTTCACTCAAAGTCAGCCCACTTAAATGGGCTTTAGCCCAATTTTTACCGGGCTTGGGAGCAGATAATCCGGGCCCATTTCTGAAACAATACCAGAAGACCGAAACCGTGCGTTTAGTCCAAGTTCGAATTCGACGGAACGCAAAATTGGAGGGTTTAGTACTCGAAAGCCGAAGCAAGTAGTTCGAGAAAGACCTAAAACTTGAGAGAGAGAGAGAGAGAGAGAGACGCGCGCACACAGTTTTCTCAGTTCGGAAGTACCAAAAGCTCACTTCTCCAAGTGTTGTTCTTCTCTGTCGTTTGCAGTTAGGGCAAAGAGAAAGATGTCGTTGAGGGTGCTCAACCCAAATGCAGAGGTTCTGAACAAATCGGCGGCTCTTCACATGAACATCAATGCCGCCAAGGGCTTACAGGACGTTCTCAAAACCAATCTCGGTCCCAAGGGCACTATCAAGATGTAAACAAAACTTAAAATCTTTTTTGTTTTTTTTATTCTTTTTCTTCCCTTTTTTACCCCCTTATTTTTTTCCCCTCGTCTCTGCATCTGATTTGGTGTTGTTTTTCTTGTTTTTGGTTCGCTTTCCAGGCTTGTTGGCGGCGCCGGAGATATCAAGCTCACCAAAGATGGCAACACTCTCCTCAAAGAAATGGTAAAGTTCTTCCCTTTTCTCTCTCTTTTGCCCTAGATCTTTAGATTCTGCTGAAGTTAGTTATATATTAGAAGGCTTTGTTTTTTTTAATTTGGGATCAGGTTTCTTTCTTTCTTTTTCTTTTTCTTTTTCTTTCTTTTTTTTTGGGTTTTCACTATGTGAGCATTTTGGTTACTTGTGTTTGTTATGTATGCTTGACTCGTGTTTCATTTTGTACTAATTAGTTTTTTTTTTTAAATTTTGGGTTATTGTTATGTTTATATATATATATATATATATATATATATAGTTGTTTCGTTTGATGTTTCATGAAATGGTTGCAGCAAATTCAAAGCCCAACAGCAATAATGATAGCAAGGACGGCTGTTGCGCAAGATGATATAAGCGGAGATGGCACTACTTCTACTGTGATCTTCATTGGCGAGCTTATGAAACAGTCAGAGCGATACATCGATGAAGGTACGCGCATAATGGATTATGTCATTTGCATTTTGATCCGGCACTATATAAAGTAGGGCGATAGGGAGTCTTACAGCTTTGTGTCTTTCTTGAATGTTAATGTGGAAAAGCTCGAGTGATATCAGTGTGATGTTCTTTTTGTTGTTTAAAATTCTTTGATGAATCTGGTGTTTTGAGATATTTTCGCCGACCCCTTCTAACAGGGATGCATCCGCGTGTCCTCGTTGATGGGTTTGAGATTGCCAAGAGAGCAACTCTCCAATTCCTCGAGAAATTTAAGACTCCTGTGGTGATGGGTGATGACCCGGATAAAGAGATTCTAAAAATGGTGGCACGAACAGCCCTAAGAACAAAGGTAGAATGGTAACTTTCATTTAGGCATAAGTTCAATATTCATAGATAAATATCAGTGAATCTCCCTGCATTTTAGGTATATGCATATGTGTCTCTTCCATTTGATTTTGACGTTTTGTTCTCTTCCTACAGCTATATGAAAAATTGGCAGATCAGCTGACTGACATAGTTGTTAACGCGGTAAATGCTTGCTGACATTTTTCATTATCTATGATTATTATGCTTTTAATCTTTCTAGTTACTTGTCTATGCTTCTCTTAAGTTGCGGTAGACTTTTTGCAACGTGAGGGGTGACAACTTGTGATTTGAAAATTGACAGCTTCTCTGCATTCGCAAGCCTGAGGAACCGATTGATTTGTTTATGGTGGAGATTATGCATATGCGCCATAAATTTGATGTTGACACACGTTTGGTATGTGAATGTTTATTTTGTTCTGTTGTTTCTTTTCCTCAAACAAAACAATAGATCTGTATTCTTCTTCATGGTTTACCAATACATTATTGTTATTATTTTTTTTTTTTGGGTAAATTTAAGTGAACACAATTTTGTGTATTGTATGAAACCTTCTTGTATTGTGAAATTTCTCAGTTCATTTATTTTGTTTCCTAGGTTGAGGGTCTTGTCCTTGACCATGGTTCTAGGCATCCAGATATGAAGCGACGAGCTGAGAATTGTTATATCATGACGCTAAATGTAACTCTGGAGTATGAGAAGAGGTAGATATATGGAACTATGTTTATTTTTTAGACATTGTATTCTTAAATTGGTGTTTGAACATACTTTTTTGGCACATATCATCTTATAACTCTTTACTAACAAAAAGGGGAGAAATACTTTGTTTGTGAGAGCAATAATGAAGTTATTGGTTTTTCCTCAGTGAAATAAACGCAGGCTTTTTCTACTCCAATGCTGAGCAGAGAGAGGCAATGGTTGCAGCTGAAAGGCATTCAGTTGATGAAAGAGTTAGAAAAATAATTGAACTGAAAAATAAGGTGGAAATTCACTTCAGCTTCTTATTCACTCTGCATGCATGATATGTATTGATGTGGCGCTGATGCTTATTTTATATTTTTCTTGTGTTTTGTCATCTGCAGGTTTGTGCTGGTAATGACAATAACTTTGTTGTCATTAATCAAAAGGGAATTGATCCCCCATCATTGGACCTTCTTGCAAGGGAAGGGGTAAGTCATGGAGCTCTAATTTTCCTAAATATATCCGGTTGCTGAGAAATTGCACATTCCCAATGCATGAACTTACTTAGGGTCAAGATAGCATCTTCATAGTCTCTTAATTCTGTTTTCTTATCACATTTTACAGATCGATTAGTGTGACTCCTAATGAGTTAACAGACCAAAATAAAAAATTCATGTGAAATATTAAGAATTATGTCGTATATCAAAGCATATTTTCCGACCCTTGTTTGTAATTTTCTAATGAGGTGGATTTTTAGATAATTGCCCTCCGAAGAGCAAAGAGGAGAAATATGGAACGGTTGGTTTTGGCTTGTGGTGGAGAAGCTCTAAACTCTGTGGATGATCTTACTCCCGACTGTCTTGGTTGGGCAGGACTGGTCTATGAGCATGTCCTTGGTGAAGAGAAGTATACGTTCGTAGAAAATGTGAAGAACCCACATTCTTGCACCATCTTGATCAAAGGTACTGTGTTTATAGCTTCACCTTTGAAGAGCGTTTATTCTTTTTTTTTTTCATTTGTTGACCAATTCCAATTGATAATCAAGTACTGCCAACATGATGTGCCATATTGTCATTTGCAAGTTCCATATTAATATGGTCACTGTTGCCAATTTGATGGTGCAGGGCCAAATGACCATACAATTGCCCAAATTAAGGATGCTGTCCGTGATGGATTGAGGGCTGTTAAAAATACCATTGAAGATGAATCTGTTATCTTAGTACGTTTTATTCACTCTTCGGCCAGAAATTTCTTTAATGTGTCCATGCACTGGTATTGAAGTTATATCAATATGTTGATTTGTGAAATTTCTTAGCTCTTACCTGCTAAATAATCCTTGTGGCTTCTTCTGCATGTCATTTGAATTGTGTAATGCTTCTTACTGTGAACATAGGTAGGAAGTCGGATAGGTTTCGAATTTAGTAAAACGAATTTTTGAGGTTGTTTCAAATCCAACATGACCTGATAACACATCCTTTTGTGTCTCAATTACATATTTAAGTATTTGAGGTTTTGAAACATTAATGAGTTTATTTATGTTTCAGGGGGCTGGAGCTTTTGAAGTTGCAGCTAGACAGTATTTAGTAAATGAAGTGAAGAAAACTGTTCAAGGGGTAACTTCATCACTCTTCATTTTCCTGCTTAACTTAAACGTTGAGAGTTCATTTTTAAGTACAAAATTGTTTTAAAACTTGGAACAGCGGGCACAACTTGGTGTCGAAGCTTTTGCTGATGCTCTCCTTGTGATACCCAAGACACTTGCTGAGAACTCTGGCCTCGACACACAAGATGTGATCATATCTCTTACGGTGAGTGTGTGAGATTAGTAATCTTGCTATCTACTACATTATCTTTGCTGGGGCAAAAAAAGAAGAAAAGATAATCACTACTAAACTTTGCGATGTCGTGTGGATGTTTATTCAGGGAGAGCATGATAGGGGGAATGTTGTGGGACTGAACCAGAACACAGGAGAACCCATTAACCCACAGATGGAGGGTATTTTTGACAACTACTCAGTGAAGCGCCAACTTATTAACTCAGGGTACATTGGAACTCCACGCTTGGATTCTTATTTTTTATTTCAAATTTTTTTTTTTTTTAAATTGCCTTCTTCTGATGATGGGGTCTTTTTTCTTTCATGTTTTCTTTAGTAGTTTACGGGGTATTATCCATTCATTCACCATATCAAGTTAGCACAATGAGTAATAGGGGCAAAACCGTCGAATAAATAAAATGTTGAAAACAATTGAGGACCAAATCGTCAATATGTAATTGCATCTACTTGCATGAAAAGAAGACTGAGTTTATACTGTAGGGGAAGTCATTTTAACTGAGCCAACTCTATTTGCAGGCCTGTAATTGTATCTCAATTGCTGTTGGTGGACGAAGTAATTCGCGCGGGGCGTAACATGAGAAAGCCAAATTAAGCATTGGCTCATCGGTTTGCTGGTATGGAGATTCTAGTTTTGTTTCCTAGTGTGCTATGAATTGTCTCGAGCTACCTTGCTTACACCGAGTGTGGTGTTGAGGATTTTGTTAGAGAAATTTAGGTTTTGTATACTGTTCTTGTTGCAAGTTTGGTACTAAATAGTTTCGTTTAAAAGTTTTACATCTGTACGTGCTATCCTCGGACCTAGTTTTCCCTAATCTACTCGAGTATATTTTTTATGTTTCATTTTTAAATATAAAAAGAGTTTGTCAAACAACTTACATCCCTCGGCCATTGTTCAGTGTCCTAACGAAAGATTTCAACTTAGCCTCGTACATTAAAAAAATTATATATTATGATACAAAACAAATTGTTTCTCTGGACTCTTTTACTTCTATCCTTGAAGCTGGTGAGAACTTTTCATCAGAACTAAAACAGAAATAAAATCCAAAATCACAAAATTGAATTGAAATATGAAAGTTTATATCACTTAATTTACGTCCAAAGATGATCAAGAAAGAAGCAACTCTAGAATCTTTTGAATGGTCATATTGAAAATTTGTAACTTCGATTGACAAGGGCAATCAGCACATGCACAAAAACCAAATTGTAAGCATATGTTTTCTGCATGTGAGCATGGATTGGTCTAAAGAAAACGAGGTTTATACTGAGGCGCCCTTGGCATCTTGTTGAAGCGTGTACTCTCTCTTCATTTCTTCTAAGACAGCATCATTGGTGCTACAAAAATTAAGAAAAGAAGACAATTTATCAGCAACTCTTCAGATTACTCTAACTTGTCATGTGCTAGTTTATTAGATTGATTATGACCATAATAACAGCAAACATAGCTCGATCCCGACTGTCGGCTGTCGCTTTAATGGATTGAATTTGTTGAATTTGTCTTAGACAACGTTAATTAAGAAAGCAATAGAAGAGTAAAAAGATTTCACCTCCTGTTTTCACCTCCTAAAAGCCAAAAGGGACACAAGTTATTGCATTTCACTAACGACCACCTTAACTTTGGGCATCATTATGGATTTTCAACAAGCAAATGTACAAAATCCCCTTGATAGAGAGTCTTCAATCATCCAAAACCATATTAGCCACAAAACTCCAACTAGTATCTCACTTCCAAGTCATGAAAAACTAGAAACTTGGGGACCATTTGGATCATAGGTTTGAACAGTAAGTTTGGATAAAAATTCATATTACTGTGAGAAAAAAACAATTTTTTTTTTTTTTGTGAAATGTAGGTTCAAACCTATGATCGAAACAGGGGACTCATTCTTTTCAAAGATTTATAAAATCGTTTAAGATAAGCTAATGGCTGACCAACCAGCCTAACAAATAGAGTGCCACTGTGATCTATAGAATAACTCACATATCCATTACAACAAAAAGGTTAAAACAAGCATAATCAATACTAGAAACTAGTACCGGTGACCATTTTGTTAACTTCAACCCTAATTTCCAAAACTAAAAGAAACACACCAAAAATAAGGTGCATTTTAAGCATACCCATTAGCAAGTCCCCTGTAACAGCCCATAACAAGCTAAAAAACAATCATAACCATTTTAATAAAAATAGCATACTTATTCCTGTTTGCAATCACTTTCGAATACTCATTCTAAGCCAGACAATCTTCTTCTTCTTCTTCTTCTTTTAATTAAATAAAGAAAAATCTAAATAGAACCCTAGTGTTGAAAACAAAGAAGCAAATATTTGAGAGAGAAAATAAAAACAGAAGAAATTCCCAATCAGAAAATTAAAAACTTACTATTGGTGAAGGCAATTGTTCAAGTCTTTTGCCTGTTGGCGACACTGCCAAACGACGGAGATGGTCTTCCCAGTTGCACATTTCGCGTATTTGAGAGCGTAATGGTCGCACTCCTTCAGTGCCTTCTGTTTCATTTTGCTCCGTAGAGCTGCAGGTATGGAAGAAAATTGACCCACAAAAAATAATAATAATAATAATAATAATAAAAAAACTAGAATAACTCCACAGCCACAAGGCAAATTGGGTTTATGGGTTTTTGCAATTACCTTCTTCTACTTTCTTCTTGACGTGATTCTCGCGAGCTTCCTGTATGTACCCCATTCAAGAAGCTCTCAACTGACGATGATGAAGATGAAGATGAACAGGAACAGGATCTTTCTGCTCCAATTCGAGGCGAGAGGGCTCTTCTCACTTCTCAGTCTCCATTTGTGACTGATCTCACAGGCTGGTCTGTTTGGGCCTGGGCTTTTTCTGTATGACCCAAGTTCATGGCTTTGTACCTATTTAAAGGACAATTAACATGTATCTCAGCCATGGTTTTAAAAGATGTCCACATGTTAACCTATTTATAAAAATCAACAAAACATAATACTACTTATGTATATATTGACAAAAAGAGTAAAACTGTGATAGAGTCTCTTTCAAAGTAACTATCGATAGAGTCCTTTTTTGAACAATTAAAATTTAATCGAACGGTTGATATATTGTTGGTGTATCATAATTACCATACCCTTACCTCCTCTTACCCCTTTCCATCCTAATATTCTCCATCGCCGGTAACCTTCCCACCGACGACCTGTACCCCGTCGCCAGTGACCCCCCAACGCCAGCGACCACACCCCAATCCCCCCCACCCCACCCCACCTCACCCTACCCCACCCCACCCCATCACCTGCCCTCACCTCATCACCAACAACCCCCCCAAACCCAAGCCAGGCCGGCCCCCCACCACCCTCTGCCACTACTTCCACCCCAGGTCCCCCCTCCCCCGGCCCCCCTTCTCCCCCCAACCCGGCAGCCCCCCCAGGCCTCCCCAGTTCCCTCTCCCTGTCTTCCCCGTTCTCTCTCTTCTCTTCTCTCTCGGCCCCCGGCACCCCTCTCTCTTCTCCTTTCTCTCTTCCCTTCTCTCTCTCTCTTCTCTTATCTCCCTGCCTCTGGCCCTCCGGCGACCCCTTAACCCCAGACGGGAACCCCCCTATCTCTTTTTCTCTCACCGGGGTGACTCGGTAGCGTCGGGGGTATGGGGTGGTGGGGGGGTGGAGGGGTCCCCGTCATAGGTGCCGGGGGGGTGGGGGGAGGCCTGGGGTGGGGGTACCGGGGAGGGGGGACCTGGGGGGGCATCGGGAGGGCTGGGGGCCGAGGGCAGGAAAATAGGAGAAGAGAGAGATAGAGGGGAAGATATAGAGGAGAAGAAAGAGATAGGGGTGCTGGGGGGCTGAGAGAGAAGAGAAGAGAGAGTGGGGAAGAGAGAGGGGGGACTGTCGGGTTGGGGGAGAGGGGGTGTCGGGGAGTGGGGGTGGCCGGGGGAGGGGGGACCTAGGGTGGGAGTGGGTGTTAAGGGGTTGGGGGGCCGGTCGGGCCTGAGGTGGGGGGGACCGGGGAGGGGGGAGAGGGGGTTGCCGGTGATGGGGTGGGGCCAGCCAGGCCTAAGGTAGGGGGGCTTGGGGTGTGGTCGCCGGCATGGGGGGTCGCCGGCGACGGGGCGCAGGTCAAGTGCGAAGGAGAAGATTGGGGTGAGAAGGGGTAAGATGAGGTAATGTGTATGGTAATTATGATACACTAATAATATATTAATCGTTCGATTCAATTTTAACGTAAAAAAAAAAAAAAAAAAAAAAACTCTATCACAGTCTCTCTATGATAAAATTACCTTTTATTTAAATTTGAGTAGAAAAATAAACATCTTTATCACATCCTAGTTTTTAGGCATGTTGGAAAATTAAAAAATCCCCAAATTTAAGGGATTTGGTTTACATCCTTCCTCTCCCATTTGCATTTCAAATTCTTCTTTTCAGTTTCAGTTTCCATTTCCATCGTCTTTCTCCTCCTCAGTTCCTCTCGCATCGTCGTTGACGTTGTCCTCTCCGGCGTGATTGCAGCCCACAATTCGCCATCACCGAGCACAAGATGCCAGAAAAGTCAAAAAACCTATTAAAATTGGGTCGGCATCCACCAAGATGATCCGCGCGTATTGGTTCAATAATCAACCATCCATTTTCCTCTCGTGCTTCCTTTATTCAACAGGTATGTAATGATTAGGTTATTTTCATATCAACTAACACTCTAGGTTTTGTTCACAAATAATAGACGACTTTTTCATACCGACTAGGTTATTTTCTATCCATAGTTTTTATTTCTAGATTTGGTGGAATTTGAAGTGATTTGAATGCTTGATTTTATTTTATTTTATTTTTTGAGCAAATAGATAAGAAATTGTTTCTGTACATTCAATTCTGGTTGTTATAATATTGACAAAGTTTGTGTTTTCGTTCATTTTGTTTCAGAAATATAGATTGGTCATGAATATTGTTTGTGAGAGATTTGTCATTTTGATAATTATAGTGGGTTAAGAGATTTGGCATTCCCCAAATGATTGGGTCATTTACATATTGATTGAGATTTGGTCATTTTCATATTGATTGAGGCTCTAAAGTTTTCTACCCAAATTTTTGATTTGAAGATTTTGTTAGAGATATAAAATTGTGGTTTAGTCTTAGTTTGTATTGTTTTTCTATTCGAGGCTTTGATTGTTTTTGAGTCAAAAGATAAGAAATTATTCTTGTATGGTTTCGGTCTTTTTTATTTTTAACATAGTGGTTTTGAATATGTTGAAAAATTGATATGTGAATATGTGTTATCGTTTGAAAATGACAAGAGTCAATATGGTATGAATTGGATCAATAAATTGCTGGTTTCATATTGGTTTGAATATCAGGAAGGACCTTAGTTCTACAAAATAGTAAATATACCGTTGTACTTTTTTCTCTCTCAATTATCAATCACACACGTACCACATCCTTA
The DNA here is from genome assembly GCA_025413025.1 of Ficus hispida. Lineage (NCBI taxonomy): Eukaryota > Viridiplantae > Streptophyta > Magnoliopsida > Rosales > Moraceae > Ficus > Ficus hispida. Next base: position 24,441,498 of record CM046365.1, read on the forward strand.
CGTTGATGTTTTTTGCACAGAGGAACAATCATACGAAGCCTCAGGATATGTCGCGGAACATGACGATCAAGTCGCACTCTAGAACACAAGTATTGAAGACAAAATGATGATGACATCATTAAAATCACAACGAAAATTCAAACGATGATATGTTTTATTCATCTATGATAGCAACAGATCAATAATGAGTTTATTGATTCGGTCGATATATTTTACTTCGTGATTACAAATATAATATTATTCGGGATGATTTTATTGATTCAATCACTTTGGAATATATTTTATTATCAAATTGGTTTATTATGAACTAGAATATGCTATGAAATTCATATACAAATTGATATAATCATTATCTTATGGACTACATCATTATCTTGATACTACGAATGCAGAATGTCAAAATATTAATATACAAAATAATAGGGTCATTATAGAAATGACTACTACGTATTTATTTATTTTGACATCAACTTAAACATTAATCCTTAGAATGACATTTTTTATAAGTAGTGACATTATCATCATTGTAATGACCATGAATAAAATAGGATAACATGTAGAAAAAGAAACAAAATCTCGTGTAAAATGGAATTCAAAAAGAAGAAGAAGAGAAAAGTCCTTACGTAGGTAAAGAGAAAATCACTTTAAAAAAAAAAAAAAAAAAGGTAAAATTGTCATGTAGAAATGTTATTACAAAATGTAAAGAATGAACACCTTGTTCGGCCCCTAAAAAAGTTTTTTTAAAAAAATAGAAAAGAAAAAGAAAAAGAATAACCTATTTTAGATAAGTTAACCTCAATAAAATAAAATAAAATAAAAACTTTTAAAATTAGATTAGTCTAAGTATTCAAACGTGGAGTAAATTGTGGATTAATTCCAATAATTTAAGTTTGAAGTAACAGAATTTTTTTTCCCGAAAAAAAAAAATGCCAATAACAATAAACGTGAATAGCCAATTTTTTTTTAAAATCACGAATTAGAAAATCTTCATGCTTAAATCATGGAAGGGTAAATTTGGAATAAAATTTTGATGAATTTCAAATTTCATTCAAATTTATAAATAATATGAATAGTTTTTATTTTTAAAAATGGGTGTTCTAAAATGGATATCTTGTGTAAATACTTCCCTCTTTAAAAGGCTAGAAAGGATATCAAAAGAAATAATTTATCAGATAAATGATTTATTTATATCAAATTTATCATAAATGACAAATTTATCTGCTTTATAATTATAATCTAATATGCTTTATAATTGTTCATATTTTATCATATCTTTTGAGATAAGCTAATTTGCTTTATAATTATAAGCTTATAATAAGATGAAGTAGGATTAATGTTAAAATAATTATTTAGCGTACTATTTGTTCTGTCAAATATTCTTTCACCCATTCTCTTTCAAAAGGTAATGATTAGTCTCAAAGATTATAATTTCTTCTACTAAACAAACCGACAAATTTTTTTTTCCCCCCAAAATCCCCTCGTCCAGTTTCTTTCCCCTCTCTTTTGCACTCTGCCAAACATAGGTTTATGTTTAATAATTCTTTAATTATAATTTTTACCTAGTCTTTTCCCCTCTCATTAGCCTGTGATTTAAGTAGTCACTGGTCATTGGAGTTCTGAAGTCACCCACTCACAAGTCACCGGTTACTAGAGTCACCCCGTGGGCGACCAATGGTCACCTGGTGGAGTGATGGTGGACAGGTCAGCGGAGTCACTTGGGTCTTCTAAGGTAATGAGCATCGGGATCACCTGGTGGTTGACCATTTGGTACTTAGTGTGCGACCAACAAGAGCACGAAACTTTTTGGTTGAAACTTGCGCACTGTTAGTGAATGCAAAGGGAATCAAACATAATCGAAGAGCAGCGTTAAGAAAATAAACTCTAATCATAATTTTTGAATACTAACTTATGTAATATATGAATTGTTGTTAGTAAGTATTTAATTTTCTACATTAATTCTAGTTCTCATTATGATAGTTATGCTTAGCGCAGACTTACATTAACGACAACGACTCCAATTTTTACGATCAATCATTATTTTCCAATTATTAACTCGAATTTCTTTTTACCGTTGATTTCCACTTCAACAATGTCCAGTGCTAGCTTTTTCTCCCCATTAACACCCATATAGACCACCATTTATATATTCTCATAAGTTATGCCATAAATTAGATCCTAACATATCTGTATATCAAGATTGTCGTGATGTTAAATCAGACTTTACTAAAATGGTGTTTTGAGCATTTATATAGAATGGTGGTGTTTCTTTTTCATGTGAAACTTCCCGTTTTTATTCTTTTTAACATCGGTTGTAGTTCAATACGAATATTCAACGACATTAAAAAAAAAAAAAAACCCTTAAAAGCAACAGCCCTAGCACAACACAGCCGTTAAGAGTGTGCCTTTCTAAAATTTTTTGTTAGTTTATTTTTCAATGGAATAGAATATATGTGGAGCACACGCAAGACTTGACCTCTTCCCCTAAAGGATAGGGTGTAACTATGTGTGTGTGTGTGTGTGTGTTATCACATATTGCTGGGAATATGGTTGTATATATTTGTTTCGAGCATATACATGCATATCTGAAAATAGAAATTTTTCTCGAATTTTTTTAGAGCAAAAAAAAGAAAAATAAAATCCTCGAATTTAAAAAGTTGACGTAATATAGATGTGTGTATATATATGTGTGTGTGTGTGTGTGTGTGTGTGGATGATCAAGTTCAACGACCTTTCCAATTCAAAATGAAACGGGGCAAGTCTTTTGCCACTTTTCGTGATTGCTATATTTTTTTATGTCGTCTTCTCTGCATTATACATGGTGTCATATATAAATAATTAATAGAATAAATATTATCTGCGTGGATAGTTAATTATTCAGCAATAAACAAAGGAAATAATTCAGACTATTGATAAATACGTAACCAATTAAAATTATGCCCTATAAATAAAAATAAAATGCTCAATGAGTGGGATGAAATATCATATTCGAAATGCAAGATTATATTTATCTCCTCTTTTAATAAATAGAAATCATAAACGTAAAATATAAAATATATATGTGGCTACTCTCGTGTTCGGCATTCTATTTTTGTCAAACACGAATAACATTTATATCGGTTAATCTCTTAGATTATACCGGGTAGTCTCTTGGGTTGTATTGATTAGTCGTTTGGGTTCTTTCTCTCCCCACTCGGACGGAATAAATCATATAATTGGAGATAATATTATAAAGACAGTGTATCTAACCTGCTTAACTTGACTGTAGGCTAAGTAGGTGCAACTTTTTTTTTTCATAATTAAATTTGATGGAAGACCTGTAAACTTTGTTTTAATTAATAATGTAGGTGTGATTCAACATCATCAATTAGAGAGAGAGAGAGTTGGCAAATTGGGGCTCTTAAGCGTGACATAAGCCTAAATAGTTGTCAACTATTCCTAATTAGTTTGATCCTTTCAAAATTTGGGGGGTTTTTTTTTTTTTTTCTTTCTTTGAAAGGCTTTTAACATCTCAGAACAGTTATTGTTTCTTAAAAAAAAATAATAATTAAGATAAGAGAATTCGAAATATAGATCACAACATTAAGCCTACAACCATTCAAAATCAATGTTTCATTTTCCTTTTTAATTGGAGAAAAAAAAATTTTATTTTTAACGTGGATTGAAATTAATGCAAATGCACTTTCCTATTTTCTAGCCGCGATGTATACAATCTTCAAAGAATATGCCATCATGTATATTGATAAAACAGCATATACATAGGTTTTTTTTTAAATTATTATTATTATTATTATTATTATTATTATTATTGTTGATGCCGAAAACGCCTCCGACAGCAACACCCAATGTGGTCGGGTGGTCCGATCGGGACTGGCCAGTCACTCCGCCATTGGTCACCTGCAAAAGGGGAATCACCTTGGAATGATGGGGACACCGGTGTAATGTTTGCCGTAGGTACTCCGATGCTTAAGTCAGTTAGAGAACTGATGAGCGAAGGGAGAGGCAAAACTTTGACAAGGAAAAATGACCATATCTGAATTTGTGGATTCATTCCATATTTATAGGCACATTCCGCGGGTCTGGATGCTCGGGGCAACCTAGTCGGGTCAGCTACCTAGGGCACCCGGTGGGTGACTAAGCATTAGGCTTGCAGGGGCTATTAGCCCAATGGATTGGTGCCACGTGTGTCTGACCCGGCATGGGGGACAGTAAAGTGGCCACCGCCGGCGCCTGCAGGGGCATCTCCTGTCAGAGTAGGTGGTGGCAGGTGGCGATGTGACGCGCTGTAGTAGTAGGTGAACGGCACCTGCAGCTGACGAGTACAGTGACAAGACTTGTGTTAGATATTAGGTAGTAAGTGGAGTGTAGGCCCGAGGGACTCCTACTAGTCCTGGGTACGTTCCTCGAGATAGGGTGCTCGGAGCACAATCTGGTCCGAGTACTCGGGTCGCCCTGGTAAGATGGTAAGATTTGATCGAGTGTCCATGTTCTCCGAGAACCGCTTCTGGTCGGCCATATTCAGGTCACCGGCATTCAAACCGGGTGGTCGTACACTTGCTTTCATGTTACTAGGGTAGTTAGAAGTGGTACTTTATGGTCGGAGCAGATCACGACATCAACATAAGCCCCCCAACATCTCTGGACTGACCTGGCCAGGGATGCTCCGTGTACTTGGGATGCAAGTGATCGGGCTCCTCGTCTAGTCATTCGATGCTCAACATTTGTTCTCGCCATCGGGTTGTAGTCAGTTGATCGGATATGGCCGGGTTCTCCGAGAAGTCTGTGCTTGGTCATGGGATCTTACTCCATGGTCCAAGGACCAGCGGAGTTATGAGTCTGTTAAGGTAAATTTTGTTGTGAGTCCTGCTCGGGCACTTCTTCTAGTTGGTGTCCGGTCATGAGACTTTACTCCGTGGTCCGGGAATTTCTGGAGTGTTGGGTCTGTTAAGGCAGATTTTGTGGGTCCTGCTTGAGCACCTCTTCTGGTTAGTGCCGGTCATGGGACCTTACTCCGTGGTCCGGGGACTAACGGAGTTAGGAGGCAGATTGTGGGTCCTGCTCGGGCACCTTTTCTGATTAGTACCCGGTCATGGGACCTTACTCCGTGGTCCGGGAACCTCTGGAGTGTTGGGTCTATTAAGGCAGATTGTGGGTCCTACTCAGGCACCTATTCTGATTGGTGCCCGGTCATGGGACCTTGCTCCGTAGTCCGGGGACTAACGGAGTTAGAAGTCTGCTAAGGCAGATGTTGTGGGTCCTGCTCGGTCACCTCTTCTGGTTGGTGCCCGGTCATAGGATCTTACTCCGTGGTCTGGGGACCAACGGAGTTAGGAGTTTGCTAAGGCAGATGTTGTGGGTCTTACTTGGGTACCTTTTCTGGTTGGTACCCGGTCATGGGACCTTACTCCGTGGTTCGAGAACCTCTAGAGTGTTGGGTCTGCTAAGGCAGATTGTGAGTCCTACTCAGGCACCTCTTCTGGTTGGTGTCTGGTCATGGGACCTTACTCCGTGGTCCGAGGACCAACGAAGTTAGGAGTCTGCTAAGGCAAATGTTGTGGGTCCTATTCGGACACCTCTTCTGGTTGGTGTCCTGTCATGGGACCTTACTCCGTGGCCCGGGAACCTCTGGAGTGTTGGGTCTGTTAAGGTAGATTGTGGGTCCTGCTCAGGCACCTATTCTGGTTGGTGCCCGGTCATGGGACTTTACTCAGTAGTTCGGGGAGTAACGGAGTTAGAAGTCTATTAAGGCAGATGCTGTGGGTCCTGCTCGGGCACCTCTTCTGGTTGGTGCCTGGTCATAGGACCTTACTCCGTGGTCTGGGGACCAACGGAGTTAGGAGTTTGCTAAGGCAGATGTTGTGGGTCCTGCTCGGGTACCTCTTCTGGTTGGTACCCGGTCATGAGACCTTACTCCGTGGTCCGAGAACCTCTGGAGTGTTGGGTCTGCTAAGGCAGATTGTGAGTCCTGCTCAGGCATCTCTTCTGGTTGGTGCCTAGTCATGGGACCTTACTCCGTGGTCCGAGAACCAACAGAGTTAGGAGTCTGCTAAGGCAGATATTGTGGGTCCTGTTCGGACACCTCTTCTGGTTGATGTCTGGTCATGGGACCTTATTCCGTGGCCCGGGAACCTCTGGAGTGTTGGGTCTGTTAAGGCAGATTGTGGGTCCTGCTCAGGCACCTATTCTGGTTGGTACCAGGTCATGGGACCTTATTCCGTAGTTCGGGGACTAACGGAGTTAGAAGTCTGCTAAGGCAGATGCTGTGGGTCCTGCTCGGGCACCTCTTTTGGTTGGTGTCCGGTCATAGGACCTTACTCCGTGGTCTGGGGACCAACGGAGTTAGGAGTTTGCTAAGGCAAATGTTGTGGGTTCTGTTCAGACACCTCTTCTGGTTGGTTTCCGGTCATGGGACCTTACTCCGTGGTCCGGGAACCTCTGGAGTGTTGGGTCTGCTAAGGCAGATTGTGGGTCCTACTCAGGCACCTCTTCTGATTGGTAGCCAGTCATGGGACCTTACTTCGTGGTCCGGGGACTAACGGAATTAGGAGTCTGCTAAGACAGATGTTGTGGGTCCTGCTTGGGCACCTCTTTTAGTTGGTGTCCAGTCATGGTCATGGGACCTTACTCCGTGGTCCGGGGACTAACGGAATTAGGAGTCTGCTAAGACAGATGTTGTGGGTCCTGCTTGGGCACCTCTTTTAGTTGGTGTCCAGTCATGGGACCTTACTTCGTGGTCCGGGGACCAACAGAGTTAGGAGTCTGCTAAGGCATATGTTGTGGGTCCTACTCGGGCATCTCTTCTGGTTGGTGCCCGGTCATGGGACCTTACTCCGTGGTCCGCGGAGAGGAAGGATAGTACACCGGAGATGGTGGTCGTTCAGCATAATTCCCATGGAAGTTCTACCAGGGTCAACAAGCATGGTTCCCAGAGAAGTTCTACCCGGGTCACGGGAAAGTTCTACCCAGGCCAAACGTTGTTCCCGGGGAAGTTCTACCTAAGTCACAGGAAAGTTCTACCCGGGTCACAGGGAAGTTCTACCCGGACTAAACATTGTTCTCGGGGAAGTTCTACCCAGGTCATGGGGAAGTTCTACCCGGGTCAAGTTCTGCCTGGATCACGGGGAAGTTCTACCCGGGACAAGCATTGTTCCCGAAAAAGTTCTATCCGGATCACGGGGAAGTTCTACCCAGGTCAAGCATTGTTCCTGGGGTAGTTCTAATCGGGTCATGAGGAAGTTCTACCCGGGTCAAGCGTTGTTCTCGGGGAAGTTCTACCCGAGTCATTGACAAGTTCTATCCGGGTCAAACGTTGTTCTCGAGGAAGTTCTATCCGAGTCACAGGGAAGTTCTACCCGGGTCAAGCGTTGTTCCTGGGGAAATTCTACCCAGGTCACGGGGAAGTTCTACCCGGGTCAAACGTTATTACCGGGGAAGTTCTACCCGGTTCACGGGGAAGTTCTACCCAGGTCAAGCATTGTTTCCTGATGCTAATGTCGTCAGGTACTCTATGATCCGGTTGGAGCTGAGTTCTCGAGGTCCTGGATAGCCTGGTTGTCTCGCCCGTCCATGTCTTCTGATCAGGCACTCGGGGAGCGCGTGTGGTGGGGTTATAGTTGCTGTAAAGGCGTGAGGCCCTTCTTCTAGCGCTAAAATATTGATGCTGAAAATGCCTCCAGCAGCAATACCCAATGTGGTCGGGTGGTCCGATCGGGACTGGCCAGTCATTCCGCTGTCGGTCACCTACAAAAGGGGAAGCACCTCGGAATGATGGGGACATCAGTGTGGTGTCTGCCGTGGGCACTCCGATGCTTAAGTCAGTTGGGGAACTGATGAGCGAAGAGAGAGGCAGAGCTTTGGTAAGGAAAAATGACCATACCTGAATTTATGGATTCATTCCATATTTACAGGCACATTCCACGAGTTTGGGTGCTCGGGGCAACCCAGTCGGGTCAGCTACCTAGGGCACCTAGTGAGTGACTAGGCATTAGGCTTGCAGGGGCTATTGGCCCAATAGATTGGTGCCACGTGTGTCTGACCCGACATGGGAGATAGTAAAGTGGTCACCGCTGGTGCCTGTAGGGGCAGCTCCTGTCAAAGTAAGTGACGGCCAGTGGCGATGTGATGCGTTACAGTAGTAGGTGGGCGGCACCTGCAGCTGACTAGTACAGTGACAAGACTTGTATCAGATGTTAGGTAGTAGGTAGAGTGTGCGCCCGGGAGACTCCTACTAGTCCTGGGTACGTTCCCCGAGATAGGGTGCTTGGAGCACAATCTGGTCCGAGTAATTGAATCGTCCTGGTAAGACGGTAAGATTTGGTCGGGTGTTCCTGTTCTCTGAGAACCGCGTTTGGTCGGTCGTATTCGGGTCACCGGCATTCAATCCGGGTGGTCGGACACTTGCTTTCATGTTACCGGGATAGTCGGAAGTGGTACTTTGCGATCGGAGCAGATCACGGCATCAACAATTATTATTATTTTGTGTGTGAATGCATTTGTCTCCATTTTGCCATTTGGCCATGAATTGTGTGATTTGTACTCTGTGTCGATAAAGGAATTTGCTAATTAAATACATATGGTCCAACTCTTTTTTATCTATTATGTTCTCTATGACCACCACCACTCGACTAGAATCAAGTCCAATAGATGAAAAGAGAGCTGCCAATTATTTTTTTCCCTGCACAATTATATACATATATATATATATATGTACACTTCCAATTATCATGGCTTTATTAAAGTAATTTGACTAAATGAACCCATAAATAGTTCTTTATAGTGACTAACATTGTTGAAAAGAAAAAAAAGAAAAAGGCAAAGATGTAACTTCTTGGTCATTAGTCGTAATATGTTTAGGCATGAAATAAAAGTCAAAAAAGTCATAAATTATGTGTCTTTTCCTTCAAAAAAGGTAAAAAAAAATGTGTGTCCGTTTTTTTTTTTTTTTTTTTGTTTAATAATTATTATAATTTTTCTCGCTATGAAGTAATATGTGTACGTTTTTGTTGCTGGAATAGAACCATTTTGAAAAATCATCAGTAAAATGAACATGTCCAAACACCTCCACTTATAAAAGAAGATAGAAGTTACCTCTGTGGAGGCCAAGTATGAACGCATTTTGTACCCACTTCCATCAATCTCAATTACAATATTGTGTCGCGCAAATTTGTTTAGATTTTCACTTAAATTCTGGTTTTATTTAAGAAAAATTACTTTTCAGGAAAAAAAAAAACACACACACACACACACTATTTTACAAAAATTGTTTTTTAATTTCAAAATAAGAGATTTAAAGGTTCCAAGTTACGTTAAAATCATGCATAAAACGGTAAAATTATGCTCGGAACCACAACAAATATTGTGTTTATGTTGATTTTTCTTGTATAATCAGCTAGCATATGGATTTGAATATATTTGAGATACTTAAATTAATATAAAAATGGAAGTCTTATTACTTAATTAAAAAAAAATGGAAGTCTTATTGACAAAGGAATATGGGAATATAGGCTCTATTATAATTATGGAATCTAAGCCCTCTTTAATTTGGAATTTTCCCCAAAATAGATTAGTATCTTCAACTAAAACCAAACCCATAAAAAAAAAAAAAAAAAAAAAAAAAAAAAAAAAAAAAAGCAGCGACTCATGACGTGCTGAAAGTGAAGGCTCACCCTCTCAGAACAAAGCCCAATGGGCCACAGTAGAGCCCGGCCCAATTTTCGGCCCAACAAAGCAAAAATGGCGGACGTTTGACGGTCAACGGCAGAATGCTCGCCCCGATGTAAATTTACGAAATAAGGTCTACGGAATCTAAGCCCACCCAACACGTGTCCTGTTCTCATTGGACCTCTTCCTCTGGCACTCTTGTTGGGCGACCATATTTAAGCACCACCATTCCCCCAACCCCTTTCCCATTCCCATTCCCATTTCTCGCATTCGCTGATACACGCAGACTTCGATCCGTCTTCGTCTTCTTCTTCTTCTTCAGGTAACCCACCAATCTGCTTCCCTTTCTTCTCCGATCCATTCATTTTCGTCTCTGAAATTTGCATTTCCGTTTCAATTTGGATCTGTTGGATTTGATTTCGTTTGATTCCACCAAAAAATAAAAATAAAAAGTAAGTAAAAAGTTGTTTTGTTTTTTGTTTTTGGATTTGTGAGTTTTTCGGTTGTTTTTTTTTGTATATTTTTCTTCGAGATCTAGGGCTACGATCCGTTTGCCTTTTCTTTTCTTGGTGTTTTCTAGATTATTTCATAGCTATTTTGTGTTTCTGGTCGATTTCCATGACTTTGAGCTTTGAGATTTGAACCTGGGATTTCTGTTAATGGACTGTGAGAAATATTTATATATTTAATTATATGTATTTTTTGTCTCTCTTATTTATACATATATATAATTTGTTAGTTGCTGAGCAAGATCCATGGAAGGGAATGAAATTGGCAATGTGAATTTTTTTTTTTTGGTTTTTTAAGAATCTGAATCTTTTCCTACTGGCACACAATTTACGGACTCAGTATTGTGTTATTCAGATCTGAGCCAGTAAGTGTGTGGTTAAGGAACCGTTTCTTGTGGATTTCTATGTAATTATTGACAAAGATTGTTACTTTGCTTTGGTGTTTGATCCAGGCTTTTAAGATGTGTAAAATATGCATTTAATAATCGGATTTTTTAATCTTTTTTCCCAGAGTCGAGTTAAACTTAAAACAGTTTAAAGATGTCGCCAACTGATTCCTCGCGCGAGGAGAATGTCTACATGGCCAAGTTGGCTGAGCAGGCTGAGCGTTATGAAGAAATGGTTGAGTTCATGGAGAAAGTGGCCAAGACTGTCGATGTCGAGGAGCTAACCGTTGAGGAGCGGAATTTGCTCTCTGTGGCCTACAAGAATGTGATTGGGGCTAGGAGGGCTTCGTGGAGGATCATCTCCTCCATTGAGCAGAAGGAGGAGAGTAGGGGAAACGAGGACCATGTCACCATCATAAAGGAATACAGGGGCAAGATCGAGGCCGAGCTGAGCAAGATCTGTGATGGAATCTTGAACCTTCTCGAGACGCATCTTATCCCATCAGCCTCGTCTGCCGAATCTAAGGTGTTTTATCTCAAGATGAAGGGTGACTACCATAGGTACCTGGCTGAGTTTAAGACTGGTTCTGAGAGGAAGGAGGCTGCTGAGAACACTTTGTTGGCTTACAAGTCCGCTCAGGTGGGCATCTAGGAATTTAGTGTTTCATGTTGTAGTTTTAAATACCATCGTGTTTGGCTAATTTTGACTGTCATTGATCTTACTCTCATTATGTTTATATCTTGCAGGACATTGCTCTTTCTGAACTGGCTCCTACCCACCCAATAAGGCTTGGTCTCGCACTTAACTTCTCTGTATTTTATTACGAAATCCTCAACTCTCCTGATCGTGCTTGCAATCTTGCAAAGCAGGTAATTTAGCTCGTCAATGTGCTAACATTTATCTGCATCTCCTCCTAGTCCTGGTTCGCTTTTCTGATTCTTATTACTAGTTTCGTTTATATCTCCCTCCGTAAGGTTGGACGAAGATTCTTGGTAGTAGAATTTGATTAGATGATGTAAAATGTTTCAATAGCTTCCTTCCTGATCTATTAACTTAAGTAGTTCTTCGACGTTTAGTGGGATTGTCTGTTTGTGTAGTACTTCTTTGCCAAACTATACAGATTTCTCTCATTGAATTGTTTTCAGTTTTGAATCATGTTATCAACTGTATCCTTTTATAGGGTTATTCCTACCAGAGTTAGCTTGTATTGTATCAAGCAATGACACTACAACCTCATCTCTTTTTCAACAACATATATTTTATAATCCAACTATCTCCCATTTCATCCTCAAACGTTGACTTTGATTTGCAGGCTTTTGATGAGGCTATTTCTGAGCTGGATACATTGGGCGAGGATTCCTACAAGGACAGTACATTGATTATGCAACTTCTCCGTGACAATCTGACGCTCTGGACTTCCGACATCACGGTAACTCTACCCCCTTTTTCCAGGAGACAAAACCTGTCTAGTTCTATCTTCTTTTAGCATTCTCATCAATATACGACCATTCCTTGGCTAATGTTTGTTTGTTATTCTGGAATTCAGGATGACGCTGGCGATGAGATTAAGGAAGCATCAAAACGTGAATCAGGGGAGGGGCAGCCGTGATTTCATGGATAAATAGGATTCCTATGTACTCTATATATTTTTTTTCCTTTTTTTAATTGTGATCCTTAAATAGATGCCATGGTTGTAGTAGCACAATTTCTCAACAAACTGGGGGACCTCCATAGTGTATTGACCACTTTGGGGTTGAAATGTTTCAACGTATTATAAATTTGCTTTCTATAATTGGTGAGATGAATTTGGTTTGGTTTTTGAGTATTGTGCTATGTTGATTATTACCCGGAGTAAGGCGATTCATCTATCATCATCACTTTTTCTGGAATGAGGTCTGTGATAGTCATGCTTTGTTTTGGTTATATATAGAGGAAAATGATTCACATCATAAAAGAACAGTTTTACGATGCATCATGAAATTAAAATATAACTTGTTAAGGGTAAAAAGTAGGGAATAAGTAATCATTTTAGTTTTAAAGAATCCACGTAATTTACACTTGGTAATTCATAATATTCATGATAAGACTTTTCATGATGAATATTTCATAATATTCATGATAAAACTATGATGAGTGTATTGCTCCTCGAATATATAGTTCCTTACATGAATTACGGAGTTCCGCTATCTTAATGTAGTGTTGGCACTTACTATATGGGATTATATTTGCGCTTAAAACATAAGTTAAAACAAACCAAGTTTTTGTTTGTTGTGAAGTTTGCTGGAATTTGCCTTGTTAAATTACAGAGTTTGGCGTGGAATCTTACTGTGTAGATGCCCCACTCGTCTGGTATCGATTCCCTTCGTTTGTCTAATGAAAGAGGAAAAGAACGGTAATGCACAAAACATTCTCACATTACATGGCATTTTGTCTAACACAGAATGAATCTCAGTCGAGCTCACACAACTCATTTTTTAACGCTATGAAATTTTGGAGAAAAAGCCAAAATGAAAACATGTTTAAGTCGAGTTAGAACTCGGATATATACATACACAATTCTTTTGTCGATATATTAAGATGGTGTTGGTTTCACTGATGATCATTATCACTAGTTGATGAAAATTGAAAAAAAAAAAACAAAATACTGTAATTTATATATATTTGCTATATACCAAAAATAAAGTTATGAATTTTTAAATTTTGAATTTTTAAGTTATAATTGTAATTGTGAATATTAAAATTAAATCGACTTTTCAGGGAAAAAAAAATATCAATTGAAAATTTTCAACTCTAATTGGAGAACAAAACACAACCTAAGCTTAATCCGATTGTTAGCCACGCTCACGACAGTCATGACCGTTAGCTGCTTGTGTTTGTTGCAAAACGACGTTGTTTAATCGCGGCCAGCTTGTTTACCAAAAAGTACACTCATACCTGCTTGTGTTTGTTAGAAAACGACGTGGTTTTAATTGGGGCGCGCAGGCTTTATTACCAGATGCCCCTCTTCCACTAGCGCACTGACGTATTTCCGCATCGGGTTCGCTGCTCTGCCGCCCTTTATGCCCCAACTTGCTTGCTGCAGGCTATATATATACATATACACACACACACACACTTATATAACTAAACTACCTTCTCGATTGTCGCCTCCTTTCTTCTTGCTTCCAAACCAGCTCCAATGGCTTCCAACACCGCCCAACTTATTGCCTGGTCTCTGCTCTTTCTTTCATGTTTTTTGGTTTTTCCCATGCTGTTATTATATCGCACGCCTCCCACTCACACAGCTGGTAAACAAAAGTAACGCTCTTTTAATGGCGTGAAAAACAGGGGCTCGGGAGAAGACGGGCAATTAGGGCTGGGCAGCAACGAAGAGAAAGATTGGGTCTCCGTCGTCGAAGATCTTCACTCCAACAAAGTCCGCTCTGTCGTCGCCGGTAGCCGAAACTCCCTCGCCATTTGCGACGACGGCAAGGTCCCCTTTTGCTGCTTAATCAAAGTTAGCTTTTTGTTTTGTTTTTTTTTTTTCTTTTTTCCCTTAACCTTTTTTTTTTTTTTTTTGGGTTGATTTTGTATAGCTGTTTACATGGGGATGGAATCAAAGAGGAACCCTCGGGCATCCACCTGAAAGCAAAACTGAGAACATCCCAAGCCAGGTCAAAGCTCTTTCCAATGTTAACATTGTCCAGGTATCCAAAACCCGATTCTTCTGCTTCATTTTTGGAGAGAGAATTCTTTTTTTTTTTTCTTTTTGTTTTTTATTGTCTTTTTTCTTCCGATTAAACTGGTGGGTCGTTTGATTTTGTAGGCGGCTATTGGGGGCTGGCATTGTTTGGCTGTTGATGATCAAGGAAGAGCTTACGCTTGGGGTACAACCTTGTCTTCTTTTCTTTTGGTCTTTAATTGTTTGAGAGTCCGTAATGACAAATGAAGTTTACTATTTTATATTTAATGGAGAATTCTTTGATAAGCTGTGAAAAAATACCTTGTCGATAGGATGCAGTTTGCAATCGTCATGTTTGATTTAGTTATCATACTAATTAGAATTGCACTTTTCTCTTTCTCATATGACTTTGATGTGATTTGATGGTTAAAAAATTATCCTTTGTTTAACATTGTTGAAAATGAAAATAATAGGTTATTGGGGATATGGTTGTCAGTGTGTGTGATAAGGTTTTTTGGGAACTTAGTTCTTGATGAGTCTAAGGATGATTGAATCAGGTGGAAATGAGTACGGGCAGTGTGGGGAAGAACCTGAGCGGAAGGACGACACTGGTAGGCCCTTACGAAGGGATATTGTGATACCTCAGCGCTGTGCTCCGAAGCTTGTAGTTCGTCAGGTATTTTTCCTTTTACGAATGCAGTATTTAGGCCAATGTTACTTATAGCATTTATTTCTTATTGTTTTCTCAACACGCACGGGAAAGAAACTTGCTAGTCTTGTTTACTGTGGTTGTTTATAGCTGATTGCATAAAATAAGATTACTTTAGCCCCATCTTTATTACTAGTCTTTCTTTCTTTTTTAAGTGACCCTATAGTACTGTGCCTGGATGTAAATTGTGTTTGGTATATTCCAATTTTTCACTTCACAGGTAGCTGCTGGAGGTACTCATTCTGTGGTGCTTACTCGTGAAGGGCATGTATGGACATGGGGTCAACCGTGGCCTCCTGGAGACATGTAAGGGTGTCTTTAAATTCAATATTTTAGTTGTAGATAACTCCTTTCTATGTGTATTTTTAGTTAGTATAAATTTTTTTGATGATTCTTATATGTCCTTGTAAACTTTTACAGAAAACAGATTTCTGTTCCCGTGCGAGTGCAAGGTCTTGAGGCGGTCAGAGTGATTGCAGTGGGGGCATTTCATAATTTGGCTCTCCAAGAGGATGGTAATTTATGGGCATGGGGTAACAATGAATATGGACAATTGGGGACCGGAGATACCCAGCCCAGATCACAACCTATTCCAGTCCAAGGGTTTTCTGCTCTTACTCTGGTTTGTAAAATCTCGTGTAAATTATTCGTGTTATTTCCGTCTGCATTTCAAGTTGTCCTCATTTCTTCTCAAGCAGTGGGTCTTAGAGAAGTGGCTCACTATCGTTTTGTGTATGTTGGTGGAAATAAGTCTTAGGTTCTTTTGCATTTTTTGGTTTGAAGTTCAGAACTAGATGTTTATCTATGTTTCTGGTATGTTTAGTAGCTTGACAAGGTCGTTCCCTCTTTTCCGCCCCAGGTTGATATTGCTGCTGGAGGATGGCATTCTACTGCCCTTACAGATGAAGGAGAGGTAACTACTCTCTTTTTTCTCTGGTGAAAATGTTCTGTTTATTGCTATAGGTATTGTGTGTTGGTACATGATGGGCTACTCTCCCGCCTTCAATCTAAACGAATAAGATATAGTCGTTTGCTTTAAGGTTGTTTAGAGAATTTTGCTTTCTAGAATACTAGGCATTTGGCACCATTTCAAGATATGCAGTGTCATAGTTTGGAGGGTATGAAAGTTGTACAGAGGAGCATTTTCCTGTAAATCTCCATTCTATGGCTGATAAGAAAAAAGTACAAAAGGTGTAACTTTTTAAAGTCTGCTACAATGTTTCACCCGCATAGGTTATTTCTTTTAAGCAATACAATACAGGGTCATCTACATTCACAATAAAGGAGAAAATGTCGGCCTCTGATTTTATGTTATCTGTTATTAAGACCGACTTATTTCTCATTCCCAGGTGCATGCGAGTGTGCCAAATGAACATTGTTTCTTGGATTTGGTTTGACATTGTTTAGTTGCATTTGTGGCACCTATACTCCAACTCTCTCTCTCTCTATCTCTTTTTCCTTGGTAAATTCTGCAATATCTGTATTTTAGCAGCAAATAAGAGAACCTGGTTTTGTTCTTGTGCCTTCTAATACCAGGTCTATGGTTGGGGACGAGGAGAACATGGGAGACTTGGATTTGGTGATAATGACAAGAGCAGTAAAATGGTACCCCAGAGGGTTAATCTTTTAGTTGGAGAGGATATTGTTCAGGTAAAATACTCTTAGATTTTTTAATAAAATTGATTTTTACAAGTTTCAAGAAATAAAATTTTAATGACGAAAAAGATAAATGTAAAATCTAAAATACATCATGTTTTAGAGTACAAAATAGAACAAGATAACAATGTGTCATTTCGTACCTTTTTGAATATTTGTTGGAGATGGTTTTATGTTGCTTAACCTATTATCCATGTAGTGTAAGAAACAAAGATATTAGAAAGCAAGATAGTAGCTACTTGTATTGCTTTTAATGATGTTGCTTGAAGTAGAAAGCAAGAAACTTGATATAAAAAAGTGTATCACCTGTTTGACACTTCTAAGATAGGACCATGTTTGAATTTGTCTTTAGGTATCCTGTGGAGGCACTCACTCAGTTGCATTAACCCGCGATGGACGCATGTTTTCAGTAAGTGCTTGTGATCTCCTTATTGAGTTCTCTTGTTTAGAACATGAGAACTTTTTTTTCACCTTTGACCATGCAGTCCTAATATTCGTTTCGTTTGGTATATATATTCGAACAATATGTTTGAACATAAAATTCAAATTTTGTGAGAGAAAAATTTGAATTGTGAGTAAGAACCTGTGAACCAAACGGGGGCTAAATTCTTTTTATTTTTTTATTTTTTTTTATTTTTGGGCACTAAAGGCGTTTCATTGGCAGTTTGGTAGAGGCGACCATGGACGTCTAGGATATGGAAGGAAGGTGACAAACGGACAACCAATGGAAGTTCCCATAAACATCCCTGCTCCTACAAACTCAAATAATGGAAGTACTGCACCTGATGGACATTGGACAGCTAAGCTGGTTGCTTGCGGAGGACGCCACACGCTGGCCATTGTCGAATGGAAAGGCTGATTGTGAATCAAACCACGAATAAATCTTAGAAAATGTGATAATTAACAGAACCCTTTTTGTGGAAACATAAACTCTTCAACATCAATATAACAGAGAGGACAATGTAAGAATAATATTCATTGGATTTTAACTTTTAAGCATGAAAAAAGCTGGTAGTGGTACAAGTCGTAGTTGGTCTGCTTCTAGAAAGTAAAATGTTGTGCTGAGAATTGGCAAGTTTTCTTAACAACCGAGCGGATAGACATGGGCATTATTTACATGCATGAAAGAAAGTCAGACAACAACAGATGAAGTGCTGGTCTTCTGGGTTTGATGACCCATGGAAATATCGGGACGATGGTGATCAGCTTGTTGTTGGTCGTGGTGGTGGTTGCGGTAACCCGGACCGTAGTTGTGGCTGTACACTCCGCCGTGCAGTAGCACCACATAAAGAAACTGACTCAGCAATGAAACCACTATGAAGAACTCCAATGTTTGCTGCCAAAATCACCATTTTAGAGACTTAGCTAAGAACTTCATAAAATATGACTTTACCATATATATAAAAAACACATACCAAGCGTTTCCCTCTGCGGCCGCCTAATATGATCTCCTTGCACACTAGTCTGTTTCAAGCAAAACAACAATTATGCTTGTATAGTAGAGTTCTGTTTGAAATTGTTAGATATAGTTTAGTCATATATAATTCTTCATTCCGTTTTAAATTTGGTGTTGGAAATTGGATTAAATAATGTGGAAAGAAACAGGGCGACATACCCAAAAGCAAGAGCGGTTAAAGCCCAGGAGAGGAGAGCCAAAGCAGAAGCAGAGGCCAAACTGTCACTACGCCATGCCCGCAAGTGCATCAGCCCCGGCAGCAGAGAGCAAGCCCCCACCACCCCAGCTATCAGTGCAAACATCAGCATAAAGCTCGTCGACGGATTTCCACCCAAATCTGTTCATGTTATACAAGAAACCACACAAATTACATACACCCATTTCTCAATTTATATATATATATATATATATATATATATATATATATTATCCTATATCTATCTACGTATCTGAAAAAAAAAAAAAAAAAAAAAAAGAACAAAACAAAAAAAAAAAAACATACGGGGATGGTTCTGTTCTCCATTGATGTACTTGTCAAGGGACCATCCAGCCAAACCAAGCACAACCAGAGAGACAACCAAGTTGACTGCTAAAAGAAGACCCAATAAGTCTCTCACACCCCTCCCAAGCGCCATAGCCGAATCACCTCAATAACACAAGCTCGTCTTCGATATATATATATATATATATATATATGTATGTATAGGTCGTTTTTCAAAGTCCTTGACAATGAAAGTAAAAAAAAAAAAAAAGGAATTGCTTTTGCTTGGTGGTTACGCGGAATCTTGTGGGAAACTCAACTGAACAGTTGTGGTCTCAGTAGTAGAGTATAGAAGAGTCTAGTAGTACCTTTCGCGTGAAGAAGTTTCAGTTCCCGCACACAAACACTTTGAAGTCATGTTTTGTTTGGACACAAAAACAGTCGAGAGAGAGAGATTGTGTTTGAGTAAATATATTTACCGACAGAAAATGAGTCATTTTCCATTGCTGTCGTTTTCTAGATTGTATTTGAACGTTTATTTAAGTTAAATAAATTTGTATTTAAATGTAGAATTTAAATGGTGTAAGTGTTTTTGGATAAATTCTCTCTTTATTAATTAATCAAATCAAATATTTATTATATTTTAATATGATGATAATTATTATAATAATTCATCTAAACAGGACAACATGGGAGAGATCAAACTGTTTTACTTTAATTATTGTTAATTATTGATTTTTTGGGCTAAGAGATAGGCCAGATTAGAGGCTGAAAGAGGATTTTTGTTGCTTAAGTTGCACAACAAATGTTGGCTTTTCTGACACGCGGAGATCATGCATGTATCCAGGTGTCACTGCCCCCACCTTTTCCTCAAAAGGGCCACACCTAATTATCCTATATTTAAATAAGTAAATTTTTAAGATAACCTTTTTTTCATCTAATAATTAACATGACACAAATTACATTATCTTAACTAATATAATATAAACTTTAATTAATTTTAATTTATTTTTGTATTATATTAATTTATTGTTATTTTTTATATTATATTAATATAATAATTTTTAAATTTGTAATATTAAGTTACTTTTCCCTAAAAACATTGATGACCATTGTTTGTTTTCTTGTAGGGGCCCTTAGCCCAAGAAACAAAAGTTGGTGTCATGGCCCTTATCCTGCCCGTTAAAATGAGGTCATGTCATCGCCTATTTTATTAATATGGATGTTCAACCTGCACACCTTTATTAATGGATAGTGACGGTTTTAAAAAAACTGGTCCATCTATTGAATCTATCTATCAATTAATTTGTTTTAATAGTTTTTACAACTTGTACTTGGTACCCCGATTTAAGTTAGAATTTTTACACGGGAGTTGATTGATTTTTGAAATATTAATATAAATTTTTATTGACTTAAAAGAAAGAGAGAGATAAAATCAAGATGTAAAACTTTAGTTTAAACCGATGTACCAAACAAGTTATATATTTTGCTCATCCTACTTAAATTTTATAGAGTTTTGAGATTTTGAAAGAGTATTACCATTAACTTTCTCACTAGGTGACATACAATTGTGGACTATTGATTTTGAATTATGGACAGAGCATAATTCTATATGAACTATAAGACTAAATAGTTAGCGAATTTTTGTTAATGTTTATGTGATACTTGGTTATTTGGACGTGTGATTAAGTCAAAAATTCCAAAATTCTTATTTTCTTTCTACTAAATATTGTTATAAAAAAACATAAAAAAATGTCACAAATTAACATAAAAAGTTTTACCCACCCCACCCTCCTCCAATCCGTCTATACTAATTGGCAATAATGAGTTAAGATTTTGTTTTTGATCTCTAATTAAATAAGTACGAAGGGTCAAAATTTTAAAAAAAAAATAACAAAAAAAAAAAGCATATCTATTTGAGAATGTGTTTTCACATATTTTTCATGTTATGTATCCACCAAACTCGCGCATCACCCATGCATAACCCTACAAAATTTATATCCTTTCAAAATTTCTTGGAGTTTATTTATTTTAATAGAATTTTCTTGATTTTTAGGTTAGAGTTCGAATCACAAGTTCAAAAAATATATTATTTACTTTTTTTTCTTCTTCTTCTTCTCCTTTTTTCTTCTTTTTTTTTTTTTTTTTGGCTGAATCTATTTAATTATATGGTTGGTGTTCGGGTTTAAGATCAACGTCGTGGCTGGGCTCGGGCATAACAAAAAAAAATTTACAATATATATATATATATTAGTTAATTAAAAGGTTACAAAAACATGAAAATGACAATGACATGACAAACGACAACTTAGTATTTCGATTTCTCTTGTGTTTTTTTTGGGAACACCTTTTTCTATTTTCATTTCTATTTCATAGTACGGTAGCTGTTTTACGAGAGGTCCTAGATTGTTCACCCCTTTACCCGGGGTGTTTCCGTTGTTTTCAAGTTTTTGTCGTTTTACAGTTCAAGTTGTTTCTATATCTGTTGTCGTTTGTTAAATATGATACCTTTCTCAGCCAAAAAAAAAAAAAACTTAATTATGAATTTATGATACCTAAGTAGAATTGCTTATATATTTTTAATATTTAGCTCTTGTTCATGATCATGTCATTAAGCTACGTTTTTCACTGCCTTATAAGAGAGAGACTGGGCCTAGTGCACTTGCTCCTCTGTTTGCTCAGTCAATTGAATACCTGCATGAAGCTATTCTCTCCGTCTCAATTCATAACTTTTTATGCAAGTCAACAATAAAATAATAATAATAATAATTCTATTATTAATAAGGCTGTGTTTGGTTTGCAAGTTCGGACTCAAATTTTCAGGTCCAAACTCAACTTTTTGCATTTGGCATTTCAGTTCATCTTGAACTCCATTGTGAACCGTTATACAATGAATTGGAATGGGTTTACTGTTCTCTGCCCACCCACGTGAAGTTATTCCTGAACCTCGGAAGCCTCCACTGACTTAAAGCTCTGTCTTCTTCCCATCTTCAAGCATGTGCGCTACTTTGTTCTTTCACTCTCCCAATTTGTTAATTTGAAGGTTCCCAGCCCCTTGGCAACCATCCCCTCCGTTGAACCAGTTCGCCCCCCACCCACCAACTACGACTTCTCCCCAACCGCCGGCAACCATCCCCTCCGGTGAATTTGAACTCAAATTTTTTTGCTGTCTTCTTCCTCCACTGTTGTCTTCTTCCTCTCTCCCAATTTGTGTTGCAACGGTTCCCAGCCCCTCGGGAACCATCGCCTCCGATTACGCTAGTTTGCCCCCCACCCACCGACCATGATTTCTGCCCAACCGCCAGCAACCATCCCCTCCGGTGAGCCGATCCATCGTGCCCCCCCTCCAACCCAGTTACGAGCTTCCTATTTCCCCATGTGAATCTACCTTAGCTTCCTTTCCACATTGAAGCTTGACTACCGGATCTCTCTATGAGTTAATAAACCCACTTTGTTTGTTTCTCTCTCCTATTTTTGCTTTGTTTTGATCTTCTTTTACTTGGCTGATTATTCTTTGATTTGAAAACATGGGTGGTGGTGGTGGTGGGAATGTTGGGAATGATTTTCTCCATTGGTGTTTGTTGTTGTTGGGTTTCAAGGGAAGAGTTGTTTGCAACGGAAATGATATGGAGGATGGGAAGCATTTATGAGAAGGAAGCTGTTTGGTAGCTGATTTTCCGGGAAAGTTGAGACAGAAGGAATGGGAAAATTTGGAAAGAAAATGCTTGAAGAGAAAGAAAATAGAAAACTTTTTTTTTTTTTTTTCAAGTTAAACTTTTTTATCAAACACAACCCAACTTCAACTTTTTAACTTAAACTTTTTCACCAAACACTCAACTCAACTTAAACTTTTCAACTCAAACTTTTTACCAAACACTCAATTTTTAAACTCAACTTAGAGGGTGTTTGGTTCAACCGTTTGAACTGTGATTTTGGAGTTCAATACAAGTTGTTGTCGTTTGAGGTTTGAGTCCAATTCAAACTTTCCACTAAACCGTTGTACAGTAATTGGAGTCATGTTTAATGTGCAACTAGTGCATGGATAGCTTTCTCTGCATCTCTGTTCCCCAAACCTCCTCATCTCCCTCCCCCGTCGCCCGTGGCTGTTCTCCGCTGCTACTCCTTTGCTGTCCTTTCTCTTTCCCATGTGCGTTCGGTCTTTTCTCCTCTGTTGAAGCCAGGTCTTGCTTCTGTGGGTGTTGGAATCGAATATATTCCATTCACTGTAGTCTGCTATTGATTGACCTCCATATTCCCCAACTTATTCGCTCTGCCCTTCACCCCTAATATCGTCCCCTTCTCCTCCCTTGGGTTTGATCTCGAGGTTTGGCTGTTGGATTTGCCTGAAATCTGTCGCGATTTCGAAATCCCTAATTCCCAAATTTAGGAACTAGGGTTTCTTCCCCCTCCGCATATAGTCGATTCTGGTCATCGGTCTTGGGCACTCGCCGTGTCTGTCCATCGGACTCGTGGCTTAGGTACAGCCGGTGGCCAATGCAGCACCGACTGGGGTCGAGGAAGCAATCTCGATGACGGTTTCGTATTACCCACTATTTTTGATCAACGAAATCAACCCAACAACCGATTGCTTCCTGCCATGATCCGCCTTCATCGACCGTTTACTCCTCTTCCGGTTCGAACTCCGTAACCCAAGTATATTTTCTTAACCTTTTACAGTTAATCTGTTCATTATCCATTGCTTCCACTGTTTGGAAGGCCGGGTGTAGCTCGGCTTCGGATTATCTGTTGATTGTTTTCAACCCCAAAGTTTCCACTCCCATTTGTGCTGATATTGTATGCTGAATCCGGATTCGGGTATTTTATACTTTCACTATAGTCGTTGTTTTGATTTGAGATGTTTTAGTGGAATTTTTCCACCGTAATCTGCTTTCCCATATTCATAAAATAGGACTTGCATTTGAACTGGCATTTTGGAGTTTGATTCAACATATATACGTTTGGGGTTTCATTGTTGTCGTTTGAACTGGCATATTGTCGTTTGAACTGGCTTGTTGGAGTTTGATTAAACATGTTGTCATTTCAGGTTTCAGAGTTGTTGTTTAAATACTCATGTTGTCATTTGAACTAGCTTGTTGGAGTTTGATTCAACATGTTTTCATTTCGGGTTTCGGAGTTGTTGTTTGAATACTCATGTTGTCGTTTGAACTGGCTTGTTGGAGTTTGATTCAACTTGTTGTCATTTCGGGTTTCGGAGTTATTGTTTGAACACTCATGTTGTCGTTTGATCTACTATTTTGGAGTTTGATTCAACATTAATCTTATAATTTCACGTTTTAATTTCGCTTCTTTCTTTGGTTTCATTGCTAAATCATAGTAATGGTCAAAATCTATGTTTATGTGCAGTGTATCTGCTTTTGCCCGTTGCTTTCGAAATCATTTTCTGTTCACCTTCCAAAATCAATTTCAGAATTGTTGTTGTCGCATGTCGATTTTTCCCGTATTTATTCTGTCATTTCAGGGGTTTGCCACTTTTTCAATGTATTTGTTCGAATCTGTTACAAATCTTCCCTTACGTTTGGCTGTGATGTATCATTCCCCTTATCATGGCAATGATTCCATCTGACTGGTGCGTCATGAACTCAATATATATCGGTAGTTGCCGGTAATCATACCATGGTAGCTGTCATTTTATCGTTTCTTTAACATGCTTCAAATGTAATATGTCGATAACAACATACTGAGCCAACATTATCTCCCAATTGGTTACGTTCTTAGTGGCTTTTCATATTTTCCTTTTACTTTTCCATGTCTTAAGGAAATACCTCGCAAGTCATCCGGTGAGACGTACGTGTGGGATCACGTCAAGGAGAAATTATTCCTAGAGAAACTTGATGACTACTTGGCGTTAACTGGTAGGAAACAACCAACAAGCAGCATTCTTGAGCTATGGGCTAATGAGTTTAACACACAATTTGGTTGTGTTCCAGCTTTTGGATCCACTTTATCTAAAAAAAAACGTATGAGAAAAATTTATAGGGGGTGGAAGGCGTTGCAAGCCCACGCCGGCGTTGGATACGATCTAAGGACGGATATAGTTGTTTGCTCGGATGAGACGTGGCATAGCTTCGTCAAAGTAATTGCATTTTATATTAGCTTGCTTATAATATTGTTTAGATTAGCAACGCGACTAGTTCAGGTATATGTTAATCGTGTAATACTTTCAGGTCAACAAGGAGTGCAATCATCTCTGCTACGAGGGCCTTCGCAATAAGGAATTGTATTACAACATTTTTGAAAAAAATCATGTAGCAGGTGCCTCGTGATACGGTTCTGTTACGATGAGAGGTGGAAGTACGCCATCCTTCGACTTTGATTTCTCCATGGACCAATCCGAAACACATCCGGTTTTAGAGGACGAATTGAGTCCGAGCATAGGTGCGAGGAGGCAGCCCAACACGAGAGGAGTGCCCGACGAGGGAGGGCCGTCACGGTTAAGGGGAAGTGCCGGTAAGCAGAAACAAAGAGACGTGACGGACGATATGACTTTCTCCGCCATGCAGAAAATCGTCAATCATTTCCGTAGTCACTCGCAATCGACCACAAGTGCCGACCAATCAAGCCAAAAGGATCACATTCTGGATTGCATGAACATTATAAAGGAGATGGGGGTTCCACAATATCAGAGAACGATTATGTGGCACTACTTCGATGCTCATCCACGACTTCAGCGTCCATTCTGCCAGCTTGACGACGACGACCGGAGAGGCATTATTGCCTCCGTTGTGACCTCGCAGATGCCACTACCGAATTGATTTTCATGTTATCCATTTATCTTTTTTTTTTCCATTTAATTTTAGTTGGAGCCAACATTGAGACTATATGATTTTTTTTATTGATTTATTATATGTCTTTCTTATGTATTATATGTATAAACATTTGGCCACTTTGTTTGGCTCGTTATTGATTCTACGTTTCATTGTTAGATAACATTGCATGTTGTTAAAGACGTGTCGTGATGAACATTTTGTAGGTGCATGAAATAATTATATGAATTATTTGACACAATCAAAAAGTTGTTAATTACGTTCGCAATATGATGACTAATTAAACTTGAATTGCAGAAATTTGATCTCCAACAGGCAAACTAGTGCTGTTTTCTACGACAACAAAATAACAAAATGCACAGGTTTAGTTCCGCACCCCAACGTGAGGATGACGACAACGCCGTAACAAACGAACAACGCACCGACGACGATATGATTACACTGGCAGTGGTGGCCGTGACACATAGTAGGCGCAACAGGTGAAGAATCCCACAACCTATGCATAATTCAAGCCTAACTGGCAGCATGCGTGTGGAGGAGATTTTAAATGTCCATGAAGACATAATTCAAGGAATAATCAGTATGAAATTAGAAACCTTCAGAGTACAAAGTAACCTATTAGCTAGTCGGGAATTATTAACGCCAACTTATAACATGAATGTGAACGAGTAATTATTCATTTTTTTATCCATTTGTGCACAAGGCGCTACAAACCGATACGTTTCGTACTTATTCCAGCATTCTAAAGAAACAACTTCACGTTGGTTTTTTAAAGTGTTGAAGGTTATTTGTGCGTTGAAGGATGAATTCATTCGATCACCTGACTATACATCGGTGCAACGTTTGATTCTTGAGAATGCGGGAAAATATTAGTCATGGTTTGATATACGTTATCGATGTCAACTAAGCACATTATCGTACTGTAGAGCTTTAACGACAAGATGGAATTGTTACAAGTTGGTAATTAATGATTGAATATTCTAATATTTCATACAGAGTTGTATTGGTGCTATTGATGGGACCTACATCCCATGTGTCCCCCGGCGTGAAAATGCTGACGGTTGGATTAATCGCAAAGGGTTTCACTCACAGAATGTCTTGGCAGCCTGTTTATTTGATATGAAATTCATATATATGTCTTACTTCATATTGCGATATTATTTTGTAGGAAAATATTACTTAGCAGATTCGGACTATACAAATAAGGATTGTTTCCTGAGCCCATATCGAAGAGAGACGTATCATCTACCAAAATATCGAAGACGTCATGCCGAGCTAGGTAACCGCAAGGAAGTTTTTAACTACACACATTCATCACTGCGGAATTGTATTGAGCGAACATTTGGTGTATGGAAGGCTCAATTTAAAATACTTAAAACCATCAACAGCTATCCAATGGAGAAACAAGTCATGATCCTCGTGGCTTATGCGTTTGTGCATAATCTCATAAGGATGGTGCAGGTAAGGGATCACTTTATTGACGACTATGTGGCAGATTGTGTGCCTGTATAAGAAAATGTCGATATTAAAGCGGATTACGTGTTTGACTAGGGTATCGATGGTACTGGCCCAAGTAGATGAACACAGTAACCTGGTTCCAGTAGGGGTGCAATGAATCATATGAGAGACATGATAGCTGATGAAATGTGGAAAATATATCAATCATCTCTATGGTATAAATCCACGTGAACTGCATCAAACATATTCAAGTTGCTCCAGTAAATGGTTTTAACCATTAATTTGTTTTTCATAACTTTTACTGACCAACTATGTAATTTTTCTTGTTGTATTTTATGGATATATCGGAAAATTTACAAATTCTTTTGTAGTCTCAAGTCTGATTTGTGGAATTAATTAAGCGTATTCGGAGTTCTCCCATTTTCCTTCACTTAAAACTACAATAGAAGTACAAATAGAATGAAAATAAGGTTAAACACATTTTTTTAACATCCAAACAGGGCCATTATTTTTTTTTTAAACAATTCAACTCAAACTTTTCTGTCAAACACTCAACTCAACTTAAACTTTTCAACTCAAATTTTTTATAAAACACTCAATTTTTAAACTCAACTTAACTCAACTCAATCTAAACTTAAAAATCTCAACTCAAACCACTACACCAAACACCCTCTTAACTTAACTCAAATTAAACTTAAAATTCTTAATTCAAACTTGTGAACCAAACAGGCCCTAAGGACTCGATTGCTACAAATTTATAATCTCTGGGTGTAAATAAATAAAATTAAAAGTTTCAAGGTGCAAAAAATTAAAAATAAAAATAAAAAGTATGTATATACAATATTTTAAAAGTAAAAGATGCAAGTTGGGGGGGGGGGGGGGGGGCCACAGTTGTTTTTTTTTTTTTTTAATATTAGGGGGCACGCTTCTAATTCCCTAATTTTGGTCGGAAAAAAAAAAAAAAAAAGACCTCAATGTTTGATGTCCCACTAGGATAAGTATTTTAATTTTCTTTTTCTTTTTGGAAGGACAAGTCGGATTTTAATTTTCTGATGTTATATATATCAGATAACTCTCTCTCTTTTTGAGGAATATTATAAGAGGACTAGAATTCCGAATTCCTATTCCACCAAAAAAAAAAAAATTCCGAATTCCTATTTCAATCCTAAGTTCGTAGGCTATATAAACACCCGTACGGAAGGCAAACTTTCTGTTATTCATATTATTCGTATCTCATAAGCTTGTTCTCCAAGTTTCCTCAAAATTAGTAGTTCAAAGTCTCCGTCAAGATGTTTCTCTCTAAGCCTTGCCTTGATCACGTTGATAAAACCATCAGTAGAGATTGGCATTATAATAATAATAATAATAATAATCAGATTGAAAGTCCTTCTGATCAATTCGAACTGAGAGCTCTAATTCACGCATATGGAAGCGACAACATGCCATGGCGGAATACTGAAGAGGAGGAGTTCGACTGGCAACATATTAGTGCTCCAACTTCAGGCACAGATTGCGGTACGAGGGACGGTTTCTTGCATTCGTCGAAGTCGTCCTCAACGAGCTCTAAACGTCCAAGGACTGGTTTTGTGGTACCAAGGAGTATTACTCGTTTGGAGTCCGATATTCGGAATGGTTGGTCCTGTCAATCGAAGCTTCCCGCCGCAGAAGATTTCTCCATTGTCTCTAAAGATGCAGTTCCTTCTCTTGATGTATGCAGTCTCCACTTTTGCCCTAGCGCTTGTTGCATAATGAGTATTTAGTATGGTATTTTGTTTTAAAAGAAAGCATAAACTTTGTTATGGTATTTTTATTTATGTATTGATATTTTTCCAAGTTAGGTATTCTACATGTGTATTGATTTGCATTAGTACTCAGTGATATATAAGGAGACTTTTAGGTCTATTTTTTTTGTTTTAAATGACAAATAGTAGCTCACAGA
This sequence comes from Ficus hispida, assembly GCA_025413025.1. NCBI lineage: Eukaryota > Viridiplantae > Streptophyta > Magnoliopsida > Rosales > Moraceae > Ficus > Ficus hispida. The sequence goes on from CM046365.1 coordinate 24,470,196, forward strand.
TTGAGAGTAAACCACTATAAACGTTGTACGCGTGCTTTAATTATATGTTTGTTCTTTCTTCTAGTTTTTCTTAATCCTCTCAAATAATAGGAATTAGGGCTTTTAGTTAATCCTTTTTGTTTTTGTATTTAGTTAGGTCGAAAGATTGGTAAACTTTCCTTATTTGTCAAGGAATTCTTTCTTTTGTTTCTTGAAACAATCTTCATGTCTGAAATTGCTTTTTTTTTTTTTTTTTTCCTTTTCTTCAGCCAATTATTGCTTCAAAATCTTAGATTTTCCTACTTTAACCGTCTAAAATTGAATACGTTTCAGGCACCTTTCCCATTAGAAACCCAAGTTCTTTGGTGCCATCTATATCGGACCATGATATAGTATGGAAAATTTTAGTTCAAATTCTATTAACAAGCTGTTGTTTCTGCAGTTTGCTCGTGGATCGCCGGGTAACATGAATGGTCAGAAAAATCATAATCTGCTTTCCCCTCCGCCCCACAAACGTCCCTGCAAGATGCCTCGTCGTCCCTCTAAGCCGTTGCAAACCATTAATTCCTTTGGAAGAGGAATGAAGGGTTGCTTCAATTCAAGAATGGTTTCTTCTTACAATGACTATAATATTAATGCTGACGCTCGATCAGTTGTTGTGCCAGCATCAGTTGGGTTAAGGCCTCCAGTACATGCACATGGTTCGCACCCACCACCGCACTTTCATCCGGTTATGCCTACGCAAAACCAGAAGGTTCAGAACCATGACTTTATCAATTCAAGCAACACCGTCAACCAGCAAAACCAGATGCAGCCTCCTTTGCAACCGCCGATTCGAACAACTCAAGAAGGACAAATGCATCACATTCCCGGCATGGCTGCTCCTTTGCCACCGACTCGAATGATCCCGAACAATACTTCATTGCAAGCAATACTTCCGCCTAACAATGCCGATACATCTGTCTCTAGCCAACAGCCTGCGAGCGCATTATCTGGTTTGCTTTATTCTCTAATGGCTCAAGGTTTGATCTCCTTGCCAAATCCCAAGCCTGTGCAGGTATTTGAGCAGTTTCTCCCTTTAACCTCGTAAAGTTTGGTCTGTGACTAAATTCTAAACCATTTAGTTCGAAATTTCAGGAATCTCTGGGACTCGAGTTCAACGCGGATCTTCTTAAGGTGCGCCATGGGTCTGTAATCAAGGCTCTTTATGATGATCTCCCAAGACAATGTACAACCTGTGGCCGACGATTCAAGAGCCAGGAAGAGCACCGCAGTCACATGGACTGGCACGTGACTCAAAACCGCATGTCTAAAAACCAGAAAATACAGAGTCCGTCTCGTATGTGGCTTGCAAGTGCAAGTTTGTGGCTTAGTTCTGCAACCGATGCAGATAATGTGTTTTTGCCTACCGAGAAAATCGAGGAAACGAGAAGTGATGAAGAAATGGCTGTTCCTGCTGATGAGGATGAGAAAGCATGCGCGCTATGCGGAGATGCTTTTGAGGAGTTTTACAGTGATGAAGCGGAAGAATGGATGTTCAAAGGCGCCGTGTATTTGAATGCCGTAAATGGGTCAACTGCAGGTATGGATAGATCTCAGTTAGGTCCTGCAGTGCATGTTAAATGCGGATCTGGCTCGAGTATGGTTCCCTAGGAAGGTTTTCGACAAGATGAAAAGGTAATTCTTTTTTGTCTGTACTTTTTTGCACTTTTTTTTTCCTGGATAATTCCTACAAAGCTACAACACTAAACTTGTTTACTAACTTGTAATGGAGAAGGGAAAGGCGTTGAAAAGGAAGAAAATGAATAAGAAAGAAAATTATTGATTTCCTTTCTAGTGTTTTTTAACCCGTTAAGTAGAATCGAAAATAATCTAATACTGTTAAGGCAACTCTAGTAGGCTTAAGTACTAAAATATCTTGTGCATGTATTTGTTTTTACTTATAAACTACGTGATTTGCAGGGAGCTACCGAAGAGTATCGGCAAAGAAAGCGATTCCGGATTTAATGCAGTTTTGGTCATTAGTGTCTACTGCAACTTACAATGAGTTTCTTCCTGTTTATAATCCGCGATTAACCAATTTTTGACAGTAGTGTTGGGAGGTGACAGTGCCAGAATCATGTACATGTATATAAATTGAAATACACCATTCATATGAAATTCTATATGTAATTACTCATCCTATATGATATTGGATTTTTGGCTACTTTTGCTTCATTCCAAGTCCTCAATTATTAATAAAATGCCAGAGTTTATTTCTGTTTCTCTGTTTTGTGGTTGACCTTTTAATTCAAACGCCATAATGTGTAAACTCTGACATTTGTGTGTATTTGGACAAATATTGTAAAGACGACAGTATAATATCAAAACGACAATAAGTTCGCACACCATGATGAAATGTTAGAAGGACACGAAGTTAACTAGTAGAAAATAAGAAAACGATCTGCATTGCACAAAATGGACTAAGATTTTCATTAAAAAAATGTAAACAAAATTTTGGACCATCATATGTTTGAGACATTAAAGTGCAAACGACTTAAAGATGTTGCATCCTAAAAACAACTCCAATAAACACAAATATAAATGCATATTTTTAATTTTCAAATAGCTAACTAAACACATTTTAATCTCCAATATCACGGAAACAGTGTTACTAAATGCATTTCCAAGGCCCAATTTCGATCATTGATTCTCTCAATCACTCATTTTGAAATTTTAGTTCAAATGCACTAATGCTTCCAAAGTGTTTAATTCTATTTTACGTCCTCGAACTATTCACGAAAGCCTGCTTTGTTAGCTTTTAAAACATCACGGAACAAGTTCTAGATGCATCAAATTATCTCAAATTAAGCTTTTTGTTCGTTGACAATTGAAATCTTGAAATAGAAAAGCATACAAGGAACCCAAAAAAAAGAAAAAGAAAAAAAAAGAGACCAAACAAAGACCTTATTTCACATATGCACACTTATCTTTGTTCCAAAAACAGAGAACGCTCTCCTCCATCTTCAGAACCTTTTTTTTTTTTTTTTTTTTTTTTTTTTGCTAAAGATACTTTTCAACTTCTTGTACCCTTGTTCCTACATCTACAAAAAGCTCTCGGCCACTAGATCGTTCAACGGAGGTTCTACAACGAAGAACAAGGAGCTTAAAACGACAACAAAAACACCAAACAACAACAGGGATTTACAAGGATCAGCTTGTCGTTTTACAAGTGTGATTCCTTCTTCTTGCCCAGTTCTTGAAGCTGCATCCCCCAATTGAAGTGTCGGGCATGCAAGGAAGCCATATGCCACACCAGTAAAAACTGCTCCAAAATGTGACCTACTCGAAAACAAATTTCTGGTGTACTTTAGTGTTCACCTCTAAATTTAGTTTGTCTTATATAATCCAGTTGGTTATGCATAGTTCCCTTAACCAATCAGATTCTGACAAAGGTACTGTCGTATTGATCGAGTTCAAAATCGGTAAAACAAGTTACTATCATCAATTGCAGAACTTACCAGTCATCGATTGGACAAAAATGGCTCAATATCAAGCCAAGACCTGTAGCGATTATCGCCTTTTGGAACATGCTTTCGGAAACATCCTTGTCAATTACATCTTTGTTTTGGTTTTGATATATCAGCCAAGCTCCAATTACGGCATACACTGGTCCCTGTGAACAGAATCGGCTTAGTTCACTAATCAAAATGTAATGACAACTACACAAAAAAGACAACAAGGAAAAATAAAAAACCAACTTGAGCAACAAAATTTTCCTTCCAAAAAGAGTACATAAGCCGTTAAAAACTTTAAGCATACTAAGATGAGAAATAAAACATTATAAATAAAGAAAATAGTATGCTTTTGGAGCTGTTTACCGTCCCGCCAACGGTTGGGTCCGGTGTGTGAAGAAAGCTGATCAAGTTGCCAGAGATTCCTCCAAGAAGGTAGATCAACAAAAATGTAAATGAACCATATCCTTTGCATACTTTAGGCCCAAATGTGAGAAGCACCCAACAACTCAGAGCAATATGAAAAATTCCGGAGTGCTGCATATACAAAATAGCATGTATTAAAATTTCAAGTAAAATAGATAAATAAAGACTATGCATTTACTTCCCTAGAAGAAAAACAATTATCTCCTTGACATGCTTTTAAAGAACAAGACAACTTACAACAGTTAGTAATTAGAGTAATAATAAGTATCTCGACTTTATCTCGTATGACACATCAGTTGGTAATTAAAAATTAAGAATTAAAGTTGGGATCCCTAGCATTACTCTTTCTAAAATTGGCGATACTTGCTGGAATGACAAACAGGATAAATTTCAAAATGACTGCAGAACGGAAACACGAACCCAGTTGTCAATCTTGTACCAGAAACATTGGCGTCAGAAGCCTCCACCATTCTCCGACCATGATCAACTGATTGACCTTTGCTCCATATAATAACGGCAGAGTAGAGAGCTCTTCGGAGTTTCCAACTGGACTTGCCGTTTCAAACAGAATAACTGCAATGTTTATAGAAGCCAATATGCTTCTGCACCCAACGTAACGGAATGAAACGAGTGTTAGATAAAATGATTATAAGCTACTTGCTGCTATAACGAACTATGATCTGATAATATATACCAGCAAGAACGGAAGCAGTGCCTTACATTAAATAGAGGTCCGAGGTATCGTCATCGGATTGTAACACTTGAGAGCTCTTTGGACCATTCGAGCCATTTTTACTTCCGTTATTCATGTAACTCGTCATTTTCGCTTCTTCGTCTCTTTTGGAATCTTCATTAATAAAGGATGGTTTTGACACTGCACTGCCTTTGATCCAATGATCATCTAAAGAAGACGATGTTGGCTCATCGGCGAACTTCTCGTGATCAGCTTCTTCCAAGTTTGCATCTGAATTGATGGTCAGAAAAGATTTTCATGTTGTTGTCATAGAAGACAGAGATTTTTTTTTTTTTTTTTTCCAGGAAGTTTGAAATTATTTGCTAGAGTTATTAAGTTTTGGTACAGAATAACCTTTATCAAGCTTGTCAAGATAAGCATCTAGAATTTCCAACCCCTTCTTTGAGCTTAACTGATCGCTAATTTGTGTAGAAGACTCCAAAAATTTCGAACTTTCGTCATCTACGAGTTTTTCAAAATAAGAAGACAATGAACCAAGTTGCTTGTCGTTGGTGCTAGAATCCGATACACACCGAACTCTGCTTGGTGAATCGATTCCTGAAAATGATCTTCGGCGGTGCTCGGAATCACACGTGGCCTGCAGAGCAGGTCCATCAGCCATAGTCCTAAAGCTTCTCTCGCTCCTAAAGGCTTTCTCGCTCTGCCTTGTAAAACATCGTGCTTGTTGAGTTGGATCTCTGTAAGGCATTTTGTAGCATATTGGAACAACAGACATATTGTCCTGTTAGCAGGAACAAAAAAGTAACATTTTAATAATGCTATCTAATTCATAATTGAACAACAGACGTAATGTTGTCCTGTAAAACAGACATCAATCTGCCTCGTGAAATGTGTGTTTGCTATGAAAAAATAAAAAATAAAAAATAAAAGAGAGACATGTTGTCCAATAAGCAGGAAAAGAAACAAGTAACATTTTGATAACGCTGTCCAAATCAGAATATGAACATCTAACACCACCAAATCTATATATGTGTGTGTGTATAAAAATCAAGTTAGTTTATAGAATCAAAGAAAGACCAGCAAGTTTTATACAGTTTGAACAATAAACACTTCTAGTCTTTGATAATCTGAGTGGCATATTCATGAAGCCTAAACAGATGGAAAAACAAACACACAAACATATTCTCATGCTTACCCGATAAACTGAAACAGCAAAAATAGTACGTAGTTTTTGAAGTACCTGAAACTCGCAGGTGTCGGTCTCAGAAATGGGTTATTGGAGGTAGTTTCAGAGGCCTATAAGGGGTGATTTTTTTTTTTTTTTTTCCAATGAACAGAAGTATGAGAGAGTTCAGAGGTTGTTGGATAATCTCTTTTAGTGTTGAGCTATTCCTTAATTTTGACAATAAATGCTATTAATTTGTTGGGAAAATCCCATGTGAAAACGGGAACATTAGACAGAGACGACATGTCAACAACTCGTGAAAGGAAACAAAAAAAATAAAAAAATCCGAACACGAATCTTTGCCTTATCTATGCTTGGCCATTCAGAAGTTGCCATGCCTGACACACAAAATCTGCAGCCCCAAATGGGATTTTTTTTTTTGTGCAAGTGAGCCCCAAATGGGCCCAGATTTTATTTTGTGGTTGGAGGGATCAGAGTCAAACTCTGAGGTCGATGCTGTCACACGTGGAACCGAATGGGGATGGTTTTGAACAAGTTGCAAGCCACCCCCACCACATTGACTGTCACAAACTCCCAGACGTAACTATGGTATCAAGTGACCAACGTAAGTAAAGCGCAGGGATTTCTAACCGCCAAAGTCTCTGGGTTCTTGGTTGTTTTTACAAGCAGAAATTGTGCTAAAACTCTTTTTATATATTTTTTTGATAAAATTAATTTTATAATATGTTTGATATATTTAATAACTGATATGATATTTATATATGATAATTATAATTTATTTTATTTTATAAGATTATATAATAAGAAAATTAAAAAATAATTCAAAGCAAAAATAAAAAACCCAACCTTCCATCAGAACCACCCACCTTCCACCGGCACCACCCACAACGATGGCAAAATTGCCCCCCACTCCAGCGGAAACCTTCACCCCCATTGGCCCCTGAACTTGTGATTTCGCCAGACCATCCCTCATCCCCCCTCCCCGTTCCCACTTGCGAAATCGCCAGACTGCCCCTCCCCCCCCCAACATCGCAAATTCGCCAAACTGCACAATCCAACCCCCCCCCCGCAATACCTACTACCACACCAAACGGCAAAATCGTCCCCACCCCACCTGCGATTTTGCTCCTTCCCCCCTCCAAAAAAACAAATCGGTTCCCCACCTGTGAAATAGCGTTAAACTTTTAAAATTTGATTACAATAGTTATTTCTGTTAATTTTTTTTTATGAAATCCGTCAGTAATTTTATAAAAAATTATGTTAACTATAGATTTTATCAAAAAATAAAAAAATCACATAAAATATTTTTAATAATTTATGATCATTCTGATTATGAAAAAAAATGAAAATATTAATAAATTATTAAAATATTATTAAAATAATTATTTATGTTAATTTGTAAACAAAATCTATTAATTATTTGATCAAAAAATTATGTTATCGTTCAAAAATTAATATAAAAAATATTATAATAATATCTTAATAGTTTAGAGATATTTCACTTACGAAAAAAAACTGAAAGATTAAAATTATATAAAATTAAAAATTGAAGAATAATAAATAATTTACCTTAAAAAAAATATGGAAAATGGGTAAAATCGCGAATTTTCTCAACGCGCTCAAAATTTTCACAACCGAACTCATCAGCGTTTCTCCCGCCAAAACTTTGGTAGAAAAAGCTTTCAACTTCGAGTGCAGGTTGTTATCCCGCTCATTTTCGGACTTTGCCCAGTACTGAAATTCAGACATAATCTTCTTTCTCTTCCCTGTGATTTCTCTTGTTCTTTGTTAGATCCCATGCCAAGCTCCCCTTCCAAAAACAATGGCTCCTCTAAAAGCAAGAAGAAGAAGCCCAAGTTTTGTCACCAGGTTTTTTTTTTTTTTTTCCTTCTTTTTTTCCCCTTCTTTTTATCTTTATTTTTTGTTTCTTATGGTCGGATTAATCGCTGAAGTGCCATCAAAAGACCAAGGATTTTAGGGTCTGGTGTAAGAATGAGGAGGGTGGCACTTGCTCTCTTGTATTTTGTCGCCAATGCCTCTTCAAAAGGTTCCTAAATTTTACCTCCAAAAACTCTTGTTTTTTTGTTTTTTCGCAATTTCTGGTGGTTTAGAAATGCAATTAAGAAGCTTTTTCTGGGGAAATATATCGAATGTTTGAAATAGGTACGGAGAGAAAGCAGAAGAAGTGGCTTTGTTGGACGACTGGACATGTCCCAGATGCCGTGGCATTTGCAATTGCTGTGTTTGTAGGTAAAGCGTTCGATATGTTTTCTTCAAAAAAAAAAAAAAAAAAAAAGGAACTTAAATCATTTGTATGGTGATTTTAATTAGATTTTTTAAAACTATTTTTCGGGTGTACCAGGAAGAAACAGGATGGAAATCCACTGATGTTCTAATCCATGGGACAAGGCAACTGGGTTTAGTTCTGATTTAGAAATGCTACAAGTGAAAGGGCCAGAAAGAGTGAGTCTGGAAAAGGATTTCCAAAAAACCCAAGTTGCTTCAGACAAGGTATGTTTTTGACCTTGGAGTGTTTTGAAATTGTAACATTGTTTCCTAGTTAAGATTTTGGTTGATTGGATTTCGACAGGGAGAGGAAAGTTTTGTTTATGAGTGTACTGATTCAAAGTCGAACCCGAAACCCACTAATTCGACATCTGTCTTCGACGATAAGAAAACTGAGGAAGGTTTAGAGGCAATAGGTGATGCCAAGAAAAATGATGATGGTGGTACTTGTTCAAGCCAGAGTAGTCCCAGGAGTGAGAACGTTTCTAAGCAGGTGTCTGAAGAGAAAAAGAATCCTAAGAAAAGGGTTTCTGATATTGAGGTTTGTCTCATGAAAAACCAAGATTTTGGAGTTCTAAATGATTCGAAAAACGACGATGGTGGTGCTTGCTCCAGCCAGAGAGGTCCTAAAAGGCCTAGAAAAGAGATGAAATCTAGCGGGAAGTGTTTGATCAAGCCCCACATTGTTCCAACGCATGACGAGACCAACACCGGTTTTCTAGCTTCCCACTCCATAAATCCTCGGATTTGCTTGTTAGTTTTCAGTATTGGAATATGTACTCTTGGGTTGGGGAGAATTCTAGGGTAGAGTAGAAAAGAAGATGCCAATCTTCTTAGGTAAATATGCATTGACAATCAGGTTAATGACTTATGATTTGGTACGTAGAACCGTGTATTTCCCTATTTTCTGTTGTGCATGATTAATTATTATGATTATGTAATTTCTGAGATAACTAAGATTAATTTGGATTGTATGCTGAGTATTGCACATGACAAAACATCTAGTTGTTTGGCAAGACAAACCAAGTTACAGAAGTCCGAAATCTGAATATGCTTAAGGTTCAGTTGTGTCCACCACAGACCACAGTCCATGTAAAAAGGAACAATTTTTGGCTAGTAACTCTGTTCTCTCTTCAATTACCACACCCAAAAAAATAAATAAAAAATAAAAAATAAAAATAAACACTCTGTTCTCTCTTTGGAAAAGTCTGGTCGGGTCAAAAGCTTTTTATATCATCTATGGTTCTAAATCCTAATTCTAAAAGACTCGTCGTGTTATAAGTTGTTTCTGTTGGCTGCTCTCTCCAGAGATTTGGTACCTTTTTTTTTTTTTTGTTTTTTTTTTTTTTAAGTGATTTGGTACCATTTCTTTTTAAGTGATTTGGTACCACATTAGATAGATAAGTTATGTCGTTTTAATTAGTACAAGTAACAACACTTTCGAACTTGGAAAATAAGTGGATTTAATGGAAAAATGCTTTTTTAAATGTCAAAATCGATAGATATATTTTTAAGTTTACATCATCATATCCAAAATTTCTAAATATATTTATAGTGGTTTTGATCTCATATTTTTTCACCGGTACTAAATCTATGATGAGGCAAACGGAAGTAAAGAAGAACACCATAAACCATAAACTAGAGACGGAGCTTCAACGGGCCTGCATTTAGAATTGATTAAGATCTTCATAAGAAAAGAACCCAGAGAAACTCTCTCTGATAGAAAGTTCAGTAAACCAGTCTAAACTCACAAATAACAGTAACCAAACATAAAAGGAGAGTCTGATTAGCAAAACGACCGGCTATTTAACCAGTTATTGCAACCAAAAGCAATAAACCACTAACAACTCAAAATAACATGATAATTGAGTTTTTTGAATTTGGAGCAGGGGAACTCAAACTCTAATATTACCGATAGGTTATGCCTATAACCGAGTTTTGATTTTTTATTTCTACAAATAGATCTTTTATTTATTGAGAGACTTAAAATTGACATTTGTTGACTAATTTAACGTTAAAGATGACATACAGAGTTTAGTTTAATTGAAGTTTACTATCTAATGCAATCATATTGACTATTTTTAACAAAAGAAAAAAAATACAAAAAAAACAAAAATTTATTTGACTACATTTAGAAAAAAGAAAAAATGGATTCACTAAATACTTAAGTACATTTTAAATTAAACTCAAAATATAAATTACTATAGGAAAAAATGATAAATTTGATACTTTAAAAGATTGAGTTTACATTTTAAAAGCTCAACCTATTAAATTAAATTGCTCATTACCTTTATATATTTATTATTGTTATTGTGTTTTTATAATGTGTGGTTTGAGTTTCATTTCACCCTTATCGTATTTTACCAAAGCATTTTCATTTAATTTTTTGTTAGAAATTTTAGTAAGGTGCAAAAATACCCTTTCGTTGTTTATAGTATCATATAGATTGATTTGATTCCATCTTGTTTTGGACTCTAAAGCTTGAAAAAACTTCACAGATAGATTGATTTTGATTCCATCTTATTTTATACGGTCAGATTTTCAATACAGTTTTAGTAGATTTACATATTATTTTTGTTCTAAATTTTGATGCGTTTTAATTATTTAAAGTTATGTATTATTGGTAACATATTTTTTTCTTTTTCTTTTATATCAAACTAGTTGTAAGCACGTGCTTAATCAATTTGTTAAATAAAAAATTTGTTACGAGATATTATTAGAAAATAATTGTTCATAGAATATTGAGGAGAAAATAATTAAGTAGCAACAAATTGGAGAGGAGTTAACAAATCACGTAGAAAGTTTAATTGGATTATGCTATAATAAAATAATAGTTAAGATGGGTAAAAAAAAAAAAAAGTCTAAGTAAGGATACATTGACAAAAAAATTTACTTTAGTATGGGTAAAAAATAATGAAAAATAAAAATTAAAAATGATAAAAAGAAATCAAGCAGATAATAAATTGGTACGTGAATGAAAATGAATAATAATTTTAAAAATTGAAAAGAAAAAATATATATTTTTATGAAAATTTTCACAGGTCAATATTCAAGGTCAAATATTTTTTTATTTTTTGCTGTGAATAGAAACTTCGATTGATTAAACAAGAGTGATAGCCACATCAGGGACTACCTCCCGAATACAAAGTTGCCTAAACACCTTTAGTCAGGGCAATCTCTCGATCCATTAATAACTTCGACAGAGTCAACAGTTCATGATGAGAGCTTGATCCATTGCACTTTTGATTGAAAACAATTCAGCATGAAGGCCAACGCAGTGATTGATAGGTTGGCGTGAGATTTAACTTAAGAATCTCAATAAATAAGTGATCGGAGGTTCAAATTTTATATTAATTCAAAGGAGTTGTCCTTGCTTGTATGGAGTCTTAAAAACAGAAAATGACGGGATCATCATTAGATCCTTATAGTTTAGTAAAAAAAAAAAATTAACCTTAATCCGAATGACTGAAGAAGAGAAAGAGGGCCACAAATCTCCAAGGGAAGGGGATGAGACCCCAGCAGAGTCCATTTTAGCACTCTCCCTTCAGCTTGGCGGCTTTGTTGGTGTTCACAGAAGATACGACGAAAGAGGTCTTTCGGAGAAAGGACAACTCCCTCATGAAGCTTCTGTTCTCAACTTCGTCTATGAAAAGGTACACATTTCATGTGAAAGACAACCTCATAATTTCTTATGAAAGGTACACTCCACTCCATAGAAGATACACATTTCTCAACTCCATAATTTTTGTGGTATGTTAAAGTTACACATTTCATATGAGAATCTTATAAAAACTCAGTTGAATTAGAATAACTTAAAATAAAGCAAATTCAATGAAATCTATAAGCACGTAATATTATAGTTGTAGACAAAACTTTATCGTAGTTACACATCTGATTATATTATAAGATGTAGAGTTTAAAAAATAAAAGTATTATACTTAAATTATTTATATTTTATAAACAATATAACCATGCCTTACCTAAAAAATTATCTTAAAAAAAAAAAATTAGACAAAACTTAATCTTTTTTACAGATGCATAGATAGTCCAAGGATATAATTTAACACAAAATTCCCTATCTGAAGTAAAAAGAGAAAAAAAAAAAAAACTTTGGTTAAGAAAAATTTTATTTTATTTGATAAATATTAAATATTAAGTACACTTTAAAAAATTACAGAAAGATCTCACGTGATATATAAACCTCACTCAGACTAAATTATTCATGTACCATGAACCTTATGATAAGATTAATTCAAAATCTTATCTAGATAAATGACTACTCCTGTCATTATACGTCCGATCCATTTAAATCACCTATTGTATTTGACATTCATTGCAAATAGAATACATACATTCTAATATGCCTTTGGGTGACTACTTGTGCCGTTACTTTTAAAATGTAATATGTGTTTTGATTGGAAAAGAGAAAAAAAGGAAGTGATGGAGGAAAAATTAGATGAAAAATGATAATATAATTTGTTTAATAAAAAAGGAAAAAAAGGATGGGAAGAAAGATAGCGTAGAAAAAAAAAAAAATAATGTGAAACCTACCAATTTTAATCACTCTAATGTTAGGTGAAAAACTAAAAATCCAATTAATGATGCCTAAAAATTTATCCTTGTTTTTTAAACTAAAATAATATAATAAGTTAATAATAATAATAATAATATAACTTTTTATTTTTATTTTATATCCGTTTGAAACATCGGTTGAAATTAAAAATTTTAAATTAAAATTGATTAAGTTTTAAAAAATTAATTATAATTTTTATTTTTTTTTAAAAATCTAATTAAAAAAATATAGTTTAATTGAGATTAAATCTCAATTCCAAATAAATATATTACCAAGCACCTTTTCTCTCTCTTGTTTTCTTTCCTTCTTACCAGTTGAGCGGCATTTTAGAATTCTCCCGTTTTTGCGGGGCAACAGCATCGAAAAGCTTTATTTATTAGTCAATTAAAAAACTCTCAAATTCCGAATTACTGTTTGGCGCCCTCAGAAAAATCCCACTAAAATTCAATGGTCTCCCGCCACTCGGGAAGAGGGAAATCCAAACAAACCCAAAAAAAAAAAAAAAAAAAGTGCGAAATTTGAAAGAAGCCCCTCTCAAATTCTCTTTCCATTTACCCCAGCAGAGAAAATCACCACAGAAGAAGAAACTCCATCTGAGAAAACCCCATTTCTCCAATCTCTCCCGCATTCCGATCTTCTCTTCTCCGGTGTGTCGGAGCAGCCATGGCTGCTGTTTCAAGCCCTGACCCCAAAACCAAGTCCCCTGCTCGGAGCAAGAACGAAGCCAAAGCGACCAAGAAGAGAGCTCAGGCCGACGGCGACAATGGCGGAAACCAATCCCAACCCAAGCGCAATAAGGCCCCCGGAGTTCGAGTCGTCGGAAATCGAATCTACGATTCCGTTACTGGCAAGACTTGTCACCAGGTTTTTCCTTTTCCACTTTTCCCAATCTTTACGATTTCAGATTTCATTTTCCGTTCGAATCGGAAGTTATTTTTCTTGCCTAGGGTTCCAAGTTCCGACTAGTTTTGATTTCAATTTCTTCAGTGCCGTCAAAAAACCATAGATTTTGTGGCCTCCTGTAAGAAGTGCACTCTTCACGTCTGTCACAGATGCCTCTTGAACAGGTTAGATTTAGCGAGAATTCGGTAGTTTTCAATTCTATTTATTTTGAGAATTTTTTTTTTTGGTATTATATTGAAACTGTAGTGATACTCGATTTGTGCGTGCTTTTGAACGTCGAAATAGATATGGAGAGGAAGCCAAGAAAGTGGCTTTGTTGGATGACTGGAACTGTCCCAGATGCAGAGGCATTTGCAATTGCAGTTGCTGCATGTAAGTGATCTGATGTCGGTCTAGCCTTTAGCTTCGATTGGTACTCTTGGGTGGTTCTAATTTTGGGTTTTTGTTGTTTTCCAGGAAGAAACGAGGTCACAAACCCACTGGTATTCTGGTTCATGCCGCCAAGGCAACCGGGTTTAGTTCTGCTTCAGAAATGATCCTAGCAAAAGGGCCAGAAAATTTGGTTAGTACAAACTGTTTTTACATTTAGATTTTATAGACACACCCATATATGTGTATATGCAAGTGTATTTAATAGTTGTACTTTTGGTTGGGAAAATCTGGGTTCCATGATGCTTACAAATGCGTCCCTTTTGGGAATTGACAGGGGTGTAGAGTTTCGCCAAGGAAACAAGGAAAGGAAAATTCTTTTGATAAAGACAAAGATGCAAACTTGGATTCTATGAATTCGAAACCAATATATGACGATAAGCGAGATAAAAAAGCTAAGCGGGAAGGTTTAAAGGAAATAAGTAATGCCAACAAAGAAGATGGTTCTTGCTCAAACCAGAGTGGTCCTAAGAAGCATAAAGTTTCAGAGAAAGAGTCTGAACAGGAATTGAAAACAAATGGAGAGGATGGTGGTGTCCCCTTAAAGAAAAAGAAATCTAAGAAAAGGGTTTCAGATGAGACTTCAAGGGTTCTAGAGAAAGCATCCGAAAAGGAATTGAAAATAGATGGAAACGATGGTGGTGGCCCCTTGGAGAAAAAGAAACATAAGAAAAGGGTTTCAGATGATTCAGAGAAAAAAGCATCTGATGAGGAAACAAAAACAGATGTAGAGAATGTTGGTGTCCCCTTAGAGAAAAAGAAATCCAAGAAAAGGTTTTCAGAGAAAGCATCTGAGAAGGAAGCGAAAATAAATGGAAAGGATGGTGGTGTCCCCTTGGAGAAAAAGAAATCTAGGAAGAGGGTTTCGGATGAGACTTCAATGTCTCCTATCAAGCCAGACGACAAGAGAAAGAATGAGGGTGGGATACACCAAGATCCTGGAGTTTTAAATGTTTTAGAAGATAATAATGTCAATGCCAATACTAAGGCTGTCATGAAGTCCCATGAAATCAAGAAATGCGCCATGAATCTCGAGCAGAAAGAAATTCATGTGGACCTTTCTTTGCCTGAGGGCACTGTCTTAACAACTGTTTGGGGGATTGACTTTTCTCCTGAGGATATTGGACATGCCCTGCAACTTTTAGAATTTTGTACTGCTTTTGGAAAGGTAATCTAGTTTTTTTATGTTGCTGTAAATCATTTTGCTATTGCTTGTAGCATTTATTTTTCTGTTGTTTTTGTGGTATGTGATTGTTGCTAATAACAAAGCATGGAGCCTATTGCTCACAGCTCGCTTTATTTTTGTTTAGGTTATTGATGTCTCGAAAAATCAAGCTTCCCTTGCACTTCGAGAATTAAAACGTGGATCTAGTGGACGTCGAGGACAATACTCCTCTGTAGTTCACATCCACATTCAACTCTTATCTCTTATTCAAAAGGATACGGGAAACAAGTACAGTCCTTTTTCTATTCACTTCTTTTATACTCATCCTTTTTGCTTTATACTGAATTCTATAATTTGGTTATATTGCGTTCAAATTTCAAATTGTTGGATGATGAGTCAATGTTTAGTTATTTCAGGTGAGTTCCATTGAATACATTATTGGGATGAAAACAATTGATCTTTTTTTGTTTTTTTCCTCAACTTTATTTTTTAGGTCCCCCTCAATTACAAAAGATTCATGGCTTCAAGCTTTGAAGAAATGCATCTCTGAATCCGATTATGTACCAAAAGAAATGTCTTCAGCTTTATTTGACGGAGATGTCAAGGGATATGATGATTTAGATTTCTCAAAGAAACTTAGACTCTTGACTTTTCTTTGTGATGAGGCTCTTGGCACAATGTAAGTTCAAAACTAACTGAGGCAATAGCTATTTCTCTGTTCCCGTTTAAGAGTATGATGGAGGCTATTTAATTTTTCTACCAGAAAATTGAGAAGTTGGATTGATGAGGAATATTCTAAATTTGTTGAAAGAGAGAAAGAATCAAAAGAAAAGGTTGGTGCAGCAAAGAGTAAGGTAATGGGCAAAACAAGCCAACGATAATTAAAAGTTAAATGTAACATTTTTCCATATTATATTTGTTTATAATTTCGAGCCATTTTTACTTGGCAGGAGAAACTTCTCAAACAGAAGCTGCAGGATGAGATTGCCAAAGCTATTATTGCGAAAAATGGTGCCCCCATCTCAATTTCAGACCATGAAGCTCTAATTTCACAAATTAAAACTGAAGTGGCTCAAGCTCAAGCTGAGATACTTAAGGCGCGGGGAGGTGTCGCTAAGAGTATGTTCTGATGTTTAGTATATGCTCTTTATAAAGTTCTCAGAGCACATTTGCTTCTGCTGAAGAAGTTAACTAACTATCGCTAGTCTAAGAAAATCAATCTTGGCGAATCATTTTTTGTGATTCAATTGAAGTTGTTTGGTCATTGGTTATACATCTACTAAATTGTTAGATTTTTACTCTCGTCAGCTGTTAATGTTGTACATGCCTTTTAATTCATGTATCGTTTTATAGGAAGATCAAGGCCTGATGCTGTTAGAACAGATCCTTTTCTTTTGGATGCTGAAGGCCGTGTTTTCTGGAACTTAAGATGCTGTGGTGGGGAAAATGATCTGTTACTTCAAGGTTAGTCTTATCTGCCGAACATAACCTTCTTTTTCGAGGATCCTATGCATGAGTTTGCATTTTATCATTTTTCTACTGTACAGATATGGGGACCTGGGATGCTAATACATTAGCCGAAAAGTGGGCCATCTATGAACGGAAAGGAGATATTGAGAAATATATATCTTCAATAAGGTAAAGAAATTGGTTATGCTTCACTTAGGCAATGCATTCATCGCGTAATGCCTCGTTGCATTCAGTGATTGGTTTTTGCAGGGCAAAAAGGCTGAAGGCTTGAAATTTCATTCACGCTCTAACTAGTGGAAGTGAAAAGGAAGACCTACATTGAATCCATGGATATTTCACCGCTTTTGGCCATTTTAATTGGGTAACAACATTTTCTCACTTTGAAAGCACAAACATTGGTGTTGAAATATAATTTGTTTTCGAGGATTAAAAGCAAACCACTTTCAGATATTCCATTTAATTGTCATCGACTTTACTTATATTTTTTAAGAAAAATTGATAATGCTTCTTCATATGAGTCAAATCCAAACCACTCTTTACAATTATGATTTATGACGGTAAACATACAAGGGAAATGCTAATAATTCCGTTGCCGTTTCTGCATAACAGGTGATAATGGGAAGTCGAAAAATTCGTTGCTTAATTTCTTCAGCTGCAATATTTTAACTACATTGATAAGAAAAACCTATGATTGTAAGGGGAATCAATCTCCTAGTGTATATTTTTTACAGCATTGCTTGTTGTATCATGTATGAGATGGGATGTGATTCATAGACACAAGATTGCTGGATTTAGCCCTTAGCAGCTTAACATGACAGCTATAGTACCTTTCTCATATTCGGTATTTTTTTTTTTTTAATCCTAAACGTTTCTATTCCAGTAATCATTTTACGCTGACTGTTATTTATAACCGTTGATTAGTCAAGTTTGAAGACTACAAATGGCTGAACTACATGTTTCGGTTTAAACGACAGCAAATTGCTCAGCAAAAAAACGACAGCAAATTGACTTTCTATTCAGAAAACACCCCCCCCACCCCACAAAAAAAAAAAATGGGCGGCTAGTTTTTGAACTACAAAGGACACGTCGTCAAACGATGACCTTTCGTTATAAAACACGAGAGCAAATATTGAGATGTGAACGACCTCAGTTCGTCATCTGGATTTAATTCGACAGCATGGAGAAACAACAGATCGATTTTCACGTGGTTTGGACAAAACGACATAACCCTGTTATATTTTTTGAAATAGAAAGAAATTTCACGCGTGTGATAGAAATTTGTGAAGCTTTATATATATATATATATATATATATATATTTTTTTTGTAATGAAGCTTGGGTTTGGTTTGTTGGATAAAGTTAGAATTTTTAAATTAAAATTAGTTGATTTTTTAAAAATTAATAATAATTTTTATTAATTTTTTTAAAAAAGATAAAATTTATCTAAAAAAATATAATTTAATTGAAATTAAATTTAAATTTCAAATGAATCAAATGTTTTTCTAATTCGTCGGTTAGGACTTAGAGATAAAAATTTTTAAATTAGAATGATTGATTTTTTTATAAATTAATTATAATTTTATTGATTTTTTAAAAATGATAAAAATTAAGATAAAAAAAATATAATTTGATTAAAGTTGGGTTGAAATATTAAAAGAAATATTTAGTTTTCTTTTTGTTTTTCCAAGCTTGGGCGGTGAAAATAAAATAAAAAGATAACAGAGAGACACGTAATCACAAATTTTGGCGGTTGAGAACAGCCGGTAGTTTTTGCCAGTTTGCTTTTCAGTCTCTCCTCCTCGCTCCTCACATATACATACTTGTTGTTGTTGTTGTTCTTCTTCTTCTTCTCCTTCAAGTCCGTCCTCTGCCTCTGGTCTCTGCCTTTGCTTTTGCTCCTCCTAGATTCGAGACGAAGCTCAAAAATGGCAGCTCCAATGGCGAGAGGAAGCTTAGTATGCTCTCACCACAAGTTCTTGGACACACTCTCCAACTCCAACCACCGCACTTTCCTCTCCCTCCATCCTCCTTGTCCTCACCACCTGAACCACCCCGCTCGCTCCACTCCCTACACCGCCGCCTTCCTTCAGTACTTCGAACCCATGGGGCACCGCCCCATGCCCACTCCCCGCCGCCGCCTGGACTTCTCTTCTAGAGCCGCCGATTCCCCTTCCTCCGTCTCCTCCTCCTCCGACAAAATCCTCGTTCCCGACGATGAATTCTCGCTCGCCAAGGTGTTTCAGCCAAAAAAAAAAAAAAAAGAAAAGGTTCCTTGAAGAATTTTTTGAATTTGTGAGCTGATATATATATATATATATATATATTTGTGCAGGTTTCGTTTGGTGTGATTGGCCTGGGTGTTGGGATTTCGCTGTTGGGGTGAGCTCTTTTCCCTCTGATTGTCTTGTTCCCGGTGGTTTCGAAGATAATATATAAATGTATATATGGATATATGTATATGTGCTTTTTATGTATTTGTGGAGTGTGTGTAGGTATGGTTTTGGCGCGTATTTCAATCTGTTACCTGGATCTGAATGGTCGGCTATAATGCTCACATATGGCTTCCCTCTTGCAATTATTGGTATGGCTCTCAAGGTAATAGCTTTTCCTTTTTCTCTTTTCTTCATTTTCAGGACTGAATTGACGAGTTATCCCTAGACTTTTATTTGTAGCGAACACCCCTGAGTTTAATAAAATATTTCAGACTGCGCAAATTTTTAAATTTGGAAGGAAATGCACGCCTGTTATGACGTACATCGATCGTCGTTTGAAATTTCAGTTTTTCCCTTTAAACGAGCTCACATAACGTGTGTGGGAGCGTTTTTGTCCAAATTTTAATAGATGTTGCCGGTTATTTTAATCCTTGCTTTTTTTTTTTTGCACCATCCATGTAATAACAATGATTTTTTTTTTTTTTTTAATATTTCTTTCCTTCATTTCATAATGTCACATATGTGGAGCAAAAGTTACGTCTTTTCTTGCTATGGAGACTTGTAACTTTACTCTTGTCTACTTTTGGTTATAATCAATTGCGATGACAAAGCAACTAGGTTTTGTATGGAACTAATCGAGTTAATTTCATAAAAGAAAATATACAGGAGAAATGATTAGAGGTTTGACATGTTTTGCATGGAACTAATCGAGTTAATTTTTGTGATGACAAAGCAACTAGGTTTTGTATGCAACTAATCTAGTTAATTTCCTAAAAGAAAAGATAAAGGGAAAATGATTAGAGGTTTGACATGTTTTGTGTGGAACTAATCGAGTTAATTTTTGTGATGACAAAGAAACTGTGTTTTGTATTGAACTAATCGAGTTAATTTCCGAGATAAAGGGAAAATGATTAGAGGTTTGACATGTTTTGTATGGAACTAATGGAGTTAATTTTAGTGATGACAAAGCAACTAGGTTTTGCATGGAACTAATCGAGTTAATTTCCTAAAAGAAAAGATAAAGGGAAAATGATTTGATGTGTGACATGTTTTGTGTGGAACTAATCGATTTAATTTTTGTGATGACAGAGCAACTATGTTTTGTATGGAACTAATCGAGTTAATTTCCTAGATAAAGGGAAAATGATTAGAGGTTTGACATGTTTTGTATGGAACTAATTGAGTTAATTTTTGTGATGACAAAGCAACTAGGTTTTGTATGGAACTAATCGAGTTAATTTCCTAAAAGAAAAGATAAAGGGAAAATGATTAGAGGTTTGACATGTTTTGTGTGGAACCAATTGAGTTAATTTTTGTGATGACAAAGCAGCTAGGTTTTGTAAGGAACCAATCGAGTTAATTTCATAAAAGAAAAGATAAAAGGAAAATGATTAGAGGTTTGACATGTTTGTGGGTTTGATCTGAGATTTTCTTCGGGCTAGCTCTAAGGTGATGTCTGCTGACTTGAAATTAATCATCATATGACTTATAATCTTCCTTTTGATTGTCTCGCAGTATGCAGAACTCAAACCAGTGCCTTGCATGACTTATTCAGATGCTCGACAGCTGAGGGAAACATATGCCACTCCAATTCTTAAGCAGGTAATATCCTTGAATTTCCTCATCCCTGTGATCTATGTAAAGGCAGCACAATCTTTAATGGGCATCATATGCTATTTTTATTTTTATTTGATAATTATCAAGTTAATTAGTTGGTTTTGTTTTCTAAATAAATGCTTTTCTTGAAAGTTTTTTATCCAAATGACTGATTTGGGAATTCCTATCCTTTCAGTTTTCTTTGCACTTTTATTTGGAAACGCTGCTAGATTTAATTTCATTCTTATGGTCAATAGAATATCCTCATGAATTCACTAGTTCTGGTTTCTGTTCTAATTACCAAAGAACTTACTATATAAAACACAAGCAAAATCATATAGAAAAAGATTTGTGTTTGATTGTTTGTCGTGATTCAATTTCAGTGTTTTCCTTCAACAGTGAGAATAGTAAAACAAGGAATTTGTTCTTGTAGACTGTTTGCACCATCCTTTTACTACTATTTTCCTATCTTTCATATTTCCAAATTTCTTGTATTACTGATAATTGATGTGCAAGAAAATGTTGTCATGCTGAACATTTAACTGTTGTTCTGCTTTCTCCCACTTAAAGCATGGCATGTTTGAGCTTTTACCGCTGTCACTACTAGACTTTACTTTTTAACTTCTTGTTCCAAATGGAAGATGCTTCTTGTACAATGGATAGCTTTTTCGAAATGATTTCACTTGGGGAATGACCTTATCTTTGGTTAGGTCAGGAATGATGTAACCAGATATCGCTATGGGGATGAGCAGCATTTGGTTGAGGCATTGAAAAGAATATTCCAGTACGGTCAGGTACACTTTTCCATGTTCAGACTACCGGGTATGTTTATTTGAATAATCAATTGGACCACACTACATAATCTGCCTTGTAGCTAGTGATCTGATGAAATTTTTACAGAAAGCAAACAAATAAATCATCAGTTGTAGTTTACATTGTCTCAATTCCTTTAAGAGAAGACAGTATACTTTATATCTACATTTGGTTCTTTCTTGAACGGAAAACTTGAAATGCTTGGTTCCAAAGCCACAAAACAACTTGAAAAATAGCACCACCTTAATGATTATTGTGTGCTACTTCTTTCTACATGTTTCGCTTTTCAGGGTGGAGGAATTCCTCGGAGGGATGCACCTATTCTGCAAATGATTCGTGAAGAAGTATGTTTTTTTCCTACTTGGCTTCAATTTCAACACCAAAAAGTACAAAACCTTGAGCATTAAAACCGTCTATGTCTTAGGGTGTGTTTGGTAGGAAGGGGAGAAAATAGGAAGGAAGAAGTAGTAGATAACTTAGGTGAGGGAAATAGTGAGGGAGGGAGAGCTCCTTTCTCTTATGACGTTTTATATGAAAGCAAGGAAAGAAAAAAAAAATCATCTCTCTTGTTCAGTATAGAGATGCAAGGGAAAGGGAGGAGTATTTCTTTGTGTAATGACTACAGTTAATCATGCATATTAAAACTCGCCAATAATCTCTCCAACTCCTGAAAGATTAGAATTTGAAAGTGGAATGTTTTGAAGGACTTGAATTCCTTCTCCCAAATTGTTTACCTCCTCTTTTCTCCCCTACCAGACAACCATGGGTATCAAAATCCTTCCACTAATCCCTCCTTCACGCCCTTAATGTCATGGATAAGAACTTCAATGCTGAACCAATGCCCGTGTTGTATTTCAAATTGTCTTAGCAAGTGAAAAAAATTACTTTTACCGTCTCATCTCATGCGAGAACAAACTGATTAATAACTATAATTGATAGCATTTCATACAAGTCCGTAACAGTGTGAGCCTCTATATTTAATCTCAAATGTTACTGGATGTTCTAATTTGTGTACAAGGGGTTTGTACTTCATTCTATGATTTGACATGTCGTGAATGATACCTTCTTTATGAGTTTTCAATTATCAGTTTTCTCTTCATGATCATTCCTTCAGCTTCTACTGCCTCATCTTGTTACTTGTTTCAGGTCACGGAAGATGGTAAATACTGTCTAGTCCTGGTGTTCGAGGCAAAAGCTTTGCAGTTATCAGATTTTGAAAAGAGACAGGTAAACCTAATAATACAAGCCTACAAAACTCTAGCTTTTTCAAATGTTCATAACCGCTTTAATGTATAATACTCTAAGCCGTGAAGATCATGTTTTATCATGTTCTTCAAACTTGAATACCTCTTGGTTATCGCTTCCGAGATCAGTGTGAAACATTAACTAGCATACTGATTTTTTGAGCTCGAATGCATACCAGGCTAAATTCACTTCATTCTTTGGACCGGGAATTACAGCTGAAATTGGTGGGTTTATGCTTAAATTGCTCTAATAAGTACAAATATTCCATCTCTATAAGAAAATCATTAAAAATACTGGAAAACTGTTTGTTTATCTATTTCTTTGAGAGTAATTAATACTCATGAGTTGTTTGTTGCAGCAAAGGGAGAGAAGGATCTCTATGAAGTCCGACTTATCTCCAACGCCAACTCCAACACATCATCTTCGTAAGCAAATGTATAATATATGGTCCCACTGGCTAAACAAGCTATAGTCTCTTGTAAAGTTTCTTCTGAGATTTTAGTTGGAAAAGAAAAAAAGTGAACAGAAATTATATATACAGATTTTGATGAGAGAAATATATGAAGCAAAACCTTGATTTTGCTCATTACTTTGTTTTCGATGTTTCCTTGGTTAGAACTCTTGACAAGATGCCTCAGCTGTGCTGTACAGCTGGGACCAATTTAAAACTAGAGTTCGATCAAAGGTGGTCGGCATAAATATCTTGATCAATGAAGCTTATTTTTTCATTAAGAGAGAGAGAGAGGGAGAAAAGAGAGAAACTGCGGGCCATTTATGCTCTGGACTAATTGGAGGTTGAACTTTGTCAACAGGCTATAATGCAGTTGAGAGAGAAATTAGGCTGACAGATTTGCCTCCATTTTTTTTTTTAAGCTTGAACTCTATCTTATCGCGTGGTTATGTGTGATTTTATAGTTGGGTTATATCTGTAATTACATATTATACATCTATTTTTTACATTAACTCACTATTTTTCTGACCCAAGTAGAGAGAGCATCTTTTTTTTTTTTACCCAAAACAAGTGGGAAATTTACTATGGTGCTTTTAGTTTGAGAAATTGATGCGGAATTGCTTTCAGTTTGCCAGGCTGGTCGTATCGTATGCAATTTTAATATGTGATGCGCTGATGGGACCGTTTCTCTGTTACGGTCCTTGGGTGAAAGTGAGATCTGGGTGAAGAACAACTTCATAAACAAATAGGCACACGAATCAGGCTTTTTTTTTTTTTTTTTTTCAAATAAAAAAGGCACCCGAAATGGAAAGAAAATGTACTTTTTTAATAACTAAAAAGTTACTAATCTCCTCGTAATCATTCAGAGTGTCGCAGCCAAAACCTCTTTTTCTGCATAGAGCTCCTTAGATTATGTAGTGTTTGTCTTCTCTTTTCGTATAAGATCGGTTTACTTTATAACATGCATAGAATGCCGAATTTTTTTTATAATTTTTTTTAAATGACATAGGCAGAGTTAAAACTTATTCATGAGATAATATCGGAGCTGCTCCTCGAATATACACCCCACCAATTTACCAGCTAAGGTGGCATTGTGTATACAAAACAATCTACAAAAAAAGCTGCTCACTGTTAACCATCTTTGGAATTGTTATCATCAATATGCATTTTCCTCGGTTAGAGTTTAGCGCTAACAAAAATTCCAAGACGTTCAACTGTGGGGGAA
Organism: Ficus hispida; assembly: GCA_025413025.1. Lineage (NCBI taxonomy): Eukaryota > Viridiplantae > Streptophyta > Magnoliopsida > Rosales > Moraceae > Ficus > Ficus hispida. The sequence continues at coordinate 24,494,563 of CM046365.1, forward strand.
GAGAGATGAAGAGGGAGAGAAGAAAGAGGAGAGAGAAACAGCTCTTGTACAACAAAATAAAAGCATGCACGTGAATTCCAAACTGTCAGCCAAATTTTCACCACAAGAAGAATAAAAACATAAACATCATCAGTGGGCGCTACTGCATCAAAATGTTAAAAAAAGCCAGAAAAAACCAACAATCCCACCACCCCACTCCCCCCTCCATGATTGTTCTCTAAATATTCCTCTTCTCTCTCTCTCTCTCTCTCTCTCTCTCTTTACTTTTTTTTTTTTTTTTTTTGGTCCTATCACAAAAGTCCTTTCATAATTAATAAACTAGCCCTTCAAAAATCCCTGTTGAGATAGAGAGAGAGAGAGGAGAAAAAGGGAAATAGAATCTCATGATCCCTTTCAAAGCTCTTTTTGGTTTGGTTTGGTTTGGTTTGGTTTGGTTTAGCAACCTTTATTTAGATTTGAAAGAAAGAAGTTGTTTCTCGGTTTGTGTTTCTCTCTTCGCCTTTTACTCATCCATGACAAGCACCCTCCACGCCTGCTTTGCTTTTGCTTATATTCATCTTTTCCCTTTGTCTTTTCCTCTTCTCTTCTCCTTGTTTCTTCTCCTCCTCCTTCCTCTCTTGTTTCTTTCACTTTCACCTACACTTCATGCAAGCCCAAATCATTACATACATATATACATATATACACACATATATTTGATTTATTTGTGTTTGATATATGCGCATATACATATATGATCACATACATCTGACCTTAATTTTCTGTTTTTTTTTCTCTCTTTTACCGAACGAAAAAAAACAAAGCCTTCTCTCTCCAAATTCAGATTTGAGGAAACCTGAAATAAATGAAGGGAAAGTGTTGTCTAACACTCTTATTGCAAAAGGCCGTACATGTTCAATTTCCAACCTACAAAAAAAAAAAAAAAAAGCTCCCCATGCAAAGGTAAAAGTGGACATGACTATGTGAAACGTCCAAACACCTGTCGCTTTCTCTTATGTAATAACTATCAAGTCACAACTTCAATATATATAACATATATACATGTGTGTGTGTGTGTGTGTGTGTATGAAGATGTAGTACAGAAACATTACGACCGATGTAGCTATAGCATCAAAGGGTACAATATCGTGTGGGCTTTTAAAGATTGTCAAAAACGAAGAGACGAAATTTACGTTTGAGAAACACAGAATCATTTTTGTGATCAGCCCCTGAAACACATGACCATCTTTCCCAAAAAAGTGAAAGGAGAGAGGGCAGTGAAATGGCATTTTCATCGACAGCCCCGAGAAGCTAAAACTGGCAAAAGAAAAGACGGGAAAAAGGAAAAGGGAAAAGTGAAGGTTTTTTTTTTTACTTTTTATCACAAGAAGAATCTTACGGGAAACAAAAAGAAGCAGCTGGGAAGAAGAAGACATACTACCTGTACTGGAGAAATAAAAAGGGTGTCTAAATTTATGATTGGTTGGGGAATTGTTTCTGAATCTTGTTATGAGGAGGTTCATCCGGGTTTTTAGCCTCTGGAGAAGAGTTTCTTTAACAGAAAAAAAGGGGCGGGGGGGGGGGGGGGGGGGGGGTTGGGTTGAGTACACTTGGAAACTCATAAAAGCACAATTTTATGTACTGAAAAATTAGACTAGCTAGTTGGGGGAAATAGATATAAGATATAGATATAGGAAACCAAAGCTGAAGAGGGATTTGAGTGGTGACCACCATAGCTAGAGGGACCAATTGGGAAGGACTGGGGTTTAGTTATAGGATACCAGAGTCCTCTTTGGTTGTCTCGTATCTGAAGAAAGAAACTAGAAACTAGATACCTTTCTTTTAGATACACTCCTAGTTACTTTTCGGTTGAATTACAATCGCATCTCATTCCTCACCAGTTGGACAAAAAGCTGTGAAAATAAAATGCCGAAAGGGTTTCAACGGATGAGATCGTTTCCGAGTTTTCTTTAATGGTTGAGATTTGGGCAACACAGGTCTAACCAAGGTTTGTGACATTAGTTTGATACTTTTAGCCCAAGCACTTGGGCATGAAATTCAACAAAACAGTCACATAAGAGGACTAAACATGGTATTTTGACTTGAAAAAAGAACAATGCACAAAAAAAAACTGCGGCGATTTTACAATAATAACAAACAAGTTGTTACTGATCCTCAATGATGCATAATTTAATTTAGGAAAAAAAAAGAAAAAAAAAACCTTTACAACAACGTACCTGTTCTTCAAATACTAGTTTGGCATTAGAATTAGGAGAATCACCGCCTTCAATCCCGCAACGATTTAACGATCTCTCGATGATGGGCGGTGTCGAGGCAGGGCTAAGACTGCTCGAGCTGAGCTCGGGTGGTGTGCTTTGAGTTCCCACGTCCCTAGTCATGGCTTCCACTCTCTTTTCTGCACGCAAAAAATTCAACTCATAACAATTCAAACACAGAAAAACAGAGAGAGAGAGGCAAAAAAAAAAAAAAAAAAAAAACCCCCGAGACAAAGAAAGACACAAAACACAGACCAGGGACTGGAAAGTGGTGAGGCAAGTCTTCGGGAGGTGTGTTAGAAGGCCTGGTTTGGAGTGGGCGAGAGTGGGAATTGGAGTTGTAAATAAGAGGAGCAGACATTGTTATTCTGTTAGTCAAGTTACGAAAAGATCTTCCGCTGAGAGTTTTAGCAGACAAACACTCCATCGGAAACTCTCCGGACTGAGGGTTGCATATGTACTTCTCTGCCTCATTCCACTTGGAATTCAAAGCAAACCCATCTGGTGAGGAGCACTCCCAACAATTAAATGCTGCTCTCGCCTGCAAAGCTGTTTTAACCCAAAAAAAAAAAAAAGAACACCCCTTTTTACTTCGCAGATTGCTAATAACAAAACCAACTTTATTCTAGCCAAAAGAACAAAAATTTTTGCCGGTTTTACCTTGGAGAGCTGTGGTGAATGAGTATGTAGATGGGTCGATTTCATCTGCCGAAAATTCGGAAGAAAATTGAGGTAAATTCAATTAGCTAAAAAAAAGAAAGGAGAGTGAAATAGTGAAGAGTAGTAAGTGTACCTCTTAAGGAGTAACCAGGGGAAGAAGCAGTGCTAGAAATGGTTATGTTTGATCTGAAAGACCTTGTGTCTTCTCTGAAACTTCTGATATAAGAAGCAGAGAATCTTCTTGAGTTTGTATTTTCCCGGCTAATATTTCTGGCTTTAATCCCCCATTCTCTCAAGTTGAACTCTGTTTCTTCTGGTCGCCGAGAACCATGTCCATGTGGAGAAGAAGATTGTTCCATTTTGCGAAGAAGCTCATGCAAAACCAGACATCTTAAACTTCCACACCTTGTTCTTGTGCTTCTTCTGCACAATGTGGTTCAGTTTTATGAGAGAATCTTATATTCTGCAGTGACTAATATACCACACAGGCTAACTGTGCTCGCGGTTTGTTTTATCCCTTTCTTTCTCTCTTTTTTCTATGTATATTTAAGAGTAAAGTTGGGAAGCCAAGATGAGAAAATCCCCGACGACGTAATGGTGGGAAAATAACTAGGCTTTCCTAAAGGAGGAAAATAGACTGGAAGAGGGGTTGGGGTTAAATTTGCTGGGAATTTTTGTTCTTTACGTTTTTGGTAATGCTTTTATTGGAAAATTTGGAACCGGGCGTTGGTATTTTTTGCATCACTTGCAATGTGGTGGTATTCGAATTTTGCAATGTTGTTGTGATCCCAAGAGGAATAATTAAAAAAAAAAAAAAAAAGATATACTCAAAAAGAGAGGGCCAAAAAAGACAAAAAAAAAAAAAAAAAAAAGCATAAGATTAAGATATGACGTTGACTCTCCAACCACGCATAGTGACAGAAAAGGGTGTCCATTAGTTTAATAAGCTTTAATAAAAATCATAGCAAGCTTATTTGGATGAAAGTTTCAAACTTTTTGTCTTTGCAAGAATCTTTTGTGATTAAAATTAATAAATATAAAACTTAAACAAAGTTTTTCAGATGATTCCAAGAGCAAGCTTTTGTGTAAATGATTAGTACTAATAAAATCACTAATAATTTACATACAGTTGGGCTGAGGAAAGTAGTTAGTGACATAAATGGCTATCTGGTTTGTGGGACACAAATCTGTTGTAGTGTTGCCTAGAAAAAGGCTAACACTAACTCCCAATAGTGCCATGAATTTAAATCTTCAGTTATACTTACCTGTCCAACCAACCTTGAGGATGGAATATATTGGTGCAAGAATGAACTTGGTCTCTTGTGGGTTAATTAATGTCTTTTAATGAACTCAGTTGAAATTGATATTGATTGATTAATTTTTGAAAAATGTCCATTAAAATTTCACAATCATGACGGGCATATGTCTCCATTTGTGGTTATGTGAATCACGGGATGTTTTTTTTTTTTTTTTTTGGGCTTCAAATCATGCGATAATTTGGTAAAGCAATTAAAATGGTGCATGTGCTTCTCTTAATGATACCTTGTCGTTTGATGACCTTGAAAGAAATTGTTGTATACTATACAGTATCAAGTGGAAGAAATTTACATTCAAAAGTTCCCTAGTAATTTCCCAAGAGAATAAAAACCAAAGCTTTTAAACTTACATAGTTTGTACAAAGATAGGTTCGCAAATTGGAAGATTTTGAGCAGTTGCAGGACAGCAACAGCCACAGATATTAAAATCCGTTTAAAACAAAACAAAAAGATATAAATAAATATAAATTTTGAATTTGAAAGAGATCTTCAAGTAACTTTCTTTTTCCCTCCTCCTTGGACTAGTACCGGAGCTTAGGGCCAAAACCAAACTCAAACAAAATTGCCACTTGACAAGACCCAATGGTGATGAGGCCATATTATTTTTATCACTCTTGGTTAAAAAAAAAAAAAAGAAAAGGTTATGGTTGTCAAAAAAATAAGTCGATGATCCAGTAGATAAAAATGTCAGGTTGTTTTCAGTGTGGGTTGGATGGGGGAAGGAGGAGAAAAGAAAAGAAAAGAGCGGATAGCAAGAAACTTGGGGGGGTTAGACTTGGGGCTGAGAATATATATATATATATATATATATGCATATATCTGTGTGTGTGTGGTTGTGCACATGCATGTGATGTGGATGTCATCATCTTTGCTGAATATATATATATATATATATATATATATATATTTTTTGGCTCTGAATGAAAAGGAAAGGGTTAAAAGAGGACTAGGGTGGGGGTGGGGAGGTGGGGGTCCTCTTGCTATGGAAGCAGGTGGGCTCCACCACCACAACCACAAGGCTCATCGTGGCCGTCTGCTTTGTTGTCTGATGTAGCATGCAAGGTTGGTTTCATGAAAGGGAGAGGTTCTCTGCTCTGTCAGTTTTGGGTCCATCTGCTTCATTTAATCCCTAAAGTTTTTTCCCCTTCTTCTTTTTCTTTTTTAAGATTATATAGCATTTCAAAGAAGATCTCCATTTTATCACCTCCAAGATACAGTTCCTCACAGTCATTGTTTTATTTAGTGATTCTGCAGTCCGTTGATGCCTTTGTAGGAATTTAGTCTATGAAATGCTATCCCCTTTCCGGATGAGCTGAGATATCTATATATATATATGTATTATGTGTCATTATCAGTTCCTTATAACCTTCTAATGCAGGAATGATGCAATCAATCATTCTAAAACTTGCAAATGATGGGAGAGACAATCAAGCACTACCTCTTTAGATCCTTACTTTGAGAAGTCCCTTACAAATGCATAGACACGCTCAACGAACAGACTTAGGCACTTCTTTGAGAGCCAACCACATAGGATGCGTCTCAAATTCAAATATGCTCGTGTATCACCTTCTCTCAAGGAAATATATAATCCATAAATAGTAAATGTCGTAGCATTTAGCTAAAGGTACCGGACCACATTAAAAATCAAGAGCTCAGAAAATGTTTCCGTGAACAACTACCCCAAATTGTAGTGCAAAATGTTGAAACTTGTGCCAATACATATTTTACATGCCCTAAATTTCTACTGGATGTCTCAGAAATTTTCGGTATCATCAAACATAAAAACACCATCTTGCACGCTTCTTATTATCAACGTAAGCTGAATTGCGGGTTCATCTCTCCAGCGTGACATTAGAACTTCAAACATACATATGCAACGATGAACGAAGACAGGTGAACCAACAGCCAAGTTCGTATTTTCAAGGCATAATAGCAATGTAGTTCGTTGACTCAGATTGTATGTTTTACGAAAGCATTCCTCCAAGACAAGCATCCCACAGGTCCCCAATTCTATTACCTGAAAATTAAAAAGGGAAAGATTAAATGACAATATATGGGTCCCTATAAATACTATAACTTGAATAGGCTTTGGCTTAAATGAAGTATATACCTCCAAGAGCAGTGTTCTCAACAGCATTTTCACCATCAAAATCTATGAGGAAACTGCAGCTTGTGAACTCCGCAACATAATAACGCAAGGAACCATGACAACCAGAGAACAGATGAAGGAAACCTGAAAATGAGGACCAAATTAGTAACAATACGAGTACAAACTAGGTTGGTGAAGCACAGTCCTATGTTGCGAAACGTGATGAATAATTTGAATGCTTACACTTCGAAGAGAACAGCCATAGAGGCTCTGCCAAACTGCCATTAATCATCTAGTGTGGCCTCATCTTAGAATCCTTTAAAAATTATCCCGAATAGAAAATTAGCCCGTAGAATCAGTCGGAAAGATATAACCAAAGGCAGAAGTAGAAGGATCTTCTCACCAGCAAAATAGAGATGGAAAGCTGAACTACTTTAGGAAACTGCATATGCATATAAACTACCTGTTTAACAGGGGAAACATAAAAAGATACTTAAGAGGGGCAAATGGAGCAAGGGGCAAAGAGACGAACTTAATATATTCAATTGCACTACATAATATAATAGTAAATAATGTAAAGCCCTTTGTGATACGTCATTTAGCCAAAAAAATTTTAAAAAGATCTTTTTATAAAATTCAGTTGTACAAAATTGCTTATATCATCTAGGACATCAATATCGGGTGAACGTGATCAAAACTGAACTAGTCTCAAACCACATAATCTAGCTGGTAAACCTGAAAATATCATTGGAACATTCCACAAACAGATCAAAATTTACTTATTTCCATTTTTTTTAATTTCCTTTCTTCCTGTTAGGAAGCTGGGTGGAGTTCTTTAATTGATTAACAAGAAAAGCTTCTGGGAATCACATCGGATATAGAATAGCATTGGTAGAAAAAAAACAGCACATAATACATGTATTACCTTGTCCAAGAATCAAAATAGCATTTGCAGCCAAGGGAATAACATCTTCAATCTTTTCACTAGCGAAAATTGCTTGAATAACTAGCAAAGAAGATGAAGATAAATCAGCAAAAGCATATTGAAAGTAGCAACTAGTATACAGGTTTCATCTGATAGAAACTCTGAACAATGACATAAATTTGATTTATCCAATGAATTTAGCCAGCAAAATATGTGACTATAAAAACCTGAGATCTGCATAAGCTTTTCCCCATTTTCAGTTCTATCATTTTCATTGACCACAGCCTCAATGTCAGATGCTGCTATTACGTGCAAAGAATGGTAACCATCTGATAGCCATACAGTTTGAGTTCCTGCAAAACGGTGGCAAGTAACCTTTAGTTACCGAGTCTGAGAGCAGTGCCATAATGACGAGACAGCTCGTCATTGAAGTTAAGGTCAAAAGGCATGCAATTAATTTTTCAGAAAAGCTACCCTAATATGGGTATCACTCAAATCATTAACTAAACAATCCTTTCCCTTCTCTTTCCGAGATGACCAGATGGACAAACACATAGAACAGGCTATCACCATTCTGACAACTTAACTGGTGGATTACCAATGCACCAAGCTTCGGTAATATCATACATGAGAGCGCGCAACTATAAAATAGAAGACTTCAGGTCTTCACCATTTAGAAATCCAAAATTTTAGTTTAAATGAAGGGATGAATCATACTAATGGAGCTATCAGCAAGGACTGCCAGCTTTTGTGCATTCATAACTTGAGGCAACTTTCGCATGTGCGGGGTCGTGTCTGATCCAGCAACAGGGTTGGACCAGCACAAGAGGTGTAGATACCCAACCGAGTCCAGTATTAGAAACTTTTTTGGGGACAATGCTTGAATAGAAATTGCCTTCATCATCATCCTCGATTTTGATGCATCAACATCCTTGCTATTGAATGGCAGAAAACATGCCCCTGCGTTTCTTGAATCTTGCCTTAATCTTATGGCCTTCTGCTTTACTGCAAGTTCAAGTACTTGATTTAATTAGCTACACGAGCCAATCTAACAATATCGTCTAATGAATCCCATAACTAAGAAATAATGTAAGAATCTTCTTGCAAACCATAGGGAAAGATAATTTGAACAAAAAACATGTACACAATTTCTCAAAATGGCTACAAACATGTAGAACAATTAGACATTAACTTAGTGACCAATAAAATATCTCCCTTTGATATGAGAAGTAGAAGAGGCAACTCCTATTTAAGATCTTTCTCTAACAATCAGTAATTTACCATCCAGAGGCATCCTTACGAAATTAACCAAAGGACAGCGCCTTGCTTAATATGAGTAGCACCCATGTCCCAGTCAAAAGAATACCTATAAAAGAATTGTCAGAGGAAATTACAAACAAATACATAAACATGTTAAACTATCTCGGAACAGTTAGGTTTGATACAGCAGTGACAGTCCGTTAACCATAAGTGCCAAATGATGGAGCAACAAACTACAACAGATTTAGTGCTGATTTGCAAGCAAATTATATTGGCTCACAACCATGGGGTCCAGTTTCCAATTTTTCTTTTCATTTTTTCCCCTCCTCCTATAGCAACTTTATCAATGTATTAATTTTCTTTTCTATATCGACTATCCTGGAGGCAAAATAATGATGAATTGATGTTACACACTCTGTTGAATATTTTATCAGATGCAATATGCATTTGAAATTTTGGATTCATAAGAGGTCAAAAGTCCATACACACAAACTCGTCGACCGACATGGAGTTCAATTGTATTAATTTATGGACATATAGGAATACTTGAATACACAGAACGCATCAAACATGAACAAGTTAGTTGTATAGATTTCACTTAGCAAAAAGCTAACTATTTTAATGTAAAGAATGTCAATATTTGAAGATAAATGATAGAACAAATGTATAACAGGTCAAACCATGGCCAACTACCTAAGAGTTTGGCGAGTTTTCAGGATTTATATCTGTGCTACACTAACTAGAAATAAACTAAACTATAGAAGTTTGGAACAGATAGTGTAAACAAATTCAACCTTGGATCAGGATGAAATCAAACATCAGAAAGACATGTTTTGATATGCTGATACAACGTCTTTTAGAAGGAAATACAGATAATAGAGCTTAGAAAAGCAGTCATCATTTATAAGGTTGCTTTAATTCCAAGTCAAATGGTTTGTATTACGACACTAGATTTTCGTCTCCCAAGCTCCCATTCTTCAACAAGGGGAGTATTTAGCTATTGGAAAATAACCTTAAGTTAATTCAGCCCCCAATACTGGCGGTAGCTCCTCCTACGTGAACAGCAGGAACTAGTCGGAAGATTGATAACCAAGACCCCCTACGGATTATGCAATCTAATGAACCAAATGTCAACCTATTACTTTTAGTGGCTGAGACTAGTTCACACTTTTTCCTCAGAAAGGTGGTCCTCAAGGCCTCTTAAATTCCAATGATCATGATGAAGTATTCACTAGCTCCTCTCAGGACCCACAATCTTCTATCTTTCAGAAACACTTGAAATCGGAGCCTCCGAAGAAAGAAAACAAATGGCAGCACCGATGGGTAAGAAGAGCTCAACTACAAGGGCATGGGGCTAAGCCCCACCCCACTACATTTATTTCCGAAATTTCCATTCCACAATTGCAATTGTTTGGAATGCAAGACATTGCTGATTTTAGAAGTTTGATTTCTTTTTGCATAAGTTTATACTGATTTTGTAAGCTCCACTATTGAGCTCTATTAACTAAGAATTTGAACCAAAACATATCTAAGAAATTTACATAACGAAGATCTACAGCAGATGCATAAAAAGAACTTAAATTTCAAACCGAAAGAAAACCAATCAAACTTGCTGAACTACTTACCAGAAACAACATGTCCATGGTTCTTCCCGTTTAAAAAACAATTGCAAGTTCTCTCCGAAGACCCTTCAAGTTCAACGGCTTCACATTTGCCGCACAGATCACTCACATCGGCGCCAATAACGCCATTCGGCAAACCCGATTTCCGACCATCCGAATTCGAATTCGACTGTAAGTTCCTAGCTTTTTTAGCCTTTCCTTTAACGAGCTGACTCAAATTGAAAATCCTAACTCCGTTTTCCTCCCCAAGGATCAGGAATCCGAAAGAGAGAGTAATCGAAAACACCGGCTTCGAGCACTCGACCACAGCGCACCTCATCAATTTCACCACCTCGTCGCCAACCAACTTCACCGCGAAAATCCAAACCTTGGAGCCGGAGACCGAGTGCATCGCGAAGAAATTGACCGAGCCAGCGAGCTTGACTGAAACGCCATGGACGGAATCGACCAAAACCCCTGATCTCTCCACAAATTGGAGGTCTTTCTGATTGCAGACGACTCGAGCCCGAGCGAAAAGCTTTCTCCCCTGCAGAAGGAAGAACCGGAGGAGGATTCGGGAGCCGCCGGCGTAGGGACCGGAGACGACGAAGAGAGGGAGGGAATCGGGGGAGTTAGGGTTTTGGAGGAGGACGAAGGCGGAGGAAGAAGAAGGTGCGCGGACGATGGTCTGAGGAGGAGGGAGGGAGGAGGAGAGGCGGAGGGGAGAGAGAGAGGGGTAGAGAGAGACAGAGGAGTCGGAGTGCATGAGAGCTAGAGAGAGAGAGTTGGGTTCGAAGAGGAGAGAGGTTATGTGAGGGGAAGAGAGGGAAGGATTTGGGAGGCTAAGCTTCGAGGCTTGAACCACAACCATTAGAGACCTGAACTACCACGACGACCACCGCCGCCGCCGCTCCGCAGCCGTCACCGCCACCGCCACAGCCGCCGGCTTAGATTTGGTATGTTTCTTTCGGTTTTAGCAGGGTAGACATTCATCGTTTGCGAGACGAAGGTTGAGCATGATCAACGTTTTCTTTATTGTTTTTATTTTTATTTTTATTTTTATTTTAAAGGATTTTGCATATCCCCGTAGTTGATTTTAAATTAAAGTAAAATCAAATTAAAAAAAAAGGCTAAAAAATATTTGTTTCTAAAATTAACATCTAATTTCAAAAAAAAAAAAAAAAACTAACAACTGAACTCTTCTTAATTTTTTAATTTTTTAATCAGGAAAATCAAGTGAGGTCTTTGTTTGAGATTTTTTTCTTTTTCTTTTTCTTTTTTTTTTTTTTGAAAAAGTCATTAAAGTTTGAACTTAGGAGTGGTTTGTTTTACTTTTAAATTTATTTCTTTGAATTGGATCCGACATTAGTGTGCTAATCTCGGATTATTAAAACCTTATGCCCATGTAAACCCACATCCTTATGTTTGGATCAAATGGCTTTTTTTTTTTTTTTGGTTGGTTTCACCTTTCAACTATTAAAAAAAAAAGGCCCAAAAAATAAATACGTTTTATTTTATTTGTTTATTTTTCATTCGTGAGTAACGGATTTTTGGACTTTTATTTTTGAGAAAGAGATCAAAGAGGCGGTGACTTTGACAAAAATCTTGAAAGGGGCAAGTTGAGTTGAGAGATGGGATGGGAAGAGATGGCTAATATTGTCAAGGAATCTGTCTCTATTTCTTTTCTTCTTTTTTTTTTTTTTCTTGAAAGGGGCTATAGTTGTGTTTGTTCTTTTCTTTATTTTGGTTATCAAAAGAATAATGTGATTGATATCAATCGACCTAATTAACTTCAGAGGAAAAAAAAACTTTTTTTTTTTTTGAATTTGAAACGATTGATTGAACTATGCACGTTATGGTAGAGTTAGACTATATTTATAATCACAAAAAAGAGACTAATTTTAGTAACTCGTTCACAAGTCAGTATCATGTAGTAATAGTATTAGATTTAATTAAAGAATTTTGGTAGATGAAAATATAATTTTCAAGATTATTTTTTAATGTTATACGTTTCATCTTTCAATATAATTATTTTTCAAAATCAGTTGATAAGCACGTGGTACGCACGTATGGAACAAACAAAGAAAAAAAAATTCATGTGACACTAACGACGATAATATGACAATTACATGACAAACACGTAACAAATGTAGAATAGAGGAAGAAAGCCTACATCGACTCTTTTAAAAAATGTAATCAAATACATAACTACAGCTAATAAATCCTCACACTTTAGTCAGAAAAGGAAACTATCAAATAAACTAATCGAGGATAAATGACTAATCTTCAAGCATTTTATTATTTTATGCGTATTGCATATGCCGTATCATAAATTTGTCAATAAAAAAAAAAAGTGATTCGGATTTCGAAATAAAGAAAAATTCAATTTAAATTAGATTAAATTGGGTCTAAATCCATATGTCAAATAACAGGTAAATTTGCTTTTAATTAAACCGCTAGGAGGCTATCCTGCACCAAAATATACTTATAGTCTTTTCCTTTCATACTTATGTTGAGCATGTACAATAACTTATAAGCTTGTAACATTCATTATACTTGTAGTTTCTATTTTTTTTAAGAATTTGTTCTACAATATTTTCTTTTCAACCATTTAAATTTACTATTTAATTGTATGTTAAAATTTATAATTCAAACGAGCCTTAAACATAATAACAACTTATTTTGGTGGCTCTTAACCCAACTGAGTGGAACCGCCTTTGGAATTCTAAAGTTCACAATAGCCATGAGGTCCTTCGGTGGCTAATTCTTTCGAATGCTCTCCCGGTTCGAACTTGCATTCAAGAGTTATTTCAGATTGAGTCAGATCTATTCGGTTTTTAGATGTTGGCATTTATAATAATTTGTTTAGAAAAATAAAAAACAATGATTAAGTTTAGTTTTGCTCGGTGTCTCAGTCGGTAAACCAACATGTGTTGCTACATCAACATGGTGAATTCGCAGATTTGAAATTTGAATTATTTATAGTTGTGGATTTACTTGAAGATAATTGTTACTGAGAAGATAATGCTGTAAATCATTATTAAAAATGTGGATAATATCTTGTAGATTTGAATTTAAATGGAATATCTAAATTTAAATAGGATTCTTAATCCTATTCAAATTAGAATTTCAAAATATCCCAAGATTTTCTAAAGATCGTGTTTTTAATCAAGGAGATATTCATTGCAACATCAGGTATAACACCAATGACATATACCCAAGCTCGAGACACACAAATGCACGTTTTTTTTAATAAACAAAATAGAAAATGCATGGAACATTATATTATAGTAAACGTGAGCAATTGACCCTAATATTTCACCTTCACAAGATGCAGAGTTTAAACTTAAACTGGAATCTTATGTAATCTTTTCAATTGATCAAGAACTAGAACCCAATATACGTGTGAAAAATTTAACATCCAATACCTTTTGTTTGATTTTAGGGGAAGTAGTATAGTTTTTGGTTTTTGGTTTTTGGGTTTATTTATTATTTTTAGTTTTCTGTTTGTTTTGGGCCAAGATGCCAAAGAGGAGATTGTTAGGTGTTCAGATGCTGGCAATTTATGACAACTTGTTTAGAAAAACCATAAACAATAGTTCAATTCGGTTTTGCTTAGTGTCGTTGGTGTTCTAACATGTGTTGCAACATCAGCTTGCAGTCACATGAATTGGCAAATTTTAAGTTTGAATTATTTACAGTTGTTGATAGTGTAATTTATCCAACAATAGAAACCCACCTTTCCACGGTGAACGGGTTGCATGAGCATGAGTAGGGCTATTTTCAAGATCGATGGAAAAAAGCTGGTGGCCATGCACATCCGATCAGACCAGGTTAATCAGTTGAAGATTCTCTCCTGGGAATTGAGTTGAACGACTACCATCTCCATTGTACTGCTACTCTCAATTGTGGACCACAAGCGGATCACTGTCAGAGTTCGTTGTATTGACTTGGGTAATACTTCCCCTACCACGACTGAACCCTGCGTGTGCTGTCGGCCCGTACTGCAAGCATTATGTCATTCTATACCGACTAACAATAGTACCCTGGTACACCACGCCTGCCGCCTGACACTTGACACTGTGCCTATCCTCATCCCTGTACTGTCACCGACTCTCGTTGTCTGGCTAGACTGACATTGTACTCCCCACCAGTACCAGTATTAGTTTGCCTTTGTGTCCCCCGTCACTAGATTGGAGGGACACGTGACATCAGCCCATTGGAAGTACGGTGCCTCTACGCTTGAAGCATGTCTACCTACTGGGAACACTAGGAGTTCAACCCGTCAGGGTCACCTGAGCGTCTGGGCCCGCAGGGAATGCTTATAAATAGAGAGTTAGCCAATCTATTCAAGTATGGAGAATTTTTCCTTGTCAAAGCTCTACCTCTCTGCTTGCTCATAGTTCCATTATTAACTTAAGCATTGAAGTGCCCTTAGCAGACACCATACTGGTGTCCCCATTACTTTGAGTTGCTTTCCTTTTGCAGGCAATCAAGCGTAGAGCAACTGTGTGAGGCTGACCACATCAATTGATCGTATTAGGTGTTCAGTCAAAGGTTTTTGGCACCAACAACCGTTGTGGATTTACTTGAAGATAATTATTACTAAGAAGATTATACTGTAAATTATTATTTAAAACATGGATAATATCTTGTGGATTGAATTTAAATGGAAAATGTAAATTTAGGTAGGATTCCTAATCTTATTCAAATTAGAATTTCAAAATATCCCAAGATTTTCTAAATATCATGTTTTAAATCAATGAAATATTCATTGCAGATTAAATGATAAACCAAATACACAATTTACGAGTAAATTCTATTTTTTCATAATTTTAAAATTTAAATTTCAAGTTGTTGTAACAACATTCGGTGTGCTAGGAGGTGTTCCAACAAAGATTGTAATAGTTTGAAATTTAAATTGAAAATCGAAATAATCCTAGATTTGCCTTGGGATTTCATGCTACATTATATGAAGGTCTCAAAAATAATTTGCAAAGTGTAGGGCACATAGTTATTCATATGGATCTTGAGACTTTGAAGTTTGAGTGTTCTATCATTTTTTGGGACAAGAATTTGGAGTCTTCGGGAGGATACTTTATCATTATTCGGGAGAAGAACTTGAAGTTTTAGGGAGAAGGCGTTTTCAGTTGAAGGGAGTTTAACGCCAAGACTAATGGTACTCGTCGAATAAATAGGAAGAAGAAGTCTTTGGATTATATAAGTTCGAGAGTACTTGTAATCATTTTATATTAGTAGATTATTCGATAGCTGGGCATGGCTCTGAGAAGTAGCTGTGACTAAACCTTATAAAAATTGCCTATGTCTTTTATTTATTTACGCTTTCGGTAATTTAATTAAATCCGATAAATTAATAAAAACGAATCTTACAAGATCTTTGCTTTCTTTGTGGTAAATTTCCTGAAACTTTGGTCCACCTTTTCCTTTCCTGTCAATTTGTAAATCATAATATTTGGTTTGCCTTGCCCCTGGAATTTCAGGTTTCAGGGTCGGTTTACCAGCTAACTAGATTGGCTCAAGTGGCTTTGGTCATTGGATAACAACCGTCTTATTCAAGATGATTGCTTTCTTTTTGCCTCTTTATCTCTTGAACACATTTGGCGCATTCATAATGATGTTACCTATTCTAAGGCAACTCCTACTTCAACTGGAATATTTTATTCCATATCCTTGTCCTTTGATCGCTTCAACGGACTCTCATGGACACTACCCCTGTAGTCACCCCTTCTTAGACCCCCATTCTGATAGGTTGGTGAAACTAAACTTTGATGTTTCTTGTTATCATCGAGTTTCATTCATAGCAGTGGCAATCATGGACTCAAAAGGAAGTTCTCTCGACTTGGTGGTAGATTGTGATAGTCATCAGTCTTTAGAAGGAAAATAATAAGTTATGATGTCTTACATCGCTTAGTAATGAATATATGTGATGGTTCATAAATAAAGAGACCACCTTCTAATGGTATGAAGCATTTTGGAGCTAGCTCAAGAGTAAACTATACGGATACGAGGTCCGAAGTAGACAATACCATACTGAAGAGAGGCACGGGTTGTTACATGGATCATGTGGAGACTCGTTCCCCTCTAGTAGCTAAATCTCAGGCAGCCCTTTTGGCAATCAAGGAAGCTAAAAAGCACAAGTTTTCTTGTTGAATTTTTTAAGGCGGCACTCAGACGATTATTTCTTATCTTTCTCGTGATAATTCTGACCACCTTTGGAAATTGAAAATAACATTACGAAGCTCATGCCATGCTAAAAGGATTTCAATTATGTTCAGGGACGGATATGTGTTAGGGCTAGGGGTGCCCCCCTCAATTTCTTGAATTCTAAATTTTACTCCCATATTTTCTTAAAATTTTGTAATTTGTTCTCATTCAAAAGTTTTTTTCTTAAGTGTACCCCCACTCAAAAAGTCCCCGCCCCCTCCCCCCTCAAATATGCCTTATAACACTTAACTTATTCTTATATTTTAATATCATCACCAATATTTGATTCTTCTTTTTTCCTCCTAATTTCTTTATCTACTTTTCTTTCTAAATTTTTTAAACTTTTATTTGGTTTTAAAAAATTTATTGATTTTAAAATTATCAACAATTTGATTATTTGTATGTGTAATTTTTTTTGTTTTTTGTTTTTGTTTTTTCAGAGCAGTGTAAGTTTCTATTTGTTAATAAAAAGAATTATCTTTATAATGAAAAATGATGGTGTAGAATAAATTAAAGTAGAATTTAATTTTAAATAAAAAAATTACAAAAAAACATACAACAAATCATGAACTAGAAACTTCTATTTATGACAATGTTTGAGATAAAGTTCAAGAATAAATTTCACAATATTTTAGAAATATAAAAACAATATGTAATAGTAATTACGAGTTACAAACCCGTAAGTTGCACGTGGAGAGAAGAAAAAACAAAAATAGAAAAAATTGACTAACATATAATAAAAACAGTTGATTAAGATATAGATTATAATTACATTAAGTATATTTATTATAATAATATTAAGGTACACACATTTATTTTTATATTAAAATATCTGAGTTATATATACAAACAAACATATATAGATATATGTTTATAAATAAAAGTTTTATAAATCAGATAGTTTTTGTTCTGAAAATTATATAAAGTTACAAACAAAAAAGATAAAATAAAATCATTATATAACAATAAAATGATAATCGGTAAGGAAAAAACAGAAACAAAAAAAAAAAAAAACTTATAACATATTCAAAATCTCATATAACAATCTAAGTGAACAATTTAATATACACATAACATAACAAATGTCATGAAAATTTTAAATAAATAGCTTGTAAAAAAAACTAAAATTATTAGATCAAGCTTAGATCTCTTATATGATAAGAATATTTATAAAGAATAACTCAATTATAATTCAGTTGCGTCTTTTATAGCAACCAGATGAAATGTTTAGGATTTTACAATGGGTGAAAAATTTAATAGCCAGAAAAAAAGATTGATAGACAGAGAAGAAAACAATTTTGTGTCTACCAGTTAGTGATGTATGGTGTTTTGCCATTTTTGTCCTTGAAACCCTATTTGTGGATTTCTTTTTTATACATGCAATCTAAAGATAGAAATAGCAAGGGAAAGAAGAAAAACCAACGAGAAATGAACATTGAGAGGAGTGACGGCAAGAGGAAGAGCAAGACAAACATAGGGTTTCAAGAACCAAAAAAATATAGATAGAGAGAGAAAGAGAGAGAGAGAGAGAAGCAAAAAAGAACAAAAAAGAAAAACCAAATAGAAATGAATATTCAGAGGAACGGCAGCAAGAGGAAGAGCAAAACAAACATAGAGTTTCAAAAATAAAAAATATATAGACAGGGGGAGAGAGAGAGAGAGAGAGAGAGAGGAGTAAGGGAGTATAAAGAGAAAAAATTCGTTAAGACAGATAACGGCAAAGATGAAAAATGAGAGCAGAATAAACATTAACTCAAATAAACAAAATAATAACATATTTAATACTATTTTGTTCTCTAAAGAAAAAAGAAATCCAAACTCCCAAACATCCGTAGCAACTATAAAGACTATCAAATAATATGTATTAGTTATTCATAATATTCCATCAATGATATTATATTCAGCAACATATACCAAACTAAGAAAAATATCTGGTATATGCATTATTACATATCTAAAGTGAGATCATCATAGCAAGTTATATATTTTTTAGAAAAATTCCTTTCAAAAACATTTAGATTATTGGGGAGGAGCAGAAGAGGAAGAAACAGAAAAAACAGTGACAAAAAAGAAACCAGCAAACAAAAATGAAAAAAATAAACAATACCCATCACAACAACACTCATCAAATAGCATCATACAACTATAAATACTAAAGTTTTATAAACTACATATAAAGAAGAATACATTTAATATAAAATATGTGAAAGGAAAAATTACCACAATACCAAAATTATAAACTATACAAACAGGAAGAAAAAAAACAGATACATATAAAAATAAACAAAGAAAGCAATTATTCTTATCAAAACAAATTTGTAAGAATTAAAAGAGCAGTTTATCATAATACAATAAAACATCAATATACTGTAATTAAGATGCATAAATAATAGTAGTACCTGAGTAAAAACAGGAAGTTTGCACAAAATGAATATCCCAAAATAATTAGTCATCAGAAGATGAAAAACAGCACAATAAAACTTTGCAAGTAAGAAATAAAGGAGGTTGAAGCTAGAGTAATTAAGAGACTGATAAGAGTAAAGTGATAGTAAGCTATGAGAATAATATAATAAATGAGAGAAAAAGTTATATACAGAAAAAATTGAAAAGAAAAAAATTAATTAAAAAAAAAAAAAGAGTCGGTGAACTGCAAACAGACAATATAAACGAATACACATTCACACAACAAACTGATAACACAATTAAAACAAATTAAAAGCATTAATGACAAACTTAGATCTCTCAGTCAAAGTAATTATTACAGTGTAAATAGCAGACTCACAGCCAATAAGAAAATTACAGCTAAAACAAAAATAATCTATAAATATTAAATGTCCAACACAAATCAGCAATCAAAATAGTAAAATCAGCATAGAAAGAAACTTAATGAATAATCTAGAAGATTAACTAATGGAAAACCCTAACAATCTATTGAAATCTAACTAAAATATCAAACATATTTATGAAATATAATACGAAATTATAGAACTAAAAAAAAAAGCACACAAATTTCGGTCATAAAATCAGAGAAGATTACCCCGGGGGATAAAAATGGGAAAACAAATTACAAACATCATAATCAAAAAGTATTCAAGATGTCCGGTAACATTCCCAATTAGTCATTTTAGCAGTATTATTTCTTCAATCTACAAAAATAAATTAAGAAATAACAGATATCAAAATTAATTTATTTTACATCAAAAAAAGAAATACAAAAAAAAGGGAAAAAAAGTTACTAAAATAAATGCAAGCAAAACAAAGACATATCTTTTTTTTTTTCTGTTAATTTATTTCAGGAAAAATAATGAAGGAAATCCCACTGAAAAAAAAATGAAGAGACCATTGGTGAAGACACTAACAAAGGCCAAAAAAAAAAAAACCCTAAAATGAAACCCTAAAAATCCGAATCAATAAACCCACGGAAAAAAAATGAGAAAGGATTAGTAAACACAATAACCAAAACTAAAAATAACCAAAACGAAGAAATAAAAAATAATAATACACAAAAAAGAAAAACCCCCTAAAATCAAACCATAAAAATCTGACAAAAAAAATTCACCAGGGGAGAAAAAAAATTAAAAAAAAAAGAGGTGAGCATCCGTTAGGATCTGAAAACAAAAAAAAAAAAACCCTAAAATAAATCCCTAAAAATTGAAGAAAGCAAACCCACCGAATAAAAAAAATGGAAGAAAAAAAAAAGAAATAATAGATAAACACATCAACAAAAAGTAAAACCTAAATTTTCAAAACCCAAAAAAAAAAAAAAAAAACCTCTGAAACCCTAAAAATATGACAAAATAAATCCACCAGGGGAAAAAAAAAAGTAGCTGAAAATCCATAAACATAACCACAAAAACTAAGAGGTAGGATATGAAAATCCAAAAAAAAAAAAACCGTCAGAGAAATCGTCAAAAATCGAAGAAAACAAACCCACTGGAAACTAAAACCTAGAATTTCAAAACCCGAAATACATACAATCTAAAGAGCAAGAGAGAGCAACCGAAAAAACAAAAACTAAAAAGAGATGAACATTGACCAAACAAACACCAAATGAAGAAAGGGGCGGCGGCAAGAAGAAGGGGAAGATAAACATAACCAAAAAAATGTAAAGAGATAGAGAGAGAAAAAGAACAGAGAAAAAGAAAGAATTTGGAGAACCAAAAAAATCTAAAGAGAGAGAGAGACAGTAAGGAGCGAAGAAGAAGATCAAAAGAATGTAGAGAGATAAAGGCAGTGAGGAGCGAAGAAGAAGACCCAAGAAGAAGACCAAAATATATATATATATATATATATATATAGAAGACCGAAGAAAAGAGAAAGAGAGAGAGAAAGAAGCGAAGAAAAGAGTGAGAGAGAAAGCAAAAAGACAAACCCACAAAGACAGAGGAGCAAAGAGGAAGACCAAAAAAATGTAGAGAGAGAGAGTGAGAGAGAAGACTGAAGAAAAGAGAAAGAGAGAGAGAAAGAAGCGAAGAAAAGAGAAAGAGAGAAAGCAAAAAGACAAACCCATACAAATAGGGTTTCAAGGGCAAAAAGGGGATATCACTGTGGAAACTGTGAAAAACCAAAGGGTTTCAAGGATGAAGATGTAATTTTACTGTTAACTGAATAGTGAAAGTCTACACTCCTTTAGTATATATGAGTTTAATACCCGTGCGATGCACGGAAAAGAAAAAAATAAATAAAAATTTGAATATTATATAATAAAAATAATTTGTTGAGTTAAATATTATAATTATAATTATTATAATTTTTATTAATTTTTTTTTAATACTGAACATGCAAAATCAAGATGATAATAACACTAATAATAATAAAGGTGAAAACAAAAGTAAAAAGATGATTTTTTTTTTTTTACAATTATACTTATTTAAAGGAAAAAATTTAAAACAAAAATAAAATACGGGAAAAAAAAAGGAAGGGAAAATTTTTGGATTAAAAAGAATTTGAAAAAATTATTTTGAACAAAAATATTATAACAAAATAAAATATATATCTTATTTGATGAGTTTTTTAATTAAAAAAAAGGCAAAAACAAAAAAAAAAAAACAAAAAAGGAAAAAATTTATTTGGTTATATATATGAAAAAAAGAAAAAAAAATAAAGGAAGTTTTTAATATAGAAAAAAAAAGAGAAAAAATTGTATGTGGAATGATAAGAAAAAAAAAAGGAGTGTTTAAAAAATAAAATAAAAGAAACAAAGTATGAAAAAATAAGGAAGATAATATATTTACAATAATTTTCGGGATTAAGTTTGTTTTTTTTAATATTTATATTTACATTAAGATATCTGAATTATATATATTAGTATAGACATATCTTTACATTTACACATATAAAAAGTCTTGAAATAGTAAATTTTTTTCTTGTAGAATGACCAAGTGTCATTCGTGTTTAATTTTCTTTATCTTCTACTCCGATCTGTTAAAATAAAAATATTTCTATGTGTTAGTAAGATGATGTTTATATTTAATATATAAATTGAAATAAATTTATTAATTTACTATGTAATTATATAGAAAAAATAATATTACCTGGTTTCTTTTAATTTTTTTCTTGGGTCGCTTGGGGATATAATTTGACGATGCGATGGAAAAGGTTGATGTTGAGGACTAAAACAACAATATATAAAATTATATAATAAATAATAATATATAAATATATATTAAATTAAATAATCAAAAAATCAATATTAAAATATAAATAATAATATACCTTAATTCAACTTAGTCGATGATAGGTTCGGTAAAGATCAGTTGTTTTTTTGCAAGTTTTTTGCTTCCTAACTGAGGTGGTTCTAGATCAATAGAAATTGTTGATGGTGGAATTTCTTCGAACAACGTTGTTGTTGGTGCAGGTAACAATATTGGTTGTATATCATCATCAAATGTTTTTACAATTACTGTATCGATGAACACACCTCGTAGACGAAATTGGATGACAAATATTTTTGATATGCCTTTCAATTGGTTCAGAATAGGAGGAATAACGGTTGGATCAGTGTATCCCTCTTGGATCGTCAACATGGAGCAAGGTTTATTTATTAATGATTGAACTATTTTTCCAAACATGACGATATTCATCCCTCCAGTGTTGTCTTCAATCCGTGCATTAATTTTGTACCTGTTAAAAAATTTTAATATTTATTTAATTTTTAAATATTTTGATATTCACGTATGAAAAAAAAAAGGAAAAATTTTTTCTTTGATAGAGATAAAATATATTACCAAGTGATTGGCATAGTAGTCAAATGTCCATGACTATCGCGCCACCATGATGTCCCTGATTGTTTTAGTTGTCTGTAACATCTTGGACATGTATTGTAGAACCAACCTTGACGAATATCAAGCTCCGTAATGGTCGCTTTAACAGTGAATTTTGTTTCCTGTTTGATAAAATTATATTAATAATGTTGAGTAAATTATTTATTTTATTTTATAAATAATAATTTAATATTTATCTGATTTTGATATGGATTTAAAGCTTGAAGTTCAGTGACTATTGTTCGGTTGGCAATCTTTTGTTCTTCTAATGATAACATTTGTTTTGTTGATCCAGCAATAAAGTCGATTCCTTGGATAGAATGACTGAATCTACAGAAAATCAATATATTAAATAAAGTTAGTATTTTTTTAATTAGTATATATAAATAATTATAATAATTTATGAATGACAATTTATAATACCTTTTTTTGATTTTTTTTGTTTCAGCAATGTCTGGATCAAGAATAATATAAATAACCACTCGTGCTAGCGACATAAAGTCCACCTGTATATGTATGATTATAATAGTTTGTGATTAATAGTATAAATTTTGTAATTTTTTTAAGTTAAGAGAACGGGATTTTTTTTCTTAATTGTTGTATATTTACTTACCCATGTATTGTTTGGCCACCATTGTTGAAAATGCTACAACAATTGGTTCAGGCATTATTTGAATTGCATTTTCATCAAAAGTTTATCCAAGTTCTCCCCAGAGAGTGACATTAAGCGTTTCTTCTCTGTGGAATAAAATGAATACAAACAAATAATATTTTAAGAATAAATAATGAAAATTTTAGAAGTATATTTTTAATAATATATTATTTTTAATTACCTGATATTTTGAATGGCGACACTTCGACTTTTTACTGATCTATCATTTATAATAGATTCTTCAATATTTTTGATGGAGATAATACGACCAATTACATCTAACACAATATAATAATTAGGAAGTCATTAGTTATTATTTTATATAGAAATAATTTACTAATTATTAATTATAAATTAACAACTATAGATGTCAAATATGATTTACCTGATAGAAGATCATTAATGTTGACTTTTGGTGTAAGTTGATCGAATTCCACAAAGTTGAATTTGAGTAGAGGTATTTTCGGTATATCATCCTCAACATTTTTGAAGATAGTGGATATTGCAGATTGCAACATCGCAACGTGAGGGACGATCTTGTAACTTGGTTTGTTGTTCGTTATGAAGAAGTTGCTAATTTCATATATGCTGCCTTCTTGTATTTTATTTGTTATGAATTCAGCATCTTTCGCACGAATAAAATCGTGTATTGCCTTATCCTGTATTAAAAAAATATACATTAGTTATATATTAAACAATAAGCAAACATATTTTTTAAACACATGATAAAATTAATGAGAAATAAAATGAATTACCTGTTCGTCAACTAATAAACAATCAAGGCTTATTAATTTTCCGGTTTTGTAATCTGTGTTTCTCCATAACCGGCATATTCGAGCGCATATTGCCTGATGTGTTTCTCCTGGTTTTAACACTCGTATTGGATTGAACATTTTCTATAAACAGAAATAATATATATAAATACAAATGTTATTACGTTGTAAAGCTCATTGAAACAAAATCAATATTATTCTATTTTTTTAATAGATATTTATTATTTTTGATGAATATTATGTAATATTTCTTTATAAAAATGTTTTTGACATGATTTGGATATTTATTAATTGAATCATATATTAAAATATGTAATCCTTTTGGTGAAGTCACTCTAGATAAAGCAACATATAATTGACCATGACTAAAAATTTCATCTTCTAAATATAATCTGACTTTATTCAAAGATTGGCCTTGACTTTTATTTATTGTCATTGCATAACAAATTTTTAAAAGAAATTGTCATCTTTTTAAAGTAAATGGCCATTTTGATTCACGAACTGTCATTTCTATCCTTGGTATATACACTTTTTCATTTGTATTATTAGAGTTAATTATACGTCCTTCGACAATTCTATTTATTAATTGTGTAATAATCATTCTAGTACCATTATATAAATTCATTGATTGATTAAGATTTCGCATTAACATAATAGGAATTCCAATTTTAAGTTTTAATTCATGTGGAGGTAAACCATTGAAATTAAGAGTGTGTAAAAATTCAGTGGGATATAAGAGATTTAATTCTTCGATATTTTTAGATGATGAAAGAATAGTATTACAACTGTAATAAATTTTTGTATATGTAGGTACTAATGATAATATATATTTATTTATTTTATCAGTTGTTTTATTTTTAGGTGTAATAATCGCTCGTTGTTTTAAATAATTAATATCTTGAAAATTATTATGAAAATTATCATATATTATTGTGTAGATTTGTTCAATAGAATTTGTATTGTATTGTATTAAATATTTTTCAAGTATTCTAATCCAGGTAGCATCTTCATTTTCTGGATCTTTCATTCCATTTGCTGTTCCATCACCAACATTTAAAATCCATTCTGAAAAATTAGTTATTTCTATTTGTTTTTCAATAGAGTAATTATTTCTTTTTAATCGCATATTTTCTGTTAAAGTAAGTATTCGAATATATGGCCAAAGATAAAAATTGTTTATAGTTACATCAATAATATTTTCTTTTGTGCAATTTGGGACAACATGCAATATTTGTATGAAATCACCACCTAAAATAACTGTTCTTCCTCCAAAAGGATGATCAAAATTATTTTTTAAATCCTACATTGTTTTATCTAAAGCTTCAAAACAATATTTATTAGTCATAAGTACTTCATCCCATAAAATTAATGTAGTTTTTTCTATTAATTTTGCTAATTGAGTAGATTTTTTTTATTTGGGAAGTTGAAAATTCATCGATTAAAAGAGGTATACGAAATGTTGAATGTGCGGTTCGACCTTTTGGTAATAATAATGATGCTATTCCAGATGATGCTACAGCTAGTATTATTTCACTGTTTGATCTAATTTTACTAATAATAGTATTCTATAAATATGTTTTTCCTGTACCTCCATAACCATATATAAAAAAAATATATTATTATGTTTATCTTTAATCACTTTTAAGATTTCGTTATAAATAAAATATTGTTCTTCATTTAAATTTTATACTAAATTGATGTTTTCTTCTTTTAATTTATATATATCATAATTGAGTTCTTCCCTTAAAAGATTATTGTTTAGATTATCAAGTAATGATCCAGTTGGAAGTGGAAGATTATAATGTGATAAAGAATATGAATTTAAATTTAATAACTTTTCTAATTCATATAATACATAATTATATAATTCGTTTTCTGAGATTTCAAAATTTGGATTATTAAATAATTTTCTTATTTTGTGTAAAATATCTTCACACATTAATTTTCAATATTTTTCAAGAAATTTTGCTAGATTAGAAATATTACAAAATAATAATATAATAATAAAGAGTTGTCGAAGTTGAATAGATGTTGACCAAAATGATGCTTCTTTTATTGATTCATTCCATTTTTTATCATCTCCTAACAAACCTAATGTATAGCAAGCCATTTGATTTGTAGGATAAACTATATCATTTACTGTTATAAGTGATTCAAAACTTGTTGTTCCTTTTTGATGATTTAATAATAATTTTAAGTAATACAATTCACCTGAACCTGGATGAATATAAAATTTTCTTCCTATGACCACTTTGTCGATGAGTCCAAATTTTATTTTTATTATTCCATACCCATTTTGTTGGAAATTCTATGTAAGTAAGTTCTTGAGCATCTTTATTAGTTTTATTAATTTCCATCAATTCTATTAATATTGTTTTTTGAATTTGTGGTTGACGCATTATATTTTCAAGTTGTTGATTTTTATTAAATGTGATATTTTGCATATTTGGTAAATGAATAGATAGTCGTTGAAAAGCTGGATTTCTATAATGGATTGAATATTCAAATATTCTCCAAATTGCTTCATAAGGTGTGATATATCGGCAATTAAGATAAGTTTTATTTCATTTACTTCTTTATAAATTGTTGTTTCGTTATTTTCAATAATAACATTATCTTCAATTACAGCTCGTATTCTCTCTGGACCTTTTGTAAGATATTTAAATAAATATTTAATTAACATAGATTGAGAATATATTTCAACATTAATGTGAGCACTATATTTTACGCATAATGTTTGATTATACGGAACAACATATCTATTATCAAGTTTAATACCTTCTTTTATAACATTAAATTCTGTATCTCTACGACGATAAATAACAAAACCATTTTTGTCTATAGTTGTTTCATTTTTTATTTGTTTTGAGAATTTTTTTGAACATTTGGAGTTTTTCATATATGGTGCATTTATTTTTGTATATCCACATGGTCCATGTATCCTATATTCTGTTATCATTTAATAACCTAGAGAATCTTTTATTGGATCTGGTATTTCAGTCGAAATAAATTTGTCTATTTCTGTACCATTATGATATTTATGTTCAAGATGTAACCAAAATAGCATATGACAATGAGGCAAATCACGTTTTTGAAACTCCATAACATATAGATCTAAAAAAAGATAAAAGATAAAAAAAAAATATATATATATATATATATATTAGTTCTTTTAGTTTATTATGATAAAAAATAACAATAATACGTAATGGCTTTTTTTTATTTAAAATAAATTAACTCACTTGCTATTATAGTTCTAAAAATATCACCTGATTTTATTGTAGTTAACAAATGATTTAATTTTATTTTAAATATTCTACTTATAATATCTGGTCTGTCTTCGGATTTTTATCCTCCAATTATATTTAAATTTCTTTTGATTTCTGACTATTTAGGATTACATGTAAATGTTAAAAATATATCATAATTTCCATAATGTCTACAAATCGTCTTTGCATCTTGATAATTTTGAATCATATATCTTGGATTTCCAGTATAAGATGATGGTAAAATAATTCTTTTTCCTATCGCTTCTGCGTTTGTATCACCTCTAATTATAGCATCTTGAATACCTTTGTAAATTTTAGATCTTAAATTATTCTGATTTTGTCTAATATAATCTAAACGATTTTCTTCAATAGAAGCATAACTATTTACAGTATATTGTTGAAAAAGTCATCCAGCTCTAAGTAATGTATTTCCTTCATGTAATCGTTGTTGAAATTGAAAAGCATAAAAGGATCTCATTGATATTCGATTTCTACGTGGCTATTACTAGTAAAATTTGGATTCCATTCTATATCAGCTCTATATCCATCTTCTCCGTAAGGAAATAATAAGGGATATTGTAATGCCATATAAGATGGGTGAAGTTTATTGATTCTTTGTAATTCTCCGGTTTGACTATGAATAATAATATCTCTACCATTCTCATATAAACTAAAACCTCCAACAATTAAACCACCTATATCTGTTGAAGTTGGAAGATCATATTGTGTACTATCTCCTTGTCTTCTTCCAATCAATCTTAATTTCATTGATAGTATTTCATTATTTTTATAAACATCTCTCACGCTTCTAAAAAGTTAGACTAATTTATTTGTTTCATCTAACATCAAAATTAATTTTTTTAACAATAATCTCATTTAAAATTATTTTGATTATTATTATTTGAGAAGGTTGCTATTCTATTTTAAATTTCATTATATGTATCGTAAATATATAATTGAGTAAATTTTGGAGGATTATTATCAATTGGAAGTAAAGATCCAATTAAATGATGAATTTGTCCACTGATCTTAAAAATATATGATCTAGATGATTTATTAATATCTGATTGAATATTTGCTCCAAATGAAGTAAAGGCAAACATAGAATTATAAACTCTAATATTTTTTCTGAAATTTACACTCATAAGTCATCCATAATAATTTAAAAGTTGATCTAAAATTGCAGGTGTTTTTTTTTTCTTAAAGGTATCATAATTTTTCTATTTTGACAACATAAAGAAAATTTTAGTGGATATGTATTTTGTGTTTGTTCATTTTTCCAAAATAATACTCCACAGTATTGACATATACAATTACAATATCAAATGTCAATATATTCATTATTTAAATCTATATAAAAAATATGTGTTAAAAAAACAGAAAAAAAAAGTTAGTAAAAAAATTTTCTAAAATTTTGTAATAGGAAAAAAAAAAGAGAATTTGAGGTGAAAAAATTACTTTATTTAATTGATGATAAGTTATGATCTTCCGAAGATGGATTTGATGGTCCTTCGTCGTTGTTATAAGTTGAACATAATTGAATAAATCTATTTCGAACACCAGTAATAATCTATGTATTTAATTCTTCAAATTGATTCGTTACAAAATGTATATTTGTCGATGTGGATGCCTCATTATCATTTGCACACTTTTGATTTTTAGAACATTTTGAACGTTTTAAACAATTATTATTACTATTCGTTTTTCTTTTCATTTTGCTTTATTTAAATTTTTTAATATAAATTATCAAAAAAATATTACAAAATATTGTTAACAGATAAATATTATCAATAAGAGAAAAAAAAGACATATATAACTTATTTAGAGCCAATAAAAAAAGAAACAGTAATATAATAATAATATTAAATATTAAAATTTAAAGAAAACATTCAACAATAAATTTTTTTTATTATAATAAAATGTATTAATACATTCTAAATAAAAGAATATAAATTAAATAAAAAATTCGAACATTTAAGAACAAAAAAATTTTAACAACTTAAATGAATATAACTAAAAAATAGAAAAAATTATTTAACTTTCTAAATAAATATAAAAATATGTTTCATATTTAATAAGTTTAATCTACAATATTTATAAGAATCTAGTTAATAAATAGATGTAAAAATATATTACATATTTAATAAATCTGTTTTTTTAAAAAATATTTTTGTATAACATTTGTAATAATTTGCGTACAATTATTAGAAATAAATATTTTTTTATCATAAATATTATCACAGGGAGGAATTTTTTTTTATTATTATCTATCTTATTCTAAATTTATAACTAATTACTATCTGATTTTCTGATACTATAACTTAATTTAGTTCCAAATATTTATTTTTTCATGTAATTTTTTTTAAAATTTAACATTTTATAATTTCTAGATATTATTTTATTTCTATAATTTTCTTTTACATAAAATTAAATGAATAGGATATTAGAATTTACTTTATTGTTTAATTTATTTAGTTTTTATTTTGTTGGGATATATTTAATTATTATTTGATTTTTTGATATTATAATTTATTTATATTAATTTAAATTTTAAATTAGTTAATTTAATTTCATTTTATTTATGTAGATTTTTTTAAAATGTAACATTTTATAATTTCTAGCAATTATTTCATTTCTGCAATTTTGTTTTACATAAATTTGAATGAATAAAATGTTACTCTTTACTTTATACTTCAATTTTTTTAACCTTTTTTTTTTGTTGGTATGTATGATATTATTTTATTAAAAAATTTTATGTACTTGTTAAATTAAATTCTTTTATTATGTTAATTGTTGTTTAATTTCTTGGCTCATTAAATTTCTCTCAATTTAGTATTTTGTAATTCCTATATGTTTAAATTTTTTTTTTATCGCTATAATATTTTCAATTGACTATTTTGTAATTTCTATGTATTGTTATATTTATATAATGTTATATTACTTAAAATTAATTGGAATAAATTATTTTAACCTTCTTAATATATATGTTTGTAATTACAAACTTTCTATTATTTGTTTTAACCTGTTCAAAGTTTAATTATTGCCATTATATAATAATTTATGAAAATGTTATTTTGTAACCTAGGTGGTTATTTTTTTAATCAAAAATTACATTTATTTGATTAAATAATGAGTAAATTATGTTTAATTATGTTCTATAACAAAATATGAATTTATACTCAATAAAAAATTTAATATATATTAATAAAAAAACCTAATTTACTATTTTGTTTGCTAAAAATTTGAATTAACCAAATCAAATAATGATTAAATTAAGTCATGCTAATTAACCATTACATATCTTATAAGCAAAAAAAATTTATCCATACAAATAAAAACTATACAATTACATAATAAAAAAACTTAAACTATGCAATTAAAATCACAATAATTTGTAATCATAAAACTATTTAAATACAGAAATTCTTATAATAAATTGAAATATTAGAACAACGTACTGCAAAAAAAAAAAAAAAAAAAGAAAAGCTCCCCGAGTAATAGAGGGGAAAAAAAAGGGGAAGGAAAAAATTAAACAACACAACAACAAATCAAATAAGGATAATAACAGTAATAAAACATCATAAAAATACAGATACTTAAATATGCATTACACTATGATATATACTAATCTAAATACATAACTAAATATACAAACATACATAAATATATATACCGTCAAAAATGACAAAAAAATTTTAATAATATATTTTATATTATGCTCAGATCTCATTAATATTTTCTATCAATGATAACCATAATACAATTCAACATCATCTTTCACGACTACCAAGTGTGATATTTGAGAATGTGTTGAAAAGAAAAGAAGAAAGGAGGGGGACAAAAAAAAAGGATGGAAACTTTATAAATGTTTTCCTCAAACAGAGAGAACAAATAGAATAGGAGAAACGGTCATTAGAGATAAAAAGGGGGAACCAGTTTCAAAATATTACAATAGTATGGAAACAGAATTATATAATATGAATACTATTATAGGATGACAAAAACAAATTCAACACAAAGTCCCAAACACCCACGGCAACCCTAAAGATGGTCAAATAGTATATGCAACATATATAATAGATAATATCATATTCAGCATCATATAATAAATTAAAAAAGAAATTTGGTATATACATCATTGCACAGTTAAATAGAGATCATTATAGCATATAAAAACTGTGATCCAAAAATTTTTCTTAAAAATATTTAGACTAACAAAAGACGGCAATCAAAGAAGGAGGAAAAGAAAAGAAAAAGGGAAAAAAAAAAAAAAAAGAACGAACACAGTAGAAAACAGTCAGGTTGTCACATAAAACGGTAAAAAAAAACAGTCAGGAAAACAAAAAACAGAGAGGGGGAAAAAACCACAATGGAAAAAAAATTCAATCTGTTCACAATATTATTATCATCATAATAAATATATTCATATAATATATGAATCAATAGAAAAACCAGCAAATGAAAATAGCAATCAAGACTCATTAAAACTCTTAAATAAACATAGTACCTGGATAACAGAATAGAGAAGGCTTGGACAGAAGTCAATTAAGATCCAGAACAAAACACTTAAGGAGGATTTTACAGAAGCATTAATAGTGAAGGGAACGGATGAAGCAATAAATGAACAGAGATTGTTTATAAAAGAGAGCTAATTAAATGAAAAGAGTCGGTGCAAGAGACAGAGACGGTGAAGAATGGTATTTGGAGATAATAGATAAACAAAAAAAAAAATTAACATAGTGACTTGCATTAATGACAGAAGACCAGGTGGGAAAAAAGTTCACTCAAGGTTATGATGAACAGTAACCTACGGACCCCTAACAAATCACAAAATTATAACAGGGAAAAAAAAAACTAGATAACATAAAAGCATTAAATGTGAAAGACAGAATTTGCAAACTGTAATCATAAGCATATAACTCAACAGTAGAAAAATTTAGGAATTCATTCGAATCTAACCATATCATCACATACCACAATTACTAAATTTCTCACTGATTACTTAAAATAGAGTAAAAAATTATGATAACAAAACATCACACACACTAAGCCAATTATATCAGAATTGCAAAAAAATTCAGGAAAATATTACCCGGGGAGGAAAAAGGACAAAAAATTACATATTTAAAAATCAACAGACAAATTATCCTCAATGTTCTTCTCCATATGTCCATTTGTCCATTCTGTCAACATAGTCATCCCAATCTGCAAAAACCATCAGAAAAAATAAACGAAAACAAAAAATGAGAAACAATACCGAAATCAAATAAACCCAGGAAAAAAAATTTCAATATACCCAATATTTTCTTTACATTTTTTACCCTGCCTTTGGTTTCAAATATGATAAAAATATATCAAAGAAAACTCGTAATAAAAAAAGCAAAAAATGTTTCAAGAGTAGAAACGCAAACTAAAATATGATAAAAATTGCAAAAAACAAAACAAAAGCAACAATGAAACTAAAAACCCAAATTCTGAAAACGTAAAACACAATCATCCACAGCCTGCATGCATGTTGCCTTAATATGATATCTAACACTCTTAATGCCTCTTGGAAGTTCTCAGATTCTTGACCTCGCAGAGCATTTGCAATTGCTTGCATGGGAATTTTTGCAGCAAAGCTAATTTCGACTTTAAAAGTTTTTGACTGATACTGTGGGCGGATTTTCTTTCGGTCATTCTTAGATCGACTACCATCACTGTCAGCACTACGATCTCTATTGCTCTTATACCAAAATGAAGCACCAAAAAAAAAAAAAAAAAGAGGAAAAACTAATCAAGCCATGATAGGCAAGCTATTATTCAGTAACACCCAATACATCCATCTCTTTGCTGAAACATTATCAACCACAACAACGAACTTAAGTTTGTTTCGTGGAAGAGACCCAACAGTAAATAAGTTCTTCTCACCATCGTAGGCAAAGTCCTTATCAGCTAAACAATAATGAAACACAAAACAACACAATGAACACTATAATGTACACCTTCAACACCTCCCCCCCCCCCCCCCCCAAGAGGGAAAAAAATACCAACATTCAAAAATTAGGGTTCGAAGATAGGGAAAAAAAATTTCAAAATCTAAACTTACCAATCCGACAGAAAGAAATAAAGAGAAGTAAGAGAAAATTCATTCAAAAGTCCCCCCCCCCCCCCCCCGGAAAGAAAAAAATTTCAGAAATTAGGGTTCAGAAATAGGAAAAAAAAAAACAAATCAAAACTTACCATCTCGAAAAATCCAGTAGCAAAACTCATTCAAAAATTTCCAGAAGAAAAAAGATTTTGGAAAGGAAAAAAAAAAGGAGCAAGAACAGTGGGCAAAAATCAAACTTCCAACCAAACGAAAAAAACCATGAACAATACACACCCAAACCAACAAAAAAAGAACGATTGGCCAACACTTCAAAACAACCCCAAAATGTAGCGTTTGAACAACAAAAACCCAAAGGAAAAAAAGACAGAGAGAGACAGAGCAATAGAGAGAGAGAGAAACAAAACATAAAATATAAAGAGACAAAATGGACGACCATAATCGGCGGTAAAAGGCAAAAATCAAAAGGGGAAATAGGGTTTTACAGAGCTAAACTTCGAAGAAAGAGAAACAGAAGGACATAACGGGAGAGAGAGGAAAAACCGAGAAGTTTAAAATAGAGAGAGAAAACAGAAGAGAAAATGAGCGGCAGAAGAGAGAGGAGGAAAGGGCAAATAGGGTTTCCAGGGCGGTAACCAAGGGGGAAATAGGGTTTTGCAGATTAAAGCTTCTAAGAAGGAGAAAGAAAGAGACAGAACAGTAGAGAGAGAAAAAGCCAGAGAAGAAAACAGTAGAGAGAGAATATAGAAAAGAGAATGGGCGGCAGAAGGGATAAGGAGAAAACGCAGGAGGCAAATAGGGTTTGGAGAGCATTTTCGGCCATTCACTGTAGAAACAGTGCCCGACAGGCAAGGAACCAAGGGCAAATCCACCCTCACAGTAATTTGAGGCCAAAATCGCCCATTCACTGTGCGCTCCCACCCGGCAGTGGGGAAACAGAAGGACAAAATCGTAATTGTACTGTACAATACTATGCATTACTGTAGCTTGAACTGTGGGGAGGGGAAAGAAAGGGGGGAAAACACTGTTTTTTACTGTTCAAAGAACAGTAAAAACCCCCTTCAGTTTAGTATATAGTAATAATAATAATATGATAATGAACATGAAAAAATGTTTCGTTATAATTAAAAATATTAAACTTTTTATCATATAAAGTTATTATTTTTAAAAATTTTCTCTGTATGTATGTCTCACTAAGAAAAATTTTTAAATCCGTCATTGATTATATATCCTTTTGTAAAATTAGTAGATGTATTAACTTTTCTGGACGTAATGTAGCTCAGTGGGCAAAGCACAGAAACCTCTTAGGAACCTTGAGCTTTGACTCAATTCCAGCTCCAGTGCTTTTGGATTGTATGGACTGGTTTGCTAGCCTTTTCCTCTGCTAGCTCTTAATGAATTAACGTTTTTATTAAAAATAATAATAATAACAATAATAATGACAACTAATTTTAGCCATTTCGAGTGTTTGATGACATTTTTCCTTCCAGAGGGGAATATTTCTCCAACAAACACAAATAGAAAAATAAATTCAATGCACGTGCAATGTATGGTTGGTAAGCGCAAAATAATTCATAGCCATTGGCTGTCTGACATTGGTACCACTTCCATTAAAAGACCACCGTGAGAGATTTGGTAGCATTAGCCACCACCATACTCTATTCAACAAACCAACAATCACAAAACGACCACATATGCGCATATCAGGCTCGCGCGCGCACATATTTATATATATATAGACCACATATGCGCATATCATGCGCGCGCGCCACATATTTATATATATATATATATATATATATCTCACTTACACTATTACTTTGCTAAAACGACAACACTTCCCAAAAAATAAAAGATAAAACTCGAAAAGGAACCCATCAAAAAAAAAATCATAAAAGCCATATATTTATTATGATTAATGCATAACTTAAAGAAATTTCATACATGATACAGACCTTAACTTACCAAAAAAAAAAAGAAGAAAAAATTACATTATTACATCTCGATTACATCACCGTGAGAAGCCAAGGACAAGAAAAACAGGACGGTTGATTTTTCAGTCGGTGTAATTAGCAACGGTGGCGTGGGCCTCACAGGCCTTGGAGGCGGGAGTGGGCTCGACAGATGGGCTGGGCTCAATGGGCTTGACGAGGAGCTCCTGAGGCAAGTCCTTGATGCCCTTCAGGTAGAAGGTGTAGAAGAGCTTGAAGGGGAAAATGATCTGCTGCAGCTTCACCTGACCGTACACCCCCTCGAAGACTCCAGACCCACCAGTCACCGCCAGATACGTGTCCTCGTACGTCAAGTACGATCCCTGCACCGATATGTGACCGTAGTCTCCGAAGTAGAAGCTGTATATCGCCTCGTACCGGTCACCTTTCATTTCCGGTTTGTGCTGGATCAGCACGCATATCCCCGCCGTTATCCCTATCCGTTTTTGCAGGTCTCCGGTATACACCTGCAATTATTACCATAAATTAATAAAGAAATTAAAAAAAGAAAAAAGAAAGGAAAAAAAAAAAAAAAGGTGTAGGGACTTGCTTTATTACTGAAAGGGACGAGATCGCCAAGAGAATTGACAGATTTCTGGCTCAACCGGAGGTAGGCAGGGCTGCCACGATCACGCTCGTTGATCTCGTACACAGACAGTTCTTGAACTTTTGCTGAATTATTTAACCAACAAAAAAAAAAGAGATCAAATTAATTTGAGTGAACAAAATTTTTAACAAGAAGAAAAAAAATATCACTCGAAGTTAACATGAAAGAAAAAAAATTACAGGCAGGTCTGTCGGATTCCGGTGGAGAAGTGGAAGAGGACTGGCTCCTGCAAGTGAAGGATCTTGTGGGAACGAAAGATGCGGTTTGAAGCTTGGGAAATGAAGAGAGAGAAGATGGGTTTGAGATATTGAAACTATTATAATTCTTAGATTGGAGAGTTTTGATCAAGGGTGATCTTGGGGTTTGGCTGTAAAGTTTTGCGGAGGAGCTGAAGGAGGTGATGGCTCGGAAAGCGGAGGTTGAGGAAGCCATTGGTGGGAACTGGGTACGGGCTAAGGAAAAATATTAGAAGAAAATTTTAGTGTTTGGAGAGAGAGAAAGTTGAGGGGAAAGTAGTGGAAAGTGAATAATAGAGAGGAACTGTTGGGGGAAGTGGAGCTTGGGGTGGAATTTGTTTTATAATCAAGGCTAGAAACGAAGATCCAGAGGTTGAAAATCACGTGGGTGATTTTTATTATTATTTTTTTTTTAGGGGTGGGTGCGTCGGAAAGAGCTCGGATGGACGGAGATTCGTTTAAAAAAAAAAAAAAAACACAAAACAAAACAAGAAAAACAAGGGACACGTGCAAAGTCGTACGTTGGAAAGTATGCAGTCTTCGTCCTCCTTTGAGAATACACATGTTTGTAAGAGAAAATTGGGAAAAGTTCCAACTCGTGGTTTGGATTTTTTTTTTTTTCCCTTTTTTTCTCAGTTTGAAAGCCGGAATTTTGTCGTTTAAACTGCAAACGTGGGTCGGAGCTTGGACTGTGGACGGAGTTTCGAAAGATTTTTTTTTTTTTTTTTAGTTCAATAATGAAAATAGTTACTTTCATAAATATCACTTAAAATGTTCATCCAATCATCTATGGATTCTTAAAATCTCAAATTACGTTGGTAAATCAATGGCTCTCTTATCAATGATATGTAAACAAATAAATTAAAAAGCGTCACATAAAGATAATTTAAAAAGATTATTATTTTTTAAAAAAATAAATCCATACATTCGGTGTTGTTATCCTTACTCATTGGTAACAATATTTGACGACAATGATGAACCAACAAAGGTCGATGGATTATGAGAGACTCAAAAATTTGTTTTCTTCAACGATCTTAAATTAAAAAAAAAAAAAAAAATCAAATTTACCCTCATGTGACACTTTTATATTTAATTTTTGACGGATTATTAGTAGAGGGACCATTTGCATGACATTATAAAATTCAGGATAGTATATATATATTTAAAACTGAAAATTAAGGTACAATGTGGAATTAGGTAAATAATCAGGGGCTATTTATTAGGGAAAAAAACCTATTATAAGATATCCTTCCAAGAAAGAAATGTAATAAGTTGATGATAATAATATAAATTACCTCAAAAAAATATTTTAAATTAATATATATTTAATTTATTACGTGTTTTAATAAATATTGAGAGTATTCGTTATATTTTAATTATTAAACAAATTTATCACTTTGTTTTTTTAATCTAGTGATTAATCCAATTTAGACAAATTTTTCAAAATTTACAATTATCATTCATAAAAGAAATATGGATTGTGTTTGAAGTGAGAAACCCAAAAGTGTTAATTTTCTTAATCAATTTTTCTTATATTTGAGACTAATTTTTTTTTTTTTTTTTTTTTTTTTTGTAAAAAATATTTTCATTGACACTCAACAATGTATATACATATTTTCCAGTAGCCAATGTTTTCTGAGTAGCGTCTCGTAAGCACCTTCATGCTGAGCCATCGAAGTATGAAAGTGGATCTAAACTAAAACCCTATTTCTTTTGTAGACTTCCTCTTCTATTTTGTTTCATTGAGCAATCTTCATGAGAGTTAGATTTACCTCACTTCTTTCTGTTTTGTCAACTCGAATAAATGTGATTTCTTCTACTTATTTTCTAAATTTCTTATCTTATCAAATAAAAAACAAGATGCTGATTAACTTAATTAAGATACATAGATTTGTTAAATAAAACCTACTTATGCATATACATAGCTCCGACTTGCATATTTTCATGTCGGATTGAGAGGAAAAAGAAAAATCTTTAATTCATTCTTCAATTGAAGCCTCCGAATTGGAAAACTCCAAATCCTTAACTCGTATGAAATCCTCCAAATTCATTTCATTTGTTGGGCAGATTCAATAGCGAATTCGAGGAACACCTCAACTGTTGAGATGTTCAAAGTATTATTATTATTTATTGTGTAAAATATAAGGCACGTAAGTTGATAAATCTTTGTTGACGCAAAAGAGCACATTGATTGTATAGTGTTTCCAAAGGAAACTTTTCATCGTCGTCAGACCAAAGTGAATCACTAATAATTTACTAAGCCAAAGATGAACGTTTCACAAGCATAAGGCAAATAAAATAAATAAATAAATAAAACTGAAGCACAGTAACATATGATATTATTACTTTGAACATATTATCTCAAATACATTATTTTTATCATTTATTATCGATGATTATTTTTTAACAAGACAAATGTATTTTCTACAGTGCATATGTATTCGTTCTTTCTCCTAGATCAATCAAATAATGGTCTAGCTACTGGTTTCGTAAACTGATATTGACAAACAATTTAGCGGAAGTGTGAGACTTTGAACAACAAAAATTTCTCAAACTTTTTGTTCTTTTATAGTTGTATGAATTTCATATATAAAAAGAATAAATGCTGAGAATTGTATTGTCGTCCAATTAGGTCGATTCCATCAAAATATGCTTTCGAACCCATGAATGATCCTATCCTTCAAGACCACGTTCTTCTATACCTTACCTTTATCACATGATTGAACGATCGGTTGGGCGTTCTTATTAGGGATTGATTCACTCACTCATTTTTTGGTGTCTTTACTTTGGCTCTCAACACATGAGAAAAACAAAGAGTGCAAAGAAAAAATTCTCTTTTTGAGTTTCTTATTTGACTAAAAGTTTACAACAAAAAAAAAAACTCTCGAATCAAAAGTTCTTCTTTTATCTTAATATAAATCCTATTTATAAAGCAAGGCCGATTACTCAAAAATTACATATTAAATTTTAAATATTTCCAATATTTAAAATTAAGATCATTACAAAATTAGAAAGATATGATTTATATTCTCAATATAAATATATATATATATATATATATATATATATATTACACGCCGTGCATCTTTCCTTGAGCTGAAGGAAAATGCCGTTCCCCACCCCCTCCCTTTTTTTTTTTTTAAATTTTAAATTAAATAATATACATATATAAAAATATTAAATATAAATATAGATATATATATATGTAAAATCCGAAAAGAAGAAAACGACTTTCCTTCTTTTTCCCTTTCTCAAATTTATATATTAATATGTATATATATTATAAATATTTATTTTAAATTTAAATTTTAAATATAAATATTCATAATCTCAGAGATAGTGGGTTACACTAATTATGTTTTCCAATTTTAATATTTAAATAAACTCTATTATTTAAATGGCTCGATTAACTCTCAATTAATTGTTTGGATAACAAATAAATATTTGTGACAATAAAATAATAAAAGTAGACATTCTTTTTTATATTTTATATCACATATTTAGTGAGCTAAAAATGCAATCCATTAAATATACTTGTTCATTTACTAACGAAGGCGATGTGGGGAATAATGGACCTATGATTTTAAGCTCCAATAAATTTGATAACTAATCCAACTCTTTGATTAATTTTATCAACTTTGTTAATCTCAGAGTCACTCCACTAAAAACTTGAAACCGCACTCTTGAAATTATAGATCTAAATTGCTCAAAAATTAGAGTCATTTGTTTGAATAACCATTACATATAGATCGATCCTCCAGAAAATATTCATAACTAGAGCAATGTGAAATCCGTTAACTTCTCAAATTACATCTTGATCCTTAAGTACCATTGATTTTCTAATGAATGATAAATTCATGA
The DNA here is from genome assembly GCA_025413025.1 of Ficus hispida. Lineage (NCBI taxonomy): Eukaryota > Viridiplantae > Streptophyta > Magnoliopsida > Rosales > Moraceae > Ficus > Ficus hispida. The sequence continues at coordinate 24,534,634 of CM046365.1, forward strand.
AATAAATTACGAATTGAGCACTCATACCATTCAAGTCCTGAATCAACGCACAAGGGAATTATTTATCTACTTCTTAAATAAGAAGGAATGGATTCTATTTTGTAATATTAATATTCTCGATTATTTACTTTATCATATCTCCAAAATACAAGGAATAAGATTAGATAATCGAATCCGTACAAAGAAAATCAAAATACATGATTCCATAAATAGAAGTATGCCACTAACTCAAGATTAAGATTATTCTATATATTACCATAAGTTAGTGTTATTAGAATCTACTATATTTAATGAAAATTATCAGCAATTCATATCACGTCACATCCCCGTCCTACATAATTACATTATGTATAATGCACTCTCGCTACATTAATTGTTCGAATAAGACCGTTCTATTCTTAATGGTAATGCATGCATTAATAATATTCAATTTTAAGATTCTATATTTTAATTGATTAATCATTTAAATAATTTATTATTTATCACAGACCGTTTTAATTATCATCTTTAAATATTATCCTCTATTATATAACTCTTATATATATACACTATATACAGTCACATAGATAATTATAAAATTTAAATGACATTTTTTAAGTATCAAACATATATGCATATAGAAACTATAATGAAATAAAATATTTATTTATATAATTGCACCAAAATTATAACATCATATGTTTTATGGGCATCAATCCAAACATAGTCAATTGCCTTGGTACAGTCTAATCACTTATCATGTGGGTCTTTTCTTTATTTAACTTTTGCTCTTATTTTGCTTGTCTATTCTATATACCGTCGACTAGTTTACTTGAATTTATGAATTCTCAATATGTTATATGTTATGTCCTCTGATATATAGTCTTCAACCTGCGAGCGACGTGACAATCAAATGTGGATTTTTCTCACAAACAAATCCAACTATCTTGGTTCGAGGACATTCTACAAGGTCCTACAGGTGGGAGCTTTCTTTCTTATTGTGCAAAACGACATATTGTTAGGTCATTGAGAAAATGAAAGCTACAAAGGAATTTTTGTTTTTGTTTTTGTTTTTTTTCCCCCTTAAATCGAGTGTATATTAATGTATATTTTAATTTATAATGAGCATGGGTCGGGGTCTGCATAGAGATGTCAATCATGAAGAATATTGGAATGGGAATGGAAAGAGACTTTGTGAAAAGAGAATAAAGAAGGAATGGGTAATTTTGCCGTCAATGCACATTCCGAAATTACATGATTAAGAAGGATTCATAAACGAGCTCTCTCTATATATTTTTTTTAATTGAAGATAGGGATTTAAATTATTATTCTTAAGATAGTGTCGGGTGTGAAATATTTATCACTAGTCTACGTTTGTCATCGCTTTCCGTCCTATTTTTTTTTTTTTTACATAAAACTTGTAACTTGTCTCGGTTTGAACCAAAGACATACACAAGAGGTTCATGCAGGAAATAATAGGATGCAATATTGTGGAAAGCCATTTCTTTGTTAGACAACCGTTTGGCATATTCTCCTGCATCTTTGAAAGGGAAAAACTCCGAATTTTTTTTTTCATTTTATTAGAAAAAAATAACGGAGCTGAGGAAGCTGCAAAAGAAATGGAAGGTCAAGGCATAAGGACCGTTGTGTGTAAAAGAAGATTTCGTCTCTATTAGGATGTCTAGGGGCAGTATAGGGTCCATCACGGTCCACCTTTCAACGTACAACGATCACAGCTCAGTAAGGGTGCACTCTCATGATGAGCTTAAGTAGACAACACCATAGTTCTTCGTTTCCTTCTTTAGACAAATAGGCTAGGAATTGAATTTGGGAGTTAAGGCCTGAGTGCCAAACCTTAAACTTAGAAAGAATATTTATTGGGTATTTTGTAGGTAAGAAACTGGGTGAAGGGCATTGGTGTTATCCAATAAAACCTAAAAAAGTAGTAAATTGCAACGATAGTTGGACCTTAAAGAAGGTCCACCACACACGACTCGCGTAATTAAAACAGATTTTTGAGTCACCGAGAATAGATATAAAGTGAAGCTAAGTCTAAATCCTCATGCCTACATGAGCACCACCCCTTTTCCCTTCTATATTGTTATCAGTGTAATGTAAGAGAGATTGTAATGTCTTTCATTTGACATAAGATCAAAAGACACAATAAGGTTGAGAGGGCCGAGAAGGTGGTGCGGACGCGCCACTCATGGTGCATGGGTGCACTCCTTGTAGCCTGCACAATAGGCAGTGAGGGAGGCTCGGCCATGCCACACAGGGCCGCAGGCGCGCTCCCTGTAGCCTGCCACTAAGCCAAGAGAGTGCGCAATTTCGTGCTCTTTGAGAATTTCAAATTTGTCTTTTGAATTGTTTCGAACCGTTGTGTCTCTAGTTATATATTTTCACACAAAACTGAGTTTTATTATCAATAACTGATATATCAGTTATTTTAATTGAATAGATACAAAAAGAGATGTTTTTGCAATAAAAAGGCACCTCTTGGAAAAGATTATATGGATTACTATGGTTGTAACGGCTTCTGAAAAGACACCTATGTGCTTTAAAACTTCAGAAATTTACAAATTTTATATCCTTGATCTGAAATACAATATTATTGCTAGATATTGTATTCAAAGGTTTGTTGTATCTTGGGGGTAATTTGCTGTTAAACTCCTTAGCAAACTTAGTAGTGAGGACAAATAAAACCTTAAAGGAAAATATTCTCAATACGCCGCAAACCCATCTTTGTTTTCAATTTTCTTCGCCTCTATTGTTCTTGTTTCTCTCTCATTCTCCCTCCAACAATTTTTAAGGTTTTATTCTACTGCAATGGAGGTTGAAAAGAATATGACTTCTTTCCTCAATCAAAATGTCCAACTTAATTGTTTTGATGGCACTAACTTCACCCATTGGATAGGAAAATTATTCTTCCTACTCACTATTCTCAAGATTGCCTATGTTCGTAATTCGAAGTTGGAGCCACTTCCGGAACCAAAGGAAGACGATTTTGATGTAGTGAAGGTTGCAAGGAAGAAGTGTGAAGATGACGAAGTGATGTGCCAGGGTCACATTCTAAACATAATTTCCGATATACTCTATGATCTCTATAATTCAATGGAATCTCCAGTAGAGATATGGAATGCTCGTGAATACAAGTACAAAACGGAGAAAGAAGGTACAGACAAATTCCTTTGAAATATCTTAAGTTTATCTTGGTTGATACCAAATCTGTACTTGATCAAATACATGAATTGCATGTTATTGTTACTAAGCTCCGAGAATTAAAAGTAGAAATTTCTAAATCATTTCAAATGGGGGCTATTATTTCTAAATTACCCCCAAAGTTGGAATGGTTATAAAAAAAAAACTCCTTCATAAGAGAGATGACACAATTTTGGATGAATTACAAAAGTACTTGAGGATCGAAGAAGTGACTAAATCTCATAATCCCAAGAACAAGATTGTAGATTCCTCTAAAGTTCATGTTGTTGAAGCAAGTAAGTTTCAAAAGAATTTCAAAGTCAACAATGACAAAAAGTTCAAGAAGTCTAGCAATGACTACAAGAATTTTTCTGGAAAATGTTTTTTCAGTGGAAAGATTGTTCCAGTGGAATGAAGAGCTTGTGGGAAAGCACCTTTACTGGAATACTTTTCTAAACTTCCTTTGCAGGAAGGTCTTCTTTCTTACTAGAAGTGACGACATCAGTGGTGGTGCTGGTCAGTTCTTCGTGAATTACACCACTCTGAGTTATGATGGCATTGACCTCCTTGATATTTTGAGTATTAGAAGTGAAGGTTTGTGCCAAATGTTGTCCCATTTGAGCTGGCTATGCTTGAGATGGACATTTTCCATGTTCATGAATAGCCAATGTACTTATCAGCTTGGAGATTTGACTCTTGATCTTCTTGTTTTCTTCCACCATTTGCTCCCACTTCTTATTTTGTGTCTCCATGAAGGCTTGTAAGGTATATTCAAAATAACTTCTCATTGGCTGATATTGGGAAGTAGAAATTGGTTTTGGTGGATGTGCTTATTGTTCAGTTGTCCACTGCTGGTTGGATGATTGCGCTGGCTGACTTAGGTCCCTCCTACTAAAATTTGGGTGGCTCCTCCAACCAGGATTATAGGTTTCAGAGTAAGGTGTGTAAGGTTCCTTGTATGCACCTAAGGCATTGCATTATTTCTTGTACACTCCCCTCATTTCACCATATGTTAGGCAATCCTCTAGTTGGTGCTGCACAGCTCCACACACAAAGTATGGTTCGTGCGATTCGACCCTTGTGACCAAATGGATTCCTCAACTATCCTTAGATTTGAGGGCCTTAACTGGCCTTAATAGGGATTCAATTTGATCCTTAAAGTTGTCCTCTTCCTGTAGATGGTAAACTCTAACTGGTAGAGACCTGTTGGTTCTATTAATAACACTTGGTCCAGTCTACTTGGTCCAGTCCATGTATGAGCTTTTTTGGCTATATCATTCAGGTATTCAAGAGCCTTATCAGGGTCTTTGTACAGGAACTCACCATTGTATATCATCTCAACAAATTGGCGTTCTTGGATTGTGAGTCCTTCGTAGAAATAGCTGAACAAATGCCAAGTTTTATACCAATGGTGGGGACACATGTTCAACAAATCCTTAAACTGTTCTCAGGCGTGATAGAGAGTTTTGCTGTCTTTCAGGGAAAATGTTGAGATCTGTCATTTAAGACCGTTGATTTTATGGTGTGGGAAGTATTTGTTGAAAAATGTTATCGTCATTTCTTCCCACAATCCAATAGACCTCGATAGAAGAGAATATAGCTAGCATTTGGTTTTGTCTTTAAGAGAGAAGAGGAAAAACTTCAATCTCATGGAGTTAGCAGCATCAGCTTGGCTATGAAAAGTGGCCATCACCTCCTCGAATTCTCGAATGTGAACGTATGGTTCTTGCTTTCAAGCCCATGAAAAGTTGGAAAAAGTTGAATCATGCCAGGCTTGAAATCTTGATTCAGCCTGTTCGGTGGGAGCATGATGCATGATGGGGTGGCCATGCACATCGAGTGAAGATAATCCTTCAACATCCTCTGTTGATTGTCCTCGTGTTGTGCCATAACTATCGCATTTAGACATAAAGTTGCTAACAATGAGGTTAGAAACGAAGGGGTAGAAGATGAGTTAGAAGAGGCTTAAGACGAAGTTTCACTAAGAGCTTGTTCAAACTCTAGCCTTCCACAAATCTCTTGAATTCATCTCCATGAAGATGCCTTCACCCATGCTTTTTATTTTTATTTTTATTTTTTTTACTCCACAATTTTAGCTTGGTAAACAACAACATGTAATTACTGTGAATAATATCTTCTAAGAATGCTCCCAGGAAAGATTGGTAAGGCAATGCCTCCTTAAAAACCAATCTCTTAGACAAAACTTCCTTAAATACAATGTCTTCACGAAACCTAAACTAAGGTAGAAAGCCTAAACTAAGTTATCAGCCCAATAAAAATCCTAAAGTTTGTACAAACAATAAATGGAAAAGTCAAAACTCGACAAATTCAAAATTAAACAAATAATTAAACGAATAAAAAAATGAAAATTCCCTCTTTCGGTCTTTTTTTTTTTTTTTGAAAATATGTATATATATTTGTAATCGGAAAAGGAAAACAAAGTTGAAAAATAGTTTTTTTAATTATTTTTATAAACGACAATATATATGGGTTAATTTCACTTTTAGCACTTCTGAAATAAATAATATTAAAACAGCATCACTTTTTGTCCACTTCAATTTTAGCACTGCCATGTCACCACACACTGTTTTGGTTGATGTATAAAGGCATATATGCCCTCAGCCAACCCTAAAGCTGAAAAAATTTCCTACTATCCCGCCACCCTCACTCCCTTCCCTTCACATCCACAGCGACGCTATTTAACCAACTGAACAGAAAAATTTTTTATTTTTCTTCCCTCGTTTTCTTGATTTTCTCGCACCCACTCCTCACGAATCCTCAATGCACCATTACCCATTGATCCAAACTAACTCTAAGCCTGCATAATATCCCCCAATCTTTTTTTTCGGTCTGTTAAAACTGCGCCCGACAAGTTCCCAGATCTGCTTCAACTCCATTTCAGTGGATTTCTTCTCATTTCTAAATAACCAATATGAGGTAATGGTGGTGTTTAGTTGGTTTTATTTGTTAATACATGCTTTAAATATGGGTGTGTTAAGATGGCCCTCTGAAACAAAAAAGGTCATTTAAAAAATTTTCACGACAAACCGGTCACTGTGATGATGACCATCTGGTCATCATCATTGTGACCATCGTGACCAGTTTTGAAATGAACCGGTTATTAACCAGTCATTTTCATATTGACCATCTGGTCATCATCATTGTGACCATCGTCGCCAGTTTTGAAATTAACCGGTTATTAACCGATCATTTTCATATTGACCATATGGTCATCATCATTGTGACCATCGTGCACCCGGTCATTTTCATATTGACCATCTGGTCATCATCATTGTTACCAGTTTGAAATAACCCGATCAGTCTGATGTTGACCATCCGGCCATCAGCATGGTGACCAATATGAAATAAGTTGGTCATTTCCATATTGACCATCCTGTCAACATCATTGTGATTCATTTTCATATTGACCACCCGATCATAACCGTTATGACCAGATATAACATTTAAGTCATCCCATTGTGCTTCATAATTGTACCCCTATTTTTATATATTCGATAACTCTTTGCAGATTCACAGTAAATGGAGGACGTCTGTGTTTTCATCAAGTACAATGGTCAATGGGACAGCACATTGAGTTATGTTGGTGGAGAAATGAAGGGAATATTGGTGCCCGAGACTGCAACATACGTTGCACTTATTGAGTTGGTCAGACGTGCAATTGGTCTGAGGGTCCCAACCAATACTATAGTCATGAGATACGGTGTTGAACCTGGTAATCCTCTTGTCCGGATACAGTGTGATGATGATGTTAAATTCTATATACAATTGAAGAAGAAGGATGTTCATGTGCTTATTAAATTTCCTATTACCATCGACGTATTGGATGATGCTGCGACTGAGGTAATGCCACCGGAGCTGGGTGCAAGCAACCACATAGACGCCCAACTTTCCAGAGAGGGCATAGAGGGTGTACAGAGTGATGAAGCCATGCAACGGTTAGATGCGAGGAATCTGGTCATCCCTTCTCCTACTCCTCATATCCCTCCTCATGTAGACGAACTGAATTTTGGGTGTGATGCTCGTCAATCAAACGAGAATAGTATCGAAGTAAGCATTGGAGCACATTCTACTGCCAAGAAGGTGACATCTCAATCCGATAATGTACCAATCACTGACAGGTTATCCGATAGGTTATCCGATTCAGTAGTTGTTGCTGATTATACACCTGTCACATTGCGAATAAACTGTATTTTTCATAACAAAAAGTTGTTGCAATTCCATCTTCATCACGATGCCATGAGTAAACACTATCAATTCAGGGTGAAGAGGTCGAACTCTACTCTGTTACACGTGATATGTATAGATATCGAAAACTGTCCATGGCAATTGCGTGCGACTAGGATGCGAGGAAGTGAAATGTTTGTCGTGAAGTGGTACGACGACGTCCATACTTGTTCAATCGAAATTGTTCAAGGGCATCATCGTCAAGCCAAGAGTTGGATGATTGGGGAGTGTGTCAAGGCAAAATACTTGGATCCCACAAATACCTCGTATAGACCTCGAGAAATCATGCGAGACATGCATGCCGACTTTGGAGTGTCTTTCAATTATCTTCGGGCATGGCGAGGGAAGGAAGCAGCACTAACCAGCTTGAGGGGCAATGATGCAGAGTCATACAATGGTAATGTACTTCCCTTTTCTTTATCTTATAATATGTTAATTACCGACATTATAAGTTTTATATTCATGACAAGTGCTATAATAAATTTTATTACTTGTTTATATTACAGTTCCGTCCGCGTGGGCTGACATGGTGAAGAGGAAAAATCCTGGATCCGACATTGACATCGAGACAGACTCATCAAATTGCTTACAATGCTTCTACATGTGCGTAGCTGCTTCGAAGCACGGTTGGCCTTATTGTCGACCAGTAATTGTGGTTGATGGATCCGCATTAAAGGCCAAGTTTGGGGGAATGCTTCTTGCAGCATGCGGTCACGACGCAAATGGCTGCATATTTCCACTAGCATTTGGGATCGTTCATTCCGAAAGCAACAAAACATGAACATGGTTCTTCGAAAAGCTAATGGCTTCAATCGGCACCCGAGATTCTCTTGCTATTGTTGCTGATAGGCATAAGGGTATCGAATATGCAGCCAACCTCATTTATCCGGAGGCTGCCTTCGGGATATGCGTTCAGCACTTGGCTACAAATCTTAAGACAAAGTACAAGGATTTCAAAGGCCCTTTGAAGACCTATTTTGATGGTGCATCAAGGTCGTATCTTTTATGTGAGCACCATCGTCATATGGAATCCATCCGTAATCGTAATCCCGACATGTACCGATACCTCATGCAGGCCGATCCTACAAAATGGTCGCGAGCATATTTCAACGGCCGGAGGTATGCAATCATGACAACCAACATTGCGGAGTCATTGAATAATGTTGATCGGAAAGCCAGGTTAATGCCAGTTGGATTCTTAGTGGAATGGTTGAGGGAACTACAACAAAGATGGTTTGTCCACAGGCGTGAGGAGGCCCTAAAATTGACAGCGAAGCTTGCTCCAAAGGTTGAGAAATTGCTTCGCACCAACTTCTCACTAGGCCTAACAGTAACGGTACGTGCTTACCACCACAACTCGAGTACACATATATGCCAATTTTCCCCGATATCATAGTTGCTCAATGTGTTAAAATTCACTTTGTTACAGTCGCCGCCAGCCGATCAGTTTGAGTACGCGGTTACCAACAATGCTAGCCAAATATGGATCGTCGACATGAGCGAAAGGACATGTACGTGCCGACGATTTCAGGTCGATCAAATTCCTTGCCCTCATGCCATGGCCGTTTGTAACCACCGACGTATAGATCCTTACAATTATTGCTCGAATTACTACACGAAAGATTATCTTTATGGTTGTTATTCATCTGTTTTCCATCCTATTGGCAGTGCCGATGGCTGGGATGTTCCTGAAGATGTCAGGTCGCAAATTGTCAATCCTCCCAAAACAAAGCGTAGGTCCGGAAGGCCACGGGTTCGAAGGATTCTGTCCCAAGGAGAAGAACATGAGTCAGTCCGGTGTGGTAGATGTAATGGTTATGGACACAACCGACAAACCTGTACGAATACAGTACCCTTAAGAACCCGTCCAGCAAGGTCGAATCCATCGTTCATCACTCCCAGTTCTTAATTATGTGGTCGAAAACAAATTTTCCCACAATTTACCAACGCAAATAAATAACGACAATTTTTCGTTAACTTAGTTTTTTTCGTATTTTCATATTGAATCTTACATTCACAGTAGTTATAAATTGTTTGTAATTCGGACAAACATGTAATCTTAGCAGATAAACTCCCTATGACCAATTGGATGCCCGTACGGGGGTCACAACGGTATTGACCGCTCGGTCAACTTCGTTATGACCGATCCTGTGAGTGAAGGAATCGTCCTCTAGATCGGTCACAACGAAGTTGACCGCGCGGTCACTACCGTAGTGACCGCCTTAGACGCACGACTCCCAACAGGTATTGATTAGACATTCCTGACCGCATTTAATGCGAGATACTCGATTTTTTTGTAAAGTGGGCGAGTAGAAAGAAAGTATTTTTTTAAAATTTTTTTTAATGATGTATAATGCACCCGTACGGGGGTCACAATGGTATTGACCGCTCGGTCAACTTCGTTGTGACCGATCCTGTGAGTGAAGGAATCGTCCTCTAGACCGGTCACAACGAAGTTGACCGCGCGGTCACTACCGTAGTGACCGCCTTAGACGCATGACTCCCAACAGGCATTGATTAGACATTCCTGACCGCATTTAATGCGAGATACTCAATTTTTGTGTAAAGTGGGCGAGTAGAAAGAAAATATTTTTTTAAAATTTTTTTTTAATGATAAATAATGCACCCGTACGGCGGTCACAACGGTATTGACCGCTCGGTCAACTTCGTTGTGACCGATCCTGTGAGTGAAGGAATCGTCCTCTAGATCGGTCACAACGAAATTGACCACGCGGTCACTACCGTAGTGACCGCCTTAGACGCACGACTCCCAACAGGCATTGATTAGACATTCCTGACCGCATTTAATACGAGATACTCGATTTTTTTGTAAAGTGGGCGAGTAGAAAGAAAGTATTTTTTAAAATTTTTTTTTTCTTTTTTAATGATGTATAATGCACCCGTACGGGGGTCACAACGGTATTGACCGCTCGATCAACTTCGTTATGACCGATCCTGTGAGTGAAGGAAACGTCCTCTAGATCGGTCACAACGAAGTTGACCGCGCGGTCACTACCGTAGTGACCGCCTTAGACGCACGACTCCCAACAGGCATTGATTAGACATTCCTGACCGCATTTAATGCGAGATACTCGATTTTTTTGTAAAGTGGCGAGTAGAAAGAAAGTATTTTTAAAATTTTTTTTTTTTTTAATGATGTATAATGCACCCGTACGGGGGTCACAACGGTATTGACCGCTCGGTCAACTTCGTTGTTACCGACCCTGTGAGTGAAGGAATCGTCCTCTAGATCGGTCACAACGAAGTTGACCGCGCGGTCACTACCGTAGTGACCGCCTTAGACGCACGACTCCCAACAGGCATTGATTAGACATTCCTGACCGCATTTAATGCGAGATACTCGATTTTTGTGTAAAGTGGGCGAGTAGAAAGAAAGTATTTTTTTTAATTTTTTTTCTTTTTTAATGATGTATAATGCACCCGTACGGGGGTCACAACAGTATTGACCGCTCGGTCAACTTCGTTGTGACCGATCCTGTGAGTGAAGGAATTGTCCTCTAGATCGATCACAACGAAGTTGACCAAGCGGTCAATACCGTTGTGACCGCCGTACGGGTGCATTATATATCATTAAAAAAAATTAAAAAAAATATTTTCTTTCTACTCGCCCACTTTACACAAAAATCGAGTATCTCGCATTAAATGCGGTCAGGAATGTCTAATCAATGCCTGTTGGGATTCGTGCGTCTAAGGCGGTCAATACGGTAGTGACCGCTCGATCAACTTCGTTGTAACCGATCTAGAGGACGATTCCTTCACTCACAGGGTCGGTCACAACGAAGTTGACCGAGCGGTCAATACTGTTGTGACCCCCGTACGGGTGCATTATACATCATTAAAAAAGAAAAAAAATTAAAAAAAATACTTTCTTTCTACTCACCCACTTTACAAAAAAATCTAGTATCTCGCATTAAATGCGGTCAGGAATGTCTAATCAATGTCTGTTGGGAGTCGTGCGTCTAAGGCGGTCACTACGGTAGTGACCGTGCGATCAACTTCGTTGTGACCAGCTTATTGTACGACTCCGGTCATAACGCTTTTGACTAGTTTTCTGTGAATGCCAACAGTCATTTATACGGTCATAACATGGCTAAATACCGGAATTGCCCTCATGTCCCACCTGCCTAAGAGTGACTCTCCATCTGAGCGGTTGAAAAAACATTTTGAAACCACCTTTTACAGTGTTTAGAGGGGGAAACACCGGTCCTAGAGAGAGAAAGCTTTAATCCGTTCGATCCACGACCCCATTCCACACCATAACCGTCGTTAGAGGACAACAGAAATCCTTATACAAGACGATTCCATTTGCCGAAAATGGTGACTATCACAGATTTAGAGAGAAATCGGGGGGGGGGGGGGGTGGAATGGATGTGAAGGAATCGAGTAAAAAAAAAAACAAGACATGACGCCGAAGAGGTAAAAGTTTGTTTTTGGGTTGTGGGAATAAAAAGTTAACTTTTTTATATATGTTATCGCTACACCTTGTACGTTTTCTTTTAGTAACCATTTTATGTTTCCATTAACACAGTGTCGATACGTCCGCCTGTCCCAGACAGTGAGATAACGAGGGGAAGATCAATACATTCATAAACATCAAGGAGACATGGAACAAACTGGGCAAGTGGTTGACACAAGGACAGTTAGAGTCTGTCAAGGTCCAGCCATGCATCCAACCGTTCATGCATTTAGAGTCTCTAGGGTGGGCTGGACAGTTATTCCACAACATTGTGATGCGACTGATAAATCACACAGCCATGGGTGACTCTTTATGATTCGAGATTGGTGAAGATTTGGGCAGATTCTCCATAAACGACTTCTGTCTAATAACCGGGCTCAAATGTGCAGGGTCTACGCATCTTCCCGTAGTCGAAAGCAGATTAATGGCAAGATATTTTTCGACGGTTAAGGGTGTATCGAGAGAAAATTTGGAATTGCAACTGTCGAATGCTAATTTTGAGACCGACGAGGATGTGGTAAAGCTTAGCCTTCTGTACATTATATTTTCAATCCCTTTATCAAATGCTATCCCCGTGAAGATCGATCCCAAATTTTTTGGCTTGGCCGAAAACTTGGATGCCTTCAACGATTTTCCTTGGAGTGTTCTATCATGGGAGGCAACCCAGTCTGCAATCTGTTCTAAAGTGGAAAACAGGTTGACATTGAAGATAAGCCAACGGAAAAAGATCAACACTGTTCATTACAGCATTCCTGGTTTCCCACATGCCTTAATCGTCTGGGCATATGAGACACTACCATCCATAGCAGCAAAGTTCACAACCAATTACTTGCCAGCCGTTCCGCGAATGGCATCATGGACCACGGCGGACATTGTGAAGTTTGATGACGTTAACGGGGCATTTGCGGAGGTTGGCGAATTCCAGGTACTTCAAATGATGGTTTTGTGAAGATGAACTTTAAAAGGCATCCCTCACATTTTGGTCATAACAGAATTGACCGTCTGGTCACTACCATTATGACCGAGTACGTTCGTAGCAACCAAAGGCATTGTCTATGAATGACTAATTTACAAAATTTGTTTGGCAGAATTGTTTTATCTTGTTTTCCACCGAAGAGGAGCTAAAGAACGAGAATGTGGCGAGTCTATTTTTGAACCAACCGAAGTCACTGCCTCAATTACCACCTCCGAAGACTTCGGTCCCCAGGCGCAGCCCTGAAAACAAATCCGAGTGGATGGAGTTTAGGAATGAGATCAGAGGCGAAGTGGACGCAATCAATAAAAAATTAGACGAATTAAAAAAGGCACAATCCCATTCCAATAAACTTTTAAGATCTGTTCTGAAAAAGTTGACGGCCAAGGTAAATGTACATGAACATCATGCGCCAAATGTCGACAGCAGCGACGACGTTCATGTTAAGAGGCCTGATTCAGCTGCCTACAAGACGCCTTCCCCTGACATCGAAGTAGGCCTTCAGGCAGCCATGGAATTTCTCACTTCCGAAAAGGTGATCGCTTCGTAAGAAAATGCCCAGGATTTGTTTGCAAAGGTTATATTATACATACGTATATAAAATCAGTGTGTGTCTATGTTATATAACACAAACATATTTCTTATGTCATTTTCTGAAAACCCACCGAAGGGCAAATATTGACACTGTACAGTGTACAGGGGACCGAGGCGAGGTTAAACGATGAGCCACTCGTTGGAACATGTGAGGAGCCCATGCCTGACGTGGAACATTTGGCGGCTGAGGAGGAGGAGGTTAATTTAATCATCGCACCACATGGTCCTGTCACTACTGACGAGCCCTCCAATAAGAAAGCCTTACTGGCCGTGGTTGCGACGCATAACTGTGACTGACAACTTACAATTATATGGAATTATCCAGTTGATTAACTCGTTTAACATATGTGCTTTGTAGATCCCTAAGAGGAAGAGGCGAGACTATCAAGGCTAGGACAACGGCCATTGGGTCGTACGTCTGAGATTGGATCCCTTCCAAACAACCGACTGCCTCACAGTCTGCACTCCCACATGGTCTCGCAGATGAACCTCCTGAACAGACGTTGGCGGAGTTCAGGGACTGGTTCAGTAAAGGATTGTTGAAGAAGACTCTGCCAGGGTAATGTTTAATAACATAACATTGTCGGTTGTGTGTAACATATTTGGACGTGCACTAAACTAGTATGAATTGTATATTTGACATGGTTTAGTAAACGACCTGCACGATACACTGCCAATCACGATAAACTTGACAATCCCCATGACTTCGGTTGCCTGGAGGTAGAGAAAAGAGCTGGTACTATGAATTAGCTACCTCCCCTGTTTGGCTATGGGACGAAGTAAGTATTTTCCTTGAATTTATCTTCAACATCAAGTTAAATACATTATACCAACCAGCAGGTACATTGTTTGATGACCATCTAACATTAACAATAAATTTGTTAATGTTATGTTAACGTAGCACATTGATGTCGCCTTTTACTACTTGAGGAAGAAGATCAGGCAGTTTCCCGAGTTGAAAAAACGGAAGGTGACCACGGTTGACACGTACTTTTGTTCAAAGGTTCGTTCATTGTATATTCTCTACCAAAGTGCACCTGACAAGTTCGATTGGGGTACTGTGAAACTTTGCTCTCGATCATGCTTGGCGTAAATGTCCAGAGTGGGACATCATGGTTTGACGTTATGACTGTGCTAATACCAGTACACTTGGCTGAGCTTAAACATTGGGTGTTAGCGAAGCTAGATCTGAAAAGCTGGAGCATTGACGTGTACGACTCTCTGCAGCATGAAGGCCCTCACAATGCTGCGGTCCGAAAAGGAATGGCCTGTTTGTCAATATTCATTCCATTGCTGGCTGGACGCTTAGATTTGTTTGCCTTCAGACTTAGACAACCTTCCGGAATTGACCCATACCAGTCAACATAATGAAGACATCCCTCAACAATCCAATGGGTAAGCGCTCGTACCAGACTATTTTGATAAAACTATAACGCATTAAATGGATAATGCGATTTTTACTCATCTTTGTCATTCGTGCAACATGGGTGATTGTGGAGTGTTTACCATTAAATATGCTGAATGCTTGATAGAAGAGATGGATGTCAGTTATTGGGTAATCACTGGACGAATGAAATTATTTCGGGAGTGGCTAGCGTGTTACCTCTGGAGCCATGCCAAGCGAAAAATTGACAAAAATTACAAAAGCGATGACGATGGGACAAGGATTTCGCCTAACAAAACATTATATATATTTTTTTAAACATTACTACACGGTAGATAGGACCATACCTTAACATTTTTAATATCATATTGTAATAACTTATGTTTGAAGGTTAAATCAATTTTCAAAAAAGGGTATTATCATTCAATTGGGGACATAGGCAAATATGAATTAAAACATGGTATGGCCATGTGTCACCAAGGGGGACTGTGGTCACAACGGTTTTAATTATTTTTTTAAATTAATTTTTGACCATTTTTTAGTAAAGGTCATAATCATTATGACCACCCGGTCATAACCATTATGACCATATTTTTTATTTTTTTAAATTAATTTTTGGCCATTTTTTAGTAAAGGTCATAACTATTATGACCACCCGGTCATAACCGTTATGACAGTTTTTTTATTTTTTAAATTAATTTTTGACCATTTTTTAGTAAAGGTCATAACCATTATGACACCCGGTCATAACCGTTATGACCAGTTTTTTATTTTTTTAAATTAATTTTTGGCCATTTTTTAGTAAAGGTCATAACCATTATGACGCCCGGTCATAAC
Organism: Ficus hispida; assembly: GCA_025413025.1. Taxonomy (NCBI): domain Eukaryota; kingdom Viridiplantae; phylum Streptophyta; class Magnoliopsida; order Rosales; family Moraceae; genus Ficus; species Ficus hispida. Next base: position 24,550,321 of record CM046365.1, read on the forward strand.
CGTTATGACCAGTTTTTTTTATTTTTTTAAATTAATTTTTGGCCATTTTTTAGTAAAGGTCATAACATTATGACCACCGGTTATAACCGTTATGACCAGTTTTTTTATTTTTTTAAATTAATTTTTGGCCATTTTTTAGTAAATGTCATAACCATTACGACCACCCGTCATAACCGTTATGACCACCCGATCATAATGTTATGACCAGTTTTTTTTTATTTTTTAAATCTAATATTTTTTACTAAAAAATGGTAAAAAATTAAGTTAAAAAATAAAAAAAAACTGGTCATAACGGTTATGGCCGGTGGTCATAATGGTTATGACCTTTACTAAAAAATGGTCAAAAATTAATTTAAAAAAATAAAAAACTGGTCATAATGGTTATGACGGGTGGTCATAATGGTTATGACCTTTACTAAAAAATGATCAAAAATTAATTTAAAAAAATAAAAAAAAATTGGTCATAACGGTTATGACCGAGTGGTCATAATGGTTATGACCTTTGCTAAAAAATGATCAAAAATTAATTTTAAAAAATAAAAAAGGTGGTCATAACGGTTATGACCGGTGGTCATAATGGTTATGACCTTTACTTAAAAATGACCAAAAATGTAAGCTTTAAAAAAAAAAACTTTCGATGGATTTAAAAAAAAAAAAAACTGGTCATAACGGGTATATCGGTATTCATAATGGTTATGACCTTACTCAAAATATGACAAAAAAATGTTAGATTTTAAAAAACAAAAAAAACTTTCGATAGAAGTTTCTCTCTCTAAATGGAAGTTTCTCTCTTTAGATAGAAATTTCTCTCTATTATATGAAGATTTGGATTTAAAATGGGTGGGAGCTAGGCGGAAAAGTGAAATAAAAAAAAAAAAAGATTCCGGTAGGTGATAACTCTTTCTCTCTCTAGATTTTATTTTCTCTCTCTAAAATACTGTAGATGTTAGTTTGAAAAAAAATTTGGGCCATGCGAGGGAGAGGATATTTGAGCTTGTAGGAGATGAGGGTAAACCCGTAATTTGAATAAAATTAAATGCTACTGGGTCCACTTTAAGTGCTAATAATGAAGGGAAAAAAAGTGATGCTGTTTTTAATATTATTTATTCCACAAGTGCTAAAAGTGAAATTAACCCATATATATATATATATATATATATATTAAGACATTTGTAAGTCGGAAAAAAAAAATCAAACGGAATAACACTTTTTTTTTTTTGAACGAAAGAGAGATTTTTTTTTTTTTGAAAGGAAAAAAATGAAAAAAAAAAATGTAAGGACTTACCCGACCTAATTTCATGTTCGCTCCAAAAATAAAAATTTGCTTTTGACACCTCCCTGACAATGGTACCAAAATTTGATTAACGCTCAAAGATATACTCGTAAAGCGGTCGGTTGTAATATAAATCGGACGGTCGTATCCATAGGGGGACGACAACAAAAACAAACAATATTAGTGAAAATGAATGTTAAAAAGGCATGGAAAGAAAATAAAAAAGGGAAGATATTTTTGGTGATTTTTATGGTAAAGAGAATAAATAAAATATAAAA